>CAWUPB010000858.1:2479047-3098809 GCA_963924115.1 Dovyalis caffra | reverse complement strand
AGATGGAAGCTTTGCAAAAGAACTCTATGCGGGAACTTGTTGCATTACCAGAAGGAAAGAAAAAAATTGGATGTAGATGGGTGTTCACTGTGAAACCAAGGGCAAATGGAAGCATCAATAGGTATAAAGCAAGGTTGGTTGCAAATGGTTAATGTAATAACCGATACCCATTGAAACTGAAATTAAATAAAAATTTAATATTAAACACAAGAGAAACATATTTTAAGGGTGTGAAATAATGCTTAGAAACTTCAACGAATATATATAATAGTTAAAATAATTTTTCTATGCTTAAGGGATATTTCATTGATTTTATGGTACATGAATAGTAGTTTTTGCATGAAATACTTAATTACAACATGTTGTTTATGAATGAAAAATAATTTGTGTACTTAGAATAATTGTTAGAGGGGTGTTAAATTATTTTATGTGCTTAGGTGAATTTTATTATGTGTTATGAATATTTTATTTGAATTTTGGTATGTTAGAATAGTGTTTTTAGAGGTAAAGAATTTAATTAGGCACCTTAAGAGTATGAGGAATTTTTTTAAAGCATAGAATATTCATATGGGATGTGTGAGAGTGCCTAGAAAATTTAAATTAATTTTAATAAGTATAGGGAATATTTTTAATAGAAAATAATGTAATGTTCACACTAAATAAATAAATTGGAGGCCCAAATGAGAGCCAAAAATTATGAAAATTTAAATCAAACTCCCTTAATGAATATTTGAATTTATTATGGAAATAAATTAGATTTTTGAAAAGTGTAGAATAGAATTTTAAAAGTAGAGACTAAATTGTCTAAAATTAGGGACTTAATTGCATAAAATTAAAAGTCAATAATCCAAATTAAATTATGTAAGAATGTTAAGGATAAAAAATAGTCTTGAAAACGAAAAAGAGAGGATTAGAAGTGAGGTTTTGCATAAAAGAGGGATTTACGAAAGAATAGGATATGGAAAAGTCTAGAAACTTGGAAGACCAAAATTTATCATTTTCCTTCCAACTTTGGCTGACCTAAAGCTTTAATTAAGTCTGACTTCTATTAAATATTTTGGCTACAATTAAGCTAAATGGAAGGCTTAAAAAAATAAGAAGAAAAAATGGCCAAAAATTTAGCCAAATAAAAAGAATTGATTGGAAATTGAATTAAGGGTTGAGATTTACACAAATTAAGGGTGGGGATAAGGTCAACAAGTCACAAAATTTTCCTATAAATAAGGGTTCTAGAAAAATTAAAAAGGGAAGGAAAATTAAAAAAAAAAAAAACAAAGGAAATTCTAGCAAAATTTTCACTCAAAAATTATCCAAAATAATCCTAACTAATTTTAGACCCTCCAAATCGGTGGATTAAGCTTTAATTTTAAGTTGGGAGTCGAATACCTTCAAGAAGAAAATTAAAAGAGCTAATTCAAATTTAGGAGAAAAAAGAGGAGGAAGAGAATTCTCAAGCAACCTACCTTTTCAAGGTTAATTTAGAGCTAAATCAAGTAAGTTAACCTCACCTACATCACAAGTATGCTTAATTTCAAGTCAATTTCATATTTAATTGCTCAATTAAGAAAAATTCGGGTTATGGTTCTTGATGAACCAAATTTGGGGGTTTTAAATTCTTTCATTTAATTGATATTTTGGTACTTGATTCTGACTTATTTGAGCATAAATTAATGTTTAGGAATGAAAAATTACACTTTAATTAAAGAAAAGTCTACTAATTTTTAGGAATTATATCCAAACCTAAACTAAGCAAATTAGTGTTTGAGTTTGAAGCAATTTGATTCTAGTTTTATGCATCATTCACACTTGAATAAGAATATTGTGATAAGTAGAAATGAAAAATTTGCTAAAAATTGAAGAAAATGGGTTATATGGGCTTAGGCCCAATTTCGACGCATTAGGGCTCAATAAGGGTTTAGGCGGGAATTAGGGTTCTAAATTTTAATTAAATTAATTATTATAGTGGGTACATAGTTAGGATACTTGTTATTAAAATTTTTAAGGCAAAATGAGAAGAAAATCTTAGAAATTTAAATGGTGAAATATTAGGCCTAAATGGAAATTTTGAAGAATTAGGTTTAAACCAAGTTTTAAACCTTAAATTTGATGATTCTGAATCAAAACATAGAAAAAAAAAAGATGGTTTAGAATGCAAAGGGCTCATAAAAATTTAAAGAAAAATTGGGTTAGGAAAAATTGGGCCTTAGGCCCATTAAGACCCAAACCGAAATTGAACCTCCTAAATCAATGAAATAATACCTAGTTAGGTGGAACATAAAATGATACTTAATTTGGTAAAGACCAAATATGGAAAGATAATTAAGAACCTAAGGAAAAGAATTTAGGAAAGTAAAGTGAAAGATGAGTTTAAGGAACAAAGAAATTGAACAAAAATGTTCTTCTTCCTTTATGTTATGGTTTTGTTCTTTCAAATGTTATATGAATGCATTAGGTTATGAATAATGGTTATGCGTGAATGTGATTGATGATGAGAATTGGGTTATGATGATTGATGTGCAAATGATGACGGTGTTTGTTTATATTGGATTGATGTTATCTATGCTCGTTATGTTGTCCAATTTTATATCGATTCTTATGACTTGGTTACATAACCATTCAAAGTAAGCATTTATGAATTCATACAAGCATGCTAGTTCATTGCAATTACATATGCATGCTTAGCTCATGAATAATATTTTAAGCCATGAAAATATATTTTATGTTATGATTATCCGATAGCAATCGGAATGATTTTAAAGGAAAAGATTTTCGGGACTTTGAGGTTTTAAGGAAAGGACTTCATGGGTTTTTCATACAGGTGATGGTAATGGTTTGGATCGAGCAAGTATAGACGTGAACTTTTAGAGGCTCGATAGAGCACGTCCGTAGACGGGTCCGATTCGTTAGACATATATTATGAAAACCTTGAAGCACGTAAATGGGACATGTCCACGAGACAAAAAAAAAAAAAAGATTTTCGAATCGTTTTATGTTTTATGACATGAGGAAAAAGGAGACTTACTTTGCATAAAGCGAGTGTTACATACCCGCATGTACACGAACATGTATTACGTGCATCAATTAACTTACCGAGTTATTATTCATCTAGTTTCTTATGGTGTAGATAAGTAACCCACTATGGCCTACTTCTCACGTAGCCGATCATCGAAGGAGGCACTCGACGTGTGTGTATCTTGGATGGGGTTCGATTTTTAGTTAGACCTACTCGAATGCTATTTTTAATTATATTACGAGTTATAGTTCTATATATACTTGATGTAGCCGACCTATCCTATACAATAGTAAAGGCTATGAAATAGTAAGCGATATGACCCGATAGTGGTGTGAAAGCAAATAAACCAATTTTGTATTAATTGGCATAAAATTAGTCTTCTATGTAAATAGCTAAGGTGTGTGATCAAACTAGTAATAACGAAATGATGTAGTAGTAATAATTGTGTAATTATTATAAATACATAGTAACGAATAATTTAGGAAGTTAATTACTTTAATGATTACCTAACAAGGTAAATGAATAAAGGTAAGCAATTTAAGGAAACTCAAAAAAAAAAAAAATTATAGCGACTTTTTAATAAAGAAATAAGACCTAAGCATTATTACTAGATGCCCACCACGTAAATATATTTAAATAAGTTACAATAAGATCATATTATCTTGTTAACCTACATTCACCGCACTTCGAATGTGATTAATGACGGTAATATTCTCAGTCCATTAGGTCCTAGGTCTGGGGTGTTACGAGTTACACACAAAAGTATAAGGTAGATTACCAAAAGATCTTTGCACCGGTAGCTAAATTTGATACAATTCGCATTCTCATATCGATAACAACAAATCGGGAGTGGCCTTTACAACAATTTGATATCAAAAATGAATTTCTCAATGAGGAATTAGAAGAGGAAGTGTACATGGAGTCGCCACCGTGTGTGAAATGTAGTTCTTATAGTAAAAGCAAAGTTTGTAAGTTGAAGAAATCATTGTATGGGCTCAAGCAATCACCTAGAGCTTGGTTTAGGAGGTTCTCTACTCGCTCCGAAAGCATTTGGTTATAAACAAAGTAATTCATACCATACTTTGTTTATAAAACACAAAGAAGGGAAGGTAACAACTTTAATTGTGTATGTTGATGATATGGTCTTGACAGGAGATTATCCGAAGAAATGAGGTCACTACAAGAATATCCGGTCGTTGAGTTTGAAATGAAGAATCTAGGAAAACTTAAATATTTCCTAGGTATTGAAATAGCTAGATTAGATCGAGGGATTTCCCTTTCACAATGGAAATATGTGTTAGATCTTTTGGCTGAAACTAGAATGCTTGCTTGCAAACTAGCCACAACACCGATAGAAGTGAATCATAAGCTTGGAATTATTCTAAATCAAGTTCCAACGGATATAGGCCGCTATCAACGATTGGTTGGAAGGTAAATTTATTTATCTCATACAAGGCCGGATATAAACTATGCTATGAGTGTTATCAGTCAATTTATGCATGAGCCAAGCGAAGAACACATGGATACAGATGTACCGAATCCTAAGATACTTGAAAGGTGCTCTAAAAAGAGGATTATTGTTTTTAAAAAATTATGTCTCTAACATTGAAGGATACACAAATGCCGATTGGGCGGGCGATCAAACAACTAGAAAATCTATATTTGGTTACTTTACTTTCATGGAAGGCAACCTTATGACTTGGAAAAGCAAGAAGCAAAAAGTCGTTGCAAGATCAAGTGCGTAAGCTCGAGTTTCGAGGGATGGCTCACGGTGTATGTGAATTTTTATGGATTATACATGTTTTATCAAAATTGGGAATTGAACATACAAAGCCTATAAACCTTTATTGTGATAATAAGGCTCGCTATTGAGATTGCATAAAATCCTATACAACATGACTACACTAACATATATTGAAGTTGATCCTCATTTCATCAATGAGAAGTTGGATCGAAGATTATACAATTTCCTTTTGTAAAGTCGAAGATCAAGTGGTTGATATGCTAACAAAAGCAGTCTCAAGAAGTGTATTTCATGAGATGATTGGCAAGTTGGGCATGATAGACATTTATACTCCAACTTGAGGGGAGTGTTGGCATGTGTTGTTAACTTGAGTCGTCAGTGTAATCTTAGGAATAACCGTAGGAACCGATTCTATGAGTATAGGAGTCCGTCTAGGACGAAGTCCGTGCAAGAATATATAGTTTCCTTTCCTTGAAATAGCTCTCTTTAATATAGGACTCTTTACAACATTGTAACTTAATGTACCTATATATTACCTCTAAACTGGAGAAGAATTAAAAAACGAAATTTAAACTTATGGAGACCATTGTTTATCTAAGATGTCTCCATCTCCTAGGTTGGAAGCTCGAGGCATGTAAAATCAATCTTAGCCGTAAGCATATTTAAACGAATGACCATGACTGCTCGACTTCTAAGGTCTTGTAAGGAAAGTTAATCACACATTTTTCTACTAAACACTCGGTCATCCAAAATTATGGTACGTGCTCGTTGGGTCATTAGATAAATACATATATTGATGAAGTTTGTGTGAAAGAATGAATTATAGACTCACCTCTATGTTTAGGTAATATATAATAACCAAATACATAATTATCTTGTTTTGCACTTCTCCACAATCGAAGGAGCCATGCCTACCATGGCGTTGTTTTTCATCGATTATGATTTTTCTTTTGAATTAAAGATGTTGTCCTAATTTTCTATTTTACTTCAGTGGAAACTCTTTCATTTTGGAAACTCTTTCCAAAATAGAAAACTTTTATAATTGAAAACTTTTTTCAATATCTTTGCTTCTCATTTGTAATGTGAATACTTGAACTTATATGTATGACTCAATAGGCTCCTAGATATGTTGTCAAGGTATCAATAATAAAAGATTGCTCCGTCATCTCTTGATACATAAATCAAGATTGACCTCTAGCAAGATATCATTACTACTCAATTCTCTAGGAGGATTAGTTAATCCATTATTACCTTTCATGAGCATGGTTACCATACAATTCAGTCATCATGTTAACTTATCACACCGTGGTCACGAGCTTGGTTATTAGTCTTGTTCGATTATGATCACATAAGTTTTCTTCAATTCTCAAATGTCTTAGCTCCAAAAGTAAACCAACTATACTCTATTAGTGTACTCCTACCGTAGCCATAGATTTCTTGAGTAAACATTTATCGAAGTTCAATGTGATAACTCCTATAACATACAAGGAATGATATCTTCTATCTTAGTTATACACCTATCTCCATTGGATTCTTAATACACCCAACGAATCGCCCATATGCAACTCATTAATGGGTCCATCGAAACAAGTGTCAAAGTGCATAAGTCCTCCAATGAGATAATCGTGATAATTTCAAGTCCGAGGACCATTTGTACCCATCTCGTATGAGATTCCCATAGACTAAAACCAAATGGGTTCTCATGGCGAGTCAAGTCCAGTGATATGTTCTCTAACATTAATCACCTAAGTGTTTGCTTTGACATCACCATACCAATAAGTGTGAGATCTCCTACTCGCTATCATATAGCATGAGCATAGCACTCACAAGTCTATCCGCATAATGTTAATGTCCATTCTTGACAATGCTATGACTTGGGACATTTAATGATATCATTTATGTGCATTAGTGTTTGTCCGACATCTTTCGATCAATCACTATTGCAAATGCATATCATAAGGATTTCTATCTAATTCTACTCGAACATGTAAATAAAAGAATTAATAGGATGACTTCTTTATTATTATCAAGATAAATAATGCAATATTAACTTAAGCCCATCCATATATGGTTGGATCTTGGGCACATGTACTAACAACGCTATCGAGCAATTCTTTCCATTCTAGGACCACCATTTCTTTGGTTGCTAAAAGTCCACCAACAACCATAATTACTAATGGAAGTCCTCCACTTCTTCGAGCAATATTATGTGACAATTCTTCCAAATCTTTCGGACATTTCCCTTCAAACTCAAACTTGAATGCCTTCTGCAAAATAGTTCTTATGACTCTTATTGAGGTAGGGGTTCCATTTGATAGACATTAACCAATGGAGATCTCATACAAGTAGCAACATCCTTATTTCTTATTGTGATCAATATTCTACTTCCATTATCTTTATGTAACAAGGCATCCTCCATATTATTGAAAATCTTACTTTTGATAGATAATAAGTTGAGTATGGTGAAGAGAATTTAAAAGCTTGAATGATCAATTTAGTCAAAATGGTTACACGATCCGTGTCCGCCATCTCACTTAGCCTTATTACATCAAGCATAAAGTGTCAATTTAGACGTAATGGTTACACTACTCGTGTTTATCATCTCACTCAATCATGTTACATTAAGCACTAAGTTGTATTCTCTAAGAATGGTACCTCTATTGGTAAATGGTACTCTTGTAGTGGCATTTTCAAACTCAATATTATTATTAAAATGAATGATTCTACTTATATTGTTGGCTCTTATTCTTTTCATTTGTGGCATTGTATATTAACACATATTAATTTTAGTTGTATTAAATATATGTCATAACATGGTTTGATCTCTTGTCATGATACTAGCAATGAAAAGTATGAAATTTTATACAATAAAAAATGACTAAAAAGGCTTTTTCCTTTAGTTGAAAGATCTTTCGAACTATTAGAAGTTGTTCAATTTGATATATGTGAATTAAATCAAATTTTAACTAGAGAAGGATAAATGTATTTTATTACTTTTACCGATGATCATTCTAGATATACTTATGTTTATTTAATGAAAACTAAAGATCAAGCCTTTGACATGTTTATGTGCTATAAATTTGAAGTTGAAAAAAATTAGATTAAAGTCTTAAAAAGTTATAGAAGTGGTGAATACTTTCATACCGATTTTATTTTTTTATTATTACTCTCTCCCTCTCTTTCTCATATATATATATATATATATATATATATATATATATATATATATATATATATATATATATAGCATTGTACACGAAATCGATGCATCATATATCTCATAACAAAATGATTTGGCAAAAAGAAAAAAATAAAGCCCTAGTTGATATGGTGAATGCAATGACCTTGAATGCTACATTACATAATATTTTATGAAGTGAAGCATTGCTAACTATATGTAATGTGTATAATAGGATACCTTCTAAGAAATTTAAAGTCTCTCTATATGAATTATGGTGAAGGAGAAAATCAAATCAAAGTTATCTTAAAACTTAGGGTTGTCTAGCCTTTTATACAATCATGAATCATAAACGAACTAAGTTAGGACCAAAAGCTCTAAAAAATGTGTTTGTAGGATATGCTCAACTTTCCAAGGCATAAAGATTATTGGATTTAGAATCAAATGTGATAGTGGAATCAAGGGATGTTGAATTTATTGAACATAAATTTTGCCAATGATTCCAACACTACCACTACCACATAAACATATGAACAAATTGATCAAATTTCATCATCTAGTGGTAAAAATATATCTCATGATACTCCTAGTAAACCTAGAAGAAGTCAAAGAACTAGAAAAAAAAACTTGGATTCATATTTTATTGATTGATAGTCTATTATCTTTCAAGTTTAAAGTGATAGGAAATCTACACTTAATAAAAAAAATGCCTATTTTCTTTAGTATAAAAGAAGATTTTAAAACCTATTGAAAAGTTATGGTATCGGGAGATGTAATATTCTGAAAGGAGGTAATCAATGACGAAATGGATTCAATATTATCCAATAATACTTGGGCGTTTGTGGGTTTCCCTCCCGGTTCAAAGCCTATAAGTTGTAAATGGGTATTTAATAAAATAAAAACATAATATTGATGGATCTACACAAACATTTAAGGCTAGATTAGTAGCAAAAGTATTTAAGCAAAAGAAAGGTATTGACTATTTTGATACGTATGCACCAATGACTATGATAACATCTATTAGATTATTTTTGCTTTATTATTCAAAAAATAGGTGAGTTTCTAAAGATAAATAGCCTTTTACTAGCATGAGCTACGAGTGATCGACAACTTCACTCACACAAGTGGGAAGTCGTCAATGACTTCGAGTCATGGATATAAAAAGTTACTAACAACTTCATCACAAAGGTGAAAAGTCACCGGTAACTTCATGTTGCTCAAGCAAGGAGCAAATGACTCGTTTTGAATAGTCGTTGGCGCTTTCATCACATAAGTGGAAAGCTACCGACGATCGATATGCAAACAAATAAACAAAAATATTTTGAAGCCCTCTGACGACCTTCATCACATAAGTGGGAAGCTATCGATGACTTATATTTAAACAAAATAAACAAAAATATTTTTGAAGCCCTCCCACGGCTCTGTCACATAATTAGGAAGCTACCGGTGGCTTATATGTAAAATAAACAAAAATATTTTTGAAGTCCTTCGGTGGCTTCGTCATATAAGTAGGAAGTTACCGAGTGACTTATTTTCAAGCATGATGCAATTAGGAACAAAAGTTAAGAAACGAAAAAAAGATACCATCAACAAAACAGAGAGAAAACAAAAAAAATAAGAATAAAAATAAGAATAAAATAAAGTGAAAATAAAGATGAAAAATAGATATAAAACATACAAAATAACTTTAAACACCATCGGTAGCTTTAAAACCATATCGCACACCACAATTAATCAATCACCCATCGCAAAGCAAATGCAAATCAAGTTATGAAAGTACATTAGTTTGAGAATTTTTACCCAAAGATCTTATGATTTTGATGTCTAGCTTGGAGTTAGTCTTACTCTTTTTGTTTTCGATGATAATCGAATATTCGATTATCCATAAAAAGGAAAGTGACTATTTAGAGATAACATGTGGTGCAGATCTTACTAAAACGACTAAAATCTCCTCCGAAATATGTTTCTTGTCAAAACAAATTAAATAAAAGCATCAACAAAACCACAACATAATATCTTTTTTTCTTTCTTTTTTAAAGTTTATTTTCTTCTTTCTTTTTCAATAACACAAAAAGTATTAAATTGAGCTATTTCGAAAGGGGTTTTGTGTCTATTTTGGTGGGTGTTTGGAGAAATGTTTTGAGTGGTTTTGAAGCTGGTTTGAGGGTGTTTTTGGGCTCGATTTGGTGTTCCAATGCACTTCTCGAAGGAGTTGCTCGGTAAGGGTTTTTGAGTGTTGTTGCTAATAGTTTCGCAGTTGATTTGGGAGGTTTTAATAGCCTTTTGGGTATGTTTTTGGGCTACTTTTGAAGGTGTTTTAGGGGTATCTTAAAGATTTCTTGGGGATGTTTTAGTGGCTATTTTTGGTGAGGGAAAGGTTGCCAAAAGGGTTTGCTCTGTAAGGGCTTTTCTAGGGTCGTTAATAACGGTTTCGGAGTTGATCTAGGAGGTTTTGGATGATTTTTGAGGTCTGTTTTGGGGCTGGTTCCGAGGCTACTTTTGAAGTGTTTTGGGCATGAGGAAGAAGGCTGCTATGAGAGGGTGTTTGTTGCATGAGAGAGGGCTGTTATGGGGTTGTTCGTGGAGTGAGAGAGGCTCGGGTCCGATGACTTTGAAGGTGCCGGCAATAGGTTAGCGAGAGGGAGAGAGTAGGTGTCGTGGTTGTGGGCGTGTGGAGGATGGTATGAAGGTGTGTGAAGGCCGGTATGGAGGCATGAAAGGCTGACGAGAAGAAGGCTGGTTGAGTAAGAGAGGCAGGTGAGAGAAGGGCTGGTCGACGAGAGAGGAACAAAAATAATAGCTACTAGTGATTTTAGGTGATGGTGAACAAGTATATGATAAAAGAAATGCATGGGGTTTTATATTGGTAGGGTTTGTTTTTGGTAAAAACCAACTTTGGTCCTTGATTTTCTTCTATGTATGTATTTAGGTTCAACTTGTTTTTTTATGTTTTAATTTAAGCATTCTCTTGCCAATAATTGAGACCTTTTATTTTAATTGGTTCCAATTTTATCCCTCCTCGTTTTAATTAAAGGGTTTGAAACTTTGATTTTTTCTTCCATGCCCTCAATTTTTCTTTCAATTGTTTCTAACTTTTTATTTTTTTCAATTAAACCCCCTTTTCTAAGCTAACCATCCTAATTCTTTTTTTCTTTTTTCTTTTTTATTTTTTTATCTTTTGGTATTTTCATAATAATAAATAATAAATAAATAAACAAATAAATAAATAAAAAGGAGCAAAATTTAGGTGATAACATTCTCTTTGTCAATTATAGCCATTTTAATATGATTGCACCCAAAAAATCCATCCATGAATGAATATGTTGCATTCTTTATAGCATTATTGACTAGGATGTCGATATGCGATAATGAAAAGTCGTCTTTTCAACTAACTCTATCGAGATCTTAGTAATCCATGCATATTTGGATCTTACCATTTTTCTTACCTACTACCACTATGTTTGACACCCACTAAGGGTATGCAAGAACTTCTAGAAATCCTACATCTCATTGCTTTTTAATCTCTTATTTTACCTTAAGCAAGACATCTAACCTTGTCCTTCTCAACTTCTATTCCATCGGCTTTATATCCTAGGTTCATAGGCAATCTATGCTCCACAATCTCGGTGTCTATCCTTGGCATGTAAGTATATGACCAAGTAAATATATTAAAATATTCTTTCAAAAGCAAAATTAGACTTTTAATTTTAGCATCATCAATCAAGGACTCAAACTTTAACTCTCATTATTCTCATCAGCCCTTACATTTATCACTTTTAAATCTTTTTGCTATGGCTTGATAGACTATTTTGATAATTTTACTAGATTTGTGAATTCTCTTATATTATCCTTTCCTCATTTTTCTTCATCCGTTTCAATTAAAGCTTCATCAAATTTAGACCAATCATTTTTAGTATAATTATTTTCATTTTTAAAGTGATGATCATAATATAAGTCTCCGAAATGAAATAAAAATGCAAATAAAATGAGAAGAAAAGAATATAAACAAGATAAATTCAAAAAAGAAATTCTGCATAATTTGATATATTAGTATTATATATGAATAGGATAAGGCTCCACATTAAAAATTTCTTTTGAGGATTCAAGCCGAATTCAACTAGAAAGTGAAAGAAAAACACGATAAGATAGAGGTTTACCCGACCTTGTAAGCAATTGGTATTTCTTCTTTGGACTAATTGGTCGACTCCTAATCTTTGGCACACTTTCAAATTATCTTATCGGTGTTAAAAGTTTCTTCCATCATATTAACATTGAGCTATGGATGATTCACCATATTAAAATTGGTTGATGATGATGTTGATGGTCCATACCGGTCTCTACTAGTAGTCACTATAGCCTCTAGAGTGTTGACCACCATATTATCAATGATGTAACCCAAATTCAGATTTTGATGATTGATGGCACTCGTATCGCTAACAAATTATTTTTGTTCGATTCGATTATTTTTTAAACACATTAGGTTTCCATCGAAAATCGAATTTTAAGCAAAGTTACAAACTAACAAAAGTAATAATAGAATTAAGTTATTATGGCTCGTCATTAAAAAAGATTGATCTTTGAGTGAATGTTGAGATCATGAAATCGATGCAATTCTAATTAAGTTATTAATCGAATCAATATGTGATATTGAGTATTAATTATAAGTGAAAATCGAATTATCGAATAAAAAATGGGTATGTTTCAAAACCGAAACGAGAAACCGAATAATAATTTGGTTCGAT
The DNA here is from genome assembly GCA_963924115.1 of Dovyalis caffra. Taxonomy (NCBI): domain Eukaryota; kingdom Viridiplantae; phylum Streptophyta; class Magnoliopsida; order Malpighiales; family Salicaceae; genus Dovyalis; species Dovyalis caffra. Next base: position 3,086,132 of record CAWUPB010000858.1, on the reverse strand, counting down.
TTTGGTTATTTTTTTAGATAATTCGATTAACCAAAAACCGATCAACAAAGTTCAAAACCGAATAGAATTACCGAACGAACACCCCTATGCCTTTATGGCTTCGTCTTATGGATTTTTTCAAGCTTTAACACTCACGAGTCATGTTTTTTCTTCAGGGCATGCCGTGTGGAATGCTATTGCCTATGTATTGCTTCTTTCCTCTTGGAAGATATCTTAACCTTTATAGACGCACGATCGTGTCACTTTTCTTGCTCTAGCCATGTGGAAAGCTACTATCCATATGGAATTATTGCTGAACAACCACATGATTTCCTCCGTTGGTTTCATACCATCGATGCCCTTTCTTCTTGTAGGACACACAATCGTGTGTCTCCTTAGGCTTCCTTGGTGACTTTAGCTTTTCTTTGTTTTGGTTTGAGTTTCGTTACTCTAACTCACCATTTTTCCTAAAAAATTCAAAATTTTTCTCTTGATCTTAATTTTCTAAATATAATATAAAAAGTATAATAACTTTTAATGTAAAAGAGTATACAAGTTGTGCAAATTATACATTCATCAAAATAAAAACCTAACTCACTTTTGTAGGAATCACGATTTTATTTAGCACATGTAACAAGCCTTTAAACCCCTAAGTTGCCCCTAAGGGACTAGTTATGTCTCGAAAGGGATTTCGGATGATAAACCCATAAAATTACTTAAATGAATGTCATGCTAGTATGATTATCCTTCAAACATTGATTCTCAATTTGGAACTCAATAAAATTAAACAATCAAATCGATCATGTTTAAGATATTATTTTCATATCTATGCATGTCTCTAAATTAATTTATGCATCTTTGTAAACAACCATAATTCAAGTATGCAACACTTATTTTGCCGTTATCCCTTTTCCATGCTACAAGAAAAAATAATAAAATGCAATTTCTCATGATCAAAACTTTTCTTCTTTTAGAATATTTTTCAAGGCCTTTAACAGTTCTTCCTTAAGTAATCATTGCCTTTTTACATGACTATCGACATTTGTGATGAAGACAACCGATTACTCAATATGTCATAAACTTAGAGTGTTTTACATACTCATAATTCAAATTGCCATTTGACGTAAACATAAATATTTATGATGAATCTTCCTAGTTACTAAGTAACTCAAATCATTCGATTAGATTTTTAGTCAATTAGGATAAGTTTTCCAATTGGAATGCTATATTTTGCATTTCTTTCTTCAAATTTTAGAATATTTTAAAAAATTTCATTTATTTAAATAATACTTCAATCTAATTTCTAAGGGTACTTGCAAAATCCATATTACTACCTAAATCATACTCAATCATAAAGACACATAAAATTTTCTAGTATGCATACACTTTTATAACAATAATATCTAAAACAATCTTAATTATCTTATTTGATTTTGTTGAAATTCGCCATCAATCATCAATTAAGAAGAATATCATACTAAACCATGTCATTCATCATCATATTTTTTATAATATATTAGGGGAATAACCTAAAAAAAAATTCACACACATAAAACACAATAATCATAAATACATAAATAATAAAAAAAACCTAAATTATACCCCCACACTTAAATTAGATATTGTCCTTAATGTTAAAAAAAATTATCATAAATATAAATAAAATGTTAAAGTAAAGGATAAGGGATCAAATCTATTTTGTAGTACTCGTAAATGAAGGTGGCAAAGGTGGTGGAAAATGCACTCGTAAAGGTATTGAAAAGGCCATTGAGTTTGTTGTTGACCATTTAAAACCCAACCACCATCTTTTTATTCATATGTGTGGATTTGCGTACTCAAACAGATCAAAATAACTATTGTAATTGATTTAGAAATCGTCCAATCACAAGGCAAGTTGTTCTATTGTGTACGATTGGGCACTCGAGGTACCCTCATATGGAACATGTGTAGTCGTTCTCGACACCTCATCATCCTTATTATCATCATTGTCACTTAATTGACTCCTCTTCTTGTCAAGGTCTCTTGGTAGGTCGGACAAGGTACTTCTTTCCTTTCTTCTCTAGCAGACTCTAATGTTCATCAACTTTTCAAAATTCATATGAGTAGGTCCTTTTGATGGTGCTAATGTTATGATGTTTTGGCTGAAAAACTTTAATTCTTTTAGTAATATGGGTGATGAACACACCAATGATAATGTCACCTTTATTTGACTTCTTAACCGGTAAGAAGCGTTCAACAAGGATGTAGGCAAAATCCACATTCACCTTCTTAGAGATGAAGAATAAAATCCCTAATTCCACCTCATTTACCGCACCATTATTTTTTACCCACACAATGCCCATGTACGAATTTGGTAGATGAATCGAAAAGGAGGACCGATAATTACGGATGATTTTGATCGAGAGGGATTGTATATCTCATTCTTCAAACTTGTAATTTCTCTATAAAAAGGGTCTCTCAAAACCAATGGGTGGTTGTCTTGCTCTCTTATAGGGCCACCTAAATATATCAACTATCTCAACTCATAATGTAGATATTCCACATTGGCTACCTTAAATTTGAAGGTCTATCATCATTCTTCTCAAATTCAAATAAACCGAGAAAATCTCGGGTGAGTTCCTCATATGATAAGACATCATTACTCAACAATGTAGCCTATCTTATCCTATTTAACATTGCCCCGACTTTCTTTAATAACCCGAGTGACCTCTAAGATATGCCGACCAATGTATCTATTAGGCAATATCCTTTTATTTTCTCAACACATTGTAATGAAACGATCATTATTTGTAAATTCCATAACTAGGAAAACAAGTCGATTACTGGATTGAGGTTGATATCCTACTCATTGGGCCTTTATCTTTTAATGAACCTTCTTTGTTAGGGTGGTTATCTCGTTTTTTTTTTTTTGTCTTCGAAGGTTGACATTAACACTCCTTATTTGAGAGAGTGGAGAAAAAATGGCTATTTGATAGGTTAGTAATGGGAATGCTATTTTTATTTTAGGGAAGTGGAGTAGTATTGTGGCTACAAAAAATGATTATGGAAGAAACTGATATTTGAAGAAGAACAAGAGAAAGAAAGTCCGGTATGACTATAGATGAGAGCTTAGAGAAGATAAAGCCATACCAGCTTAGGGTTAGGTATTTACATATGTGAGGTTTAGTGAGGTAAGTCATATTGCTTGGGCTGAAGAAGAAGTTACACACCCGAGCTAAATTGGTGTACAAACCGTACCTCTTCTCTTTCGTTCTTGTCTCTTTCCTTCTTTCTCTTCATTACAACCTTTTATATTCCATACAACCATATTGATTTTCTTCTTTTACCAATGTAAAACCTTACTACCCATGTCCTTTTTCTTCCTTGGAGATTGAACTCGCTTAGCCTAAGGCACATGAGTGCGCTAAAATTGGTGTACAACCCACGCGAGCTCTATTACTCGTGCCTCTTCTCTTCTACAAAATCGAGTGCAACATTGCCTTGAGTCACACGGGCATGCCTTTTCTAAAGGTCACCCCGTGCATATGGTTTCTACCCATGTGTGTTTCCATTCTCCTCTTTACATACCAAAGATTACCTAAGCTACAAATATCCTCCAAAATTAAGTCAAACGTGGAGAGAATTTGAAGAAAAATTAAACAAAACTAATTTAAATATTAACATAAACAATAAAATTCATAAAAAATTCATTAGTTTTCCTCCCAATAAGCACTTTTGTTTAATGTAATTGGCTTAACATCACCTATGTCCATCAATTTGGATCCTCTATCTTAAGGTGTCGGGGATCCCATATATGGCTCCTTGACTTCAATTCCATATGCCACATCACTTTCACGTAATTAGAGAAAAACTTTCCTATAATCTTGAAAAAATAACGAATCAAAAGTGAGAATAGCATGAACAAGATCTATAAGATAGAAAGCAATAATGGCAAGAGAAACTCAAATTTGTTAGCCTTAGTATTGAACTCATTTAGAAAAAACTTCAACAAGTGGACACATCAAAAATATTGTCTAGGTCCACTTACTAAAAATTGTTTTCCTGTTTGATCGGTTCATCAATAAGCATAATCTTGTTCAGCTCTTCGTTACAAGTTGGCTCTATTTTAAAATCTTCAAAAACTTACTCTTCATCCAACACATATTCTCCCTCGCTTGTTGTACTTGAATCTTCTTTCAAACTCATTTTTATTTTAGAGAGAAAGTTGCTTGATGCTTGTGCTTTTACTCATCTATTAATATAGCCAGTTGACACATTCAAGTCTCTAAATTTTGAACGCTAATTCTTATTTCTTATTGAAATTTTATAGTATTATTCATAAAAGAACCGATGATATCCTCAACGGATATACTTGAATTCGGAGTAACTTGTTGTCTAACTTGGAATGGTGGTTGTACTTATTGTTGTCTTTGACAATTATGAATTACATTGTTAACCACTGGATTCCCATGACTAGTGCAAGTGCTGGTGTGAGGATTATATAGGTATCGTGGATGTTCTAAAAGTTGCCTCATAGCATAATACATATCAAAAGGTTCTTCTTAAAGCATTGGACACTATCGGATGGATACCTCATCATCGAACATGTACCATATTATGGACTTGTTGCATATTTCCTATAACCATTTGACACACTAAAGAGGTTAGGTTACAAATCTATTATATGATAGCATATAAGTTTACCTCTTTGAATCTTTCAAATTATAGGTCATCTTGGGAACCAAATTTTTTAGAATACCAAGTCATGTTAAAAAATAAATATAAATAAATAAACAAATAAATTAGAATAAGAAAAATAATTGACTAGAAGCAATCTCCTCGCGATGATGCAAAAATTTGATGACATGTCGTATTGCTCTATTACATTAACATCTCTAGTATTTGTTATATTATATTATGTTATTTAATAATAAGATGACAATTTAGGGTTTTATAGAAAAGCATCAAATTGAAGCAAGAAGCCCATGCCAAAAGTAAAGAGAAGCTAAAAACCACCAAAGAAGCTTAAAGAGAAACATGGCCATGTGTCATACAAGAAGAAATAGCTACTAGCCATGTGAAACAAAGAAAAAAAACCATGTGGATTTCCAGCATGATTAACTTAAATCTTTTGGATTTCTTATAGGTTTTTCTAAGCCTTAGAGTTAGATTTGGAAGGAGTGGTTTTTAAAGACTTTATCGTGGACATCGTAACCTTTTCATAATGATATAGTGAGTCAAAATCCAAGTTTATTTGTGCCTTTAAATGATATTTTATATTCTGGTTTAGAAAAATGATCAAAATCCCATTTAGAGTCCGGATTAGTAATGGAATTTAATTCATATCTAGAGTTTCAGAACTCCAATTGATGCAAGGACAAGCTCGTGTAATACATAAGAGGCATACCTACAAGGCTTATAAAGGTCTTGAGTCAAACTAAGTCGTTATCATAAAGGAATTCAGCTGCAAAGCGGAATCCTAAGGACGAGGAACACAAGTTGAGTCGATGTTAGTATTTTGATGATTTACGTGATTTGTAGATATTCAATTCATGCAAGCTTTAATGATTTAGAAAGATAAGAAATATGGCTACAATTCATGTAAAAAAAACCCCTAATTTAGCCTATATCAAGTTCATTCAAACTGAATATTCAAATATATGGGATAAAATACGGATTCCACACGAGCAAAAGCTTTGGAATATCCCTTAGTCAAATATAGGATAAAGGCAAAAAATCATATAAGTTGAAGCTTCTAACATGGGATGAAAGCAAAAAGACATATAACCATTTCCCTTAGTCAAATAAGTCGTGTATCACAACAAACAAGCCATGTGGGTCACGCATGTGTGTGTTGTAACCCTACCTTTTACTATAAATAGAGAAGTTAGGTCTCACTTTGATACTCTCTCGCATTCCTCTTTTTTTTTTTTTTTGATAGCCACCATCCATAAAAACTCTCTTTTAACCCATTATGAGCAACTAAACTCTATTAGTGATTGAATCAAGTTGAAGCTTTTGGTTAATCGATGTGAGATTATGAGTTTTATTTCTAAACTTATCTTGATTAGATATTTTCTTTTTCATGATTGAGTTATATTTATATGAATGGATTGATTAGAATACATGCTAATTGTTTGATCATGTTAACTTATTACTAACAATGTATTCAAGTTCGTGTAATTACTTGTCCGATCTTGCCTATGGTAGCAACTAGGGGTTGATCATTATTTTTCATGGTTCCATTCAATTCCTTGAAAAATATAAAATTAGGTTACATTCTCTAATGCTTAAGAAAGTGGCTTAGCTTCACTTGTCTTTCTCTCGTATAATACTATTATTGGATTAAATCTATCTAGCACTTAGTAAGTTGTTCAATAGTTAGAAAATTAATTGGGTATCATATATTTAGCTAATAACTAAGAAAAGACTAGAGTCAACATACATGGTCTTTCCTTACATTAAATATTCATGTTTAGGATAAGTTAATTATTTAATCGATGATCAACGACTAAACTAAAAGTGGATACCGAAGTTCAACCAAGGTTTCTTTATTAATGATTTTTTAATTTATTTAATTGCTTTCAAACATTCCAAATGCAAAACCTCCCACTTTATTGCTTCTACAATACAAGAATAATCAAACAAAAGAAATGGTCAATTAAGCCTCCTTCCTTATGGATTCGACCCCTACCCTAATTATATTATTATGGTTAAGGTTTCGTGAGGACATTATAAATTACTAATTTATTAGCGGTATGACACATCGTCAATACCATGTAGTCTTATAACCTTCTTTAAGTATAGTTATGCATACTGCTACATGTAGCATGTGGACTTTCTATTAAAAAATGAGTCGATTTAATCAATCTATCAACAATGACCCATATACTATTAGCTCTTTTTTTGGATCGAGGTAATTCAAATATGAAGTCCATAATGATGTGCTTCTATTTTCATTTAGATATGTCAAGTGGTCTTAACAATTCGATAGCCTTTGATGGTCAATCTTGACTTGTTGATACGTTAAGCATCTTACCACAAAGTCAATAATTTCTTACATCATCCCTTTTCACCAATAGTTTTTTTAAGTCTCGGTATATTTTTGTACCTCTCGGATGGATGGAATTGGGTGTAGCATGAGCTTCCCTCAAAATATCGTCTTAAAACTCCTTATTTGCAGGAACACATATCTTTACTCGATAGTACCAAATGCCTTCGCTATCTATGACGTATTTTATAATTTTTCCTTCAACTACATCTTTTTGAACTTTAACCAAGTCCGTATCCCATAGCCGACTATCCTTAATCCTTTACCTTTTTTCGAGTTGCAACAACATTACACCTAACATTATTTCATTGTTCTTTCCTAGTATAACCTCCAACTACAACCTTTCCATGTCTTTTACAATTTATATCTATATAGCTTTTAATGTTTTTCATCTTAAAGCGTATTCCATAACATTTGTTTTACCTAGGTGGTAATGAAAAGTAATGTCATGATCATTTAGCACTTTAAGTCACCTCTTTTGCCTCAAGTTTAATTCCTTTAGGGTGAAAATATATTAGAGGATCTTATGGTCGGTATAGATGTCACACGTAACACCATGTAAGTAACGCCTCTAAAAATTTAATATAAAAATCTTAGCGGCTAATCCCAAATTGTAAGTGAGATAGTTCTTTTTAGAGTCTTTTAATTGTCTAGATGCATAAGCAATAACTCTACCATGGTACATCAAGACAACACTAAGTCCAATTCTCGATGCATTGGTGTAGACTATGAAGTCTTCATTATCCTTATGTAGAGCTAAAACTAGTATTATGGTTAATCTTAACTTTAACTCTTAGAAACTCCTTTCATGGTCATCACCCCATGCAAACTTAGCATTTTTTCTTACCAATTTATTTAGTGGAGCAGCCTATTTTAGGGAATCCTTATACAAACTTCCTATAGTATCCTGCCATACCAAGGAAGTCCTCACCTTCAATACATTCTTAGGTTGTTTCCATTCTTGCACTACTTGTACCTTACTAAGATTGACCATGACCCAGTCCTTAGAAATGAAATGTCCAAGAGGTGCTACTTGTTCGATCCAAAATATACACTTTTTAAGTTTAACAAATAATTTATGCTCTCGCAAGGTTTACGATGCCTTAATCAAGTGCTCCACATGCTCATCATGAGTTTTAGAATATATAAAGATATCATCAATAAAAATTGTAATGAAATTATCTAAGTATTTATGAAATACTCAATTTATCAAGTCCATAAATATGATAGGTGCATTGGTTAACTCGAATGGCATTATTAAGAACTCATAATGACTCGTATCAAGTTCTAAATATCGTTTTCTTAATACCATCTTCCTTAATTCTTAACTAATGATATTCTAATTGTAAATTAATCTTAGATAAACTAAACTTTCTCTCAACTAGTCAAACAAACCATCAATATGGGGAAGTAGATATTTGTTCTTAATGGTCACTCGATTTAAGTCTCAATAATCTATGTATTATCATAGTGACCTATCCTTTTTCTTTAGAAATAGTATCAATGCTCCATATGGTGAATAGCTAAGCTAAATATATCTTTTGTTCAGCAGCTCCTATAATTGAGTTTTTAACTTCTTTAATTCTACTGGAGTCATTCTATATAGTACCATGGATATCGATGTTGTTTCCGATTCTAACTCAATTTCAAAATCAATTTTCATTTTTAGGGGTAATCTTGATAAACTATCAAGAAATACATCAAGGAAGTCCAATACTACCTCAATATCTTTTAATTTTGGGCTCCTCTCCTTAAAAGTATCAACCATATTTATTAAGTATCCTAAAAATCCCCTTTGTATTAACTTTCAAAACATTATTTTCCGAGATAATATTTATTGATGCAACTTTAGTCTCGACTAGTAACTTTAAGAGTTACTTTCTAGCCTTTGTAAAAATACCTTTCTTTTTACATAGTCAATCAATTTATGCATAAATCTTGAATAGGCAATCCAAAGTCTAAGATGACATCAAACTCCTAAATTCTTAGGACCACTAAGTCCTCATGTAAAATATTTTCACTAATTTGTACTTCATAGTTTCTAATCATATGTCAAGACTCAACTAACTCTCCCGATGGAAGAGTCACCTTATATATTATTTCAAATAATTCGGGTACCATATATGATCTCTTTAAGAATGACCATGAAATGAATGAATATATGACACTCGAATCCATTAAGATATATATAGTAAGATTATGAATAAGGATATTACCATATATAACCTTCCCCTTCCTTTAATCCGCTTGCTCCCGGGTCATGTTGCGGACTCGTTCGGGAATCATCTATTTGATTATTGCTTTCTTTTTTGACAGATCATTCATTAGATGTCTAGTTTCTCGATAAAAGTAGCAAACATTGGTGCCACTCAAGCAATTATCGGTATGTCGGTGACCATATTTTGGAGAACTCAACTTGCCTCATACCTCATTTCTCGATGGTAGAATAGAAGCCTTAGCCTTCTTGTCATTTCCTTTAGCATTCCCTTGCTAAGGCTTCATAAATGGTTTCTTTTTTCCTAAAGGGCCGGCATGCCTACTAGGAATGTTTAGTCTCCTCATTAGCGGGAACTAGACTCATTCCTTCGATCCGAATCAATTTGAAGTGTTCAACTAATCATCTCAAAATAGCTATTAGCCGACACTCATACTCGGACTCTAGATCTCTACTCTTAAACCTCGAAGGAAGTGTTCCTTCTTTTGTACCTCATTTCTTAAAATAAAAGTGGCATATCGACAACCATGCTCGAATTGTCAAATATATTCTACCGCCATCATATCTCCTAGTTTGAGTTTTAGGAACTCCTTGATATTTTAAGGCTTAACTATGTTTGAGAAACATTTCTCATTAAACACTTTCTTGAATTGTCCCTAAGTAAGTCGTGGCATATCTAGGGTGACCTTTGTCGATTACCACCATATACATGCATCACTCATTAATATAAATGTAGCATAAGCTACCTTATTTGTGTCATCCAAAGCCATATGCTTGAAGATTATTTCCATCAATTCGAGCCACTCCTCAACATCCATTGGATCCAGCTTGTCCTTTTAACTCTTTCGAATTAAATTTTCAAAAGTGTTTGACTATATTTGCTCATTGTGGCTATCTAGCCACCATCGGATTCTATTGCTATTGCTGCACCTTGATCATTATTTGCATGTTTTACATCATATCCTCGCTTTTGTCTAAACGAGTGCCATTAACTCGTTCTTCCTTATCTACAATAGTCCTACTTGGACCAACTCCACTATTATTAGTATTTCTCCTTGATGACATCCTATACTAACTATATATGTAGCCACACACCTCGTTAATTTCTTCTTCTTTATATGGTTATTAATAACTCGACCAATAGTACATTCACGTTCATACATCACAATCCAGATAACATTCACATAACATCAAATAACATTTACGTAACATCAAATAGCATGCCATAGAATTATACATTATTGAGCATCACATACCTTTGATTCTTAATTGTCCTCGAGACTTGACTTATGTGGGCTCAATTAGTCATCCTATATAAGATAAATAGGGTAAACCCGCTCCGATACCACTCTATAATACCCTCGACCTAGGACCTAGAAAGGTTGAGAATATTACCGACATTGACTTATACTCGGGTGCAATGAATGCAAGCCTACAAGCCTTCTCCCTTAACATTTTAAGTTTATTAGCAAAGTGTGCAATTCTCGTAGGAGGTCCCTAATAAATATGAAATAATAGGTCTATACTTGAATAAAACTTTAGAATAATTTTTTTAAAAAAATCAACTAATGTCAATTAATATTTCTACAATATGTATAGAAATATTAAATGACATATTTTACTCAAAAATCCATATCCTTGAAATTCAAATTAATCATTTTAATAAAATATCTTACATTAAATTAAATTGAACCATGTCTCTTATTTTTCTTAAATTCCTTTTAGAAATTCAAAAAAAAAAATTTAATCTAAGAATATTTGATTTTAAAATATTCTACACAATAAGGTACGCTTATTTGGTATTGATTTTTTTTCAAAAATAATTAAAGTATCAAGTATAATTAAATTATCAATTATTACATTTAATTAGAAAATAATCCATGAATAGTAACCATTAAATCAAGGTTTAATACTCGTTATTTTTATAAAAATTCCTTTCACTTGGAAATTATTCCAAAAATTTAATAAAGCATTTTATAAATTCATTTAGACCTTTAACTAATATTTTGGTAATTTATTTTTTTTTATTATTTATTTTTTTTTTGGTTTAAGGAACTTTGGTTTCTAATTTATTTAAAACTAGTTCATTAAACACCTTTATTCTTTAACCTTTAATTCCTTTTAATGCTTTATTTTTACTAACCCTTTTTGCCATTCCCTTTTGAATTCCATTCTTTTTATCATTAACTCATTAATTAAGTAAGCATTTGAGTATTATCTTCCTTGCACCATTATTAATTCATCTCTTTTTCCATAATCATTTAATTCATTTAACTATATTGATTAGTCAAGTCAAATAACTAACAATCCCTATCAATATATCAAATTTTACATCCAAACCATACCATTCATTATTACATATCAAAATTTGCTTAAATTATTATCAAGCACACATAATCAAAATTAAGTTAAGCAAAAGTGAAGTTCCTCACACTTTAACACATTAAGCACGTAAAAGGCAAGTCTTTATCTTTCCTCAAGCAACGGTCTTTAATCATCTTTCTTTTCTCCGACATCATAAGAAACAAAGGTGAGCAATGCCCAAGCAAGTGTAATCCATGCAATGCATGTAATGTTACATGATACATTTAAAAATTATTTTTATTCCTTTTAAAATTCATCTTCCTCTTCGGACACACCCCGTCGATTGTGTATATAACCACCTTTCATTTAAAACATGTAATTGTGAAAACATCACAAAAGAACTAAATACCTTCCCATGACCTTAACATGCAAAGCGTGCTCATTTTTCTTAAGACATAACGATCATTCATCTCCCATAACCTCGAAGAAACTACCAAGCCACTCCTTTTTAAAGCCTTTCCTTCTCCTTTTTCTTTCATCAAAATCATGAATATAAAATCTCTTTCATGATTATGATGTGCATATGCATTTAAATAAAATACAATACATTTAAAATAAATCTCAACATGCATACTTTCAAATCCTCAAAAGCATATATAATAAATAATATATCAAACATATATTCCATATAAATTAAGCATGCATGCAAAACATGAATACGCCATGAACAAATTATGAACATGAATAACACCTTTAAAACACACCATGGTCGAATGCGTTAAGCAACATAACTAATCATCCTTCACATGAGTATAGTAATTTTTCAAACTATTTTCTACCTCTAAAACTCAAAATTAACATTTACCTCAAATAAACCTCTTATTCCTTTGTTTTACATTATTTGCTGAAACTTGACCAATGGAAGGACAACTTTCATTTCATAAATTTACCTCAATTTTTCACCTCTAACATCTTAACCTAATATGTTTTTTTAATCATTTTAACATCAAGTATTTTAAGTTAATTAAGCAATCAAAACTTAATTCTTGACCAAAATTCTCGAACAAAGTGGCCAAGTTTCAATTTTTCCAATTGAATACCATTAACACCTTTTAGGCATATCACAAACACTTTGTAAACAATAGGTCTTAAAACCACTTTTTTATTCATGTTTTAAAGATAATCAAAGACCTTGATCTAAAAATAAGGACAACCTCAAAATACTCTCGTTTAATCTAATTAATCATTTATTCATCATAATTCCAATATGAACAATACATAAATATCGTCAAAATCATCCAATTCAACAACAACATGGCAATTCTCATCAATTTAACCATTAATTCACAAGTAATTGAACTTTAATTTAATATCAATCACACACCAAATATACTATTTTCTTATGGTATAGTAAGGATTCATTTACCTCACTTAAAGTTTAGCCAATCTTCCTTTATTCCTCCTTGGTTCCTTCCTCCTCTTTTCTCTTCAAAGTTTCGGCCAAAGTGGAACTTTTTTCACTTCCCTTGCCTATTCTGCCAAACTGATTTTAGAGTGATTTTATGGTATTTCAAGGTTTCCTAAGATGGTTTAGTGTGTTAATTCGGTGGTTTCTCTCTTGGTTGAACTCCTCTCTTTTCGATGTGGCTTTGTTTCCTCCAATTTTTCAACCTCTTCTTCCATCTTGTTCTTCCATATTTATAGCCAAAGTTTTTCCTTAGGATTAAACCAAGTGTATCCCACTTAGATTAATCTTAAGGTTGGTTATTAATGGCTTCTCTATATTTTTCTTTATTTTTTCTTTTCTTCCTCCTTTTTTCTTAAATTTTTCTCTTCCTCTCTTCTCCTCTCTTCATCGACTTTTCTCTCCACTTTTCCATAATTATCTTTTGGAATTAGCTCACAAAATCAATTTATTAAGTCCCCTAAAATGTCACCATTTCACACTTTAGTCCCTAAACTTTTAATCTTTGCAATCGAGCCCTCTAGTTTCAATCCGTAACTTCATAATGTTCATCGATTCGGCCCTCATCCTAGGCCTCTTCCAAGGATAATGCATGTCCTTAAAGTTTCTTAATCATTTCATTCAAGAGCCTAAATATTTAATTTTTTCAATTATCCCCCTATGTCAAAGCATAACCATTATAATTTATCATATCAATCTCTAATTCAATCTTTCCTAATTCCATTGACTTTTCCTTTCAATCATAATTGCATTTACTTTATTCTTAATTAAAGTTTAAAATTTATTCCATAGATTTAATAAATATATTTTTATCAATTAAATAAAATATATTTATAGTACATTTACATTCTAGGAGGGTTTTAGGTCACGAAGATTACAATAGTATTCTTACTCGGACCCGTATTGTTATTCTTACTAGTGTTTTATTTAGTGGCATCATATACTAACCACAAGTATAACCACACACCTCATAACATTTATTTCTTTCATTGCTTATTAATAATTCAGCCATTAACACATTCACATTCATAGCCCAAATAATATTCACATAATATCAAATAAACATATCATACAAACGTTAATTTATCGAGCATCACATACCTTTTATCCTTACATGTCATCGAGACTCGACTTACATGTACTTAATCGATCATCCGAAATCCAACCACTAGAGTCAAACATGCTCGACATCACTCTGTAACACCCTCGACCTAGGACCTAGATAGGTCGAGGATATTACTCGACATTGACTTACATTCGGAGGACAATGAATGCAAGCCAACAAGCTTCCTTCTTTAATATTTTTAGTTTATTAGCAAAGTGGAAAATTCTCATATGAGATCCCTAATAAATATGAAATAATAGGTCCGCCTTAAATAAAACTTAGGTATAAACTTTTTCAAAAATTCAACTAATATCAATTAATATTCCTACATTATGTATAGAAATATTAAATGTCATCTTTTAGTCAAAAATCCATATCCTTGAAATCCAAATTAATCATTTTAATAAAATACCATATATTAAAATATGGTGAATCGCGTTTCTTGTTTTTTTTTAAAAAAAAATCCTTTTAGAAATTCATATAAAAATTACTTTAGGATTATTGTATCATCAAGTATTCCATACAAAATGATAGGATTATTAGACATTATTTTCATAGAAAATAATTTAATTATTATGTATTTCATCGAATAGCAACCATTAAATCAAGTTTTAATGCCATTTTATTATAAAAATTTTATCTCAAAAAAATTCAATAAAGCTTGTAATAAATTCATTTAGGCTCTTAACTAATGTTTTGGTCATTTAAAATATTCTTTGGAATTATAGAACTTTGGTTCTAAATTTATTTAAAGTAAAGCTAACCCATTAAATGCATTTATTTATTAATTATTAATTTCACTTTATGCCTTAACCTTGCTCATCATTTTGTAATGCCATTTTAATTTTATTCTTTTTATTATTAATTCATTAGTTACTAAATTAAGTAACCATTTAGTTGTTACCTTCATTCTAATTTTAAATAATTCATTTATATAACCAATTAGTTCATCTATACCATATTAACTAGTCAAGTCACCAATTAATTTACCAAGCAATATAACTAACAATCTTTAGCACCATATTAAAGTTCACATATAAGCCATACCCTTTAATAATGCAAACCATCTTTGCTTAACTTATCACTACTATACACAACTAAAAATTAAGTTAACCAAAGATAATTTTCCTCACTCATTTTACATAGTAAGCACACACATGGTAAGTCTTCAACAATTCTTGATAATGGTCCTTATTCATCTTTCTTTTCTCCTACACTCGTAAGAAACAAAAGTGAGCGATGCCTAGTAAGTGTAATCTATGCAATGCATGTAGTGCATATTATGCATGTAATGCACGTGGTGCATATAAAAATCATTTTCATGGCTTTTGAAATTCATTTTTCTCTTCGGATGCACCCTGCTAATTATGTATATAATTAGCTCTCTTTTAAGACATGCAATTATAAAAAATTTACAAAAGCACTATGTACCTTCCCAAAATATTTTCCTTTACATGCTAAGAGTATATACCATGTCATTCTCTTAGTGTGTCCTAATTTTCCTTCATATGCCAAGAGTATATACCGGATCATTCCCTTAGCATGATTTACATTTTTCTTTACATGGTAAGAGTATGCACCAAATCATTCCTTTAACCTCAGAGAGGGTGATCATTCCTCTCCCATAACCTCAATAAAGTACCTAGCCATTCCTTTTGAAAACATGTCCTTTTCCTTTATCCTTTTTATAAAAACTATGAAGCAAAATCCTTTTCATGGTTATGATATGCAAATGCATTATATGAAATGCATCTTTTACCTTTCCTTTTTCCTTTTCCCTTTATCAAAATCATGAATGTAAAACCTCTTTTATCATTATATTATGCAAATGTATTTAAATTAAATGCAATGTATTCAACATAAACTTCAACATGTATACTTCCAAACCTCAAGAACATGTAACATAAATAATACATCAAACTCATGTTCCATATAAAACAAATATGCATGCAAACATGAACAAACAATAACACAATTCATGGCTTAAGTACACATTATGGACAAATGTTTAAACAACGGAATCAATCCATTTTTCACATGTTTGCAATCATTTTTCATACCAATTTATACCTTTAAGCCATGAAATTACATTAACTTCAAATCAACCTCATTTACCTTTGATTTTTATTCTTGGTCGAAATTGGCCAATGGAAGAACAACTTACAACTTCAATTTCTTCCTTTTACTTTAATTTTTCACATCTAACCTCTTAACCTAATATATTTTTCATCATTTTAACATAAAATAGGTTAAATTAATCATTCAATATCAACTTCTTCTTGTCCAAAATTGTCCATAAAGGGACTTAATAACCATTTCAAACCAACACCATAAACCTCCTTTAAGCATTTCCACAAACACTTTGCAAACATTAGGTCTTAAAACCACTAATTTAATCATGTTTAAGAACATCCAACCACATAGTTCTAAGAACAAAGACAACTTTAAAACTCATTAATTAACACCAATTAACCATCCAAACATCAAGTTTCTAATATTGAGAATATATACACATCAAATGCTACTCTGTTTCTAGTAAGTTTGTTTCGGGACGACCTCTAAACAAGTAGCAATAGTTTTATTTTAGGAAATAATTAAAATATATCCTTTTACTAGTAGTAACTAAGCATATTATGCCAAAGCATATCCAAAAATCAAATAGAAATACCAAACACACAATTAATAATAGAATTTTAAAATTTTAGAACCATTATGTCCAATAGTAAGTCATCTAAAATAAGTGTGTTCTTAAATGGGTATAACTCTTCATGTACAAAACTAATGACAAAATCATTTAATAAAGACTCGGAAGAAGCATATATAAAAAATTTTCATTCCTATAACTTTACCAAAAATTACTCTAAGACCTATGAACAAGCGAGGATAAAACTTGGACAGAACCTAATCCTCAAGAACACCGATTCTTACATACTTGATCTCTCTAACAATTAGATCATCAAAACTCAAGCAAGATAACTTCAATTTAACATCAATTATTCATAAAAGAAAAAAAATTATTTTCTTATGGTGCAATGAGGATTACACTTACCTCACTTAAAGCTTAGTTAATCCTCCTTTTTCCTCCTTGGTTTTCTTCCTTTTCTTTGTTCTTCCCAAAGTTTCATTGGAATAGTAACGTTTTCTTCTCTTTTATTTGATCCTCCAAGCTGGTTCTAAGGTTATTTTAGGATATCTTTAAAGTACCTAAGATGGTTTGGAGTGGTTGTTAGGTGGTTTACTTCTTGATTAGTGTATCTCCTCTTTTAAGGTCACTTCAATGCTTCTATTTTGTAATCTCCCTTCCATCATCTTCTTCCTCTTTAATTGCTAAGTTTTTCTCTTAGCATTAAGCCAAGTGTGTCACACTTAGATTGATGTTAAGGTTGGTTTTTAGGCTTCATAGAGTTTTCTTAATCTTCTCTCTTTTTTCTTCCTTAGATATTTTCTTTCTTCCTTAGATATTTTTCCTTTGTTTGTTTCTTTTTTGCCGCCTCCTTCTTTCATCTCAATTTTTCTAGATTTCTCTATAGAA
Organism: Dovyalis caffra; assembly: GCA_963924115.1. Lineage (NCBI taxonomy): Eukaryota > Viridiplantae > Streptophyta > Magnoliopsida > Malpighiales > Salicaceae > Dovyalis > Dovyalis caffra. Next base: position 3,068,502 of record CAWUPB010000858.1, on the reverse strand, counting down.
TTTTTTTTCCCTTCAAATCAATTAATAATTCCCTCAAAGTGTCACCACTTTATACTTTAGTAACTAAATTTCTAATCTTATAATCGAACCCTCTAATTTCAATCCATAAGTTCATAAATTCCATCAATTTTACCCTTATCGTAGGCCTACTCCAAGAATAATTTAAGTCCTTAAAGTTTCTTAATCATTTCAATCAAGGACCTAAACTTTTAATCTTTGTAATTCGGCCCCTATGTCAACACATAACCTTAACAATTTATGATATCAATTTCCAATTTAATCCTTCTCATTCTATTGATACTTCATTTTAATCATAGTTATGTGTACTTTATTCTTAATTAAAGTTTAAAATTTATTCCTCACATTTAATAAGCATACTCTTATTAATTAAATAAAATAGTTTTACAATACATTTCCATTCAATGAGGGTTGTAAGTCACGGATATTATAATTTCTCTTACTTCTCAAAGTTTCTTTTTTTTTTAATTAGACCCTACAAAACTAATTTTACCCACGTATTTTTAATTACACACTTCCTTTTTTTTTCTTTTGATTTCTTTTGTCTTTTTTTTTTTTTTTTTTTGTATTTGCCTAAAATTAAAAGGAAATAAATATAAGGTAAAAAAAATTGTTGATAACATTTGCCCTCTCTTTACAATACTTACGATACAAAGTCATTAAAAATCACTTTTCTTTGGCTTTACATTATAAGCTTATAAAGAAAACCAAAACAAAAATGAAACACGTAAAGCATAAGCAACAATCAAACAAAATAGATAATTAATAAATTCAAATTAAAGCTAACTATTCGATCAAAGAAATAAAAATAAAAACACATAACTCAATGAAAAGAAGATGCATGCCGACATGGTTTGAAATGGATGCATGCCGACATAGCTTAAAGAGATGCATGCCGATATGACTTGAATGAGATGCATGCTAACATGTATGAATGAGATGCATACTAACATGGCGTAAAATGGATGCAAATTGACATGGCATGAAGATACTTGACGGACCGTATTGAGTCGTAAAGAAAATAAGCAAAACATAAGTAGCTAGCGTAGAGTCTTTAAAGAAACATAGGTTGCCACTACCAAGATAACATAGGTTCCCCACCACCCTCCTTTTTTTTTCTCTTCATTTATGTGTTAGTGCAGAGTTCTAGGTCAACTACTTCATTAAGTTTGTTTGCATGTATTTTTTATTATGTCCTACATTCTTATATTCATAGGGATGGCTACTTGACCCATTATCGATGTTATTTGAGTGGTGTCCATACGTTTGACCGAACAAGAGATCACTATTCTTTTATGCCCCTTATTTGGTACTATACCTAAATATCTAGACTTTTGCCAACTCATATAAAAAATTTGGCCCAAAAATGGTTAAAATGGCCTTTTATCTCGGTTGTATGTAGTTCATAATAAGGAAACTTTACAAATTTTATGAAGAAAGACCTCTTGTTGAAAAAATCCAAGTAAGATTCTTATCATGTCATCATATGTCAATTTGATGCATTATCAAATTTCATAAATAATATTAATTACAAGATGGCTTATGAGACCAAAAAAGAGAGCTATTTTCCTTAGGGATTGATCATACTTGTGAAAATAAGGATTATTTGAGGGATGAAAGATCATGAATCATGTTATATCGACAATTCAGAATAGAAGCAAAAAAGTCAAATGATCATACTAATGAATATTTGACCACAACTCAAATTCTCTTCTTATTGCTCTAGATAGAAAGGAGTTAAAATGCTTGATCTTTTAGTGTTGACATAGATTTGTGATCAATTTAACCAAAATACGTTTCTAAAGCATTGGTAGTGATCATTTATTTGTCATCTACCTTTCATTATTGTTGCTCATATCGTTCATCTTCTTTTGATGTTTACACTTGATTATATGAACTTACCTTTGAGATTTCTTTGAATTCCGAGAAAATCATTTTTATTTGTTGTAACTTTTATGAATCAGGCAAAACATTTTCATCAAGGCAAGTTGAATTATTTAAGAGAAATCATTGAGATGCTCATAAAATAGTAATCTCATTCAGAAAGATGCATGACTCACTTGGTCAAATCCTAAAACATATCATGCAAATGTCATGATACAACCTTCAAGGTGATCCTTCTTTAGGCTAGATGAGCAAAACGTATTTGGATCATATAAAGTTGTAAAAAGAAATTATCTCTTTTGAAAGGTGATTGTCAAAAGTTTGGCTCATAGAAAATGAAATGCTTGAATGGATTTCAAGAACTCAAAGACTTTTGAAGGAAGTTAGGCTTAAATAGGTATTCTTACCTAGAAAGACTCGATTCATTTAAAGCCAAGAACTCATCAATACAAATAAGCCATCTTTGATCGGGAATGGCTTTCACAAGCACAAAATGAATGTTAAGACTTTGGCTTCTAAATGAAAGGATATAAAAGGGTCAAAGGGGTTTGAGGGTGTAAACACTTAGGATAACTTAATTATTCATCGAAACACTTTAGGTATGCTCGCCTTGACTTTGCCACCTTTATGATTGATTTCATTTTTTACATCATTTGGCACTCAAAAAGAATCATACTAGGCATGTCATCATGAATTTATTATTTCATCAATTGATCTCATTTTCTAATCTCTACTCTCTTTTCATGTTCACTCTTATCATATTTATTTTGTTTTTTGGATTTATAACCTTTTCTAACTTTAAATCAAAAGAGGGATCACTCCGGATATTTTGTTTTAGTGCTTTCACTTTTGCTTTTCATTTCTATTTTTTTCATTCCTTTTTCTCTTTCAAATTTTTTTGATAAGTTATTTTTTTATGTGAACAAGTGATCTTATTTTTTTTAAGAGAACATCCTTGATCATTCATGAACTTTCAAAATTACCTTCAATATAAGGGGTGATCCTAGTCTAGCTCATCATCAAAAGAAATTCTTTAGGCTAAAATTTGGATAGCAAGATATAATTTTTTTTATTATAGAAAAGTATACTAAAAATGGCCTTTCTTCATCTCAAATTTGATCTTGTATAGGTTAATAATTTCTAGTTTCATTTGAAAATTATGAATGACTTCTAGAGAAGAACTGATAGATAAGGTGGGATCATGACTTGAATGTGTACCACTTATCATCGTTTAACACATTAAATCACTTTTTTTAGGGGCATCAATGTATTGTTTTAGGTAAGGTTATCTTGGAAGAATTTTTCGGGAATAGGAGATGAATGTTTTTGGTTTAAAAAAAAGGGACTACCCCAAGTATTTGCATGATATATTTTGAAAGTTGATCAATATTGAAAGATTTTGAATGAATTTACCATTTTATTCATTTTGATTTGGACGTTATAAAATGAAAATGATACTTTCAAATAAACATCACTTGATTTCAAATCAATAATAAATCATGTTAAGCTAGTAGAATTTTTCTTGTCAAAGAAACAACCCAATATATGAAAATCACAATACTTTTTCCAATGAAATTGAAAATTTTGATATAAGGCAAGATTTCATTTACAAAATCAATACACATTCATGCTCCTCTAATGAGCTTCAAGTATTCTCCTTGCCTTCACTTTCATATACATTGTAATCAAAGTTATGCTCGACCCTTTTTTTTTTTTTGTGCAATCACTTGATTTTTTTATTCTTAAGATATGATCATATTGAATGTCCCAAAGATAGGGTGAAAATGAGAATAAAACACGAGTTGAAGAAAGAAGGAAAATATGATAATTCGAGAAGAAATTCACACAATCCCACAAATTAACATCTTATGAAAGCATGATAAAGATTTAGTGTAATGCATTCATGAACTATAATGGCAGAAAAGCAAAGGTAAATATGATAAAAAAAAAATTATTTGACTTTGAAAAAAAAAGGTGTTTCATCATCAAACCACTCATCCAATTCTTCTCTTTCATTGATTTGATGAACAAGTGGGTCAACGTCGAAACATTCCCAAGCATATTGGGAAAAACCACCATCATTTTTAAGCTATCAAACAATAACCTAGGTTGTACAACTTCACTCTTAGCATTTGCCTTTTTTACCCCTAGAGTGTTCACTATCATAACATTAGATGGTTGACTCAAACCCGGATCATTACCACATAGATCAGTAATATATAAAGGTTTCTTCAACTTTTTATGCTCCTTTTCTATCCTTAAGATGCCCAAAGCTAGCATGGCTTATACCTTTTAATGAAATTCATGACAATCATTAATATCATATCCATTCTCTTTATGGAACTTACAAAAGTACTTGGCATAAATAGAAGCTTGAGACTCGATTGGTTTCTTGTTAACACGGATAACAAATAACATGTCAAATAAATAGGACATAGAGATTTTTATAACTATCTTTTTGTTGTCATATCCAATGTCATCCAAGTAACAATCATATTCATCCCACTAACAACATTATGATTGTAAAGGTGATTAGTGTTAATATTTGGAGCACTTGAAGTATCTTCAATGAAATCAAACCTCGGTTAATCAATGAATGAATATGCTTCTTAAAGCCTAAACAATCTTTGATAGTATAACAAATTATGCCATCATGATACTCATAAGATTTATTAGGATTATACCACTTAAGAAATAAAGGTTATCATGGAATAGTCATCACAAGAATTACTTGACTTATAGCCATAAGATGTTGAAATAAGTTTTCAAGAGAAATTGAAAAAAAAATAGTAGTATTTCCTTATATTTTTAATAACTCGTATTTCTTTAACTCGTCGTTATTGAATTATCTCTACTAATGGTTGAGCTCCTAAGGATGTTTTTCTTAAAAATTTTTAGGAAAATTCTATGATGGACATGAATGATTCAACCGATCGATCGGACTAAAGGTAGACTCCTCAATCTGGTAAACATCAACGTCATTTTTTCACCAAAGCTATTCTTTTTTTATCTAGATTTAGAAGGATTAGTTATTCGTTCGCCTTGATTGATTGCTTAATCCAATTAGATATAGAAACAATCTAAAAAAAGTTGTTTGATACATTACTCAATAAGTAATCATTGTAGGATACTTAAAGGTATTTACAAAAAGAATAACCAACTCTTTCTCAAATAAAGGTAGGCAAACTAAGAAAGTCATTTCACGTCATCGCTAGGCATATTCTCTCACAGATTCTTTCAAGCTTTTTTTTTAGATTGTTGGCTCGACTTATAAAGGGTTATTCCATGTTGAACTTATCCTCGCTCCATGAATACTTCAACTAGATTCTTTTATTTCATAAAATTTTTTCTTTCAAGATCGATGAACCAATTCCAAGAGGCACCATCGAGGCTTTTAGGAAAGAAGTGAATCAAAAGCTCTTTATTATAAGCAACTTCAGTCATTTTATTTAAGTAAATCCTAGGATGAGTTCTAGGACATTGACTCCGGATGTATTTGAAAAATTCAAGCACTTCAAACTTTTTAAAAATCATAACATTCATAATCAAGCATGTGTCCACCATCAAATAAAGGTCATACATGTCTACGTCCTCTATGGCTTTGAGACGCTCCTCAATGGCACTAAGCGTCTCAATTTTAGTTTTTGAGCTTTCATCTTTTCATTAGCAGACTAAATCAACCATATAAATTACCTAAGTTTGTAAAGTATGTGGCTACCATGACATCGGATCAGAGATCTAGGAAGAGTTAGCTCATATATATCCTCGGATGTAGTATGGCTGGTTGGATTCATAATGTTAAGAACATCTTTGTACGGAGTAGAGAAAGGTGGCATAGTAATCGCCACTCGAGTAGTGGGTATTGGTATGGTAGTGAACACCTTAAGGACAATAGATGACCGACCCATTCTTTGATTTGGAGGCACTTCAGTAGGTGTACAAACTTACAAACTTACTTAACTAAAACAACTAGTATAGACACTTCGCTTTCAAAGTAATTAACTTCTTCTTATAGTTTTACTCAAGTTGAGCTATTTCTTTATTGTCCACTTGAGTTGTCAACTCTTGGAGGGAAAATATAATTTTAACAAGATGACTTATAATTCTCTAAGCAAAATAGCAAAACATAGCAACATAAATAACATTGACTTAAAATAAAGACATTTGACTATATATAAAGTAGTCATATATGGGGGTGATAAAAGAGTTCTTCCTTTTTTATTTCTTCACCCACGAGGTTTCTTGCAGTAGGTTTAAAGATGTGATTATTCACATCGGTAACCTTTTAATGCTTTTGATCGATGCTTACTTTAACCGAGATTGAATTCTTTTGTCACATATCCTAAAACATCATGACCAAATTATCTTAGTCAAGGTTTCAAACATATCTAACTTGTCTAGTTCATTTAATCATAAAATGATGGTCTTAGGGTTCGCTTCTAGTCATTATATGAGTTGTTAGGCTCTATCTAAGTCTTAAAAGGGTACTTTCCCACCTAGTAAAACTTTAATACCATCATTGGGATCGACCATGAAAACATTAGTAATCATGAAAATCATCAATTATCGATCACCAATGGTAGCTAACAACAAGGCATGAGGTTTCATGAGTATTTACCTAAGACAAAACCCGTCGCCGCACCTCTGCTAACTCCTTAAATCCTAAGACAAATGCAAATGATAATTATAATTATACGAGTGATATGTGTGGGGCTTTACTCCATACCCAATCTCAACAAGCATCCTTATATATAGACATATTTTCATAATACAAAAACTAAAAAATAATTAAATGGCAATTTCTAAATTAAAACATATAGGCATAGAAATATAATAAAAAACCAAAGATTTATTAACACAAACATTCAAAACTTGACCCTAGCATGGCATATCCCTATGAAGTCATCATTATATCGATGAGACCCAAGAGGGAGAGCAAGAATTAAAGTTGCCACCTAACTAATCAAAGAGAACTAGAAAACTTGAAATAAACTAGTCTATATAGATATCTAGATAAGGGGTTAGTTACATATGAAAAAGATACAACATCATCGTCATCCCATCTTACCCGAGGTAGGCTATATTATTTGCATATGAAAAAAAAATTTGATTTTACAATGTTATGTTTCTATACCTATTTGAGTGAATCTTATTTTATCATGATGCTCTAGTAAAGTAATTCGAGATTCGAGCTAGTCCAATGCTAATATCCATACTCAAAATGGAAAGTTGGGTAGGAATTAGAATTTTACCTAAACCCTAGTGATTGCAAACCTATATTGGCAAAAAAACGAGTCTCTTAGGATTATGAGTCGATATTGATGTAATCAATAAACTATCGATGACTTTGTCTATATAAATGAGAAGTCACTTGACAATTTTGATTCACATAAGTAAAGAGATGTAAGGTCATCAATAACTTCATTCATACAAGTGAGATGCCATCAATATCACAAAAAAGAAAATCATTTAAATGGAATAAAAATGGTGAGTCTTTTGCGACTATAACCTATAAAAAAATCATTAAAAATAATAACGAGTCCTTTATAACTGCAAATCCATAATAGAGATGTTTTGTTAGAATACTTATGGTGAGTGACTCAAGCCATAAAAAAACATTTGGAAAGAAAATAGCGAGTCACTTATGACTCAGCGACCTAAGGTAGAGATGTTCTCGTCAAAATAAAAGTGATGAGTCTCTTGTGACTTAAGCCATAACAAAATCATTTAGATAGAAAATAGCGAGTCACTTGTGATCGTAACCCACGCGAGATGTCATAACAAAATAAAAATGATAAATCTCTTATGACTCAAGCCATAAAAGAAATAATTTAGAAAGAAAATAAAGAGTCACTTATAATAACAACCTACAATAGAGATGTTCTATTAGAATAAAAGTTGCCAATCTTTTGTGATCGCAACTTATACTAAAAATGTTATGTCGAATAAAAATGGCAACTCTCTTATGAATGAAACCCATATAATAAATCATTTGAAAAGAAAATAACAAATCGCTTGTGATCGTAACCTATGATAGAGATGTTCTATAAGAATAAAAGTAGCGAGTCTCTTGTGATTGCGACTCACGACGTAGTTGTTTTATCAAAATAAAAATAATAAGTATCTTATGACTCAAGCTCATAAAAAAAATTATTTAGAAAGAAAATAACGAGTCCTTTATTACTACAAGCTTATGGTAGATATTAGTCTCTTCTAACTCAAGCTCAAAAAATAAATAATTTAAAAAGAAATGGTGAGTCACTTATAACTGCAGACCCATAACAAAGATGTTCGAGTTCAAATAAAAGTCACGAGTCTTTTGTGATCGTAGCCCACAATAAAGATGTTCGTTAGAATAAAAGTGATGAGTCTTTTACGACCGTAGCCCATGATAGAGATCATCTAATAGAAAAGGTAAATTCTTATGACTTAAGCCCGTAACAAAAATCATTTAAAAGGATAAAAATGATTTGGCAACTACTAGTAACTTCATTTTAAACGAGTAAAAAATATATAAAATGGTTTCAAAACCACTAAAAACTTTGTCACATAAGTAGAAATTTACTAATGACTTTATTTCAATGATCATTTTTGGATAAAAATGGCTTTGGGGCCACTAACGGTTTCGTTCACATAAGAGGAAAGTCATCAATCACCTCTTTTCTAACAAACAAAAACTAAGTAAAATGATTTTGAAATTATTGGTAGCATTATCACATAAGTTTTAAGTTACTAATGACTTTATTTTGAAAATCATTTTTTTGATAAAAATGATTTTTGGGCCACTAGTAGCTTCGTCCATATAAGTGGGAAGTAACCGATGACCACTATTCCGATGAACAAAAACCAAGTAAAATAATTTTAAAATCACTAGAAACTTCATCACATAAGTGAAAAGTTATCAATGACTTCATTTCAATGATTTATTTTTTTGGATAAAAATGGTTTTGGGGCCACTAGCTACTTCATCCATACAGGTGAAAAGTCAATGGTGGCCTCTTTTCGATAAACGAAACCGGATAAAATGATTTCGAAATCACCGACAGTGCTTAACATATAAGTGAAAAATTACCAATGACTTCATTTTAATTATCCATTTTTAGATTAAAAAAAATAGTTTTGGAGGCATTGATGGGCTTTGTCTATATAAGTGAAAAGTCATTGGTGGTCTCTTTTCTAACAAACGAAACCGGGTAAAATGATTTCAAAATCACCGAAAAATTCATCACATAAGCGTAAAGTTACCAATGACTTCATTTCAATGATCAGCTTTTAGATAAAAATAGTTTGTGGGGCACTAATAGCTTCGTCCATATATGTACGAAGTCACTAATGGCTCTTTTCCGACGAGTAGAAAATGGGTAAAATGACCTCGCATGGTAGTAACTTGACAATTAACTTACTCACAATTAAGCAAAACATTTGATATGTTAATCATCCACAACATGACATTTTCATAATTTTTATTTATTAGTTAAAAATAATCTTTATAGGTTCAAAAATTATCAAAATATTTTGAAAGGTTCCGAATTTTTCTAAAGGTCCGATTTGAGGTTAGTTCCACTCTTTTCATCCTCAATGATAATTGATTATTTAGTTAACGAAGGAAGAAGAGTAGCTATTCATTGTCAAAATTACTATAAATTATCAAAGTTATTGCAATCGACCAAAGTTATTGCAACTAGCCAAAGTTATTGCAACTTAGTGGGACTTGGCAACAATGGAGTTGCTATGTTGCTCTCGCCAAAACCAAAACATAAATGTAGTCTATAACATCATGTTATTTCTAACTCAACAATTTAAATAACATTTTTTAGTTTGTTATGCCCATAATTAATCAAATTTATATTATTGTCAACAACAAAACAAAAGTACACCTTGTATTTTTCTTTTGGTTCAATTCTACTCCTTTTTCCTAAATTAATTTTGCATTTGGATTTCACTCACTCTATTATAAAGGACATGAGAGTTCCTCTTGATCTAATAAATTCCTTTTCTATCATTTCACCAGCATAATACATGTTCCCATATCTCTTTTGGATTTTCATGAGTAATGGGCAAATTCTTTGATGGATGGTGTACGTTGTCCTCCAATATTAAGCAATCGGCCAAATCTCTAATGGCAATAACTTTATCACCAATATCAAACTTTCCATTCCTACCATCCGATACACTAGGAGCAATAACATTAATAGCAACCATTAAATAACCCATCCTTTTTTAGCACCGTTTATCATCCTCTAAGTCGCCAGTCATTTTTTTTGGAATATGCAAGCTCGACCATCGGCTTTGACCAAGATGACACTAGCAGACTTAGCCTAAATGGTGGCCAAGCATCCACTAATTCTATCTAACTAGTAGCTAAGTTCTTTACGGATCCAAAGATTGTTTTTTCTATTTATGCTTCTTCTTATCTCACTTTCCCATAAAATCCTCCACGCTTTCTCGAGAAAATTCTAGCTCAAGTTTCTAACTTCGACAAATACGTTCAATTACTTTTTATATCTTTAAGCATTAGAGAGTGAGTCCTAAACATCAAAACCTATAGAGATCACTAGAATTGAAAAAAGGGAGAATAAAAGTATGAAGAATATGATGGGGAAATAGAGCGACCTTATGGATCGAAGGTTACAAAAGGTAGAGATGGTGCTAGCGTAGAGGAATGCTCGACCGTAAATAGATGTTGATGTTCAAGCTAATTTGAGCTTGGTTGAATGATGTTGACAATGAGGTTTGAGCTACCGTAGGTGGTGTTCGGTAATGCTAGTCTAATTGCACAACTTGGATGGTCGGTGGCAAGTTGGTGATTGCTAGCGATAACAACTAAAAAAGAGAGAAAGGTTCGATTCCAAGTGTCATAACCAAAATTTCAGTTTTTATTATTTTTAATAAGTTATTAGTTTTCTCCTACTTTATTTTCGATGTTCCATTTTTCATCTTAATTAGTCTTTTTATTTTCTTTCTTCATTTTATCTTGTAATTTATATTAGTAGTTTACAAAAATTAAAATAAATAATAAAAAACATAAAAATAATAAAATAATAATTTGAATTTAACATTCGGAGATGCAAATGTGTTAAATTCAAAATAATTATAATAATTAGGGGTAAAAATGAATCATTCAAAGTTTAAGGGTCGATTATATTAGATATGGACCAAATTGACCTAATAATAATTTAAAAGGATGAAAATTTCCCGTAACTAGTTTCTAGGATTTTATTCTCCTCGTTTCACGAAACCAATTTTGGTTTTCGATTGTAGGAACCAATTTGGTTCCTAATTTTAACTCCAAATTCCAACTTGTAACATTCTAGCAACCCCAACTTGCCCTTACAATGTTTTTTCCCTCCAGTCAACAATATCAAACCACTCCTACAATTGTAAATTTTAGCAGAAATCCCTTCTCTCCAAGTCAATCTCCACCACCTTACCGTTACAACTCTTGTAGTACCACTCCACAAGCGACCTCCTCCCTACGACCACTCTACCTTCAACTAGTCTCATTATTGCCAGCAATCAACCTACACTATCCAATCAACCAACACCCTACACATCCTATAGAAAATTCCCCATCATCATAATGGGGGAACCAACCAAGTAATTGAAAAGCAGCAACAATTCATAATAAAAGAGGATCCAAACAAAAAAACAGAGAGGGGGAGCTCAAAAATTGAAGGCAAACAACAAAAATAAATTAGAAGCAAAGAGAGAGAGAGAGAGAGAGAGAGAGATTAAACTTACCTAAATTAAATCAGTAATTCACACCCTCTTTCACCAATCCTTCTAGGTAATTCCATCTAATTTCTCTTTAATTTCGTCTTTTGACAGGATTAGGTTTGTGTTTGAAATTTAGGAGTTTTAGAAATTAAATGAAATTAGGACTAGAAAGCATGAATTAAACTCAATTGAAGTCATTTGGAGTTTGAATTTGGGATTTAAACCCCAAATTGAAGCAAAATTGATTTCAATTCAATTTTAGGGTTCTTGAATTTCTGAACAAATTGAATTGGGGGTTTTAAGAAATTAGGTCCATTAACGTTTGAATTAATTGGATTTCACTAGAAATCAAGCCAATTAGCTCTAATTGAAATAAATTTTTAAAAAATTAAAAAACTAAGGTTCGACCAAATTGGAAAAGAATTTTGAAAAATTGATTTAGGGGCTTTTGATTGGATAAGGAAAAGAAGGAAAGGAAGGAAAAAAGAAAGAAAAGGGGAAAATTAGGTGGCCAAGGACGAACCATCACCGGTTCATCCTCGGCATTAGCAAAATTCAAAAAAGGGAGAGAGATTCGGTGGTTGAGAAAGGAAAAGAGGAAGAGAAGAAAAGAAAGAAAAGAGAAAGAAGAAGAGAAGAAAAGCAAGAAAAGAGAAAGAAGGAGAAAAGGAAAGAAAGAAATAGAAGGGGATGAATCAATCCCATAGAGGCAATAGGTAGAGAGTGAGAGGGAAAAGAAGAAAGAATGGAGAAAGAGGGAGAGAAAGGGACGGATAAGAAGAAAGAAAAATTGGAAAATAAGTGTTTTGATCCAAATCTTTAGAAAAAGGAAGTTAAAATCTGTTTATGAATTGGGTTAAGCCCAACCCACATGGAAATGGGCTGGACGACCCCCTTAAAAAACTCTTTGGGCTCGATTGGACGAGTCCAGCTCGTTTAAGGAAGAAGAAGAAAGAAGTGGGACAATCCAGCCCGCCTCTCTCCCTCAAAGAAATAATCAAAGGGGCTGGACAAGTGTAGCCCCTCCCCTCTCTAAAAAATTAAAAAAGAAGAAAAAGAAGAAAAAAATCAAAAAAATAAATATGTGTTTTTATTATGTATGTTTGTAATTAGTTTAAGTATTTAAACATCTTTAATTATTTTAGTTAATGTAATTTTAATTTTAAGTTTATTTATGCGTGTTAGTTAGTTTATATTAATTTAGAATTTTTTATTTTAATATTCTATAAATATTTTAATTAATGTAATTTTTTTACCTTGAATTTATTTTATGCATTTCTATTATTCATTTAAATTTTAGTATTTGACTTTCCTTTAATTCACTTAATTATTTTAAATTTTAATTAATTTAGTTATTAATTAGGCTCGATACGTAATAGGTGAAGGATTGTCAAGTCTCCTAATGTTTTAGGGACCGATGATGATCTTCCACCAAATAAATAAAAGAAAATGAAAGAACATAAAAAATAAATAAAAATCATAAAAATTTTAGCAAAATCTCCTATCTAATAGGAACTATTGTTAGCCAAAAAAATTATTTTTAAATAAACAAGTGTTCTTCGACACACGGCTATGTCGAGACTCGAAAAGTGGATCCGATGTTCAAACCATCGTGTCTCCCGACGAAAAGGGTCCGACTATCGTTCAATATAATGCCATGGTCAAAAATAAAAAACTTAATTTGATCTAAAAAATTAGATTTTCAAAAATCAAAAAATAATTTGGCAAAAATAAAATACTTTAGGAGATGAATTTACGACTAAAACCGGATGTGGTACCTTTCTTCGAAAAAGATGCTTTTGGGTGATCAATATCTTCCCAAAAGTATAACCAACTCTTTTCTATAAAATCTCTAAACCACTATCCATTTTAGATTCCTAGTTCCTTTGATACTATGTGACGACTCCAAACTTTATAAATAAATCTTAAACAGATTTTTGGGAGTCCCGTTCGACGTCAAGTAGCGACACTCAAGAGAGCGCTTTGGCTATAAGTTTTTTCTTAAAAGATATGGATGAATAGTAAAATGTATCCAAAAATTAGAGAAAGGTTATTTATAGGTGGATTTTAGGGCTTTTTGGTAAAGGTCGATTTTGGTTTTTAATTCCTCCTAATTCATCAATTTATATGCAATTCGATTACTTGAATTTCAATAACACCCTTAAATTATAATTAATTGAGAATTTTTCTTTTGAATTCCTTCTAATTGTACTCTTCTTTTCTTTGTTTAAGGGTTTGGGATTTTGAACTTTTTAATTATACCCTTAATTAGGTTTCTCTTGGTTCTTAAACTCCTTATGTCTTTTAATTGGACCCTCCAAAATTAATTTTAACCATTTATTTTTAATTCCACACTTAATTTTTTTGTTATGATTTATTTTATCTTTTTTTTTTTGAGCTAATAATTAAAAGAAAATAAATATGAGGTAAAAAAAATTAGATGATAACACTATGCATGAAAATTTTGCGAACATAAAATTAGGGTTAGATGAATTTCAGCTTTTCTTGATTTATTTATTGTTGTTCTTAAAGGATAGAACATCCTATGGATATGCGGAATAAATAAAAATTTTGTTCTCCTCCATCTAAAGTCCAAAGATCAGTCATTGAATAAACTAATTATATTAACAAAGATCGATTAGATGTCACCTCTAGAAGCATAGTATCAAATTAATGGATTGAACCATCCAAGCGTCCGGTCTCTAATGATAATCCACGTAACTTAGACACCAACATAAAGAAGTGAAAAAAGATCAAAAGAGCTAGCTCCAATTCTTTCTACTATGTAGTTTACACATAAGAAATCTTTTCACAAGAAGGTGGAAAAATTCATTTTATAGAAGTTGGCAAAATTTCTTTCTATAAAGAAAATTGAGCCTCTCTCTCTCTCTCTCTCCCTCTCTCTCTCTTTTAGGGAATTCAACCACTCTCTATCTAATAGAAGTTATGTGGCATGATGTATTTTTTTATCTTTATTAACCCTATATTAGGTTTAATGAACTTTTGAGTGAAGTTCTTAAAAATACTCCTCCACTTAAAATAACCCTTACAGACCTTTCATTTAAGCATGTTGGCCTAAACACCTTTGGCCCAATAACTCGGTAATTAAATAGATCATATAAATAAGTTGGGTCGGGTATTTTAGGAAGGTCCACATTAAAAAACTATTTTTTAAGTTACCTCTATCACTTTCGAAAACCTAAATTCAAAAACTAATTTTCATTTTAGGAAACTAATTTTCAAACTAGAAAACTATTTCTAAAATTCTTTTAATGCTTAAGGAATTGAAATGATTTCAATTCTCATTTTTCTTTCATAATTATTCGTTTTTTTTATCTCGTGTCAATGTCAAGCTTATATGTGTGACTCAATAAGCTTCTAGATATGTTAAAAATGTATTGACAAGTAAAAAATACTTATGTATCTCTCAATACATAAATCAAGATTAGCCTCTAGTAAGGCATCATGACTACCCAATTATCTAAAAAGATTACTTAATCTGCAATAACCTTTCACGAGTATGGTTTTTATACAATTCATTCTTCATGTCAATTTATCATAGTGTAATCTCAAACTTGGTTAGTTGTCTGTTTGATTATAATCACAAAAGTTTTCTTTGATATTTGAATGTCTTAGCTCTCAAGTAAACCAATCATGTTCTATTGGTATACTTCTATTGTAGTCATAAATTCTTGAGTAGACATTCATCAAAGTATAATGTGATAACTTTTTTAGCATATAAGAAATGACATGTCCTATCTTAGTTATCCATCTATCTCCATTAGATTTCGATATACCCAATGAATTGCCCATATACAGACTCTTTACTAAGCACATCGAAACAAATGTCAAAGCACATCGATCCTCTAATGAGATAACTATGATAACTTCAAGTCAAAGGACTACTTATACCCATCTCGTGTAAGATTTTCATAGACTATATCAAATGGGTTCTCATGATGAGTCACATCTAGTGATATATTCTCTAACATTATTCACCTATATACTTACTTTGACATCACCATGCCAATAGGTTTAGTATCTCCTACTCGCTATCTTATAGCAAGAGTATAGTACATACAAGTCTTATCGTATATTTTCAATGTTCAATCTTGACAATGCTATGACTTGAGACACTTAATGATGTCATTTAAGTGCATTGGCGTTTGTCTCACATCTATTGATCAATCATCAAGGTAATGAATATCATATGGACTTCTATCTAATTCTTTCTATCAAGTTATAAATAATATTAATTAACGTAAAGACTTCTTTATTAATATAAAAAAATCCAATAATACAATTTTTAAATCATCTAAACAAATTGGATCTTCGACACCTACATTAACAGCTTTGAGGTTAAGAGTTAATTTAGTGGTTATTTATTGTCTTTGATTTGGTTTGGAAGCATAAACATATTATCTAGATTGATTTGTGTGGATGAATTATTTGTTTGATTGTTTTGGCTTATAAGGGTTATTGGTTGGGTTTCATTTTGGCTTGCGATATATTTATAGGTTGATTTGTGGGTGTTTGAGTATTTATTATTATCAAAATATTGTTTATTGAACTCAAATTGAATATTGTTTATGCTTATGTTATTTTGGCTTTGCTTGTCTTCAAATATTTGGTGTCAAGCTATCATGCTATCGCTATTTGACTTAATAAACCTACAAAAAACAATTAAAAATAAGGAGTCGCTATTTGGTACTTAAGAAGATTAAAAAACCTAAACATAACACTCGGTTCTAGAGTATAGATAAAGAGTTGGTTATGCTTATCAAAAAGATAACAACCACCCCAAAACATTCTTTAATAAAAAATAATAAAAAATAAAAAAGGTTACCAAACTTGTTATATCCTTAAGTTATTTTTAAAAAATTATTATTTTGCCAAAAATTATTCTCTAAAACCTATTTCGAGTTTGTTACTAAGGACCTCGAGGTGACTTTGGAATTAATTTAGTGAAATTAATTCTTCACATTTTACTATAGGAATATTCTTGAAATGTTAAATAATTATTAATAATTATGAAATCGTATTGAATTGTCATTGGATCCCGAAATAAAAAAAAATCATTTTAATTTAGCATTGAATCCAATTGTAATCCTAGTATGACTATCATGCCAACATTTAAATGATTTGAAGTATATTAGATTGATTAAGATTCAAGGTGGAATCGTATTAAATTTTCATAAAACCCTAAAATCAAGAATCATGTTAATTTAACATCGATTCAATTATAGCTTTAGAATGATTGTCATGTTAGGAACATATTAACAAAATAAGGGCAATCTAAATAAATTAGAATTTATCATAGGGTTAAATTAAGATGTCATCAAAAACCCCAAAGTTAAGAATAAATGAATATTTTTAAATATTAATAATATTTTGTGAGATAAGATGATGTAAGAGTCATGGTATGTACCTTGAAAACATATTAATATAAATATAGAAACTCCAATTTATAGGTAAAACTTTCAATCAAATTTATTTTTGGTGCAAATGAATCATTTACGTAGTTGACACGAATGTGTATGCCCTAAAATATGTAGCCAAAAGTCCAAGGCCAAATGGACTTAAAGATGCTAAGAGTTTGGATCTTCCTTGAGAGTCGAGACAAGCAAGATAATTGGAGGTCGAAATATGTAGCCTTCTTTATCTTGATTTTTATGCCTTAGGTTTTAGTTTTATTTATATCCAAATTGCGTAAGGATTGTTTAATTATTTTGGTTTATTTTATATTTTGAATTTAGGATAAATAATTAGTCTTTATTAAATTTGAATTAATGTTTTTATTTTAGTGTAGTCGAATATGGCCTAGGTTGAGAAGGGGATACGGAGTCAATAGTTATTTAGGAATCCATTATTACTAAGGTTTCATATTTAATTAAGGGTTCATATTTAATTTAGACTAGAGTTGATTGTATCCTTATCCGGCATGGATAACAAGGGTTGAACTTATCTCCTAATTTTTAAAGGATCGGTACTACCACTTTGTGCCCTAGGTGTATGGGTATTTAAGTGTCCTTATATAATATGGAAAAGAGTCTTTTGTTAAATTTTGAAATAAACTTTATGTGATATTTTTCTTCTACATTTATGTCTTCTTTATGGTTTGCTTAAAGGCTTGTTTTATATCCTTGACTTGATTAATCAAAATGGTGGCTTGATCGACCACGGTAAATCTTTAAGGTGGTGTATCTATATTCTTAGGGTTTGCACTATTCTATCAAAGTTAGGAGATTCATGTTACCATCATAATCAACAAAGGTAAACCCTAATAGGTTTAGGCATCTACATAATTAGATCTTTACTTATTAGTTTAATTGAATTTGAGTTGTTTATTTATTGGATAGGTTTCAACTATCCCTAATTTAGGCGACTATGAAATAATTATGTGTTGGATTATTCTTACTTGATTTGAGATTTTGTGTGATCATGGAGATTATTTATTATGCTTAGCTTGGTTTAAACTTCAATGTCAATTTGGTAGCCTTGGTGTGCACGACTAGGGTTTTGACCAACTTTATTGTTTAGGATTTGTGATTGTTTTGTGGTCGTTTTTGGTTTAAGGAATATTTATGGATTGATTTGTGCTTCAATACTCTAATTTGGTGATTTTTAGTCTTGAATTATGTCAAATTGTTGTTTTTGGATTTTAACCTTGGAGTATTTTGTGATTGGTGCCTTTGGCTAGAGCATTATCTTCACATATATGTGTGAACTTCGATCGGAGTTGATGTTGAGTTTCCATATGAGTGATTGACAAGGTTTGTGAAGTTGCTTTTGAGAAAACCACTAGTGATTTGGATGAACTTGTTATAGATGTCGGGAAGTTAGAGCAATTGAGGAAAAGTAATGAGGAACTTGAAAGGATTGCTAAAAAAAGGGCTAGTGACTAGGAGTTTGAAGAAGGCAAAGAATCTATGGGGTGACAAAGACGCTTGACATAAAAAATCATTTTCATCACTTACCTCTCTAATCTTAAGTTTGAATAGAATGCTTGGGTTCGAGATGTTGTAGTCTTTGGTTGGTACAATATGTTATATGGTATCATTGCTTAAAGGTATTCTAAGTTTTGATATCAACGCTACTAATGAGGCTAGTATATAATAAGTGGTGATAAGGTCATGACATTAATTTCAATGGTTAAAGGGCTTTTGATTCATGTTGATCGTGTGGTTAATGTAGCTTATTGTAAAGGAGAAAAATGAAGAGCCTACAAAAACAAGTCATCCTCCGGTGTTGAAGAATTTTTTGATGGCTAAGTTAACGTTCAAATAGAGGTGTTTGGCCTAAGCAAATTTAAATATCTTCAATTATCGACGTATGTGTTATCATATTTGGTGATAATGTGACAGGTATTTTGTGAAACCATGTTCTCATTAAATTTACGTCTTTTCCGTCTAATCACATAGGAGAGAAAATTTTGCACTAATAGTTTATCTATGCTATACATTTGGGGTTTGCCTCATTATGGAGTCCTTGGTGAAAGGGTGGTCTTGTTCATGGTTATATTGAGAGTTGGGTGGTTGTGAGGCCATGGGGAAGAGAGCTCAGTAATCGTAAGAAGGTTTTATTTTGATGGGCTTTAGAGACATGTGATGCAAGGCATATTTATATAAGTGTATCAAGTGGTGTTAGTTATTTAAAAAAAAATTGTTGAAGTTATATTATGTTATATATTGGCAATTAATATTTTCGAAGGTAACATATGAAAATGAATCTACTTGAAAATACTATAAAACTAAATATACGTGGTCATTTTAGTAGTTCTTATAAAAATTAATTAAATACTACCGATTGGACAATAACTTGCCATTTTTCTTCTTATTCTCAAGGATTTTACCTTGTGAATTTGAATACCCACATGTTCTCTTAAAAATATAATTGTTCATGTTTTAAATCTCACTATTAATTTCAAATCTTAAAGTTATATCATATCTATTAAATACATTTAGGTGTTGTTTGGTAATCGGGAATAGAGTGGTGGGAATGGGAATGGAAGTTTTATTCCCACATTGTAGTCTGTTTGGTTAAAAGGAATGAAGTAGGAATCGAAATGAAGAGTGGGAATGGGAATGAAAATTTACACATAACTCCATTTCCACATAAGATGTGGGAATAAAAAACAAGAAATGGGAATGATTTTTTTTTCAAAATAATAATATATTTTATTTATTTATTGTCTATTAACTACTTTTATCATCACCGCCACCATTACAACTACCACCACCACCACCACCGTCATTACCACCACCACCATTACAACCACAACCACCACCACTACCACCACCACCATTATCACAATCACCATTTACACCACCACTACCGCAATAATTATCATCACCACCACTACCACTAGAACCACCAGTATCATAACCACAATCACTACCATTACCTTTATTATTTTTACAACCATTATAGTTTAATAAAATTATTTTTTAATCATTACTTTTATTTGTATAAAAAATTAGATATTAAAAAATTTAAATTGCATTCCGATTCTTTATTAGTATTCCAAACACAGTATTTGAATACAAATACTATTCCGATTCCTTAATTTTTATTCCAATTCCCGCATTTCCATTCTCATCACTCTATTCCCGATTACCAAACAACACCTTAGGTCTTTTATTAAGAAGTTATATAGGTTTTCCAAGAAAAGTCATAGCTTCACTAATTAAAATTTCCTCACTTTTTCGTATCTCTTTTTTTAAAAAAATATTTTTTCGGATTAAAATTTTAGAAGTTTTGATATTCAAATTTGTAGCCCATAAAGTATTATGCATTATCTACAAATTTAAGTAATTTCATTTTAGATAGTTAACTATAAGTTACTTTAATATATTATCTATTTTATATGTTATATTTGTGTCAATAATACAAGTTTGATTCTTTACAAACACACAAAAAATAAATTACTAATATGAATTGGTTTGTAGTTGACAATTTCATACTTTAAGTTAATTATCTATTTTGTAAGGTGAGGGATCCTTTATTGACCCCATTGAAGAAGGAAAAAAAAACTTTTTGACAATTTATAGTCCATCGCTTCCTTGACTACGTTCCATTGTGAAAAAATAAATAATAAATAATAAATAAATCGGACTAGATGGATCACCTCATTTCTCGCACTCGAAACTACTTGGCCTCGATAGTTTGAATGGCAAAAAAGATGAACTATATATAAACTGTATAAAAGGTAAATATGACCAGCTTTTCGCTTAAATAACCATGATGTAATAAAATTAAATAAAAACCTAACTAATTAGGTTAGATTATTTTCTATTTGAAAAACAAAAAATTGGATTTGATTGTTTTTCTTCAAATGTTTCTTATTTTAGCTATTTTGTTATACAAAATTAAACTAAAGAAGCAAGAGGACCCTCGTGTTTCCATACGCAAATAGTATCTGCTAGTGGCCTTTTTAAGCCAATACATCCTAACTATATATGACTTTTAGTTGTATTTAGATATCTAGGCAAAGGCAAAATAGTTTCATCAAATAATTGAAATGAGAAATGATTTTGATTGAAGAATGATAAAAAAAAAAAAAAATTGACTCGGTCAAGTATACATATAGTCTTTTTTTTTTTAAGGATTAGATGATATTTTTTAATCAATTTGTAAACACTAAGTGGTTTTTTTTTTTTTTTTTGCGCTTTATCTTTGTATTTTGTAAAGCAAATCATCCTAGTTGTTTAAAGGATTCGGAAAAAATAAATCGAGTTTGTAATCTTATTCCATAAATGGTAGGACTTGAATTTTTGGATAAATAGGTAAAATTAATATGTTGTTATATAATAGTACGAGCTTTTAATATGTTATTCTATTTATTATGTCTCTAAATATTATCTTTGTTTCTAAACTGTCCATTCAATCTATTTTTTTCTTACTAGAGGCAAATATTTTTACCGAAATGCTTTTTATTGAAATGAAAAAAAAAAAACTACTTAAAACCACATGATCCGCATATTTTATTTTCAAAGTTTTTAGATTTTTTTTCCATTTCAATCAAGAAAATTTTAATAAAAAAATTTACTCGTTATCGGGAAAAATTAATTAAAAAGACAAATTAAAAACTTAAAAATTATTGAAGAACATAATAGATGTAATTTAAAATGTAGAAACAAATTAGAAACTCAAACTATTACAACAAGATAAATTGACCTATTGATTTTAAATTTTTTCTTGATTATTCGGATAAGTTTTTATCTCAAGGTCTAACTAACCAATCCTAAATTCAATTGATGATGAGCTTGGACCCTCCGGAGGGCCTAGTTCCACCTAACCAACAAAACACAATGAAAATAAATTAAGAAATTTTGCAGGGAAATGTTATAATCCAATAATACATCCTAACTATATATGACTCCAGTAAATATAACCTATTTGGCTCCTTATTTTCTAACTTATATTATTTTGCTTTAAATAAGTGTTTGGTAAGTAAAAAATTATAAGTTTCGTTGTTTAACTTTAGCAAGTGAAAGATGATTTTACTTGTAAAACATTTGTATCGATTCCCTTTTTAAAAAAAAGTGATGGAAATACTTTTGAGATAAAACTCGCTTATTTTTTTCCAAACATAATTTTTATTTTTAAATTACAAATCGAGTATTATTATTTCACACTTTCAACCTTATATTGCCAAATATAAGTATTGTAATTTTAATTTAAAGTAAGCTTACATTTCTTTTTTGTAAGTATACACATGTAGTGGCGTAATCGAAATTTTTCAAAGAGGGGTCCACATAGTATATTACAATGGTCATTAATGAGCTTTCATATCTTGAAAATAACATATAAATATATAATTACTAATATTATCGTATGCATCTTTTTCAATATATTACTATTATAATTGTCCTCGACGAGTTTTCATATCTTGAAAATAACACATAATAGTATCATTACTAACATTATCGGATACATCTTTTTCAATATATGTTACTAAACAATCATTTAACCATATGTCACTAATTTTATTCCGCAAATCACTTTTGATCAAATTCATTGTGGAAAATGCTCGCTCCACGATTGCCGTTGCTACGAGTAGAATCAATGCCACCTTCAAAAGTAAATACACTAATGGATAAATACTATTTGTTTCGTCTCTACCATTTTCCTTGAAATATCCCTTATCTCTTTCAAATTAGCAAACCTTTCATCTCTAAGCATGTCCACTATATAATTCCCAAGTTGATTTCCGAGTGCCGAAGCTCAACAACAGAAAACTCACATGGATAAAACTCGCCATCTTCAATAACTTTTCCTTATCAAATGCACGAAAAGAATTAGTTAGGCTTAAAAAATCAACACAAATAAGTAATTCGATGTTCACTTCATTAAAACGACTATTAAGCTCTTGAAGTTGCATATCTATGACAAAGATAGAATAAATCAACTTGATAATAGAATAAATTGCCGACTCGCAAAGCCTTGCGACACTTTCTTTGAGCATATGCATCTTTCATGTTTGGAATTTGAATACCGTGCTTATTGTAAAAGGAAGAAATATCATTGAAAAAATCTTTCCATCCATCATCTCTTGTTTTTCGCAATCTTTGTTTGCCAACTTTAACAAATGAGATAGCATTCACAATGTCTTCATCCTTTTTTTGCAATGCCAAATTTAACTCATTTGTAATACCTAAAATAGTCACCATCAAATGCAAACACAATATAAAATCAAATGACTTCAACAAATCCGAAAGACGATGTGCTTCGCTCTTTGATCTTGACATATGCCATCACTTTCAATGTCTTCAAGCACTTTAATAATTGAATCGAACATATTCATCACATTCAAGAGTGAACCATAGCGAGATCCTCAACGAGTATCACCAACTCTTTTAATGCCCATTTCTTGGTTCAATCCTCGACCACTTTGAAGCTTTTCACTAAGTAATGCTTCAATTATATTTTTTACTTGTTTCTCTCTAAGCTTATCTCAATGTTTGCAAGAAGCTCTAATCATATTCATCAAGCGAGCAATTAAATCAAAGAAATCATTAGTGGCAAAATGATTCTTTGCAACAAACATAAGTGTCAATTGTAATTAATGAGAAAAACAATGAATGTAATATGCTAATGTAGTTTCTTTAATAACCAAAGCTTTCAAGCCATTGAACTCACCTTTCATATTAGTCGCTCCATCATAACTTTGTCCTCGAATTCTTAATAGACCTAATCTATATGTTGAAAGCATAGAAAGAAGTGCAACATTAAGTGATGTAGTTGAAGTATCGGTAACATGTACAATGCCAATAAGTCTCTCCATTACAAATCCTCTTCTATCCACATATCATAAAACCAAGGCCGTTTGCTCTTTACATGATGCATCACGACATTCACCAACTAAAATCCCAAAAAAATCATCCTCGAGGTCTTCAATTATTGCCTTGGTAGTGTCTTTTGCAATAGTATGCACGATGTCTTTTTGGATTGAAGAGGTAATCATCTCGTTGATTTCTACAAGCATTATGGAATACAACACTATCCACTTTTTCATTATGTTGGGCATAAAAGTGTAGAAGTTCAAGAAAATTTCCTTTATTAATTGAACCTTCACGTTCATCATGACCACGAAAAGGCAATCCTTATCTCAAAAGGAATCTCACACAATCAACATATGCATTTAATTGAGTTTTATACTCGATCTTGATCATGGGTAGCAAGTTTGTTTGCCTATTAAAAGCGGAATGGATAGATTAAGATTGTTTCATCAAATCTTGACATTTTTGAACCGCCATACTATATGCACTTCCAACATCATAAACATCTAGTCGTGATTTTTTATTCCAAGCCTTAAATCCTTCACTCATAAAAGAACTAGCACCATCTTGGTTTTTAATTTCGGGTTCAAACAAATAAAAACAAAAGCAAAATGCCGCTTCCCCTTTTATACTATATTCCAACCAATATTTATATTCAGCAAACCAAGTAGGATTAAATTGACATAATCTACCTCCAATATCTCTTGGTTGAAAATCATGAGAATGAGGTTGACAAGGGCATTTTTGAAGGTATGCTCTTCTAACTTCATCTCGATCATTAGGATGGTAACTTTCAATTCTTAGTCGTTCTCCGGGATCGGTTAGAAGAGAATTTAAATCAACTCTTGTTTGCTCTTCTTCGGCTATAAGCACTCGCTTGTTTTTTAAAATACCTCAACATAACTCACTAACAAAAAAGAAAAAGATAATAAAAAATTATAATTTTTAAAATAATATGAACAAAAGGTCATTAATTTGTCGAATTTCTTTCACTTTTTTCATCTAATTTGATACATGGATGTCATAAAAGAAAGATTAAATCAACTAGATTTACTAGAATACTCAAATATTAAATAGGGATTATAGGTTTGGATAATTTGGTATGATTAACAAAGAGAAATATAATTCTTAATTCTTAAACCCTAAATAATTCAATAATCTACAATAACAAGAATTAAATCATGATAATTATTCATAAACAAATAAAATTATCTATTTCAATCAAGAATCTCAAATACATAATTAAATTTAACTAAAAAAACAAAAAAATTAAGAAGTATTGAAAACAAACCTAGGTTATGAAATCCACACCAACTTAATAGGAGTTAGGAGAGGTTTTTTTTTTTTTTACTTTTTGATTTGGTAAAGGAGATGGAATAAGGTTGAGGAAGATGAAAGAATGATGGAGAATTGGCCAATTAAAAAGTGAGAAGTTGAATTGTTGAGGAAGGGATTAAAACGTAGAGGGGTTGTGGGGTTCGGGGCTATTAAAAACTTTTGAGAGCAAGAGGGAATAGAAATTAAGTGTTGTAGTGGTTTGATTAATGGGCTAAAAATTGATATTTTTTGGATAATGGGCTTAAGCTAAACAATGGGTATTTTTATGGGTAATGAGCATAGGCTAAACAATAGGGTTTTTTTTTTTTTTTTTGGATAATAGGTCGATGTGTATTGTTTGTGGGTAATGGAGTAAGTAGTAAATTGATTAATAGATAGTTTTTTTTTATTTGAATACTATATGGTATTTTTTATTTTTCATTGACAAAGTGGGGTCCATGGACCCTACTTTGTTATGAAATGGAGTAAGTAGTAAATGGATTAATAGGTAGTTTTTTTATTTAAATACTACATGGTATTTTTTTATTTTTTATTGACAAAGTGGAGTCTATGGACCCCACTTTCTTATGAATAAATCCGCCCATGTACACATGATTATAAATATTGTTTTTAATGATGATAATGGACATTTTATCTTATCATATATATATACTTCAATGGTAAAGAGATAAATGTACATCATTGCTATGAATACATAAAAAGATATAACAAACTTCTAAATAAATGGCTTATAGCCAAAGAGTAGGAAAAAAGAAATATAAAATAAGGATGTCTTTAAATAAAATTTTACGTGATTGGAACATTATGAGACTTGACTTGCTAAGAAGTGGATAATGAAGGGTAAGTTGTATCACACCGGCCCTATAACCACCTTATAAAATAACTCCATAGATGTATTTCCATCAAATTTCAAACAACTACACTTGTAACTATCTCGTTTGAAGATAACTCGCTTTTTCCATAGAAGAATATTTTGTCACTTGTCTTTGAAGCACACCTTGATGTGAATTTTTAAGGGGTTTATCTTTTATTTAGATTTTGTATTGCTCAAAAAAAAAAAATTATTGCAACCACTTTTTTTAACATGATTGAAATCTCTTCAGTCTTAAAATTTTATTAATATGCTTAAAAATTTATTAATTCAAAATTTTCATTAATCGATCATCCAACGGAATACATTTAAAATAAAGATAATTAATAGAAAACGTACATCCTAAATCTCAAAAGTTTTGTCAAAAAAAAAAGAGACTAAAATTGAAAAAAAAATTATTATTGTTATAAAATAAATAGAAATAATAGTAGAGTCGAAGAAAATGATGACAAGAAAATGAAATCACTATAATGTGAATATAAGTGATAAGAATTTCAAAGTTTCTCTTATTCTCTCTATGAAACTTGTACACCAACCAATGAACAATCAAGCCTATTTGTAAATTTCAAAATTGAGGAGAGAATTGAAAGGGATTATGAATAATCAATTGCATCATTCTTTCAATTCATCATATTGAATGATGAATTGAATCATATTAAGAATCATAAGTAGTAGGGATATGAAAAATAGATGAACATGATGATGGACATTCATTATTTCATAACACTCCTCCTTGAATGTCCATTGTACAAGGAACATGCCTCGTTAAAACCTTACTAGGAAAAAATCGAGTGGAAAAAAAATCCTAGTAAAGGAAAAAGAGTACAATATTCCTTGCACACATTAATCTATATTTTGGTCTCCCCTTGTTGAAAGCATTATTTAAGATCTCTAAGATGACGTATTCTAATCTTGTGAATCATCTTCTTAAAAGTTGTGATAAGTAATGCTTTAGCGAATAAATCTACTAGACTTGTCACTTTGATGTATTCTTCCTTTAATGGAATTATGCAAGCAGCATTATCCTCATATGATATTGTTGAAACTTCTTTTGTTAGTAGATAAACCGCATGTCTCTCGGATATGATGGATCATTGATCTTAGCCAAACACATTCTCGACTTGCCTTGTGAATTGATATTTCTACATGATTTGAAGATGTGGCAGCTATAGTTTATTTTATAAAACAAAAAGATATAGCTGGATCTCCATATGTAAATATATAACTAGTTGTGATAGAGCTTTATGTAGATCGGATAAATAACATGCATCCGCATAACCAATTAATCTTGTCTTTGATTTATTGGAGTAATATAAGCCCATATCAATTATTCCTCGAAGATAACATAGTATATATTTAACTTTATTTCAATATCTCTATATTGAAACAGAACTATGACTTGTTAAAAATTTATAGAAAAGACTATATCGAGTCGAGTATTATTAGCAAGATACATCAATCCACCAGTGGCACTAAAATATGGTACTTCAAGATCAAGTAATTCTTCATTATCTTCGAGGTCGAAAAGAGTCTTTTGGATATCAAGTGAATGAACTACCATTGGGCTAGTCAATGAATGATCTTTATATAGAATCATTGTAGAACCTTTTTCGATATAAATTGACTGATGAATGAAAATCTCATTTTCTAAGTACTCGAACTCGCGAGTTGAGATAACATTTTGTTTTCCCAAGATATTCACATCAAATTCTCTTTTTAGGTAACTTATGACACTTGGAATCTCTTCGGAAGTTCTAATAATATTTAAGTTATCAACATATACAACAAACCCCTTTTCAAATAAAAACATATGAACAAATAGGATTATTTTTTATAACTTTCTTTCAACAAATAATCATTGAAGTGATTATATCACATGCACATGGGTTAATAATAAACAAGTAGATATAAAAATAAAATATAAAAAGTATAAATTAAATTTCTAAAAACCAAAATAATAAAAAAATACTAAAATAATCCTAATAAAGATCTTTATTATTCAATTGAATTCTTATCTCGAGAATATATATTACATGCTTCCGCATGTTAAGTCCTTCTAGGACTTTCATACCGATTCTTCTCAAATGAACAAATAAATTGTGATCACATTCATTAAATGCATGCATATGAATGTTTTTCATATATTTTTTCAGGCTAATGAGATAACAAAAGACAATTGCATCTATTATAGAAGAATATGTCTCATCATAGTCAATGTTAGTTCTTTACAAAAACTTTTCTCTTAAAAGTTTTGCTTTGTATCTTATAATCTCATCTTTCTTATTTCGTTTTCGCATAAATATATATTTGTATCCCATTAGCTTAACATCTTCAGGTGTTTTAGCTATGGGTTTAAAAAACTACTCTTTTGTAGGAGAACATAATTCTCGCTCGGATTGCTCTTTTCATTTAGGCCAATCATCTTTATATCAATATTCTTCAATAATTTAGACTCGTAATCTTTATTTTCATTCAAAATATCAATTGTAACTTTACATACAAAAATTTTATCAATAAATATTTCTCTTCGGTCCTATTTTCTCCATGTATTGACACAATTTATCAAAATCTTTTGATTTTTCTCAAGCATTTGGACTTCTTCCTGAAGCCTATTATTAGAAATATCTTGGACCATTTTGTGAATATTTAAATCCTTTATATTTTCATCTTGTCATTTTCTTTTAGGGATTTTTATCTTTAGAACCGATCGGCCTTCCATGCTTCAAGCGTGTTTTAAATTCGTTAGCTATAATATTAATAGATTGTCCTTCTAGGACATCAATTCTAACAAAAGCGATTCTCAACGAGGACATGCATTTTATTTACTCTTTTAGGATATAAGAATACATCTAGCAGTTGGTTTATACTACCTTGTAAATGAATTATCTTGTGAACTTCTAGTTCACATTGTTTTGTACCAAATTGATATAAAGATAGAGTACTCTATGTAATCTCTTTTTTTAGTATTTTCAATTGCTTATTTTGTTTATTCTCTCTCCCTAATGTTGAAAAAACTATTTCATCAAAATGACGAGTCGATAAATCGAGCCGTAAAAATTTCCTCTTATCATGAATTAAGAGATTGAATTATCGAAGAGGATTCATATATTCCCAATCTCTTTTAAGTGTCCATTTTATTTCATTATGGAGGAGCACTAAGGATATACACTCGCAATGTCAAAAATTGTTAAATAAGAAATAATTAGCTCATGACCATAAATCAATTGAAGCAAAGAGAATTTTCGATAACTTATGGGTCATATGCGAATAAGTGTTGCTTGCATGTAAGATTGCATGTCCTCAAACATAAACAGAGAGTTTTATTTTTAAATAATGATTTAACTATCAATTAGAGCCTTTTGGTAAATGATTTTGCTAAACCCTTTTGAGTATGAACATGAGCAACAGAATGTTCAACCTTTATTTTAATAGCCAATCAATAATAATTTAATGCTTGAGAAATAAATTCATCAGCATTATCAAGGTAACTTATTTTAATGGCATAATTTGAAAATTATGCTCGAAATCAAATTATTTACTAGCAATTTCGAAAACGTCAAGTTTCGAGTAGATAATAAGCATATATATGACTATCTTATGGATGCATTTATCAAAATCATAAAATATTTAAATGGTCGACATGATGGATGAATTGATCCACATAAATCACCTTGAATACATTCTAAAATATTGAAGATTCAATCTCAATTTTACTTGATGATGACTTAATCATCAATTTGCCTTAGCAATATGTAGAATATGAAAGTTCATTAAATTGAAGAATCTTCTAGCTCTTCAATAGATATTCATATAAATTTTTTAATAATTTTTTCGCATCATGAAAGACCCAAGATAACATAACTGGTCATTTCACATAATAAAAGTATTTGAATTAGTAAACTTCGGTTTACTACAATATTTGTTTCAATCATTTCAATGTTTGTAATAAATACTAGAAGAGAAAACGGATAAATTTTTTTATAGATATTTTCTACTCAATATAATGATTATAACATATAAGTATTCACATTTGCTATCTTGATATGATATCAATTCGGATGAATATCTTTGAAACTCAACAAATTTCTATGAGACTTTGAAGAGAATAGTACATCATTCATAATAAATTTATCCTTTCGGATAATAACATATTTGCTCTTCTAGAGTCTTTAAATTAGTCACTGCAAGTAATAATATATCGACTCTTCTAGTAGCCTTTAAACATTTTCTCTTCAAGTAATTATTTATTCACTCTTCTAGAGCTTCAAAAATTTATCTCTTCAAGTCATGATATAATTGCTCTTCTAGAGCCTTCAAAATCTATTTATTTAGATAATAATATAGTCGCTCTTCTAGAGCTTTCTATTAGATTGATATTATCATATATAATATTAACATAAAATAAATAATTAAATAAATCAATCAATACAAAATAAATAAATCAATATATTCCTCATAAATACAAACAAATAAATAAATAGTAAAATAAATTTGTAACCATCAATATACGACATAAATTATAAGAAATATAAAATATTTTATTTATAAATAGAAAAACTAACAAGTAATTAATTTTAATTACTATTACTTTGATATATAAAAGTGGCCTTCATATTTTACTTTTTATTTTTCAATAAGGTTTGACAAGCCTCAACGAGGTGCTTTGGTATACAACGGTACACGTTCAATAGTCATTCATTCTACATCTATAATATTTATTTTTTTAAATACTGATTTTATCTTTTTTTTCATAGTTATCCACTTTTTGTGGTAAGATGTAATATTATGGTCATTACGATTATAATGATAATTATTTCGATCATATCCATGGCTATGACCACATCTTCATCCATGTCTAAAATTATTATAAATTGTCACATTCACTTCGGGGAATGGAGTAGATTTAATTGGATGAGATTTATTCTTTTTCATTTTATTTAGCCATTAACAAGTATAAAATCGATTCAAAATATTTTTTAAACTTTTTTTCTCGATATGCTACTCCGAGAGCATATCCAAGACATACAAAGTAGAGAATATTTTTTCAAAATCAAAAACTCATAATCAATAATTCTTATTCAAAATACCAAGAGTCACTAAATCAAGTTTATGAGGTTTGATATGATAAAAATTCTATAATACAATATATAATAATAATAATAGAAAAAAATATATAATAATAAAATTAAATCTTTTGAAATAACATATATTAGATCATTGGTAGATCATTTAAGTTTTTCAAATATATATTTCATGTATCAATAAATTTAAAGTACATGAATAAATTAGATACATACCTTTTAATGATCTAAATAATTTAGATCTTTTGGTAGAGCACTTGTGTAGAAGAAATCCAATTGTTGAAACAATTGATTAAATCTTTTTATAGATACATACCTCATGGTCTATTATCTCGATTGATTAGAGCTTCGTGTCGATAACATGTTATAAAATAAATATAAATAATAGGAGAATTGAAGAAAATGATGACAAGAAAATAAAATTACTATAATGTAAATATAAATGATAAGAACTTCAAAGTTTCTCTTATTCTCTCTATGAAACTTGTACACCAACCGATAAACAATCAAACATATTTATAGACTTCAAAATTGAGAAGAGAATTAGAATGGATTATGAATAATCAATTGCATCACCCTTTCAATTCATCATATTAAATAATAAATTGAATCATATTAAGAATCATGAATAATGAAAATATGAAAAATAAATGAACATGACGATAGATATTCATTATTCCATGACAATTATCAAACTAACAATTGGCATATAATAATAAAAGGAAAAGAATGAAAGTGCCCCCACCCTCAAATCAAGCAACTCTTTTGAATTCTTAGGTCTACTTTTTGGCTGTATGTATATTTTTCCGCTCTGATTACGAGGGAACAATAATATCCCGCTTCAAAAACTAATCCTTTTTTCATAGTACAGTAAAAGTATTGCTTTGAATTCTTAGATCTACTTTTGGCTGAAGGTAATAACTCAGTTGCCAGAATTTTTGGACTAGTAGATTTGCTGCTTCCACTCTCAAATCCTAGTAGATTTAGACTAATAATTCAATTTCTAAAAATCTGGCAATCAAAGCTCCATTTATCTGATTAGCTGAGAAGTTGCATCATAAGCATAAATGCTCGATTTGCTGCTTCCACTCTCAAATCCTTCATCTTCACCTGAATACCAAATCAAGAAACCAAAAAACTCCAGCTGATTTCCAAACGAAAGACGCATTCAGGTTACCGACAGCATTTCTAGCTGCTCATTACCCTTCTTTTAACTAACCTCGAATATGTCTTTTCCTTTTCATCTTCTTCATTCAAATCCTCCTCCTCGTCACTTTCCGTTTCGCTCCTCTCTCTTTCCACCACAGCCGCCACCACTTCCCTTCTCGCTTCACCGCCGCCAGCACATTGAAAGAGGAAAGTTCGTGCGAGTTTGATAAAATCTTTGTCTACGATCTTCCGAGTGCTTTGAACAGAGAGCTGGTTACTAATTGTGATGAATTGAACCCGTGGAGTTCATGTTCAAGCTGTGCTGCGTTGTAGAATAATGGATTTGCAAATCTTGCAAGGCCCACCAAACCCAGGAGCCAGAATACCTTCCGCTCCCTTTTTCACTTAATTGAATTTCCATCGATATTGATTTCGATTTCAATTTTACGATTGTTCAATCCCTCATCCTCTAATTTGTCCATAAAATCTTCACGCACGAGCATTTTACGAAGAAAGGCATTTCCCGTTAACATCAATCTACGCAATTGATCTTTCTATCCCTGAATCAAAATCAACTTGCAACATACGCGTAAAATCAAAATGGGAGTGGGGCAGTTTCGTCTTTTTCCATTTGTTTTTATATACTAATTGTTAGTTTAATGATAAATTTTTTTAATTCTTGCTTTTCCTTTTTGACAGAAACATTTGAGACTTGATATCCATCGTGTCATGTGTTGATTAGTTAACGAAGAATTTAAATTAATAAATTTTTAAGAATGTAAAATTTTAATCAAATCAGAAAAATAAAAAAAATAAAAGGTCTCATTTAAAAAAAATTAAATAATATAAAGTTTAAATACAAGGTAAAACCAATTTTTAACAATCAATAAAATAAATGCGTTCCGCTTCTTAATCTGACCATTTAATATGCTTAATTCAATCAATACCAAATCCATATTTCAGCTACATAATATCTTGATATAAATTTAGTATTATCATTAAACGAACAGAAACAATAAAGTAAAAATAATAATAATATTAATAACAAACTTTGTTACTCACCTTATCCCTAGGACTTTTAAATTAAAATAAATATAGGTACAATATTTATACTATGTTGCTTCAAATTTAAAATAACATAATTAATTTTATTTTATTAATTTAGCTATTAAAAAATCTTCTAATAAGTTATGTTTTTTGTAGTTATTTAATTCCAATAGCACAACCATAGATTTATTTACAACCAACCACCATGATTTTTTACCAAGCAATTAATTACTTTGCTTCACTACACAAAATAACCCAACAACGCAATGCAACATGGTACAACAGGCGTCAAAGATGATTTCGAAATCTTTTTAAAAAAATCCATGAAGTCACCAAAATTTTCACTCGAATCTTCGCATTTACAACTGTATTGAAACAAAATTTATGAACTCTTTTATAGCAACATTTTTGGTTGAATGTAATAGATTAAGTAATTTAGTAGTCTATTATGTTTGTATTTTTGGTCATGTGATTTTCAAAATTGAAACTTAATGGACGATTACAATTGTAATACAAATAGTAGAAAAAATAAAGAAGCTGTTTAATGAAACATTATATGCTTAAAAATAATCATGCATAACACGATTACAAAACAAAACAAAAAAAATCATAAGGACTAAATAAAAATAAAAGAACCAATTTGTACATAAAAATAAAATATAGAAACTAAAATAAAATTTTAGTAAAATATAGGAACTAAAATGGTACTTTGTAAAGTTCTCCATTTTATTCCATTATATTGTTCATCACATTACATCAAGGGTGTCATAAGGTTTGGCAATGACGTGGTGACAAGGGAAGGACATGTGTCCACCAATCTATTTGTAATCCCTGCACTTGACAGACGTACAAGTGTTGGGCCACTACGCATTCAATGAACAACGAGGGTTGCAGTCAAATAACATTATAACCATGTAAATTACGAGTACGTACGGCAGTAACATGACAAGATGTTTATATCAGAATATATTACACTAATAAGCACCCCCGATCACATCACATATCACATAGTTGAACTAAAATCTTTAGTTTTGATAGATAATAATAGAATTCTCTTTAAGATACTTTAGAAATACTATCTGTAATTTTATTTTTTGAGTGCGGAAATTGAATTGTTGAAGTAAATGACTAAAATTTCTGTAATATTATAATGGAGATAATAATCATCTCTACGATATTTTATTTTTCATCTTTAATTCTGCAATTTTTTTTCAACTGTAACATGACAAGGTGTTTATATTCAATAGCACCTTAAACGATCGTTAATTGATATTAGAATATTATACTAATAACCACACAAAAAAAATTAAAGAAAAAAAGAGAGAAACGTAAAATGATAGAATCACTTTTGTAGTCTCAATGCCTCCTATAAGGTAACTCAGGTGGTAATGAAAACTCATTCACGTTAGAAATTTTATGTTAGATTCTTGTCACTTGCTTCTTCAAGAAGTTATAAATTTTTGTCTTATTAATCTTTAATTAGTCTTGTTAATAAAAAATAGTTCAAACTTCAATCTCAACATAGATATGTGATGCTCCCATTTAGTATGTATAGTACGAAACGCATATTATTCTTAATTATGTACATAATTTTTTTATAATAGGAAAAGGAAAAAAAAAGAAAAAACCTTAAGGTCTCTCTATTAACCATCCAATAATAGGAAAAAGAGAAAAACCTTTAGGTCTCAATCATGCATTGCATATTGGCGACAAAAATGTTTTTTTTTTAATAACTTGAAAAAAATCTTAATTAATGTAATGTCATAAATAATATTTATGTATTCTTATTTAAATACTAAATACAAATTGAAAAACTTAATGATTTTTTTTTCCACATTAAAGATATAGAGGTTTAAATAAGAACAAAGAGAAACGATGCCGAGAAGAAACCTTATTGAGTTTTCCCTAAAAGCAATACAAATGATTTGGAAATAACAAAGGTTCACAAGCATGTTGATAATTATTTATCTATGAGTAAGAACAACGGGAAATATTGAATGACAATTCAAAAGGATAGTTAAATTTAGGATGGTGGTCCATTTTGTTAGATTCATCAACAAACTGACATAAAACTATAGGGTCCCTTGTACCCAAAAAAAAATAAATAAATAAAAAAACATATTTATATAGGGAATGTAGTTTTTGCTATGACAAGTTATTTCTTCATTACCATGACCATTAGCTCCCAACATAAAAAGTTTATTTTTTATTTTTAACGTTACAAGTAATAGAGTATTTTCAAATCAATTTTGACATAATCAAAACTAAAATTATTATTTTTTAGACTTGGATCATAGTCAAATTATGTTTAGTTTTTTGTCGATTTTAAAAATTGAATTCTTTTGAACCTATTAGCGATCTATGTCCAATACCACATTAAAGAAAAAAAATGAGTTTTTCTAATATGAGAAACAAATATTTAACATGATGAGTTAGCAATATTTTTGTTATCACTTCACCCACAACCATTGGTAATACTCAACGAATTTTTATTACCAATATTATTATGGGAAATTTGTTTTCAAAATACAAGATTTTAGTGTAATTAAACTTCAATTCATGCATTTCTAAAGCAAAACTCAATAAATTTCATAGAATCTATTTTAGTGTTTATTAATAAAAAATTTGATATTTTTTTTATATGTATTATTGCTTAAAAAAATGCTTTTATATGCAAGTTACAAGTGGTCAAGATCTCTACAATTAAGCTAATCGGGATCCCTACAACTAAGCTAATTTATCAAGATCTCTACACTTAAACTAATTAGAGCATGGAGATTAAAAATGTCTAACTTGCCCGACAAAGCTTGAAACCGATCTTGACCAAATGCTTTGGTGAATATGTCCGTTAATTGATGCCGAGATGAAATTGATCAAAGAAGTAAGAGTTTGAATCGAATATGCTACCAAATGAAATGACGATCGATTGTGATATGCTTAATGCACTTATGGAAAAATGGATTGGCCGCAATATGTAAGGCAATCTAATTGTCATAAAACAAGAAAACTAGATCCGGATGAGATACTCCCAAATCTAAATGCAATCGAAAAAATCAAACAGCCTTCACCTATAGTAATAGTCATCGCCTTGTACTCTACTTTAGTTGTGGAACAAGAAACTATGAATTATTTTTTTAATCGTCATAAAATGGGCGAGGACCCCATAAATGTTATATAGCCAGTTATGGGTCTCTAAATTATGGGACATCCAGTCTAGCCTATATCACAATATGCCCGCAAGGATAATAAACCATTGGAGGTAAGCAAAATTCTTTATCCAAGTGTATTTTTAAGATATCAAAAAATCCATAATACAGGATAAAAGTGTGGTCGTCTTGGCTCATGCATGTACCGACTTAGAATTTGCACTATGTAACTAATATCCAAATGTGTGATCGTGAGATAAAGTAGTTGGCCAACTAGACCCCTATTATATTCGGGATCATTACGGGGTTATCCAAAATCATGATCAAGTTTGTTTTGTTGATATAAGAATGAAGAAGATGGCTTGCAATTTATGAT
The DNA here is from genome assembly GCA_963924115.1 of Dovyalis caffra. Classification (NCBI taxonomy): domain Eukaryota; kingdom Viridiplantae; phylum Streptophyta; class Magnoliopsida; order Malpighiales; family Salicaceae; genus Dovyalis; species Dovyalis caffra. Next base: position 3,031,594 of record CAWUPB010000858.1, on the reverse strand, counting down.
ACTACATTAAAATGTCAAGTACATATTTATATTGGCTTAACGTGATACCAGTAGAAGAATGTTCTACTTCATTACTCATAAAATATTTGAGTTTACCAAGGTTTTTAATGTAAAACTTGGTGTTCAAATATTATTTTATTCAAGAAATTTTAATTGAATCAGTCTATGTAACAATTAAGTCATCAACATAAATGAGTATAATAATAAAAAATTCTTCTTGGATAAAAATGAATAAAGAACGATCAAATAAAGACTCGAATAAAATTAATTACAAGTAGAAATTGGGTGAACTTTTTATACCAGTTGTGAAAAGCTTGTCGAAGTCTATAAAGAGACTTTAAAGACAATAAGCGCATGCACCTCTTATTTGGCAAGGCTTTGAGGAATTTTTATATAGGCTTCCTCTTTAAAATCGCCATATAAAAAGGTATTTTTGACATCTAATTGGTGAAGTTTATAATTATGCAATAAAGAAATAGAAAGAGGACATCTAGCGGTGATCAAGTTAGCTATAATAGCAAACATTTCATGAATATCAACACCCTCAATTTGAGTGTATCCCTTGGCCACAAATTACATTTTGTATATTTCTATAGTGTTGTTTGGGTTGAATTTGACCATGTATTCCCATTCAAAATCAATAGCATATTTCTTTAATGGTGTGGGCATAAATGTTCAAGTATGATTAGCTTATAAAGTAAAGATCTCTTTAATTATGACATCCTACAATGATCATGCTTCATTACCTAAAAAACAATATGGCTCATGAATAAAAGAGATAGCTACTATAAAAATAGTATGAGTTCTAAAAAATCTAGAATAAGAAATATTTTAAGAAAAATGATATACCATCGGTTAGTGTAGGTGTCTTAGATCTAACTTGTTTGTATGGTTTGATATATTATGTTATTGTATTTTAATATTAACAAAGAAGTCTTTCTATTACTTCTTGTTATTTATAACTTGATAGAATTAGATAGAAATCCATATGATATGCATTACATTAATAATTGATCAATAAATGTGAGATAAACATCGGTGCATTTAAATGATATCATTAAATATCTCGAGTCATAGTATTGTCAAGAATGGACATTAACAATATCTTATAAGATCGATGAGTGTTATGCTCCCGCTATAAGATAATAGTAGGGGATCTCACACCTACTAGCATGGTGATGTCAAAGCAAGCACTCAAGTGAATAATGTTAGAGAACATATTACTCGGACATGACTCGTTATAAGAATCCATTTGGTATTATATATGGGAATCTCATATGAGATGGGTACATATGGTCCTTTGATTTGAAGTCATCACAATTATCTCATTAGAGGATTGGTGTATTTTGATACTCATTTCGATGTGCCCAATAAAGAGCTACATGTGGGCGATTCATTGAGTGTCTTAGGAATATAATAGAGATAGGTGAATGATTAAGATAGAATATGTCATTCCCGATATGCTAAAGGAGTTATCACATTGCACTTCGATGAATGTATGCTCAAATAATCTATGGCCACGATAAAAGTTTACCAATATAGCATAATTGACTTATTTGTGAGCTAATATATTTGGAGATCAAAGAAAACTTATGAGATTATAATCGAACAGTACTATAAAGTAAGTTTGAGATTACATTATGATAAATTAACATGAGGACTAAATTATATGAAAATCATACTCATGAAAGATGATTGCAGATTAATTGATCCTCCTAGAGAATTGGGTTGTCATGATATCTTGGTAGATGACAATCTTGATTCATGTATTAAGAGATAAAAGAAGTGTCTTTTATATTCTTAATACATTGCCAACATATTTAGGAGTCTATTGAATCACAAGCATAAGTTTAAACATTCACAAGATAAAAGAGAAGCAAAAATTTTGAAAAAAGTTTCTTGTTTTGGAATAAGTTTTCGATTTTGAACATTTCTTATTTTAGAAAGTTAGTTTCCTATTTTAGAAATCAATTTTTTAATTTAAAAGTTAGTTCTAAATTTAAAAATCAATTAATTAAAATAGAAATTATTTTTCTAATTTACGTTTAAGGGTAATTTGAAAAATTATTTCTTGATGTGGGTTTACCTAAAAATATCTAACCCAATTTGTTTAGATGGTTTAAATTAAATAGTAATTAATTGAGCCAAAGAAGTTTGGCCCAATAGGTTAATTAAAAAGCCTCTAAGATATTTTTGGTGGATGGATAATCTTGAACACTAATGGATAAGGCTAAGGGTTTACAAGGATAAGGTTAAATTAAGCCTATATATGTTATATGTTACATCTCCTTGACCTATAAGGAGAGTTATCGTACCCTATAAATAAAAGGGAGAGAGAGATGGATATAAGTGTAGAAAAATAAAAAAAGAGCATCTCTTCTTCAAAGATAAAAGTTATCATACCTCTCTCCAAAATATAGTATGCCAACCCTAAAAGATTTTTGAGAGAAAATTTACTTCACGTAAAAGATTAAAGCTAACACTTTATGATTTTTGCTACTTTTTGTGTGAGTGTTTGAGCTATATAGATAATCAATAGAGACTAGATACTTAGACGATTCATTTTCACAAAGTTTGAATTTTATGTTACAAGAGGTAATTACTTATCATCTTATTATAATTATATAATTAGTTGATTTAATGATCGATCTTAAGAAGTTTAGATAGAAGAAATAAAAATTTTGATTTATTTTGCACTTCTATATGTTGCATGATCCTTCATTATCGAGTTGGTCGAATGAAAAGAATGAGAAATGAGGAAAGGCATGAAAAAGGTAGGATATGTTTGTACCTAGAGAGTTTCTTAGAGACTTGTCTTATGTGTTTAATAGTTGTACTATGACTCAACAAGTAAGAAGAATAGGCTAATTAATACCGATGAGCAAATGTGTGGACTCTATAGTTATTAGGGATGACTTAATAGAATATGATTTTAAGATGAAGACCTAAGATTCGTATTTGATAATTGTGACATAGAACCAACGATGTAGATTACGACCTAAGTGGAGCACGCCTAGCATGCGATAGTCAATGGATCATACGTAGTTGGATTAGACTATGGCAATCGGTATGTTATCATTATGAGTCAATTTTATGGACACTAGCTTATTGCTAGATTCTCAAAATCAATGAAATTATGATCTACTAATACAAAACAAGTGTTACAAGCTTATGAAATTATAACACTATCATCGTGCTAGTAAACGGATAAATATCTTCAAAAAACTAAACATCTCGCAAGGAATAAATCACTTTGTTGCCTTAATCATAAATTTGATAACCTTTCTATCTATGAGAATAGCCAACGAAATGTCAAGCTTGCTTTTAGAAACGAACTTATCATGAACCTTACTATTAATATAACCACAATAGAGGCATTTAAAATTTTGTAAATGGTTATAAGGTGATACTTTACTAAACAAAATTTCATAAGGTGTTTAGTTGTTCAATATAGAGAGTGGCATATGATTAGTCAAATAAGCTACGGTAAGCATGCATTCACCCTAAAAACTCGTAAAACTTTAGCCACGTTTAAGAGATGTAATTGCTTTCGCTCTATCACTCTATTTTGTTATGATGTATTTATACAACTTGTTTGTTTGTCCATTGTATTCTTAAAATAATGCTTTAGTAAGTTCATGGGAGTAAATTCAAGACCATTATCTATTCTAAAAAACTTGATTTTAGTGTTAAATTGAGTCCGAATCCAGTTGAAAAATAAAAAAAAGATAATGTATTGTTTTGAATTTATGTTTCATAAGAAAGATCCATATTATCCGATTGTGATCATTGATAATAATGAGAAAATTATGTGAACTAGAGTGAGATTTAGTGTGATATGGACTTCATATATCATACTATATTAAATCAAAATTATGCATGGATTAATTCGTATGAGTTGAAAAAAGGTAATCTAATTTGTTTTGTGTAACAAACATCGTAAAAGAAAGTCTTTTATGAATCAAACATGATAGATAAATTTTGGACTAGTGAGAGTCAATTCATATATAGCCACCTCAAAAGATGGTGCCACAAATCTACGATATTGTGTCTATTCTCCATAAATGTTTTTTTTTTGCCCTAATTGGTTCTAAATAGTGCAAACCATTTTACACTATACCCACTATAATCGACTTTCTTAAGAGTGAGTCCTATGTTACACAATAATCGGATCTAAATATTAGCATACAATTCGGATCTTAAGTCAATTTATTGACTCGATAATAAATTAAAGCAAAAATTAAGCATTCTCAAGACTTGTTTAAGATTCAAATTTTGGCCAAGATATATTCGACTTAAAGTTTGAATTAGAACATTATTTTCATTGAGAATTTGGACTAAAGAAGTATCGGGATTTATATAAGCATCTATCATGGAATCAATTTTACATGTTATATGATCCGTGGCTCCTATATCAATAATATATGAATCTGTCTTTTTAGAAAAATTTTATGAGACCATGTTTGCGTAAGGCTTAGTCGTTGATCTAGATTGGCGGCCTAAAAAATCAACCAACCGCTATATTTAAGTTGGCATGATATTTGGGTATGCAGGGATCGAAGTAGGATTACAAACCGAGGCATCGATAATGTCCGGAAACAACTAGTTTGTTACCATTGATGATGTCGTGGCTTCAATAATGCATAGTCACTATTGTCTCATTTTGACTCGGATTTTCTCCAACCGGGTGGATATTTGAAAATCTCTTAGCAATTTTCTTAGAAATGATTGCTTGAATTTTAATGAGTGCAATGGAATCGACCATCTTGTTTTTCACTTTCTTGTCGTCTTGTCCGTGATTTAGCCAACAACGTTGTGGTCTCGATGATAGTGACATGAGTAACATCCATCATGCATTGCTTTTCATCTTGGGCGACCACGACATAATCTCTTCACAGACCTCGATAATGGTGTTATACTTAGGATTTAAGATCAAATTATAATATAATCTATTTAGAAAGTCAAAAACCTTATCTTCCTCATGCATCCCTTCCTTGCATCTTGTTTTACTATAATATAGATTTTTCATAATTTTTTGCAAAAACTTATAAATTGATTAGTTAATGATCAAATGGAGGAGAATCAGCTACCTTGAGTTTCAAGTCAAGAAATGACCCATAAGGTCTCGAGGGGTGGACCCACCAAGAAGAGTAGGTATGTTGCTAGTGAAGGTGGAGATCTAATTGAGTGTTCAAGCAAGCATTGTCAATCATGTACTACCGGGTTGATAGCCGACTATATGACCTTTTAATGATGCCTTTGTGCCTTAGTCAATTGTTTTATCTTGCCATTGCATGTGGAGATGATTGATTTTTCTTGTTATAATAGTGTAATTGTCCGTTTCAATTCATCCACCCGATTTGCAATTCCCTAAGTGAATTAATCCTCAAAGCCGTATCATATTTTGCTTGCAGTGTCTACGAGAGCAACGCTTGTTTGCAATTCTTTAGAGAGCAAGTTGACAAGTTATGATTTAACCACGACATTGCTTTGGATCCAAGATTGGAAATTCTCGAAATTAATATCGAGTTTTTTATCAAGTGCATTCAATAAGCTATCTCTCCAAGTGAAGTAATTGTCTTTAATTTTACTTAATGGTTACGTAATAAAAATTAAGTTTGGATAATTTGATGGGTGCAAATAAAACAAAAATTTGATATCAATTGCAATATTTTACGCGACCATAACGGACACCAAATCCTCCCGATCATGACTTGTAAGGTTGTTAGCTATGACTAAAAGAACAAAAAGTTATTCAAGATTAAAGATAAAAAAAACTTAGTTTGAACCATTTCTAATATCGAGAAAAAATATGAATTGTATTTTTTTTGGTTCTATGTATTATCGCCGAGCAATAAATGCCTTTATATACAAGTTACAAGTAATCAAGCTCCTTACAATTAAGTTAATCGAATCCTTTATCAAGATCCCTACAATTAAGCTAATTAGGATAGCTAATCGGGATCGGGATTAGGATCCCTATAATTAAGCTAATTTATGAGAATTATTACAATTAAACTGATGACTATTGTTTAGATAACAAAATTGTAAAGGGAAAAAAGTATTATCTAATTACAAGATCACAATTCACAACTATTATATTGATTTAAAGGGAAAAAGGATACTATTAGTCCCTAAGAATCATCTGATTCTCGATGGAGTCTAAATATAATTTCTTATTAAATTCCCATCTATGACATATTGTCCAAAATATATCCAAAATAACTTGTCATTTAAATAAATGGCAAAAATGATGTAGCAAAGATAAACATGTTGATTTTAATGACAAAAAAATAAGATGGGAGTTAATGAGTAATGTCCAATAGACAGGAGTTCTTGTTGGATTTTTTTTTTTAAATCAAATTTATCCTCTCAACCGAAACAATAGAATTATATTATTACATTAATGTCCAATAGATGAGAATATCTTAGTTTAGTTCTTCACTTATTATTCTATTATCAATTAAATTCTAAACGTTTTGATTTTATCAATTCTGCTTTAAATACAATTTATATGAGGCAATATCATAATTCCATTCACCATTTTTTTAATAGTTAAAAGATTCTATCAAATTTGCAGGTGCTTATTAACGGCTTCATTCAACATGTCCTAATTGATAACTTTATCTCAAATTATAGTAAATTTTTTTCTATTTCCATTCTTCACTAGCTTGTCTAAAAAAATATATTACTATAATTTGGTGCTAAAATTGTGTTTTTAGACATATTAGGGATTTTTTTTTTCGTTTGCATCTTTAACAAAAACGCTTACCGAGTATGTGCAAATTAAAGAAAATATTTTAATTACAACTACAACATATGGATGAAGAGATGACATTGCTTAATGCCAATTAAATTTGGAGTAAAATTAATAAAATCAAATGCATTAGGAATGAATGCATACTAGAATAACACTAAATTAAGGTTTCGGCAATGGAAAAATCACAAGCTACTTTGTTTCCTGCTTGGAACAGCCACGAGCTTGTGCGGATTCACTTGATCATTTAATCAAAGATGGCCAAATTATAATAATAGAGTTCGGTAACAAGAATCCAAAATGCAAAAACCTACGCTCACGAGGAGCCTCAGGCCCTCCCCAAGTAAAGATAAAATGGCCAAAAAGATGGACCAAACCAGAAACCATGGCTAAGCTTCAAGGGGTCCCATTAACTTGTTTCTTGGTCTCAAATTACAGAAAACATTTCCTTATCAAGCGGATAAACTGTTCATTATTTATGGGACATTGACAGGCATGGCTTGGTAACAGGAGAGATGGTACCGGTAGGTGTCATGTGCACCTCCAATGGACCGACCATGACTTGCTTCATGCTTATTTCATTATGTTCTCTTAGTTTCCCATGCGATCCATGTTTCAATATTTGATAAAAATCACCAAGTCTTTGACATAGGCCATGAGGACCTTCTTGCTTATTTTCTTTTTAATTCTTTTATCGTTCTTATTAAATTTAATTTTTAATCATTGAATTAGACTTTATAAATTATTCGGATGGGATCCATGAATTAGAATTTTGAATGAAAATTTAAAATTTAAAGCCATTGAAATATATAAGTTGGGAAATTTTGTAACATGGAAGAAGAGAGCTTGAATGGATTCACTAGGTAATTTTCAAGACCCAAAAAATGGCAAAAATATATTTTTACTAGGAACAATAATGAAAACAAAATGAAATGACATATTTATCCTCAACCCAAAAAACAAATTCTCAATCGGATCCTACATCCATCAAACATGACTAAATTAAGCCTCACCATTAAATTTTGTGCCAAAATCAATGTCGTTTCAAGAAAAACGGGTCCCCGATTGTTACGATTTTTGAAGAAAAAAGAGGAGAGCCGATTGAGTAAAACCCAATAGTAGAGGACTCGATTGAAAATTCTTTTTGTTTGGGATCCAATTCAGAATAGGATAACAATAGGGGGATAAATATATCCTTCGCCACAGATGATAAAGAGTTGACTCGTGGGTTAAGAGCCAGCTAAAAATACTGTTATAGACAAGTCTAATTACTCCTATCGTTTTCTGATAAGAACAGGGGTCTAACCCTCACTCTTGTTGACAATTTTGTGATTCATTAAGATCAACGTAAATATCCCAGCTTATGTCACTGATTCTAGTTTGAAATATCAAATTCATTTCCAAATCCAAATGTCAACCATTTTTCTCACTGCTAGTGAAAAGCCATCATCGTGGTCATGGAGGTCAAAAGCATCTCAAATCACCCGGAGAAAAACGTCCCCACTTAATAAAATTGATAGAGGATCATGATGTGTGCCATTAAAATAGCATTACCAAAAATATTAAATTAATCAATCAATGCCCACATGATTATTCAACTTACTAAGATTAGAATCATAAAAGTAGTAATTATTTCGTCAAAAGTGTAGGACAAAGTTTCCATGTGGGTGACTGATTTCGGATGGTAATTCTCTCTCACCTAACCATATTTATCATCAACTTGCAAAACCATCCAACTTCTTTTTTTTTTTTTTTTTTTAATTAGATCGTGAGTTTGCACCCCAATTGCATCTTCTTTGGAAGGGTGTGAAGGGTACGCGCAGCTTTGTTGCAGTGTCCTACCTCGTGATGTGATGCAATAACAAAAATTATGAGTGCTTATTTTTGGATTCTTACACAAAAATATTACCAAGTGAAAACATTTCCTCGTCCTAAATACTACCCTTAAAGTGGGAGGAAAAGAAAACTAATTTGACACAAGGAGGAGCCTCGTCAAGTCATATCGTTTCTAGTTTTGAGACAGAAGCAAGTGGTTTAAAATCTGCATGTTTTGGAAATGTTCACATCACGAATACATCTTGGTACATGCTTACTTTCAGAAATTTCAATTTTCGTAATTTTGAAAATAAAAATAAAAATAGAAACTACTGAAATATATACGTCCACTTGCAAGTAATGCAAGGTGGATCTTATATATATATATAAAGATTTGTTTGTTTTATAAATAATAAAAAAAAACTAAAAAAGTAACCTTTCGTAAATGCATAAATTTGATTAGTTTAAAAAATATATACGATCCACATTCCACGTTATTTCTAATCTTTAATTTTTAAAATATTGATTTAATAGAAATAAAATAAATAAATAAATGCTTTCTAGAAGACAATTGATGAAGAAAATATTTAAAACATAATCAAAATTGAGTTACAAAATTTTTATGATTTATTGAATAGAATTTCGTAATATTATAATAGTATTGTAAAAATCGTGTTTATTATGATATTGACTAAAAAAAATATAAATATCTAAAATAAATTAATTGATTATGTATCATCATTGTAGTGATATATTTTCTGATGTGTAATTTTTTTATAAAACAACAATATAACGATACTTTTTTTTGCATATAGTTATATTAGAAGTCAAATAAATAATGAAAAAAATTGTTAAATTTTGAATCTTATTTTATGTTCTTAAAAAAATTCTTTTTTTATTACTCGATTCGTTCAATCAAATATAAATATAAAATCTTGATAATAAAATCTAACAAAATATCATCCATTAAACAGTAAATAAATTTATTGAACAATAAATAAATTTGTACTATATATTTTAAACTTCAAATCTTAAAAGATCAGAATAAATTTCCTCGGGAGATCAGTTGCTTAGATATGAAAGATTTAGGAAAGAATTACAAACTTTCTAGTAAAAAAGTAGGGAAAAAAAAAGAAAAAAAGAACTTTCCATAGAAACAGAGCGCGTGGCAATGGCAGAAGACACAAAACAAGAATGTCTTTACGCATAGGGGTCTTCACTCTTCAGTTCTCAGTCTTCTCAAAAAGCCTGTCTGCTCTCACGCGCTGTGACATTAATTAAATAAAATAAATTATTACTATATTATTAAATAACAACAACAATAATACTTTCGCATTTATTTATTTTATCACACATTTATTTTCCTGTCTGCTCTCACGCGCTGTGACATTAATTAAATAAAATAAATTATTACTATATTATTAAATAACAACAACAATAATACTTTCGCATTTATTTATTTTATCACACATTTATTTTCGTTTTCAATTTTATTTTCTCATCTCCTCTGCACTACTCCACTGTCTCTCTCTTAATCAAATCTGTGTGCCCTAGATCTCTCTCTCCACGGTTTTCAATTCTCATCTTACAATACTATTTATTCCCATTCCAGTTTCCATTTTCAAGTTGCATGCTTTATATTGAAGTGTTTCCGGTTCTTTACCTTTTTTTTTTTTTTTGGTAACTTGGGTTCCTTTTTTTTTTTTTTTAATTGGGTTTTTAGGGTTTGTTTTGTAGTGAAATTGTGAGTTTGTTGAGGGTTTTGAATCACCTGATTTGAGAGCTCAAAAGATTAGGCATGACATTTTTATGGTATTTAGTTTTTAGATTGTGATTCTCAATTTGTTGTTGGAGTAAAGGTGATGGTGGCTGTTAGTTTTTGATATTTTGGGTATAACTTTTAGTGTTGTTGGTTGAGGAAATTTCTTTCTTTTTTTGGACTAGGAGTCGGTGGATTTGACAAGCAAATAAAAGTTTCACCGTAAAAGATCAGTCATTGAGTCGTAGTTAAGTATTATGCAAAATTGTGGTCGTTTTAGTGTTCGGTTATTTTAAAGTTCCAATCTGGAGTGAGTGTTTGTTATGTTCATTTGGTGCTTCTAGGAAGTATAATTTGGCTGTGTGAAAATGGGAATGGAAGAAGAGGATAGAAGTGTAAAGATGAGAATTTTGAAGGGTAATTATTGATTCTGAAGGAGGAGCGTGTTTTTGGAGGTGGTTTAGGTGCATAATGGGTAGCGTTTGCTGTAAACCCTCTGCTATTGAGGATAGCAAAGAGAGTCCAAGAGAGAGGCTCTCGAGTAAGGCCTCGTCTGACTTGAGGGTATCCATGGCCACCTCTTCAAGGAGGGAAGAAGCATATAGAGTGAAAGATAGATACGATAATAATGATGGTAGGGCAATGTTGATTGATAAGCAAGTGAATGGGTCTATCAGAGTGCATGGGGGTGAGTACGTTGATAGGAAGAGGGACAAGTCGGAGTATGCTGTTGTTCACCACCCAGGGATGGGCAGCATACCGAAAGCTACTGAAGGGGAGCAGGTTGCAGCAGGGTGGCCTTCCTGGCTAGCCGCTGTGGCTGGAGAAGCAATCAAAGGTTGGTTGCCACGGCGTGCAGATTCATTTGAGAAGCTGGATAAGGTATGCCCTTTTCTTCGTTTTGTTTGTGTTTTAAATCTCATTTTTTATCATTAGAATACAATGACTGATTATCTATTTTTTAAATTAACTTTGTTAAAAAATTCTAAGTTCAATGTTGAGATGTGTTTTTGTAAGCGCTGCTTCATTGTAACAAGATTCACTTTATGATTTCAAAATTTAGCAATTCAAACTGAATGGTTGAAGACATGCTTTTGACACCTCAATTGGTGGATAGTGCAACGAGCAATGTGACAGTTGCAAATTAGAAGGGTAACCTGCTTGCATTTTTAGCATTTTCATGTGTGCACGCATTGGATATGTTGTGTTTTGTCAATTTTATAGCTGTAGCACGAAATCGGCTAGAAAAAATTTGATTTTTTTTTTACCATTAGGTGAAATTAGCTTGAGATCTATGTGTGTGTGCTTGTTATATTTATAATTACAAATAAACATGATGGTGAAATATACATGAAGGAATGCTCATTTGTAACATGCATAAGAGTTACGTAGTGCTCTTTTTTTAACATGCAGAAGAGTAATGAATCATGCAGTTAATGATGGATTCTTTGAACTTGATAGCTTCTAAATAAATGTTAGCTAGAAGTTCAGTTTAGTGGTTGGAACTGGGAGGCCTCTCTCACCTAAAGAACAAAACTTTAATTTACAATATTGTCTAAAGATGTATCAAGGAGCTGCTTATGTGGATGGACGGCTTATAACTTGAAGTTGAAAATGTATTGTTAATTTTACAGACTTACAGCATAAGAAATGCATGCATGTTAACAACTTCAATAGCTGGGGTTTCCTGGACACCCCCACCCCCTTTTGTATTCCGTTTTGGTTAATTTGGATGAACTTGTTCAAACTTCTAGTCTTGAAGGATGAAGTGATTTGCATTAATAGGTTGGTCTAAATGTGCAAATCTATATCCTGCATTCCTGCCCCTTCAACCTTTTCACTCTTTAAGCTAGGGCCAATGGCCAGGTTTGCTGCTGAACATTTCTTGTTTGTATATTGTGGACTTCAATTTGTACATTTTCATGTATAATTTCGAGTAGGTGACAACAGCAGATGATTCTACTTTAATGGTTTGCCAATTCCCCCTTTTTTTATCTGCTGCTGTCCTCTTTGAAATGAAATTACCTGCTTGCTGACTTTTCCCTCATCTGATGATTTCCATTTTAATGCAGATTGGCCAGGGAACCTACAGTAATGTTTACAGGGCTCGTGACCTTGATCAAAAGAAGATTGTTGCTCTGAAGAAAGTAAGATTTGATAACCTGGAACCTGAGAGCGTTCGCTTCATGGCCAGGGAAATTCACATTTTGCGTAGGCTTGACCATCCTAATGTAATAAAGCTAGAAGGTCTAGTTACATCAAGGATGTCATGCAGCTTGTACCTTGTGTTTGAGTACATGGAGCATGATTTGGCTGGGCTTGCTTCACACCCGGGTCTGAAGTTTACAGAAGCCCAGGTAATTATAGCAGTTTGGTTCTAACTGATTCTAATTTAATGTGTGTTTGCATTTTGCCATTACAGGTTAATAGATGCTATTTATGATATTTAAATATTCTATTGTTAGCATCTGCTAGTTTTACATGCTTCTTATCGTCTAAGATCATACTATGTGTAGATTGTCAATTTAAAAGGTAGAACAGGTTTGATTTTTGACTTACGCTGTATGATTTGGATCTTATGGTCTAATATGTATATGCTGGCAGGTGAAATGTTACATGCAACAACTTTTACGAGGACTTGATCACTGTCACAGCCATGCTGTTCTGCACCGTGATATAAAGGGTTCCAACCTATTAATTGACAACAACGGTATCTTGAAAATTGCAGACTTTGGACTGGCAAGTTTTTATGATCCTGCTCATGTTCAGCCACTGACAAGCCGTGTCGTGACTCTTTGGTATCGTCCTCCGGAGCTTCTACTTGGAGCTACCTACTATGGTACAGCTGTTGATTTATGGAGCACAGGTTGCATACTTGCTGAACTGTATGCTGGCAAGCCTATCATGCCAGGGAGAACTGAGGTACCTCTTTTCTATTCTCAAGGGAAAAAATTGTCATTTAAATTCCTCACCAAACAGAGTGTTTCTTTTAAATGCATGCTATTTCATTTGATCATATGCTGCAGTGCAAATTATTTATCATCGGCCATGATTCTGAGTACAATTTTGAACTAATTATTTTCCAGAAACAAATTTTATGCCATGCTAACTGTCTAGATGGATAGTATTTTAAAAAACGAGGGGACTGTTCAATATGAGTAAGAATAGAGTTTAGCATTGTATAAGTTTATTTAAAAAGAGACCACAAGAAAATTCCTAATGTGGGCAGGTTCGTCTGAATTGTTTTATCCTTCTGCGAAGATCTTATAATATGAAAAGAAAAAAAGATTTGACAAAAAGAAAAGAAAAGATTGAAAGAGAGAATATTAGCACATAATGCAGTATCCCTTTTCTGTTTTCTTATGGTCTATGTAAGTTTTATTAACGACATAAGTGTAGCTACATAAAATATTGATGATTAATTTGCTTGCCTCTGCCTTGTAGGTGGAGCAGCTGCATAAAATTTTCAAGCTGTGTGGCTCACCTTCTGAAGATTATTGGAGAAAATCGAAGTTGCCTCATGCAACTATCTTTAAGCCTCAGCAGCCCTACAGGCGCTGTGTTGCAGAAACGTTTAAGGAATTCCCTGCACCAGCTTTAGCTCTTATGGAGAACCTGCTCTCCATTGATCCTGCAGATCGTGGGTCTGCAGCTTCTGCTCTGAGGAGTGAGGTATGAAGTATCCATGGACTGTATTTCTCAAATCTTCTATTGCTCTTTGGGGATGTTGTGTGTGTCGCTGTTAAGATGTAAAGTGATTTCTCAATTTGTTGCAAATGCTTCCCTATATGCAACTCTGTGGTCTTCTTGATATCTCTTTTGTTCGGTGATGTATTGCTTTCAGTTAGAAGATCTTTGATGCACATGGTAGTACATATACTTTAAATTTTTTTACCTTATCATCGTTCCACTAATGCAGGACAGGTTGGAGGCTGTTCTGGGTCTGACTTTGGAGGCTGTTTAGGGTTGTAATCAGTGGCTTGAAGGGTATTTTTAGGAGATTTGAGGCGGAATTTTTGATGGGTAATTGTTGTAGGGTTCATTAGGCATATTGATGAGTGTTTTAAGTTGGATTGATCGAGTTTTCATCAGGAAATTGTAGAAACTATTAAAGTCACATTAATAGGGTTTCTAGGAGTCACACCTAGAGGATAGAAAAACCAAAGCTTCACACCCAGGGTTCTTAGGAGTCACACTTACGGAGATTGAGTTACACTATCAAAAGCAAAGTTGCTGGAATTTTATTCATAAGCTTCAATTAAAATATTAAAAGACTACACGCTTATTTAAATAGTTTTTAGAATTGGAAAACCTAATAAAGTTAATCAATTTAGAACTAGTAGAATACTAAATAGAAAATAAAACCTATCCCTAGACAATTTTCCAGATTTTCTAGCAAATCTATAAATTACAGAAACACCCTTGTCTACAAAAAGACATAAATTTTGCTTCTTTTGTTGTCTGCATCATCCTTACATTTTTAATCTAATCTTTCTCATAATTTTGTCTAGCATTTCTGTTATTGTTGTCACTGAAAATACATTTTGAGACTGAAGTCTGTTTTATTTCCAACTCATGTGATTCTATGTTGTTGCAATCTAAAAGCCACCAAATGAGGTTGTATGTTTATGTGTTTGGACGAAGGTAAATCCTGTTAAACATTTGAGTTCACTCAGCATGATCAGTAAGACGCAATAGTATTCAGCGATTTGAACAACACTGAAGCTGTCATATGGGGTTTAGATTGTGCTTTTTGAGATTGGACAGGTCGTGAGCCATTTCATTGCATATATTAGGGTTCAGGGTCTTTCTCTTTATTCCTCCCCTCATTGTATTGATCCACGACCAATCAACTTTACCCAACTTTTGCGGTTACTCCTTTGATTCCTTCCTCTCTGTACTTATGTGCATCACCTACTGGTTTCTTCCCAAAAGCAACCAAGGCCAGTTTTTTCAATTGTGATTGTGTTTCTGTTGCATCAAATTTTGTTGCTGCAAGCCTGCAACTATACTGAATTGAGTAATCTGTTGCTGAATGATGTGTCGCTTTCAGGATTTTATTTTGTCCATTGTTCTCAATCGGAACTCCCACAATCTTCGACAACCATGAACTAAGTTGAATTTTAGCTGGTGCTTGATGAGTGTGTTCTTTTTTCTATGATCCATTAAAAGGGAACTGTCCTTGGAAAAAATAATGGCATCGTAGACAAGAGTCTGTGCTCTTCTTTTTATGTTTTCTTTTCACCATCATGTCGACCCTTTTGATGTAGCTCTGTTAACCATCTTATTTATTTATTTATTTGAGTTTCTTATTTGATATTAAAACTTCTTAGCAGCACAGTGAATTTTTTGTTATCTTCACATAATTTTGGAAAGAATACCATCCATGTTATGTAATATATTGGTCCATAACAGTTGATAGCAAATTTTTATTTTAGAACTTTTTTTTTTTTGACAAATAAATAAATACGTAAGCTGGGTGTAATCTTTATGGCTGGCAAAGGTTGGCTCAAACATTTATACTTCTATTTTACAGTATTCTCTCCTTGCTGTTAATTAGTATTTGACTTGTTTAGTTTTGTTTTACAGTTCTTTACAACCAAGCCACTTCCTTGTGATCCTTCAAGCTTGCCTAAGTATCCTCCTAGCAAAGAGTTTGACGCGAAAATGCGAGATGAAGAAGCTAGAAGGTAAACATCATAAGAGAACAGAAACCAAGTTGTTCTCCTATTAATTGTTCATTTAATCTGTGTAGGCTGCTGGGAAGCCCATAAAAAGGCTTTAAAAGATTTCCTTTTTTTGGCATTCTAGTCATAGTTCATGGCATTGTTGAAATATAGAAGTTGCGCCCTTAACTGTGTCCAGCAGGCTTTAAGAACTGAAGTTTCTGCATCAGATGAAGCAGTGTTTATTGACCTAATTTTATATTTTGGTTGTGACAGTTGCCTTAATGCCCTGGCTCACATTGCTTTTTGTGGGTTTCTTAATGATCCACTATCCTGTTCTTCACACTTCTTTCGCTGATGACATCATTGATTTGTAAACAAGTCATGTAGTTTGCTAAGAATCTCATTTTTTTCACGTAAACAGACAAGGAGCAGCAGGAAGCAAGGGTCAGAAACCTGACATGGAAAGAAGAGGACAAAGAGAATCTCGAGCTGTCCCAGCACCTGATGCCAATGCTGAGCTAGTTTTATCAATGCAGGTGATTTATAAGATACCTGTCTTTCCCACAGGACACATTTTTGGATGTGTGTATATATGGTTGGGAAAGGATTGCGATTAATAGGTGGTTACATGGGCTTGCTGGGCCACATGGTGAAGTTCAGAAAGTTGCTCAGTGGAAAGATTGGTTGGAAGAGAAAGGAATGGCTTTTTTTTTTTTTTTTTAAAGCTACTCTGTTCCCAAAAAAGCCTAGTAAACAAGCCGGTCGCAATGCAAAGTCTTAGAACACTTCTTACTTCACTCTTCTTAGAACAATGAAGTATGACACAACGTGCCATCTCTCCATTCTAATCACATGGAAATTACTATTCTCCAACACAAATAACATCTTTGTACGAAAGGGACTTTATGAGACACAAAACATCTTTTCTTGATTCTCCATTTTGTCCTCTCTAGCTCTCTCCCTCTTTCTTGTGCCATGAAAGCAGCATCTCATACTTTTTTTTTTATTATTATTTATCAAACAACTTCTGACTCTCTCCATATGAGTTGCTCCATCCCACTTTTAAGCATTATCACCAAAATAATTGATTGTTTCTTGTTTGTCTATTTTCATGAATTATCTCTTTTCACTGTTGATTCCCTTTATTTTTAGGCACACCATTTAAATTAGTTTGATTTTGCAAGTGAAATTTATATTGATGGATTGCCTCTAATTACAGAAAAGACATGTTCAGTCAAATTCCAAGAGCCGGAGCGAGAAGTTTAATCCCCATCCGGAAGAAGTTGCTTCTGGCTTCCCAATTGATCCACCTAGACCATCACAGGCTGCAGAATCAAACATGGATCCTCAGGGGCATCAGCATAAGAGAGCCTCCCATTCTGGGCCACTGTCTCACCGTGCTGCATGGACAAAGGCTGGTAGAAACCCTGACGATGCTCCTAAGATTTCCACGGGGGCTGACTTGTCAACAATGTCAAGCTTAGTGGCAACACGGAGGAGTTTATTATCTGAAGATCGCAGGGAAAGGTCTGGCCTATCACAACCAGAAGCTTCAAAACTAATGGCAAGGTTTCCAGGATCCTTCAAGGAAACCTCAGAGTCCTTCACCCAACAGGATCCAAAGCATTTGTCACAGGGTGTTGCAGGTTCCCATCAAAAGGAAGATGGACGAAATAGCAGTAAAGATCCAGTCCTTGTAAGTCATCAATTCACTCTTCAGTTTTCTTTTCTTTTTTTCTTTTTTTTCCTTTTTGCTAAAGTTTTCCTTTTGAATTTTTGGGAATGGATACTAATTTTCTGACTACCTTACAGATTTTTTTTTGGGTTCCTGATTCATGGTTCTTGTTAATTTGAATCCAGCTTGGCTATGGGTCAAAGGGTCACAAAATTCACTATTCTGGCCCATTGATAGTTCCATCAGGGAACGTGGATCAGATGCTGAAGGATCATGATCGCCATATCCAAGAAGCTGTTAGACGAGCACGCCTTGACAAGGCAAAGGTTAGAAAAGTCCAGGCCGAGAGCAACCAAATATCAACCAATTCATTATTTGTTTCAGGTCGATGAGGTAAACCCCAAATGAGAAGCTTTGGTGGGAAGATCACTGCAGAGTAATTTGACTGGTGGTTTCCTTCTGTGAAATATGAGTTAAAAACCGTTGGCTGGGGTTTTTGTATATGTTCTTAGAAAGATAGCTAGTGGTCATTTTAGCTATAAGATTATAGCTCTCTGATAAATCTCTCCTTTCTCTGCAATTTATCACGTGTATTTACTTTCCACTATTATTGCAATTTCTAAATTATTGGCCATTCTTGTAGAGCATTTGTATTGGCCACAAGATGTAGAGTATCTGGATGATGCGAAACGTAAAATTATCCAACGGTGATGGAGAGAGAGATGCTGCTCCCACCATACTCAATATTCTAGTTTAAGTCCTCCCTAAAGGGTCGCTTCTCATTTATCACCGCCACAGAAATCAAGTTTTTTCTCTCTTTTCATAAATGTCTACATAACTGATCAGATGGCCACTCCCTCCTGCAAACCATACAATGACTGATGACGAGGATGGTGCATGGTTAAGATTGTGGGAGCACTCATATTGGCCTTTGAAAGGTCTAAGTGCAAAAAGGTACCAATTTGCAAAGTCAACGTTGACCCTTCAAGATGTGGCTGGATGTATCATTATCCTCCCAAAACGAAATGGTGCACGCACTATAAGTTGCAACTACAAGACTGGTGTCTGGTGATGGATGACAGTAATGAACACAGTTCTAGACGCACAGTTCCTAGCCTGCAAAACGAGAACGCTCCTCCAAGTGCTACTATTTTTAACCAACTCATTTCTCCAATTTGAATTTGCAGTTTGAGGTCACATTTAGCGGTTTCAGTTCTTCAGGTTTGTTGCTTTATGGCACTGCAGAACTAGGTTCACTTTCTCTCGCCACAGACACCACATTTTCCATTGGTAGAGCCCTATACCACTTCAAGATTCCCACAAGATACCCGAACACTTCAAAGCTTATACCTTTCTCCTCCTCTTTCACCTTCGCCATCACCCCATTCTCCCTGGTAACGATCTTATCGTCATTCTCGTACTGTCTCTTGGTGTTGAAGGTGCCTCTTCACAACGGCATCTTGGTTTCTTGAACAACACCAACGATGGGAACCTCAACAACCATGTTTTTGGCATTGAATTTGATGTGTTCCAAAATAAAGAATTCAATGATATTAATTATAACGATATTGGTGCTGACTTAAATTTTTTTTTTTTTTTTAATTCATCTAAGAGTTATTGAACTACACAATTAAAAATGAAAGTAGTCTTTTTTTGTCATTGCATAATTACTAAAATAAACTTAAAGAGTCACTGGGATTCCAACTTTATTTTACTAAAAAAACTAATGGGATACAAAATTACTAGGTTAATCCTGTTTGTGCAACTCACTCGCTTCTTTGATCGCTAAGGAAGCTAGATATTGGTCTTATGTCAAATACAAAGAACAAACATAGCAAGACTAATTGATCTTTCCAAGAGTTGAAGCTTAATAACGGAGAAAACTAAACGGCGAGGCAAGGATAGACTCCATGAGTTCTAAGTTGAGCATATCCATATATGGCTCCTTCACACATGGCGAAGCCTCGGAGGCCACTGATTAATGTTCCTCGTGGCCTTTCTAAAGTATTTCTTGATGAGATGTATGTGGGTTTCTGTGCATCTACTGGGAATCTTATCGAAAGTCACAAAACATTGAGTTGGACCTTTAGTAACTCAAAGTTGATTTGATTTTCATTGTCGTCATCATCTTCCAAGATTTCACATTCAGTGGTTTCAGTTCTTCACAATATATTAATTTGCTCTTTATTTAAGATGGGGAACCAGAGGTCCACAGAGATTGCCGAACTATCACCTTCGTATTCGTAAAACAACAAATACTTTATTAGTCCACACATTTCTCTATCTATGGGCTTCATTGAACTTGAAAATATATACCTTTCAAGATCACTGAATGTTTGCAATATATGCCCACCACAAACAATACAACTGGCTGTTTAAACGACAATATATGGTTTATTAATAAAAAAAATCACTATGGATGCATGTGGTGAACAGGTGAAATGTGTGTTGTTGGGAGAAGTGGGGTAAAAACCTAATTATGTGATAAGATAAAAATAAAAAAATAACATAAAAATTGTTTTTAATCGAATTTTACAAGCACGCCAAACATCTACACATTGAATTTATTATGCTTTGTTGCTGTCATGTCCATTCTCATATGATAAACTTCATCTAATTTCGTTTTTTTCCCTTCAGATTTCTTGCAAATAACTTGTCATTTGGTGCTTTTCCCTATGAATTTGGCTAAATACATGTCATAGCTAGAATTTGAAACCTAAATAAAATAACGAATAAAACAGAGCAAACTTTGTCTGAAAGTTTTCTTAAGAGAAACGATGATAACTTGTATAAACTCATGACGTGTTGTCCCAAAAATGAATGTGGAAGTGAAGTGACCAACAAGACAGAGAAATGAAGAGTCCCCAGCTATTAGTCGACACCGTACGAATGGCAAAGCGTGGCCATTTTCACTACATGAAAAATCAATCAATCACGACCCATTTTTGCCACCTTACCGCTCACTGCTTAAATAACCTGACCCCACCCCATATCAACTCTTATCCTCAATTACCTCACATTACTATTATAGTACTAATGACAACACGGTAGAAATTACTTAGTACCTTAAATCAACCCCACCTCTTCATCTTTTCCTTCCTCGTATACTTTTAGGCCTTCTTTTACCAACTTCAGGTATCCATGTGCACACACTCAAACCCCACATTTTAAGGTTTATTTTATTAATATTCTTTCTTGTTACCTTTCATTACATTAATCAATAGTTTATTAGCTTCTTTTCTAGCATGTGATGTGTGCGTTTCTTGTAAATATTGTTGGATTGCTATGTTGTTGTTGTTAGATTAAAGAATCGCAATTTTTTTTTTCTTAACAAGTTAAGAATTCTTAATTGCTCCTTGCCTGCTGTTCAAACAAGAACCACATCATCAGATTAGTTTAATATGTTCATCTGTAGCCCATGTACTTGATTGCTTAGTCGAGAACTGTTTTTTGATTTTTTGCGTGATGTTCTACTAATCTTTGAGTTTCCATTTTAGGAAAGCCAAGATCATTATTTTCATCAAGAACTGTTTTTTTCTGTTTTAGTATTTGCAACTGATGGCCCACGAAGTTTCAAATTTACGTTCTTTTCTTTTGGCTTCTGTGTAGAGAGAGAGAGAGGAAAAAAACAAGAATGAGGCTATGGTGGTGCCACGTAACTCAAATGGAATAAAGCAGGAAGATAAAGAAGAAAAATAGCCAAAGAGTTCAGCTTGACCTTGTGGCTTAAAAAAGAAAGAATACAGTAATAGTTATCTAATGAAGTACCATATATTGCGTAGAGAGAAGTAGGGCATGAGAGAGAAAGAGAGAGAAGTGTTTTTTT
The DNA here is from genome assembly GCA_963924115.1 of Dovyalis caffra. NCBI lineage: Eukaryota > Viridiplantae > Streptophyta > Magnoliopsida > Malpighiales > Salicaceae > Dovyalis > Dovyalis caffra. The sequence continues at coordinate 3,010,093 of CAWUPB010000858.1, read as the reverse complement.
TTTTTTTGGGTTGAAACATGTTGTTGGTTTTTTGACGGAGTCGTTTTGTATGTTTTTATTTTGGAAGTTGTAGGAAAAAAATGAGGGAATTTATGAGGCTGTAGTGTTTAGTGGAGTGTAGTAACTCAAGTCCTGTTGTGTTGTGTGGTTCTCTTTTCAGGTTGGTCTAACAGGATCAGAAAGATCCATTCTTGGTGCTACTACAGGTACTTATCCCTCCCCACCTCTCTCTCTTCTTCTAAATGGCTGTATATAATATTATTGTAGATTGGGTTTTGTTGATTCTTATGCATGTTTTGTTTTTTTGATGAAACCTTTAGGTAAATGTGTTGTAATTCTATATTGTGAAAAGGGTATCTTAATTTTTTTTTTTTTCTGGATATTCGTGTACTTCTCTCTTATTTTTTTTGTGGTGCTGGTGCTTGCGTTGAAAAGTACATGTGTGAGGACATAGTTATAAAATTCTCGTGGATAAAAAAAAAAAAAAAGGGGAAAGAATGTGTGTTGTATAATAGATGTGTTGATTTTTCTCTACTTCATCATATTTTCTTAATTTTTTTTAATTGGTTTATTGATTTTAGGATGGTTGCAGTTGTCTCATGAGAAGGTTGCTTGCTAAGACTTAAAGAGCTCATCTTATCTGCTTCAGTGCCCACTGCCCACCAAGGGTTAGTATTTTTATTTGAGGAGCTGAGTTATTGAGCTTTGGCTTGATCGGAAGTTGGGTTCTTTTGCTATTTCTTTGAAATGATGCATTGATTGAAGATGGAAATGGTGGAAGTTAGAGAGTGTCGTAGAAGCAGGCGAATTCCTCCCTTTCTTCGATGTGTTTGTTCTGTCTTACATGCAGCCGTAGGGGGTAAACATGGAGGGCTCATCTGAGTCTGCTTGGCAGAAATCTGATAGTTATAGGGGATTTAATACTTCAGTGGTCTCCAACAGGAATCTAAGATCTGCATCTCACAATTTTGGGTTTAGAAAGGAGACTGATAGGGTTGTTCTGGCGCGCCAAAACCTGAAAAACCAGGCTGATACTTTATCAGGGGTTTGTGAGGATGAAGCTGCAGTTGATCATTTTCTCCGAACCATAGAATGGAACGATATTAGCTTGAGGCATTGGTTGGACAAACCAGAACGGTCTGTTGATGAATTTGAATGTTTGCACATATTTAGGCAAATAGTTGAAGCTGTAAATGTGGCACATTCACAGGGAATTGTTGTTCATAATGTCCGGCCTTCTTGCTTTGTTATGTCATCATTTAACCATGTCTCCTTCATCGAGTCCGCTTCTTGCTCAGATTCTGGGTCTGATTCTTTGGAGGATGGATTGAATAGCCAAACTATGGAGGTTAAAAACTCATCTTCTTCTTTCCCCCATGATATGTGCCAGCAGAGAAGTAGGTTCCAAAGTGAAGATTTTTTACCTGCATCTACTCCAACTAATGCTTTATCAGAAGCCAGTTGCATGCAGTCCAGCTCAGTTTATGCAGCGGATGTACCATTAGGGGAAGAAACAGAAGAAAATAAAGTCCGTGATATGATGAATGTTGAATATGAAGAAGAAAGGAAACAGCCATTTCCAATGAAGCAAATATTGCTTATGGAGTGCAGTTGGTATACCAGTCCTGAAGAGGTTTCTGGTTCAACATGCTCCTGCGCTTCAGACATCTACCGGTTGGGTGTTCTTCTTTTCGAGGTTCGTAATGATAATGCTACATTTATGATATGAACGACCAAAATTAGAGTGGATTTAAAAGCCATTTCTTGTATCTGTTTTGCACTTTTGACTTTAGTTTCAAGCAGAAAGTTCTTCATTATCCAATGGCCCGTAATGATGTCTTAGAGCTTCTGTTCTTTACTGTCTACATTGATATGATATAGTTCTACTTGTGAACAGTTGTTCTGCCCATTCACTTCAAGGGAAGACAAGAGCAGAACTATGTCTAGTCTTAGACATCGACTTCTTCCTCCTCAGCTGCTGCTCAAGTGGCCAAAAGAAGCTTCATTTTGCTTATGGTTACTGCACCCTGAGCCAAGTAGTCGGCCAAAAATGGGGTGAATATTAATTTCCTGCACCTCTGTTTACTTTACATTTTATGGTAGCATCTGCCTTAATCTGTAGGTGTGTGTGGGGTTTTTGGAACTCTTCGAACAAGCTCCTCGTTTGCTTATGGTTATTGCACCCTGAGTCAATTACCTTGTTTGATTTACCTTTCATCTGATTTCTGTTCAATCAAATTTTTGTGGTCTTATTCTTTTGAATCATGTAACAGTGAATTGCTGCAAAGTGAGTTTCTTACTGAACAAAGAGACTATTTGGAAGAGCGTGAAGCAGCAATAAAGCTTAGAGAGAGAATAGAGGAGCAGGAATTGTTGCTTGAATTCCTTTTATTGATACAACAACGACAACAGGACGCAGCTGATAAGTTGCAAGATACTGTTTCTCTTCTATGTTCTGATATTGAAGAAGTTACAAAGCTTCAAATGTTTCTTAAGAAAAAGGGGGGCACATATAAAGAAAGAGGAGAGGGCGATCATTTAGCATCAAATCTCCCTTTGGTGAACGTTGTTGATATTGATGATTATTCTAGGTCGGGTTCCCGAAAACGATTTTGCCCAGGCCTTCAGATTCACAATGTAGAGGAATGTGATGATAATCTGGATGAAGGTAGGAACTCAGATACATTTGTAGAATTAGAGGAAAGTCCTCTTTTTAGAAGTTCTCGATTAATGAAGAACTTTAAGATATTAGAGTCAGCATATTTTTTGACAAGATCCAGACCAGTCAGGCCACCAGGGAAACCACCATTTGTTAGAAATTCTCCAGTAAGTAGTGATGGAAGAGGTTCTGTTGTTGTGACTGAAAGAAGCTCCATAAATAGTTTAGCACCAAAGGAACGGTTTATTGAGGGTAGACAAAGTGGATGGATAAGTCCATTCCTGGAGGGTTTGTGCAAGTATCTATCTTTCAGTAAGTTAAAAGTGAAGGCTGACCTGAAGCAAGGGGATTTGTTGAACTCTTCAAACCTGGTCTGCTCTCTTAATTTTGACCGTGATGGAGAATTTTTTGCTACAGCTGGTGTAAATAAAAAGATAAAAGTATTTGAATGTGATACAATTATAAATGAAGCTCGTGATATCCATTATCCCGTTGTTGAAATGGTAAGTAGGTCAAAGCTAAGCAGCCTATGTTGGAACAGCTATATTAAAAGCCAAATTGCTTCAAGTAACTTTGAGGGTGTGGTGCAGGTAATCGTGCAAACCTTATATTTGATGATCCTTCTGTCTTTATGTCACTCGATAGTAAATCAGTTGCTCAACATGTTCAGGTATGGGATGTTACAAGGAGTCAAGTAGTAACAGAAATGAAAGAGCATGAGAGGCGTGTTTGGTCCATTGACTTTTCATCAGCAGATCCAACAATGCTGGCTAGCGGGAGTGATGATGGTTCTGTCAAGCTATGGAGTATCAATCAGGCAATGCTACTTTTGCACTTGGTGGATGTCAGCTTTGAAACTAATTGTACTAATGTTATGTAATTTCTTAATCTGTTAATTTAATTCTGGATATATGATAAGTTGTTCTTATTATTTGGGTTGCTTATGCAGGGAGTAAGTATTGGTTCCATCAAAACAAAAGCCAATGTTTGCTCTGTTCAGTTTCCCCGGATTCGAGTCGTTCTATTGCATTTGGTTCAGCAGATTATAGAATTTATTACTATGATCTTCGTAACTCAAGAGTTCCTCTGTGTACATTGATTGGACACAATAAAACTGTGAGTTATGTGAAGTTTATAGACAAGACCAATCTTGTTTCTGCATCCACGGATAACACGCTGAAGCTCTGGGATTTGTCAATGGCCACGTCTAGGGTTATTGACACCCCCTTCAATCCTTCACAGGCCACACGAATGTAAAGGTATGTTGAGTTCTCACACAATATTATGCATCTATGTGCTATTTTTTTGACCTTTTTGTGAGGGCTATTGGATGAGAATTGGCCTCATTTTGATTAGTTGTTAATTTTCCTGGTCTGTCCCAGCTGGGATTAGTTTAAAGTTGAACTAGAATCGAGTATAGCCAATACAAACTTAACCTTTGTCGGTAATTTTTAATTTTCATTGGGCGATAGGATACTGGGACTTCAATTTTAAGCATCAAATATCACGTGTTAACATTTTGGAGCCACTTTATGTTGAAGGTAATTACGTGTTTTGAAATTGTATGATTAGCATCACTGAAGATGCAATTGATATTAGTTGTCAAATACAGATGGTGTATTAGTTTACAGTGTAAGCATAATTCAAATATTGTTGTGACCCTGCATCTGCCCTCCATCTAGTCATGAAGGTGCTTTACTGTTGAGCTACTTTGCCAATGACATGAAAGCTAAACAAGAGATAAGCTCACTCTCCACCATAGTTTTTAAAAACGGCCGTTACCGTTATATACGGTAACGGGGCACTTCGTTACTGTTATTCAGCAATATGGATGGCTCAATATCGTTTCACACAGATAACGGCATATCACTCCGTTATATAACATAATGGCGTTACACCAATTTATGTTTGAAAAGAAAAAACCATTTCAGGGGTTGAAATTCAGCTAGAGACAGAACCCACATGATTCATTCAGAGAATAATGCATTTGCAGGATTTGAGTGAAAAAAAGTATAAATTAGTCATTTTATTTTTTAAAAATAAATTAGTTAGTCCTTTTTATTTTAAAAGCTAATAATTTAGTTATTTTTGTTCATTTTATATTTTTTTCTAATTTGTTTTTGTTTTAAAAAATTAGAAAAAGAAAAAAAAATTTATACAATGAAATATTGATGAAAAAAGAAAATATTTTATGAAACAAAATATTGAAATTTGGATAATTAATTTTTTAAAAATTAAGGGCTAATTAATTTATCTATTGAAACTAAAAGGACTAATGTATAATTTAATCTTTATTATTCTATTTTGTTTGTAACTTTGTCTTGAGTTTGACTTTTGCGTGCACAAATAAATGCAGACTTTGATTGGATAAACTATAAATTAGTCTCTTTAGTTTGAAACAATAAATTAGTTGATCCTTTTTGTTTTAAAAACTTATCATTTAGGTTCTTTTTTTTTAATTTCATGTTATTTTTTAATTTTTTTCCTTTTATTTTAAATATTTGAAAAATTAAAAAAAGTAAAAAAAATAATTTATTAGAAGTGTGTATATTGAAATTAAAAAAAAAGTAAAAAATAAATTATTTGGTCCTATTATTATGATCTTCCACAACGATCTTTTTTGAGATGAATATTTTATGATGTGTATATTGAAATTATAATGTATTTTATTATTATTTTTTTATGTGTTATTAATCTATTAGAAGTGTTATTAATTAATTTTTGTAATAAATTCAACATATGATATTAAAATATTAGAGATGTTATTAATTATTATTATGTTTAATTAATGTAACTGCTAAAAATATATGAATTAAAATAAATTTATTAATAGTTGTTAATGTTTTCTTGACATCACTTGTCGTGACCGTTATTTTATCACCATGATGAACTGCTCGTGATCATGATCGTTTTTTCAACCACGATTGGTATTTAAAACTATGCTCTCCACTTTAAGGTCATCATAGATTTGGCCATAGCATGGTCATTAGAAGTCAGGAAATCACTGGTACTAGATGCTCTTACCCGCGCATGGCTGTATGGCAATTATCTTCTATTTACTGAATGCAAGGCTTCTAATAGGACAAGATGGGTAAGGTAGAACTTGTGTAATTGAATCAGATTGGTTGTGCAGTTGGACTTTGGAAATAATGTTCTTTTGGAGTCAAGTAGCGGAGAGTGGGTTGGGAAATGGTTTGCTAAGTTCTTTTTTACTATATTGATAAAATTTATTGAGGATTTGCAATGAAGAAAACATTATGGTGCTTCTAGTCATGAAGGTCTGTGCCTTCAAAGTTGATTTTCTTTCAAAACACGTTTCACTTGGTTGAAAAGTTAGCTTATGATCTCCATATAAATTACATGATTTGGAGAATGCACATAACCTTCTGAAGTTTTTAATAAAAAATTGCACAATTGATCTTCATGTAAGCTAGTTATTTGAATTCAAGTGTTGTGACTTGTGGTAATGAAGTGGGATCATTGTATGTACAAGATACATGTGATAGTGCCAAATGTGAGCTGATAAGTTGTTCTAGTGTAGTCCCATTCAATTTTTTTCTATTATTTGTCATCTTCTTCTGGCTTCTGCTTGTATTCAATGCTATTGTCTTTGTAGCTGAATCTAGATGGGCTATTGGTGTAATTCTTTTTCTTTTTTTTTCTAATAAAATGATGATTTACCAAAAAAAAAAAAGAAAAAAAGTATGCTAGTTATCTAGTTGGCAGAACTAGGGCTGCTATGTATTGCAAATGGGGGTTACTGGCAGGGGATGAGGTGAAGCAAATTCATTATAGCAAGTTAATATAGTACTTCTATCTTAATGTTTCTTTGTGTGATGTAATGTGAAATTCGTTGAGTTCCATCAGCTATGCCTAAAGCTCTGATGGTAGTAGTCTCGTGTTTTATATTTGAGTAAGAAGTTCTAGAATTGTCTGTGTTTCACCTTTCTTATTATGGTCTTTGAAATTAGGGATTGTGTGCTCAAAATTTTTATGACTGGCAGTCATGTTACATATTGGAAAATGAAAATTCCTACTGAAAAAATGAACTAATGAAGGAAACATTCAAGGGCTTTTTTTTTTCTCAGCTTAGGTACTTCACCATGCACGTATATGCTAGAAGATTTGCTGTTAAGTTTCAATTTCTTAGTTTATTAGGCATTTGATGTACTGTTTACAGTGATAGATGTATTTTATTGGTGTTGGAAAATGGTCCATGCTTGACATCTTTTGTCTATGTTGCTCATGCTGTAGAACTTCGTGGGTTTGTCTGTATCAGATGGTTACATTGCAACTGGCTCGGAAACAAATGAGGTAATTAATATATCTTCTTAATTCTTTAGTATTTAGCTTTTGTTATTATGGCATAAACATCCAATAACTCGTGGTCTCTCTCTTGTTTGACAAGCCTTGTTACCTGAGCTACATAAGCACATAGCCTTCTTTAGGAAATCAAATTTGTCTTCAAATGTTCAGTTGCTTTTTGGATAATCGGGTGTAGCCTTCCATACATCTAATTAGATTACCTCATTAGATTTGTAGGCTTGGAAAAGTTTTGGGCTGAAAAAATAAAGACTACCTTAATGGACACGGAAACATAATCAGCATCTATAGTAGCAAACAATTGCATAAACCAAATATCCTCATATTACAGCTCTACAAGCAACTCTCTCACCTTTTCTTACCTTTAGCTTTCTTTTGACTGTTGTTTACCTTTTCGTTTGGCTCTTGTTTTCTTGGAATTCAACCGCTGTTAGATACAATAGGCTTGGTACCCCCTCCTCCACCTCTAATGACCATAGCATCTGTTTCTTCTTCAGTGTAGTTGTCTGACCTCTAATGTTTAGGAAACAAGATGTATGATTGATTATATTGGACTTCTTTGTGCGAGAAGTAAAGGAAAGAAAAGGAGGAAACAAGAACACAATAAACTTTACGTGTTTAGGTTTGAATTGACCTACGTCCACAGGCAAGGCGATGACAAGTTTCACTATGAAATTGGAACTTGTCTCTCTCAAACCCTCGTCTTGATATACCCTCTCCTCACCACATACTCAACTTGTTATTTTCTAAACCTTAACCCTTCTAATGCAAGAGTTAATACATATAGCAAACCAAGTGGGCTAAAAAGGAAAAGGGCCTAGTAACTAGTGAGCTAGAAATTCTAGACATATCCCAACACTTCACCTGCACCTCTGTTGGGCAGCACATGATCTTTTTCCTCGGTAGTTTAATCCATGCAGCATGAATTGCATTGCTTCTATTGGCTTTAAGGTGGCACAAGACTTAAAACTTCTATCCCTTCTCCATCACTTGGTTCAGCAAGCTTATATCAGTTGATAAATGGATGCATGGAGTGGAATGGAATTAATGATCAAGTTGTGAAAAAACACAATGGCCATAGTCTTTTCACTCACATCATGATATTGTATTAGCTTTTAAGCTGCTTTTCTTTCTGTGATTCTGATAAGTGCCCTTTTTTCCTTTCTGCCAATTTTTTAACACCCTCTTGAGCAATTATGCTAGTGGAGTGACTTTTTTGCAGTGCACATTATAGTTCAATGCAAGTGCCATTCATCTATGAAGTTTAATATTGTGTGTGGAATAGGTTTTTGTCTACCACAAAGCTTTCCCTATGCCGGCGTTGTCCTTCAAGTTTAACAACACAGACCCAATTTCTGGCCATGAATTGGATGATTCTGCACAATTTATTTCTTCTGTCTGTTGGCGTGGTCAGTCATCTACGTTGGTTGCTGCAAATTCTACTGGGAATATCAAAATCTTGGAGATGGTTTAAATTGGTGTATGCTCCAGACTGTACATGATTTTAGCTTAAAGGAGATAAGTTGGTTGCAACGCAAGGGTAGTCGAAAACTTTAACCACAGGAAATTGTGTAGCTTATATAGGGGCAAGGGGTATAGAAACCTTATGGTTCGTTTTTTTTTTTTTTTAGCAAAAACAAATTTTGGCATTAAATCATATAGGGGAAGCAGTCAACAGGAGAGATAATGGTCTCGATCCTATAGAATTGAGGGGACAAGAAGAGCAAAAGTTATTTGTCTTGTATATTCTGCAATGGTTAAAGTTCATTTTTTTACAACGAAAATGGATGTTAACATTTGTCATCCTTCACCCTTTACTTGATGGGGCCAATCAACTAGCCCCTGTTTTAGACGCTGTCTCCAGTCACCTTTCGTTGCAGTTGCATTTGCTTTCTCCATAGAAAGATGCAAAACTTTACAGCAACAGACATTGATATTTTTAATGAACTATGAAAATTAAAGTGTTCGAAGTTAAAATCAATCAATCTAGTTCTAACTTTGAAAAAACTGCTCTCTACTAGTCACCTAAATTCTCTTCCTGCTAGAGAATTTTCAAAAACCTGATGAGGAGGAATCTGATCGAAACATTAAGAAGGTCTGATTAAGAGACCAGGACACGATCCATGACTCGCCTACAGAGTTATCTAATCTCTTAAAAATAGATTGAATTTCAAGAAAATAGTGGCTAGATTGAATTTCAAGAAAGCAACGAGTAATGGGAAGGAGACAGAGTCGCCACAAACATTATTGTAGTTGATGAGGGAGACATAACAATAGCGGAGAAAGATCATGGCTGGTCTATCGTATTATCGAAACCTTTGAAGGAACACTTAAGAGAAACCATGTGAGCTCTTTGTGGTGGTCAAGGTGCTAGGGCGTAGCGTGGGCTACAAAGATTTATGCATTTGACTTAAGACCATTTGGAGTGCGACTAAGCCTTTTAGGGTGATAGACATATGGAGAATGACTATTTCTTAGTCAAATTCTCTACACATTCAGACTACTTGTATGCTTTGGTCGGTAGGTCTTAGGCAATTCTTAGACATTATCCAACTATTTAACCCGTAGTTAATGTCCAAGATTCCGACTCCACCAAATTGCACGAGAAGAGCAAAAATTTTGGTCCGTGGTTACATGCACAGACAGCTCCCAAACATACATCCCGTAGAGAAGATATTGGCGTTTTAAAAACTGGGGCCACTGCCAAAATTCCCTCTAATAACGGTTCACGTTTTACTGTGCTAAATGATGAAGAGCAAAAGGGTTCTCGGGCAACAGCAGTCCAAAATCCAAATTCCCTCTTCACGGGCCATGCAAGGATATCCTAGTCAGGCCCACTTTGCAGCTCCAATGCCAGGCCAGCGAAGCCCAAGTCTCAACCCGCTACTGAAGCCCAGTCTTCAAATAAGACCTCAGTAGCTACCACCAGCCACATCCAGATTTTGAAGGACGAGTTCAACCGGGAATAGAGATATTTCTAGGGTTCAGTAGGTTATGAAGTTGGCAGATATAGGGAGGCACGCAGACACCAACGTTTATTTGTTATGTAGTTTTGAAGCCAGAGAAGGGTTCTGACACTCCAATCACCATTAATGAACCACCAGATTAGATGGAAACTGTCAAAAAGAAGAAAAAGGAGGCGGTCAAAAATACAATTCCCATACGCAAAGCACCTTGTAATGTCTCCTCCTCGAATCAAATCAAGAACTCTAAACTCAAGCAGATTATGTTGGAGAATTCAGAGGATGAAGACAGGTTCCTTGACTCCATCGCTACAGAACTGGATGGAAGGACCGAGACCATTAGTTCTCCCCTCCCACATGTTTAATTAGCTCGGTTTCTCCTTTGTTAGTGTTCCATATGAATTTTATCTTTTGAAATTGTCAACGAGCTCGACATAGATTGTTCAAAGCTGCCTATTCTGAGTTAATTATGATGCATAAACTACTGGGGGCGTGGTTTCAACATGTATAACAACTACGCTCTCTCTTCTTGTCTGAATGACTGAATTTTTGGACTTGGATTTTATGGGACCACTATACGCATGGCAACGAGGGGCTGTTCAGGAACACATCGATCGAGTTGTTTGCAACACTGATTGGTAGTTAAAATTCCCAAATGCAATGGTGAAGTACCTCTCTCGTATCAAACCTCGACTTTGAACAAAAAAAAAAAAAAACAAATTCCGAACCGCATGGTTAACATGTTCGGATTTTGGTGAGTTTCTTAACCATATTTGGGATCCTACTTTATCCTTTATTGCAGCTAAGTATAGGTTTGTAGAAGCTGTACAGGGGTGGAACAAGAACACATTTGGGAACATCTTCAGAATGAAAAGACGACTACTAGCTAAATTAACGAGAGTAGAGAAAGCTTTAGACCACCGTTGTAATCCTTTCTTAATCCACTTAGAGAAGCAGCTAAGAAAGGAGTATGAAGATATCTTATTATGGGAGAAAATTTTCTGGTTCCAAAAGGCGAAGTGTGAATGGCTAGCCTATAGTGATAGCAATACTTCTTATTATCATGCCTTAACTCTGGTAAAGAGAAGATCGAAAAGGATTGGGAGACTGCGAGATGACTATGGCCGATGGTGTACTGATAAGGAACAGATGGCCTCTCTTAAACTTAAGTATTACAAGACTTTATTTACGGAGGAGACTACCTACGTGAGAGAGCCTTCAGTGCATGGCTTTTTTCCATGCATTCCTTCTAACCTTCTGCCATGTATAAATGATTTAGTTTCAGTTAATGAAATAAAAGAAGTCGTTTTTTATATGAAACCATACAAGGCTCTAAGGGCGGATGGGCTACATGCAGCTTTTACAGACATGAAATTTGGGATCCCTCTCTAACAAAGGCACTTTAGCTTCTGATCCCTAAAGTGGATGTCCCAGAGTTGGTTACCCAGTTTCATACCACTGGATTATGTAAAGTCTCTTACGAAGTTCTCACTAAAGTAATTTTCAACAGATTGAAACCCATTCTATCGATTATATTACGCCAACTCATGTGAACTTTGTCTCAGGTCGAAAAATACCAGACTATATTATTATTGCCCAGAATTATTCATTCTATGTTAGAATGCAGAGAAGACTTTAGATGGAAAGTAAACAGAGAAGCTTCATTTCAATCAATCTCTCTGTTACAAAGGAAAACTCTGCTTAACCTTCTTCTTAATCTAGCAGTCCACATATATATAGAGCATTAGCTGGTAAGCAGCTAGAAGAAGAAAAGATTAACCAACTAACTAACCTGCTAACTGTATCAGTTATAACTAAATGTGCTTGATAATGAAAATCCACATGAGCTGTCCACATGGATCTCATGTTGTAACAAATTATCCACGTGGATTGTCCATGTAGACCTCATGTTTTAACACTCTCCCTCAAGAGGAGCATGGATGTCCGCAATGCTCATCTTGCACAAAAAGGAATGAAATGGAGAAGGCTGCAGTGTTTTGGTGAAGATATCTACAAGTTGCGGATCGGTGGGAACAAATTATGGTTGAACAATACCAGCAAGAACTTTCTCCCGAATGAAGTGGCAATCAATTTTGATGTGTTTTGTTCTTTCATGAAAGACGAGTTTCTTGTTGATATGAATGATAGATCGACTATCACATTGGAGAACCACTCCCTCTTTATGAACAAAACCCGGATCCCGTAATAGAGACAACAACCAAATCAACTCACAGCAACACAAGGCCATGGCCTTGTATTCGACCTCGACGTAGCTTCGGCCACCAAGGATTGTTTCTTCGACTTCCAGCTAACAAGGGAACTTCTAAGAAGAAAACAAAAACCAAGTGATAGAGCAACGAGAGTCCATGCAACCGACCCAATCACTCGTCTATAAATGCTTGGAGTGTAACACTTGAGTCCGATGAGAAGAGAAGGCCTTTCCCGGACGCATGTTTAAGGTATCATAATACCCAAAATGTTGTTTGCAAGTGTATCGGGCTAGGTTTATCCATGAATTGTGAAAAAGCTTGTATGGCAAAACATAGATAAGGCTTAGTGAAAGTTAAGTATAACAATTTGCCCACAAGTTGTCTATAAACGAGTAGGGTCTTCTAAGAAGTCGAATCTACCTTGACCAACTTGATATTAGGATCCATTGGGGTAGAGGCTAGCTTAGCCCCTAACAAGCCATGGTTTGTTAGTAAGTTAAGGACATATTTCCTTTGGCATAAAAATATAGCCCTTGGAGACTTAGCCACCTCAATCCCAAGAAAAATTTCAATTTTTCCAAATCTTTCATCTTGAACTTGGAATTGAGACGAGTGTTTGAAGTCTTCAATGAGGGCCGAGGAATTATTCGCAATGAAAATATCGTTAACATACACGAGTAAAGTAAGAAAACCTATGGATGGAATCTGTTTAGTGAACAAAAAGTAGTCGACCTTGGATTGCACAAAACCAAAAGACAAAAGAGAAAAAGTCGACCTTCCCATTCCATTGCCTAGATGCTTGCTTTAACCTATACAAGGATTTTTGAAGCTTACATATTGGGCGTGTATGTGCATGATACTCCTCCTTGATCATATACCCCCGTGGAAGGTCCATATAAACTATCTCATGCAAATCTCCATAGAGAAAAACATTGTATTGAACTCACAATGATTGAGTTAGGAGGAGAGAAAGAAGGATTTGTTGCCCACAAATGGAAATGGGGAGAAAGGAGGAGTTGTTGCCAACTCACGGAGAAGAGGAGGGAAGGGAGGAGAAGAAGGAAATGAGAGAAAGAAAAAGAAAATGGAGGAGGAAAAGGCAAGGGATGGAGGGGAAGAAGAAGAAAAGAAGAGAGAATAGGAGTTTGGAGAGATTAGTGGCATCAATAGAGGATTTTAAGGAGGTGGTGGAGCCGTCGAAAAAGAAAAAAGAGAAGAGAAGAAGAAAAAATGAAGAAAAAGAACATCTCGCACGAATTCGGGGATTTTACGTTTAGCGACAATTTAGAAACAATCACTAAAAGCAAAATCCCTCTTTTTTAAAAAAAAAATTCCCCTCCGGGTATAATATTTAATGATGGTCTTATCAAACTGTCATTAAAGGCACCATAAAATGGTTCATTAGCAATGGTTTTTCAAAAAGCGTCAGTCGAAACCCTTATTTGTGGGGATTATAGCAACGATTTTTTTTCTAAACCGTCGCTACAAACTCCTAAAATTTAGGAAAATCTAGCAAGGGTCTATTAAAATCATCGCTAAATGCTCCTAAAAATTTAGGTTGTTTTTAGCGGCAGTTTAGCGTACTATCGCTACATTCTCCAAAAGTATCCGTTAAAACTTTTTTGAGGAATTTAAAGATGGTTTATTAAAATAGTCAATAATTTTACCTCAAAGTAGTGATAGTTTTTCTAAACCATCATTAAATAACCGAAAAACGAGTTGAATCTGTGACAATTTAAGAAGACCATCTCTAAATTTTTCAAAAGTATCTCTAAATTCTCCAAAAGTACCCATTGGAGTTTGATGGGGAATTTAAAGATGGTTTAGAAAACCGTCTTTAAATAGCCCAAAAAAGATGAAATTTGTGATGGTCTAGCCATACCGTTGCTAAATACGTTACTTTCTAAGGATGGTCAAGTGGGTTTTCAAACCCGTTGCCAAATTTATGTGTTTTTTGTGATGGTTTGGAAAACCGTTACGAAGTTATTAAAAACCCAAAATCATAATGAAATTCATGAGAGTCTATATAGACCATCGTGAATTCGAAATAGTTTTTTAAACCGTTGTTAATCTTATGTTTTGTTGTAGTGTTCATCTTCCTTCAAATCTTCTATAGCTTTTGTAAGGGTTTGAGGAGGAAACCAATCAATGTCATTAAAGGTGTAGTCATTTTGTGACTTCCACAATCTCTAGCATATGAAACAAGCAAGTGTCACGGCATAAAATATATCATCTCGCTGATTGATTTGGATGAGTAAGGCTTTCCACCAATCCGAAAACAAAGAAAAGGGGAAAAAATCTACTCGTAGTTAGAAAAGGAAGAAAAACAACACTTGTCTCACCTTTGGACATCTTACAAAAAGATGAAACCGGGATTCAACCTCAACTTTATAAGTCTTACACACAGCTGGAATAGATAGTATTTTGTGGTGTAAGTGAGAGTAAACCGCCAAATTATATATTGCAATGAGCTCTCCGGATAAAGGTTTTGAGTTTACTAGGAGCTCGAAGCGATCGTGTTTGCTTCTATGGAGTATTGTTATCAATAGGGGTGAAGGGCGGACGGAGTGATATGATGTTCATAGCGATCCGATAGCATGAACCGAGTAAATACCGTTATCGAAATGATGTCAAATAAAATGATCGAACTCCCAGTATTATTATCAAATAGGTGAAAAATCCAATTGATGTGATCGGGAATAGGAGCCTTGGCAATTGGTCGAATATCGAGTGAGGATCCAAGGGTCATTTAAGCTATCAATGACAAATCCCTTACCAATTATCCATCGAAGACCAAGCATCTAAGACTTGTTTTTTTTTTAAGGACGGTCTACGCAAACCGTCGCTAAATTGACCATTTTTGTGAGGGGTTTTCAAACCCATCGCTAAATTTACGTGTTTTTTGCAACGGTTTGAAAAAGTATCACGAAGTTGTTAAAACCCTAAAATTGTAACAAAATTCACCATAGTCTATATAGACCATCGCTAAATTTTTATGAGCGAGGTTTTCAAACCCATCGTTAAATTTGCGTGTTTTTTGCGACGGTTTGAAAAAGTATCGCGAAGTTGTTAAAAACCCAAAATTGTAACAAAATTCATCGAGTCTATATAGAACATCGCGAATTCTTAGTTTTTAGAAACGATTTTCTAAACCGCAAATCTTATGTTTTGTTGAAGTGTTCCTTTTCCTCCCGATCTTCTATAGCTTTTGTAAAAATTTGAGAAAAAAACCAATCCATGCCATTAGAGGTGTTGTCATTTTGTGACTTCCACAATCTCAAGCACATGAAACAAGCAAGTTTTACGACACAAAATATATCACTCGCCGACTAATTTGGATGAGTAAGGCTTTCCACCATTCCGAAATAAAGAAAAAGGAAAAACATCTACTTATAGTTAGAAAAGGAAGAAAAGCACACTTGTCTCACCTTTGGACATCCTACAAAAAGATGAAATTGAGATTCAGCCTCAACTTCACAAGTCTTACACACGACTGGAATGGAAGGTATTTTGTGGTGTAAGTGAGAGTTAACCGCCAAAGTATATATTGCAATGAGCTATCCGGATAAAGGTTTTAAGTTTACTAGGAGCCCGAAGCGATCATGTTTGCTTCTATAGAGGATTGTTATCAATGGGGGTGAAGGGCGGATGGAGTAATATGATGTTCATAGCGATCTGCATAGCTCGAACCGAGTAAATACCATTATCGAAGCGATGCTAAATAAAATGATCCAACTCCTAGTATTATTATCAAATAGGTGAAAAATCCAATTGATATGATCGGGAATAGGAGCCTTGGCAATTGGTCGAATATCGAGTGAGGATCCAAGGGTCATTTAAGCTATCGATGACAAATCCCTTACCAATTATTCATCAAAGACCAAGCATCTAGGACTTGTTTTTTTTTAGGACGATCTGCACAAACCGTCGCTAAATTGACCATTTTTGTGAGGGGGTTTTCAAACCCATCGCTAAATTTACGTGTTTTTTGCAACGATTTGAAAAAGTATCACGAAGTTGTTAAAACCCCAAAATTGTAATGAAATTCACCGAGTCTATATAGACCATTGCTAAATTTTTGTGAGCGGGTTTTCAAACCCATCGCTAAATTTGCGTGTTTTTTGCGACGATTTGAAAAAGTATCGCGAAGTTGTTAAAAACCCAAAATTGTAACAAAATTCATCGAGTCTATATAGAACATCGCGAATTCTTGGTTTTTAGAAACGATTTTCTAAACCGTAAATCTTATGTTTTGTTGAAGTGTTCCTTTTCCTCTTGATCTTCTATAGCTTTTGTAAGAATTTGAGGAAAAACCAATCCATGCCATTAAAGGTGTTGTCATTTTGTGACTTCCACAATCTCAAGCACATGGAACAAGTAAGTTTCACGACACAAAATATATAACTCGCCGACTAATTTGGATGAGTAAGGCTTTCCACTATTTTGAAAACAAAGAAAAAGGGAAAACATCTACTTGTAGTTAGAAAAGGAAGAAAAGCCACACTTGTCTCGCCTTTGGACATCCTACAAAAAGATGAAACCGAGATTTAGCCTCAATTTCACAAGTCTTACACACAACTGGAATGGAAGGTATTTTGTGGTGTAAGTGAGAGTAAACCGCCAAAGTATATATTGCAATGAGCTATCCGGATAAAGGTTTTGAGTTTACTAGGAGTCCGAAGCGACCATGTTTGCTTCTATAGAGGATTGTTATCAATAGGGGTGAAGGGGGGATGGAGTGATATGATGTTCATAGCGATCCGTTAGCTCGAACCGAGTAAATACCATTATCGAAATGATGCTAAATAAAATGATCCAACTCCCAGTATTATTATTAAATAGGTGAAAAATTCAATTGATGTGATTAGGAATAGGAGCCTTGGCAATTGGTCGAATATCGAGTGAGAATCCAAGGGTCATTTAAGCTATCAATGACAAATCCCTTACCAATTATCCATCAAAGACCAACGTCTAGAACTTGTTCCTCCATCTAGGACTTTTTTTTTCTTATATAATTATTTTATATATAATAACGATATAATATGATGTTGCAAAAAGTGTCGGCACTTTTTCTTAGTGGGAAGAAAGTAAGCCCATTAGGGCTGATTAGTGGATCGAGAAGTACGCATTTGAAAATGATATTACTGTTTATTTTTCACTTGCCTGATTGCGCAAAGGTGTGTTTAGAATTGTGCCCAAAGATGCTTTTAATCTCAAATCATTGTGATTCCTGAAGACAAAAACTCTAGACACTCGCTCCTCTAAAAACATTTACAATATACAAACGGTGTTTACGGTTAGAGGTCGGTCTCAGTCGGATTATTTTTGATATATTCGAAACTAAATTCATCATTCTAATCTGATAAAAGATAAGCTATCCACGCCCATACTAGACAATGCATGAGAATTTTAAAATAACTCTCAGCAACACATAATCACACACTGTTCTACAGCCATAGTGAAACCAATAATAGCAGTACAACCAAAAAGTTAAGCTAATATCATTACCCATATCCACCTTCTCTCTTAATTCATAAAAAAAATGTGTACCTGAGCCTGAGGTATTAAAAAAAACAAAAAAGTTGCATTATGACCTTTATGTCATATCTCTTTAGAGACAAGACGTGACACAGACAATACTTATCATACTCCACTTGATTATATATTTTAACTTCCACTTAAGACCCCTATTCTTTACCGGGGACACCTGTGCTTTTGGCAGCAAGTTCTGTTGCGTGTGTGGTGGAATTTCTAGGTTTTGACTAGTTAAAAAAAAAAGCCAAATCACATGCTGAAGTTGGTAGCTTGTGAAGGTCATTTTACTCTGCTAAGATGAAGTGGTGGAATTTCTATTTCATTGGAAAGGAAATGACAACACATTTGACTTGCCAGCAATTGTCTAAACATGCATCTGAGTCAAGTCTACTAGCTTCAACCAAACTGCAACAATGGACTTAGTTGTATCTCATATTATTTTCTGCCACCTCCATGTTTGCTTCAAAATAATTCAAGTTAATTTAATAACTGGAATTGGTTTGATCAATTTTCTACAATTGATGATTTAAAGAATGGATATAATCAAGGGCTTGATATATGCTAAAAAAAAAAAATGGCAACCTCAAGAAAGCAACCTGAAATATCTAAATGATTACCATCAATATGCTATGATCAAATGTTATAATCTAATTAAACCACTAACTTGTTTCATTCTATAAATAATTGAAATGCCCAATATGATTTAAACAGTAGACCATTCTTTTTCACATGGGATCAAATGAACCACCAAATAAAGCGAGTTCTTACCATTTTAGCTTGTAAAAGTTTTGCTACTTCTGCTATACAAGTAAAAAAGTTGAACAATAACGACAACATAATTCTGCATGCAATGTTTGATTTGGATCAGAGAGATCCAGACTAGAAGCAGATCTTATGTCCTCTTCCATGCTTAGTATAACATACTACATGACTGTACTTCAAAAAATGGAAAGCAATTTTTAATAAGTACTAAAAATTACTGAGAACAAAAAAATTTCCTGGAACAACAGAAATAGGAATCATGGTACTCCGGAAAATTTCCAAGCTGTGTAGTGTAATAGGTCTAGGAGAGTAGAAGCTAAAGGTAATGTGCTATACTAGATAGTGACCACCGCACCAAGTTTGTAATGAAAAACTAACATAGCTTAGATTCTAACAAAGAATGAGGCCTTAGCTGAAACTTCAGCATCAAGGTTCAATTCTCAGAGCAATTTTATATAGACTGTTTTCTGGCATGTAGATTGAAGTTGAATTCTTTTTCCATCTGCAAAACGAAACCTATTTACATTGGTTTTGTTTAAGCTTTGTAGACAAAGCTACCCTAGCTATGAGGCGCTTCAGTCTGCCAGCTCCAGGACCTGGTTTAATTTTTTCCAGGTCCCCAACCTCAGAACATTTGGGATTTCCAGAACACCATCCACCAGGAGTGAAGCTCCCATTCTTCCGGCGAAGTAAATCTTTGTCAATCTTATCCAAGACAGGGTCATCTCTTTTGAATTTTCTGGCGAAGGCAGCACCACTTGCAATCATCTGGTTTGTGTCATTGAGGGTAAGGATGTGAGGATGCTGCTTAGGAGGATTGTCCCAAGCAATGTAGTGCAAGTCATGACCGACTGCTGTTTGAGCATACTCTGGCACATTGCATATTACTGTGTGAAAGTATCCTTCAGGTGAGGAAACAAAGTTTGAGTAATACATCAATAAGGTTCTTGGCAGATTATCCCAACCCCAAATTAAGTACTCAACAAATGAGCGTGTGAGAACCATCCATGCCGAACCTGCAGAAACAAATGGAATCCATTTATAAAGTTTACTGAGTTCAGAACAGCAGGTCTTCATAGTTCCTAGCATTTTTTGTGTTTCAGTTGCAAAGTACATGCCGGAAGCCATTGAAATCTAACTGAAAAAAAAAAGCTGAAAAATAAACTGAAAAATTCAGGACTTCAGTTTTCAGTAAAGCTGAAAAATATACAATAACTGACTAGACTAAATAACATCAGTTGTTAAATAGAGCAGGAAAAAAAAAGCATAAAACATAAAACATAATGATATAGCCAGCCTCTGAAAGAGATAAATCCTGCAGTTACGAAATAAACACCTAATGCAGCAAAACAAGGAGCATTTAGCTCTTTCAGTTTCTAAAAATCACATGCTGAAGAACATAGACAAGGAAACTCATGTCATGAAACTACAAACTTGTTAGTTACTAAAGTACTTTCACCCTCCATCCATATCTAATAAAAACCCAGGAAAAAAAAAATTAGTTACCAGTTGAAATTTGCAAATTGCAATTGCCAGTAGATGGACTTCAACTATATCAAAAAAACAGAGATTGCCAATAAATTTATTTAGAAACAGAGTAAAGCTCCAACAGATTTGTTAAAAGAACCACAGATTTCAGCAATTGAAATGATAAACGACATGTTAATATGAATACTAACCAGTGAATAATTTAAATGCTGTTGGCAGAGGTCTACGCGGCGTCGCCCAGTATATATCTGCTTTAGTTTTGGAGTAGAGCCCAGGGTCTACAATCAAAGGCATCGCTCGTTTATCCCTAAACACCACATCAGATATCGGATCACTCACTAGAAACAGATTCTAAATCTATGTGAGGGAGAGCGAGAGTGCTTACGCTTTCCACCCCAATTGACTTGTGTGCTCAATAAAGTTCAGATTTCGATTTATGGTTGAAAATGTGTGAATAAGATCTGCATATTAAAAGCAAAATAATCAGATAGATATTTGAAGGCAAACATTCACTATGAACTTCCTTTCTCAAATAATCAGAAAAAAAAAAAACAAAACAGGGTTTCATATACTATCCAAAACACAGACTAACCATCTTGAGTGACAAGAGGATAATCAGAAGCACTGAGGTTGATAAACCAATCCCAATCTTTTCCCATTTTGAGGAGAATTGCGCAAGCATGAAGTGTGTTAGCAACCATGGTGGGTCCTTTGTAGGTAACCATATTGGCTTTGCTGATCATGTAAACATTTCCAACCTTGGAGAAAATCGGATGCTTTTCCACTCTTGATGCAAGCTCCAATCTCTCCTCTGCAGGAGACTCAAGGTCCAGATGAACAACATATTGGTTCCGGGGATGGTAAAGCGAATGAAGGGTTCTCCAAAGCTTTTCCAAATCGCCTTTAGACCCGGAAACCAGATAAGCAAATCGGGGAATTTTGGAAGGGAGAGGAGGGGAAGGAGATTGTGAGACTTTCATTTCAGCATAACCTTCGGTTGTCTGGTTGGTACGAAAAGGGAAAATGTTGAAGATTTGATTGATTGTGTGCAATGAAGAAACAAGACCCATGTTGAAACAAGTTGCTAAAAGAAATAGACATATGAGGGAGCTTATGACAAGAGGGAAAACCCATTTCTTCTCCACATTCAGGGACCCCATTGAAAGACCTTATCATGGGTTCTGGTGAATGATCCTCACATCCCAAATTGGGATTCCCAAATTGTGCTTGCTCACTCAACAGAAACAAGAAACTGGTATTATGCCGGATACCAGAATAGGAATTTTCCCCCAAAAAAATTCCAAAACTTGAAGTTTAACTAATCTAAGCTGCCAAATCAACAAAAAACAACAGAGCAATCCATTAGAATCACCTTGTCAATATCAACTCCCAGTTAACAAAGAAACTGAAGCATGTGTAAACCAATAAAAAAAGTACACAACATGAATCAAATGATATAGAAATAAAATATACTACCACCACATAGACAAAGGAAGAGAAAAAAACAATAAATATATATTTATATATATACACCAAAACCATAAGAGACAGAAATGATGCATCAATAAAATCGACCAAAGATCAACAAGTAAATCAAACAAAAGGTAAACAATTAGCTAAAAATTCTTCATTTTTTAATCAGGTGCATAAATTATCAAGAAAGTCATTGACAACTAAAATGTTTTTTTTTTAATTAGCTCTCTAGAATGCTAAAATCTTGGCAAGCAATCTCACTACAGATCCTAAATCCAAGAAAAACAGACTTGATTCACATTCGACAGCCAAGTCAACTTCAATGAAACCATCAATGAAAAAGAAACCACTCCAATTATTTTGTATCATAAATACCACATCAATTCTAACATCATTCATTCATTCATTCATTCATTCATTATTATTATTATTATTATTTATGTATAAAAAAAAAGAGAGATCAAAAAATAAGATGCAAGACCCAAAAGAGGGAATCAAGATTTGCACCATTGAATAAAAAAAAATTGTAAGAGACAGAAAGAATTGCTTAAAGGGCAGAGCATGGCTGATGGCACACACAAACACAGCTGGACCAATACAAGGAAAAGTAAAGAAGACATAAACAAGAACAAGAAAGAAAACAATAAATCATTAGTTTGTTATTGAAGAAATCAAGAAATAGAATAAACCTCTTATAGAGAGAGAACTCCAAGAGCGTACTTTCGTTTTGTTTTTATGCGTTTTCAAGAGAGACAACAAAGTGAGAGAGACAGAGAGAAGAGAGACTGCCCATATTTATAAGTCAATCATGAAATACATAAACAAAATATAAGATTTAGAGAGAGGAACATTAAAAAATTAGGTTTTTTTCCTTCTTTTTTTTTTTTTAATTTTTTGAGAGGACGAGAAGTGGATCGTTGTGTTTCTTTAACACTTCCATAATAATAACAATAATAAATAATCCATAGTTTAAAAAAAATACTCTATTTTTGAATTTTTTAAAATTAATATGTAAAGAAATTTATTAAATTACTTTAAAAGTATCAATTCAATTTTGGATGTGTTTTTATAATCATTTGAAAAAAAAAAAAAAAACTTAATTTCTATCGATAACTGGTCCAATGTTATATTTACCATCGAATATAAATAATATAATAATAAATTTGTATAATTTTTAATGTTAATTATGTAACTTTTCAGAAAGTTTCAATATAACCCCTAAGTTCTATAAAGAATTAGGTTTTTTTACCTCCCTAAAGCTTTGGAATTTCAGTTATACTGGAAGATTTGACCCAATATAGAGAAGGCCAAAAAAAAAAAAAAACACATGGGAAAACTAACAACTGTTTCTTTCTTATAGGTCTGGTTATTGTCGTTTTAAGTTGATTTGTTTTTTTTAAAGTAATTCTTTATAGGATCAGTTTTCTGTTTTGATTTAATAAGGCAATATGTTTATGTAAATGTGTCTGTGCTGTCGCTGTGGGTTTAATAAATCATTAAGAGATAGCTAGATAAATGAATCTGACTTTTTTTTCTTTTTTTTTAACAAAAATAATGAATGTGACATTTGGTGATCAAATGCATTTTGATTAATGTTACATTAATTGGAGAATTCGATTCGATTAGATACTAACGAAATTTATTTGAGATTAGTAATAAGATTTTCATAAAAAATCTAAATTGAAGAAAACATAAAATAGAATCTAAATTTTAAATTTATGTATAATCCTTGAATTATAAGATAAAAATCCACACATTATATTAAAAAAAAATTATAATTCGAGAAAAAATATAAGTAGTTAAAAAAAAAAATCAGACCAAATGATAGACGAGTGAATCATTCATCCACCTCTATATCCAAATCAAGTCAAATTAGATTGGATAGCTCTAAACATCAATGAATTGAGTGAAATTATCATCTTTAAACTATAACTTGAAAGATTCATCTAGAGCATACACTTGCATTAGGTTTGTTCATGTTGCAAACAAAATTAGTTTTTTCTTTTTTCCTAAATTGGAAAAAGCCTTGGATAACATTTATTATTGGTGATCTGTTCAAAATTTTTATCTTTTGTGATCTCATGAAGAATGGAATCTCGAGAGATAGGCTATAAGATAATAAAGGAGATTTGTTCTCTCGTTTAACTTTATGAGCTGGAATCCTTGTATTAGCACTCAGATAAATACTAGATCGATGTGAGAGACCAATCTTTCTATTTGAAAAGAAGGTTAATAGAGAGAAAGGGAAGGAGAACGAAGGAAAATTAATTAATTAACCTTGTTTATATTCTCCATTCATAAAATAAATAAAAAATACAGAGTTGTAATTATAATATAATATCTAATAGTAGTTAATAAACAATGCAAAAATAAATACTGAGCTCATATAAATATTAAATTTTACAATAAATTTGAAATATATAGTTAAATATAAATAATTAAAAGGTAAACTCAATAACAAATTTATTTTAAAAGATCATTTTTTTAATTGGGTTGGGAAATAATTGGGGGTGAGAGGTCTTGGTCCTTTTTCATCTTCTTTTTTAATTTTTGTATTATTTTATTATTAAAATTAGTTTTTAATTGTTTTTTCAATTCAAACGGAGTTTACTATGTTGTAAGACTTACAATACCACGTGTCAATCACCGATAAATAAAATCTAATGGTAAAGTACTAGATTAAAAATAAATGATGTCATGACAAAATGTTTCAAATAAAAAATTTGAAAAGCAAAAGATCTCAATTAAGTCAAATATATGTATATATATAAAAGATTTCAATAAAAAAATTCAAAAAATATATACATGGTTCATATATATAGGGAAAAAAAACCTATGTTTATCATAGCATTCATACTTGATTAAGTTAGTGGGTGCTTATTGCTTTCGTTTTGCATCACTAGGTTTAAAAATTTATTGGTTACATAATTTTTATATGGAAATTTACTATCTATATATTAATAAAAATCTACCTTAATTTGAACAAAAAATATTAATTATATAATCTTGCAAATTAACAGAATTTTTCTTGAAATGCCAAATATTAAGTAAAGCTTGAATTAAAACCTACAACAACGTATTATAAAAGTATGAAAATTTGTTACCTCAAAATAATCCATAATCTATAATCATAATATATTACTAATACTATTAAGTAAATTCAACCCCATCTCTAATTAAGAAAATACCAATCTTGATAATATTATTAAAAAATTATTAATTCCTTAAAAATAGGCTATTTTTAAGAAAGAATCTTAAAATATAGGTTAATCCCGTTTTTTCATTATTTTCTTATTTATACACCAAATAAAATCATAAATAACATAAAATAAGATAAATAAATCACTCCTCAACTATATAGTATTATATTGTTACTTTATTTTAACTACCACAACCCTAAAAAGAAAAAACTTAAAAACAAGCAAATAACAAAAATAAAGTATTAAAATCACAAAATAATCAATTACATCAAAATTCATCAAATTATTAAATTAAATCCTTAGTTAATTTATTATTTTTTATTTTTTGTTATTTTCTTACATTATTTTTTACTCTTTTGGAAAAACATTGATAATATAAAAAATTATAATATTTTTTAAAATAATTTATAAAAATGTTTACTCATGTATTTGTCGTTAATTTATATTCATGTCACATATGATTAAAAATAACTATTTAAAATAAATAAGATTCATATTAATATAACCTTAACTGAATTTTAATAATAATAATAATAAATATATATTTATGCTAACCGGTAATTACTTAATTTTTGAAAGATAATTCAATGTAGGTCCCTAATTTTACTATAGTGTAGTTAAAATTTATTTTATATGGTTAAAAAAAATTAAACAAATTAATTTAATAATAATAATCAAAACTTACATAAAATTAATTGAAAAAAAAATATGTTTGTTTTAATAAACATTCAAATTTATTCATTTATAGATAATTCTAGACAATATATTTAAAAATTAGAAAACGTACTATATGTTTTTAAATAATACACGTATGAATCACGTGTCAAGAAACAAGTATATAAAGATTGTCAAAGGTAAAACAATCTACTTACCGGATTTGAAATAATTGTGAATTTGGAATGAAACCAACTTTTAATTAGGTGTGGTTTGATTTAACGTATATGTCTAATTGAACACATGATTGTATTTTTCACAAGAAAAAAAATTGCATGAAATATGTCACATGGTGAATGGTGGTATCCGTCGAAACCAATAACAATGAATCCTGCTTTTAAGTTCAAAAGTTGAGTTACTTTTCATAAATTAAATAAGTTTAAATTATTCTTGCTTTTCGTATTTATTAGAGTATCTTGAGTTTGCAATAAGTCTAAAGATGGATTTGTTTTTGAAAAAAATATTATTCAAATTCACTCTAATTTAAAGTAAGTTTCTCAACCTTTTCGAGAAGGTATTTATAAAACGAATTATATGATTTAAACCATCAATTATAGAAGAATTTGATATTTGTACGTGTAACGAATCCTTACCAACAGTGTAATCAAGATGAACATAGTCGATACTTGAGCATCATTATTCATCAATAATTGTTGCGATAAAATGAGAAACCTTATAACCCTTTCAAAAATTGTTACTGATAAAATTATTTTTATTTTCCAAGTGGTGCAATAAATTTTCAAGATAAAATCTTATAACCCTTTTGACCTCTTTTCATATACTTGATATTTTAGAAAATTTTATCTTATCTTATATATTTTTATATATTTTACGGATTTTAAAGATGCCTTGGCTATTCTAAAGGTTAAGAGATTAGGCCAACATAGAAGTACTGTAGAGAAGGATTGTAAAAAAAAAAAAAAACACCTTATTATTTTATTTTGCTTCACTTTCCGAAATGAGAAAAGGCTGAGGCATTAAAACATAAAAGTTGGTATCTATCCTCCACTGTTCAACTATCAAACAAAATAAAAGTTGCGGAAACCAGAGGAGATACTAGTTATTTGCGAAAAGGTTAACTATCTTGAGCTCCTTGGTTTGACAAAAAAACAAATTTCATAAAAAAATCAATTTTGAAGAATTTATTTTTAAAAAATTATTTTTGAAAAAAATATTTTCTGACATTTGGTTATTACATGAAAAATATATTTTATATTTGTTTGATACGGAAAACTGAAATACAAAATAATTTTTTTAAAAAAAATTGAATTGATAATTTAGTCTAAAAAATAGTTTTACAAATTATTAATTGTCATTTGTAAGTAATTATTCATTTGGTTTCAAACAATTAATGTTGGAATAATTTTAACTAATTATTGACTACAATTACCAACAAAATTTTATAACTGATTAAAATTGATTACAAATTATTGATTTAGTTACAAATGAATAGTATTGAGAAAATAATATGTTTATTAATGAATTAATCATTTTTAAATTTTTCACAAATGATTGCGGTTTTGTAATAATTATTTTCAATTATTTAAGTATAGTTTATCTGGTATTTGGGATAATGGTAAAAAAAATAGAGATAAATTATTAAAATATTTATTATAAAAATAATTTCTAGGTGTAAAAATGATTTTTAAGAATATTTAATGTATTTATAAATTAAAAAATCAAATGTTAGTAGAAATAGAGAAAAAATAATTAAATAATTAATAAAAATTGATAAGAACTAATTAGAAATTAATTTGATATATTTTAAATAGAAAAGAGATAGAGAAAAAAATTGTTAAAATATATCGAGAAAGAGGTTAGTAAAACGAAAGCGACATAGCCAACAAGAGAGAGGATAAATGTTTTTCTCCTTCTTAACTCAGAAAATACTTTTTCAAAAATACTGTATCATTTTTCATTGATTGAAAATCATTTTTTTCTATTATTTTTTATTAATTAAAAATTATTTTTTATTGATTTTTTTCTAAATACGAAACAAATATAAGAAAAAAGAAAAACAAACAAACAAACACAGCCTTATCTTAGTAGTACAATATGACGTATGTTGACCCCTGCAATTTATTTTGTTGCACACAAATTAAGAACCTGATGTATATTTATTACAAGTTTCATGTGACATGAAATGGTGGAGTCACACGTGACATTATCCCACATGAGAATGGATTGTTGGCATGTTCAACTCTAATTTGAACAAGCTGAACGTGATTAGGTTAACATACAAATCAGTTTGTTTTCTTGATACAGCAAATGAATAATATAATGCACGACATTTTAGAGATATAATAACTTTTTAACTCTGCACCGCTTATAAAATGAAAAGTTCTCTTATATATATATAGTATTTTTCTTTATCATAAGGACCATAAAATAAAATAAAACAAATATAGCGTACCAAATATGTTTAATGGCATCATATCACATAGAAACATTTTATCATATATTCTCTTCTTCCTAACACATGATTATGTGCATATATTTAGAAAAGCTCCATTAAACGTTTATCCGTTGTTCACTTTATAGCTATTAACTATAGCATTATTATACAATAATTAGGAAGAGTTTTTTCCTATAAAGACTAATTAAGAAAACAAGTTACGATTTTTAATTTTTTTTTCTTTTTCCAAATAGATTGTCATCTTTGAGTGAAAACTCAGATTAAAAAAGTTATTGATATCAATATATATTTTTTAATATTTTCTTAAAATATTTCTTTTATAATTGTATTTGGATATTTTTTTTACAAAATTAATTTTGATTGAGAATATTTTAAGAAAGTATATCATTTAAATTTTTTATCAGATAAACATTTTAGAACATACATAAATAAAAAGATAAATAAATTATTTGGGATGGAGAGAATATTTTAAAACTATAATAATACTAATATTTAATTATTTTTATCATAACTGATTTCTATAATAAATACTATTTTTTTTTATCAAAATAATCCGACCTCAATGGTTAATGACCCAGAAGTTACAAGTACGCAAGTTTAAATCTCATCACGCTAGATCCATTCATCTATTTCAATTTTAGAAGAAAATAATACATTTCACGAGTCCCGAATGACACCAAAAAAAAAAAAAAAAAAAAAAAAAACAATCCAACAGCTGAATTTAATTACAAGCTATGCCATTAATTCTATTTATGTTTTAAAATCCATGTTTGCAATTATTTTGTGTCAATTTTTTTTTTATATTGCTTTGTTTAATTGTAAATTCTTAACCACGTGAAAAATATATAAAATTGAAAGACTCTCATGCATCCTCTATGAAATGTTTATAAACACTCGGATCCGATGAAATTAAATTAGACTTTTTTTATTCACAAAAGAAAATTTATTATCAAAAATCACATAAAATAAAATCAAATTAAAACATGAAAAATAATAAATCTTCATTCATAAATCAAAATACTGTAGAATAAAATCCTTGGGAAAAAAAAGTTATAACCCGAAGTTCAAATTTTTTTGCCATTCTATGACAAATAATAATAATAATAATAAAAACCCTAAAAATATAAAAATTATTGGATCAATATGAATCAGGTGAATCTTTTATCCATCTTCGATCAAATTATAAAAAATTTATCTAAATTATTTGGATAATATTATATACCAGATGGATTGGATAAAATCATCGTCATAAATGCAGTAAGGACAAATTTCATAAGCAACATTTATGTTAATATTTGCCTGTATATTTATATAATAATAGGATTGGAATATATATATATATAATTTTCAATATGCATGAACAAAAAGGTAAACTATTCAATTCTTTATGGAAATTGATTCAATTTTTTTTTAATTTTATCTCGTCTTTAGGTTTAAACTGTCAATGAAGGACATGAAGAAAGAATGAAAATGTGGTTAGGTTAATATAGTCTCCACACCGCATATGGTATAATTCTCTCCATCACGACATTCTTCCCAAATATTCCACAAGCTGGTCACGTGATCAATCACCCAATCATTACATTGACAATCAGATCTATTCGTGGCCGTAGGATCTCATCTAGAAGTACCGCACAATTAAGGCAGGATGGAAATAAAAAATAACACGATGGTCCACCCTTGGTGGGTCCCATAATGATAACCGCCATCACGTTTTAAAGACTCGCTGCCCAAATTTAATGATGTCGGTTTCCTGTCCTCCATCGACGGCTCTCCAACGTGCTTCGTGTGAAGTGGTTGACTTTATAACTCTCTATTTTTTTTTTAATTTTTTATGACACGGAATTTCAATCCTAATTTATCGGGACGCAAAGCCCGTAACTTCCGGCGAATGGTCAGGAGGCGAGTGCACAAACCACATCTTAATCGCGGCATCGCAAATTTATAGGCTTTTTTGTTTTTTAAAAAATATCTAAGATTAAGTTAAGGATATAAATTAGACTTCCCTTTTTTTTTTTAATAAAATCGGTTTAAAAATAATAAATATTAGTTATCAGTTGTTAGTCAAATTTTAAAATACAATTGTTTAATAATAAAGTTTATTTTTAAAAATACAGACATGTTTAATTTTAAATCAAGTGCTTTCATCTAACTTTTATCAATTATTTAATTATTTGCCTTTTAACTTTGATTAAGTGAAAATTGCAATGTTGGTATGCCAACTTTTATTTTTTTCAATTGAATCTACAAAAAAAAAATTAATTTTTTTTAGTAAACCGATTTTTTCAATTGCTCAACTCAAGTACTTTTATAAGACAATACATCGATTTTTTCGTTTATTACTAATAAAGAATATTATTTATTTCATGTGAAAAAGCCTATACCTTCTTGACCATCTTACCTCTTATTTGCTATATGTGAAATGAAGCAATTAACACATTAAATAAATGGAGGAAAACATATAATTAAGGAAAAGGTTATCTATAGCTAGAATATTGAGGTCGAAAATTCATTTCCACCCTAATTTGTGTTTTCTCCAATTAGACGAGGAAAAAAGTTGGTGGGATTGTAGGTCAACTAATTAATGCCAAACCAAAGAAAATATAAGAAGCGTTTTGACGCGAAATATTAAGTTCAAAATTCTGGTACAATCCCATCGATCTCCCACATGATTCTTCAATACTATTTTCAAGAAAATCAAATTAGAACTAAGAAATTAGTACATTAATTAAGGTGACACATGAAACATCTGTACGCAGTTTTCAACAGAAAAAAATAATAAAATTGTTTGGTTTATGAATTAAGTTGAATTACAAATTAATTTATTTGGGTGCATGCATGATCGTAAGGTTTTAATTAGTCCAAAGTCAAATGCCCGTTACTGTTTACAAAAAAATTAATGTTAGTTAAAACTTATTGATTGTTACTAATTAATAAAGAAGATGCATATTTATCCTAGTTGAAATATTTAAATAAAAAAACATGTAATTAATTATTTATTTTTAAAAAAATCAAATTAGAAAGAGGGGCTTAATCAATTTATATTAGAAAAAATATTTAATTTTATTTAATAATTTTTTTATAAAATAAAAAATAACCATTAATTATGAAAAAAATTATTTTGAATAAATAATAAATAATGAAAACATAAAAACATAAAAAAGATAAAAGATAAAAAGGTAAAGCTAGGCTGACACCAAACCCTTTCGTATGGGTTATAGCAAAACGAGCCCAGGTAGTAGGGCTGAAAATCCCAGTTCAGTCAAAACTATTGTAAAGATCTATTTGTATACTAATTAATGTTATGGATATTTTATACAAAAAATCCTCTAAAAAAATAAAAAATGGGGTCATTTTTGAGATTAAAAATCCCAAAACTACGCAGTTTTTGTATCCGCAGCAGGTGATTAGCTATAGTAAAACACTATTTCCTTTTAGTACATAGTGTAATATAATATATTTGAAACAATCCCACTTCTAATATAACATATTTAGAAGTTAACAATGTGACTGAACAGAACAAGTAGTCAATTTACAAGTTTATTGTTTGGCCTATACTGGATTGGACTGAACAATTAGTTCTCTTTTTTATTTTTCTTTTGGAAAGCATGGACAAGATAGAACCATACAAGATAGATATATCACAGACATACACGTAATGATACCCATACACTTTCTCAAACATGTAAATATAAAGAAATTTAAAAAAAACATATAAACCAACTCTTTCTAATAATTAATTTATTATTTTAATGTGAATGGATAAATAAATTAAGTAATTTATGTATTCAAATCCTTTTATATTATGCTATTTAGTTCTTATTTATTTCATAAATTTAATAAATATTTTTCTATTTTTTATTTAATTATTTTTTAAAAAATAAATAATTTATTAATTTTTAAATACTTATTTTATTTATTCATATATTTATTTTTATATAATTTTAAAATAAATAATTTATTTATCTTAAAATAGTTATGTTATTTATTAATATATTTAACTAGTTTCATAAATAAATTTATTATTTTATTTATCTATTTTAAAATTACAAATTTATTTATTTATTAAAAAGTAATTGATGTAAAATAATAATTATCAATTTCCAAAAAAATTAATTAATTTTATTTAATTTTTTAAAATACAATTTTATTTTATTTATTTACATATATAAGATATATGGAAAATATATGAAGTCTAAAAGAGTGAAGAATATTTTCATTAGTGGGGCTAATAAGAAGTAAACATGACTTGAATTTAAATTTTAACCTCAAACTCAATGAGTTTTCTTCTTACCACTATAATCAAAAGACTATTCATATTAAGCATACTCATTTATCTTATTACTTTGTAATTTTTTAAAATCGATTATCTAGACATAGTGACCATCTAAATATTTTCTAAGATTGCTCATCCCGATAGGATAACCACCATAATATTTTTAAAAATTAGTCATCTCGATAAAGTGACTACCTAGATGCTTTTTTGGTTAGTCATTTCGACAAGATGACCACCTAAATACTTTTAAAAGATCAGTCATCTCAATAGGGTGATCACTTGAATATTTTTTAGGACATGTGATTAATAGGATGACCACCTCGTTATTTTTTAAAATTGGTCATCTCGATAGGGTGAACACCCATATATTTTTTAAAAGATTGGTCAAATCGATAGGGTAACTACTTGAATATTTTTGAAAACTGGTCATCTCGATAGCGTGTTGATTTGAATTTTTTGAAAATTAGTCCTCTCGATAGGATGACCACCTAGACATTTTTTTGATTGGTCATCTTGACATGATGACCACTTGAACATTTTTGAAAACTCGGTCTTCTCAATAGCATGTTGATAGCGTAACTACTTGAATATTTTTGAAAATTGGTCATCTTGATAGCGTGTCGATTTGAATTTTTTGAAAATTAATCCTCTCAATAGGATGACCACCTAGACATTTCTTTGATTGGTCATCTTGACGTGATGACCACTTGAATGTTTTTTAAGTTAGGTCATCTTGATATGATAGCCACCTAGATATTTTTTGAAAACTAATAATCTCAATAAAGTGACCACTTGGATATTTTTTTAAAAATAATCATCTCGATAGGGTGACCATCTAGATATTTTTTAAAAGCTCGGTCATCTCAACAGGATGACCACCTAAATATTTTCTAAGACTCGGTCATCTTAATAGGGGAACCACTTGAATATTTTTGAAAATTGGTCTTCTCGACAAGGTGACCACTTGGATATTTTTTTATTGATAAGCTTGTGATGAATCGTTTTAGGAGGAAACCTTTCTTATGTTTAAGTTCTTTTTGTCTATAATAGTGATAGACCATGGATTTCTTAAGGGGTAATGCTTTTATGAAAAATATAAGTCACACCTTATAAAATTAAACTCCTTTGTCTTGAGTTTGGAGGTAATGAGTTTGAATCTTGTGTTTTGATTGCTAGTTTGCTAAGGCTTATTGGAGAGGTGTTGGATCGATTGTATCTAGTTTTGGGATTGTTGCTACTTCATTTTATCTATGGAATTGTGATCCCTCTCTTTATTATTGTGATTCCTTATGAAGTTCATAGCCTTTGAATCGTCTTCATGCCCTCTTTGCAAATTGCTGAATCTATGAATCAAGAGTTGACATGTGTTGAATTGATGTTTGTTCCTAGATTGTGTTTTGTTGCTTGGCTCAATTCATGTCTAGGTATCCTCATTAATTGTGATTTCGTTCATATTATTAAAAGAACACTTTGTATCATCATCTTGCCCTTTGTTTAACCATCATGCAATGAATTGAGTTGTTTTTGTGTCATCCATGTGTCTTTTGATTTAGCTTATTCAATCTCCTTAATTGAGATAGAGCATTTCAATGTCATCCCTACTCGATTTGCTTATTTTAACCTCTTAGCTCGTACTTTGCAAATTCAAGTCAATTTGAAGCGATTGAGAAAATCTTTTTTTCTTTTTCTTGAAACAAATATTTTGTTTTGAGACCATATGACAAACTTTAACGGTATTTTTTTTATAAGCCCAAATTATTGTATAGAAATCTTAAAGATGTACATTAAAAAGTATTTTCATTCGTGAATTGTTTAACTAATTGGTCATAAGCCAAAACATATCGCTCAAATACTAGGTTGTAATTACTTTTAAATTGCATAAAGGTTTTTATAAATGGATTTCTTTTGGTTTTCTTTGAGAAAAGTCATGAAGCTTGATTGTTTAGAGAGCGAAAGTCTCGAATGGTGTTTTGCAAAATAGAAGGTTGTGTTTTGAATGAGCTCAAAGCATGGTGTTTAAGTTAAAAGGATTGCCTTGCTTTGCTTTTTTTCTTATCATGATAATTTATGATTTGATTTCGTAAACAATAATATGCAACATGCAAATAAATCATTTTTTTTTAAGAAATATTTTCTTCTTCTCTTTGATGAGAAAACTAGTAAGTCCAAACAACTCATTTTTTATTGAAAAGGTTTTAAAAGCATTAAAGCGAGGTTAGTTTTAGGGTTTTGAAGAAAATGATGTAATGGCTCAAAATTTGTTTAAGAATTTGAAAGACTAAGGATCACTTAGCACATCAAATGGTCCCTCTCAACTTGATTGTTCTTGTAGAATCCTTGTTATTATTGCTAACTTCAATCTTATTTCATAATGATGTTTTCAATGACAAAAAAAAAAAAAAAAAAAAAAAAAAGAGGAAAAAGGAATGCATAAAAAAATTCTAGGTTAATTTCCCTTTTTATTTTATTACATTACCACAAATATGAAAATGAAATAAAAAAAGGACTAATTATTGAGAAAATGCAACTGAGGATGCAATTGAACAAAAACTGAAATCAAGGAATGCAGGGGTGTGATTATAAAAATTAAAAGAATAGAAGACCAAAATAACATGCTCAAGGGATATAATTAAAAGAGAATTAAAATACTGGAGGACGTTAATTGAATGAAGGAGCTAACGACAAGACCAATTTGGAAGTTGTGCCGAATGACCTGTCTTTCACTGCACAAAAATCTATCATCCTTCCCTCCAAAGTATTCATCTTCTTCTAAATGTAAAAGACAAATACGAGCCAGATGAATTCCTGACTGGCATTTGTACCAGCCAGGAATCATGCTTCAAGTCTTCTACACCAAACCGTCCTTCATGACCTGCACAAACAAAAACAAAGGTCATTCCCTCTTTCCAGCTGCCAAAGACAGCTGCCCAAAAAGACGAAGCAAGAGATGAGACCTCCACTGATAAAAGCAACAAAGGAGCATTTCCTGTGTTGAGAGGAATAAAGGGTCAGTATGAAATGGGTGTGATCTAAAGAATGAAGAAAAAGGAAGAATATTATAAATACAAGAGTTTGGGCAACATGAAAGAGAGAGAGAGAGAGAGAGAGAGAGAGAGAGAGGCTTTAGGGGGTCACTGTTTTTTTTTTTTTCCAGGTCTTTTGATATTTTAGGGGTTATCATTCGATTTTGGTATATGAAAAAAACACAAAAGAGAGTAAGGAAAAGGAAGAGAAAGAGAGACTGAGGTTCGAAGGAAAGTTCAAAGAACACTCTGTTCTTGAGCATTGAAAACAGAGGAAGCATTAGAGTGGGAATCTTCACCATTCGTTCCTTATTCAAACTCAGTCTTAACCAGCCATCACTAAACCAAGCTTTATATTTTCATCCTTTATGTACTTTGCAGTTTAGATCATTTTTTCAACTTTTGTTCCTAGATATTCATAAATTTTCTATGGAAACCAAAGACAGTGACGTGTGAGAATGTAAAACCTTGAATGAAACCAATCACCTTGATCTTGGTTGTTGTCCATGGTACATAGGAAGGAGGATTAAGGCTGAGGGAAGCAGAAGAGAAAGAGAAGGGACCCGGGCTGGGGAAGAAGTAAAAAAACGAGCTTAGGGTTGGATTTTAGTTACGTAGAGCTGGGTTGTTAGACTTGGGCTTAGCTATGGATTAAGTGAAGCAAGGCTTAAGAAAGCTGAGGCCGAAATTAGGCTAGGTTAGGTCTATTGATTTTGGGCCAGGAAAAAGGGCATATGGGCCTATTAGCATTGGTTTTGGGCCTCTGGCCTTGGTCTTGGAATTACATGGCAGTAGGCCTCTTTAGTTTAGGGTCATGCTTTATTTGGGTCAAGGGCTGGCCTAATGGGCCCTTAAATAATAAGATTTGTAATTTTAAAATTTATTTTAATAATGTTATCTTACTCATTTTAACATAAGTTTTTTAATGCGTTACGTATGGTTATCCTTTGTTTGTGTTTAAAATTTCATAATTTTCAAAGTTCATTTACTATTTATTTAGAATTTATTTGATATTTTGCCTATTTTTTTTTTATTATTTTGTTATTTGTATTGGAAACTTAATTATTTGGACTTTTGGTTTGATTTTATTTTGATTGTTTTGTACATATGTTTTATCCATGTCTTGTGTTTCAATATTTTGCAATTTTTTAGAATTTATTTATTGTTTGCATGTAATTTATTTCAATGTGATATATTATTGTTTAGTTAATGTGACTATGGATTATTAAGTCTCCTAGGTTCTAGGGACCAACATTGATCCTTCATCAAATTCATCATGCCAAAAAAATGTCATCTTAAGATAATTAAGAAATTTAGTCGATTTAACGAGTCTTCTATTTAATGGGGATGGACGTTATCCTCGACACCTCTAAAAAAAAAAACAAAAACAAAACGGAAAGTCAATTAAGAAAAATGCAAGTCTAATGTCATTAGTAATTAGGCTATTCTTCAACATGTCAAACATTTCAAAATATAATTGGATTCGATGTTGAATTGACAAGACTCCTAGTTTTAGGGACCGAATCCAATTTAATATAATGGCATAGTAAAAATTTTAAAAATAATTTGACTTAGACAATAAACAAACTTAAAAATAGACTTAGGAAATAATTTAATAAAATTAATTAGGAGATATATTTTAGAACTAAACTAGACATGGTTGCTTTCTTTAAAAAAGTGCATTTAGGTGATCGTTATCTTCTCAAAAGTATAACCAACTCTTTACTCGTAGTGTCCGAATCCAGTTCACTTTTTAAGTTTTATAGTTTCTTTTAATATTAGGTGACAAATCCAAAATATTTGTTAACCGAGATCCCCGGAACAAATAAACAAAATCCAAATAATTTTTATTTTTTAAAAGTCCCATAAATATCGTGTAGTGAAAGCATGACGACTAGACTCGGAGAAAGGATTGTTAGCCCATAGTTTTGTCTTCTTTAAATTTATCTCCTTTATTTATATTTATCACTTGTATCCAAGTTATTTATTTATCATCAATCTAAATTTCAAGTAATTTATTTTATACAATTTATTTTATGCATTTAAATTTATGTATTTATCTTTTTATGCATACTATGAATTGGTTTGGATATATTTGTTTTGCATTATTCTAAACACATCAACAAGAAAAGCTTGCGAAGCTTTGAAGTTGAGCTAAAACCTTTTTTTTAGATAGAGGGACTTATATGGAAAGTATGACAAAAGCTTTGTGAAGCTCATCTAGACTCTCGTTTAGATTGAAACTACTTTATGTCTCATTACCTAACATTTGCGAGATTCTTAAAAATTTATATTATTCCGTTGAAATTTTTGTTTATTTAAGGATATAAGTTATTTATTAATTTTAAAGTCGTCACCTAGTATTGAAGATAACTAAGAAACTAAAATGGATATTGGTTCGGAGATTCTATGGTAAGGAGTTGGTTATGCATTTGAAAAGATATCAATCACCTAAAAGCACTATTTCCTAAAAAAGGTACCATGTCTAGTTTAGTCCTAAAATTTATCTCCTAAAAATTTATATTCTTGTCAAAATTTATCCTAAGTCAAAATTCTAAGTTTTATTTCCTAAACCAAGTTAATTTTTTGTTTTTGTTTGTTGGATCACGTTGAATCGATTGTCGGACCCCTCTCGTTGGGTTTTTCGTCAATTCAACATCGGATCCAGCTTTAAGTTTCGATATAAACGAGAATGACCTAATTACTAAGGTGGGAATAATTTGAGTTAACATTAGTCCCTATTACATAAAAGAATTTGTTAATTTTTCACTTAGTATTTTCTATATTTTTACTTTTTTTTCTTATCTATTTTTATTTTTACCTAACATTTCCTTTCTCATTTTTTCTCTTTTTTTTTCTTTTATCATTTTTTCTTTATTTTCTTTTCTTTGTTTTTGATATCATTTTATCATTTTCTTTTTTTTTCTTTTGTTGGTGTGTAGTTATCATCAATCTCTAAGAATTAGAAGACTCAATGATTCATCTATCTATTAATTATCAAACCTAAAAAATCAGCTCGACTAAACTTAGAACCCATCCCTTTCAAGCCATCAAAACCTCTTTTCTCACTAAATTTAAATGCAACAAGGAGGAAAAAAGAAGAAGAAGTAGGGGTTTCTATGTAACGACATTGATGAATATTACTACAATCGGTCGTCTTGAAAATGTCAATGCTATATTGATGTAATTAGAGCTACAAATCAAAGGTAGAATCTTACCCGGGTATCCGATTGAGGGAGCCTAGGCCAAGGATGGGCAATGCCGATAGCAACTTGGATGGGCAAGAGGGTGTTCTCGTGACAAAAACCTAGAAGCAAGTTTGGAATAAGTTTACCCTTATGCTTCCGGTTTCTTTTACTTTTACTATCCTTACTCTACAATCTCTTTTTCCCTTCTTTAAATTTTTAAGATCCCTTACAATCCCTCTTTTCGGTAATTGTTTCTTGTCTTTACTCTTAATTGTTCCCTTTTATTATTCCTTAATTCTTTCTATCGTTCCTCTCAATTGTTTTTCTTCTCTATTTTCCATAATTATCTCTTTTTTTTTCCTTTCCACCTCCCCAAAAACCTTAATTAGATCTCTATTTATACCTAACGACCCTTCCGACACCCGAGAGCAATTCCAATCTCCCTTACAACCCAATAAAGTTCTTGCTTACTATCTATTTTAGCTCTATATGAACATAGCCAAAACCTTTATTTAATGTTGTGCAAGCAAGTATGTGTTTTATGTTTGCTTTAGGTGTAGGTGTAGTGTGATAGATGAAGAGGTACACTATAGTCCTTTAATGAAAATTATAATACAAGGAGGAGCTAACATTATTGTCTCTTCTAGCCTATTGTCTTCAATGATGAAGATCAATAAAGAAGTGGTAGGATTAAGGAGTTGATGTTTGGAGTTTCATTGAAGGAGCTAGGACGATAGGTCATAATAGTAGTCCAAATTGGTTATGTTATTTATGTCTTAGGTTGATTTAGGTCCTTATAGGCTAAGTTTTTTTCTCTTTCAATTATCCCATTTGAATGTATCATTGTAGTCCTCGTGCTTTTAATTTTTTCAATTGGGTTCTCGAGTCTTGTAATTTCGGTTATAAGATTTCCAATTGTTTCAATTGTACCTCCAATCGCTTTAATCTCAATTCTATTTGATTCAATTTCGTCGTTAATGTAATTAATTTCTTTTCATATTTTGTATTTTATATTTTTTTATATTTTAATTCTTTTTTTTTTGTAGTAGTAAATTCCAAAATAAAAATAAAATGTATATAAAAATAAAATTATAAAAAAATAAAGCAAGAAAATAAATAAAGAGGGTAATAAAATAAAAATAAAAAGGGATAAAAAAATTGGGTTATGACAATTGTACCTTCTTTATATTACTTATAGTGTAAATGTTAGCTGAAGTATGAACTTCGATTATGTTCACTTAGTGAGCTTATAAAGCAAAAAAAAGGTAAATTGAGTGGCAAAATGATCCGATTATCCTAATGGACCATCCCTAAAAAGTAAAACGCGATAGCCTCATTGTAAAGGATGACTTACCCTAAATAGTAAAATACAATGGTTTTGTTATCCGGACGGCTTGCTCAAAAAAGTAAAATATAATGATTTTGTTATCCGGGTGACCTACTAAAAAAAGTAAAATGCGATGACCTTGTTATCCGGGTGACTTATCCAAAAAAGTAAAATGAGATGGCCTTGTTATCTAGGCAAACTTGCCTAAAAAAGTAAAATGCAATGACATTGTTATCCGGATGGCTCCGTCCGAAAATATAAAATGTGATGGTTTTGTTATCTAGACGACTTGTTTGAAAAAAATGTGACGGCCAACCTAAAATATTAAAATGTGATAGCCTTATTACCTAGATGACTTGCTTGAAAAAGTAAAATGCAATGGTCATGTTATTTGAACGGCTTACTCAAAAAGTAAAATGTGATGACCTTCTTATCCGGACAGACTCTACCCAAAAAGTAAAATACGATATTCAAGTGAGATCGAAGAAATGAACCTTTGACAAGTGATCCGAACCTTTGACGAGTGATCCAATAAAAAAAGATATAAGAATCACTTTGGGTGTCTTTTTCTTCTTATTTTTAAAAAAATTAAAAACGAAGATTAGAGAAATGAACCGTGGCACCCCCAGACTCCCTTGTCGATTACCCGAAATGCGTGATCGGATGCATCACAATTTAGAGACCAAAGTCTCAAATTTAATCCCATAAACATACCCAATGTATTGAATATCATTGCAAAAATTACAAAATGTAATTTACAAACAAAGGTAGATCCTATAATTTTTTTTTTCGCGTCACACATGAGCCTTTTTCTGGGAGGAACCGGCATCTTCATTATCGGCATTAGTATCACCTTTACCTCGTCAAGGCATGAAATAAACACGAGTGAGCTAAAGCTCGGCAAGTAGGGTGATGCACGTGATATGCAATGATTTTTTGACTTCCCCCACTTCGACTCATCAAGTTTTATTTTCGGGTACCCCGGGTATTAGCAAGTCTACTCTATATTTAATCCGAGTGAACCGCAACTCACCTTCTGCTACAACGGAATTATCCCTCGTTGTAGCCACCGTTAGCGGAATCCATCGTCTAACAATACAGGCACACAACTTAGAGTACGCATACAGCTTGACTCGCTAATACCCTTTTTATCCAAGTAGGTTACCAAACCTATTCAATTTCTATTCGACTCGATTACCAAACCTCATCATTTTTTACTCAATGGTTTTTCTCAATTTAATCCATCCCATATGCGTATGATGCACGTGATGTATCATGAACCACATTCTATCAAGTCATGGGTACTAAACCCGTCAATTCCTTACCATTGAGTTCGTACAAGGAATTCAAGACCCGTCTAATAGGGTTAATCCATTTCATATATCATGAATCATATTTCATATCTCATAGGCACCAAATTATTTATATCCATACCATTTTAGAAATTCAATCCACACTTGGGTCTTCATCAATATTTTCATATTATGATCCAACTTGACCATTTTAGTATCAAGGTTCACTAAGTGTTTTTAGGATATCCAAGTCCATTTATTTTCATCCAAAATCATTTTGTTTTTGTCAAAACCCATTTATTTTAATCTAAGCACAAGTCCATTTATTTTAATTT
Source organism: Dovyalis caffra (assembly GCA_963924115.1). Lineage (NCBI taxonomy): Eukaryota > Viridiplantae > Streptophyta > Magnoliopsida > Malpighiales > Salicaceae > Dovyalis > Dovyalis caffra. The sequence goes on along the minus strand of CAWUPB010000858.1, from coordinate 2,968,909 downwards.
AATTATATTTTATTTTAATCCAAGCTCATTTTATTTTAGTCTAATCCCATATTTTTAATCCAAGCCCAAGTCCATTTGCTTTAATCCAATTCTATTTTATTTTAATCCAAGCCCATTTTTATTTTAACTCAAGTCCATTTATTGTAATCAAAACCCTTTTTTATTTTAGTCTAAGCCCATTTTGTTTTAGTCTAAGTCCATATGTTTTATTTCAAGTCCACTTTATTTTAAGTCCTAGCCCATTTATACATATCTCCCAAACCCATATGGTTATATTAGGGTGGCTTAGGTGTATAATTAAATACTTATTCTAACTAAACACCTTAACTAATCAAGTTTAAGTACCTAAACTCATATCTTTCCTAAATATTTTCCAACAAGTGGTATATCTAAACAACCTATACCAAATCGACCATAACGCCTTATATATATATCTAAAAATTATGAAATGTTACAGAAAGCTAGTAGACAGATAGATGAAAAACTTTTATTCTTTGAGTTTTATCCAAAAATCACTCTAAGATTCCTAAATAAATCATACCAAATTCGAAACTAAAAATTTTTCTAGCATGTGGTACATCCAAATAATCCATACCAAATCAGCCATAACTCTTTATATATAGATTTAAAAATCACAAATGTTTATAGAGAGCTAGTAGACACATAGATAAACAACTTTCATTCTTTGAGTTTTTCCTAAAAACCACTCTAAGAGCCTGAAATAAATCACATAAAGTTTGGAACTAAAAATTTTTCAGCATGTGGTACGTCCAAAATAAATCCATCATCAAAACATCATACATCCATCACCAAACATCAAATTTTTAACATTAAAACAAACTACCATAACCACATATTACATAGCTTAAACAAACTCATAAAATAAACATGAACATTTAAATTTTAAGGCATAAATAATGCTAAATGAAACCTACTTACAATGATGTGTGTTTGGTTAAGATTTCTTAGCCTTTTTCTTCTCTTTCTCCTTCCTTTCTTTCCTTTCTTTTTCTCCTTTCTTTCTTCCCTTTCTTCCCTCATAAAACCATCACTCTCTCTCCCTTCTTTGCAAGATACGTTTTTGACAAAAAAAGATGGCAAGTCTTAAGCTTTCCTTTCATATCACATCTTTTAAGCCATTATTTCTTTCATATTTAATATGTCAAGTGTCCAATTTTTGTGGTAAGAGAGGTCAATTGATGGAGACAAAAATGATGCTAGTTGGAGTGTTTAACCCTCCAAAAGTAAGTGTGAAAGTACAATTGGAAGTATGGTAGAAGATTTTATGTCACATCACTAACTAAAGAAAGAAATTAAAAGGTGATTAAAATTAACCAACTTCCTAACCTTACCTAGCTCCAAAATTTCGATCATACCTCTTAAATGGGACATATTTTTCACTTGCATGGTCATTTTAAATATATATTATGAAAAAATAAATACCGACTAATTAATTTTCCAAAAAGGCTATTCCCATGAACACTTCTATAAACCTTAACTATTTTCACACCAAAAATATAAAAAAAATGACACATAATTTATGCTTACATAATTATGGATATTTCAAAAGATATTTGAGCTCGGGAATTAAATTTTGAAACACCAAAAATAATTTTTTTTTACCCAAGCATCTTAAACCCATTAAACATAACATGACACCAAAATCATAATTGCAACTTAGTAGTTGTAGATAAAATTATTTTCATACGTATAGCTATGTTAAATAAGTTCACGGGAGTTACATGAACCTTTGATAGGTGACACTACTAGATAATTATCATTGAACCTCGTCGCTAAATTAAAAAAAACCGTTGCTAAAACGTTTTAGCAACGATTTAGCGACGGTCAAGAAATCGTCGCTAAAAAGGTCATTGGTGTTTTTTAGAGACGGTTTGGATCGTTGTAAAATTAGCGACGGTCCAAAACGTTGCTATTCCGTCGCTAAAAGTCAATGTCAATAGTTATGACATTAGCGACGGTCTTGTAAACCCTTGGTAAAACTGTTGCTAAAGTGCGACAGATTAGCGACGATCATGACCGTTGCTAAATTGTTGGCAATGGTCAATTTGGCAACGATGCGTGACTATTGGTAATTTTTTAATTTTAGCGACAGTCTAGACCGTTTCTAAGACTGTCGCTAATTGAAAAAATAAATTTATTTAAAACAATAATAAAATGAGGTAAAAGTAACAATTTTAAAGTAGCAAAAATCTCGTAAAATATCATAAACGTAAATTTTTATTATTCAAAATATATTAAAACGTCGTTGAACAATTACATTATTGTTAAATAAAAAAACAAGTACATCACTTTCGGTTAATACAAGAAAATAGAAAATCTAAAATAAATTAATGTCCAAGATCGGTCGAAGGGTGGATGGAGTTGTCCGGAGGCCGGGTGGAGTCGTTGTCGGTCTCGGGAACGACGGATGAACTACCACCACGCTCAAAATGCCATATGAATATCTCGCTGCATCCGTGACATCATCATAAACTCGCTCTCGACTATTGTTTCTCAACTCAATTGTGGTATACAACAACGATGCCACTTGGCCCCGTAGGTCGTTCACGGTACCCTCTAAGTTATGGATGTGCGTCGTGTTTGTAGATGTTTGCTCTCGTAATTTCTTCAATCGTTCCTCGTCGACTCGCATTGAATTTGGAAGTAGCAGAAGATGAGGTTGTATTGACAGTTGAATAATAGTGAGATGCATGTGAGCCGAGTCCGTACATCATCTTCCTTCTACTATCTCCTCCATCAACGGCCCTTTGAAAGATGTCATTAATGTCGGGTGCGGTCGCTTCGGTCCCTCCCGACCGTCGATTAGCAACCTCTTCCTCATTAATTAATCTTTGTATGGTCTCTTGTATAATTATGAAACACGTCACATCAAATACGGTTGTCAAATAATGTTATTAACTAATAGATATTAAATAATGTTTCAAAGTTATCATTTACTCCGATAATCCTCGACCGTTGATCGATGAAGACTAACTCGGTCATTAACCTTTCTCCGATGAGTCCTCAAGAAAACCTCGTGAGGATCGAGTTCACGACCCAAGCACATTACATTGAAAACATATATCGATAAACGTAAATTTATTAAATATAGTCGGATGTTTAATTAATTATTTTTGATTTTTTAAAAAAAATTATAAATAAATTAAATAATATATATTTTTTAGCATGTGTATGGCGTGCTCTCTATGATCGATTGATCCCTTCGTATGTCTAGAAGGACCGACTTCGACTCCACCGGTCTCGCTCCTACGGTTCCGTCGTCGCCATCTCGGATTGAGCAACGGCCTCGGGTTTCGTCCATTCCGTAGTCCATGCATGCCATATTTCCTGTGAGATATATGTTAGCTTCGGTTTTTTCCTTAGACGACAAAGGAAGTCGAATATCGCTTCCGTGCGAGACTTTTCCATGCTTTCTTAACTATGCTCTCGTTCAAATCATCATCCCATTTAAATGATTTACGCCAAAAAAAATAAATAATAAACACTACTAACTTTACTTTCATATTATTTTATACAATTTAATTAACTATTAAATAATATAATTAATCAAATAAAATTTAGAAAATAAAACCTTAAATTCTTCCAAGTAAAAATCTTTTGTCTCTAGAGTCATTTTTTTCACATCCATCCCGAAGAATGAACGTACTCTTGGAATGTCTTAACGATCCAGCGAGAGCAAACATGAGAGGGATACAACCTATAAAAAAATAAACATTAATTAAATTCATAAATAACGAGTACACAATAACGGTAACCAAAATTTTTTTAAAGTAAATTAAGCATAAACCATACTCATTACGCCCAACGACAATGACCCGTACTCGATGGTCAACCGCATATGTTATTGGTTCCGAAGTCGATTGACATGGGACATTGTGGGGTGGAACGTGTTGAGGAATGAATTGGTTGTCTCGATGTGATGACGAAGGCACCGACGATGATGACGGAAAAGATGAGGAAGGTTGACGTGGAGGTTCAAAAAGCTACGGCCGAGACATGACGAGCATGGAACGGGATGTGAAGGGGACACCGGAAGAGTGGTACGGAGGTATGTCCGGTGGGGGATCCATCCGACCGTGAGCAAAATGAGAAAGGTGTCTACGACGTCCATGATCATCGTCGAACCGATCGGTATCCGAACCACGACCCCTACCTCGCGTCATTATGACCTATATATTAATTATTAAAGTCAATAGTTGTTAAATAAAATATGAATTATATAATGCATATATACTTACATATAACATTCAAATTAATATGAACTAATTGATTTATACTAAACAACAATAAATCATAAACATTTATTTAATTAAATCTTACCTTTAAAAATTATATGTTAACTATGTAGGTAAACATACGAATAAACTTAATTTTTTCCAAAAATTGTGACAGAATAGGGATGGTACCCTAGAGATTTATTAAAATAGTTTGAAAAATTACATTTGGGGGGACAAAACCAGCCTATCCCAACATCCCGGGAGGACAAGGTTGCCTAAACCCTTAAATTCGAACAACAATTACATAAAATCCAAGTGCATAATTTATGAATTGAATAAAAAAATACAATATAACATAATCCAATGGGATATATCATATTATCTCTAATCACTATCATTATAATCATTGTCACATTCTTTATCTAAGTCTTCTTCAACATCGGTTTCTAACTCGATTCATTCCGAATATCTATTTCATCACCGTCCAACTCTAATAATGCTTCACTAGGATCAATCAATGATCGACCTTCATCATCATCAATATGCATGACATTGTGTTGACCTTCTATTTTATTTTCTTAAAAGGGTTCGATATTGGTTTGATCGACGGTGACGGACATTTCTAGCACATCAACCGAAGGCCTTGGTTTAACCTTACATATCGCAAACCAATCTCATCGTATGCGTTTACATATAGGATATGTTACATAATACACTCGATGCGTTTATGATCCTAGTATGAATAGATCGGATCTATTTGAATACCTACGACTATGAACCTCAACTAGTCCATAATGATCATGAACTCGTGTACCGATACCGTGTGTTGTATCATACCAATCACATTTGAACAAAACTCGTTTTCTTTATTGGTAAGGCTGGATACTCAAGTTCGAGTATGTCAATCAACCTATCGTAGTAGTCATTTTCCACCTCACCGTAGTTAACTCCTTTAACACACACTCCACTACACATTGATGCTCTCTTCGAACCACCAACATCGGTATGAAACTTATATCCATTTATAATATACCCCGCATAGGACTTCGCAGTTCGTAATGGTCATTTGGCCAAATCTTTAATATAATGATCTCGTTATAGTTTTAGGTTGTGCTCGGCTTGCTCGTATGTAAGGACCAAGTTACTTATAAGGTAAGTAATAATAAAATTTGATAAAATAAATTTATGAATATTTAATAACAATCTTGACGAGCAGGAATACTCACATATCGATGGAACCATGATGCAAATTGGTTTTGAAGTCGAAAATCAACCTCGTTTTTCGATATATCGAGGTCACTTTCATAAAGTTGATCGATAAAATATCCGACGATAAAAATATTGTTATTATGTGTTCTTAAATTGAATGGTTGTTAATGAATAAATGTATAGTAATAATATTTGATAGTAATAAAACTTACTCCGTGTACGATGTCACCTCATCACGGTTCAATAGAATGTAAGTATGTGTTGCATTCTTTTCTTGATCCGTCGGGACATGTGATCGTACTCGACCAAGAGGTCTACCTTTAGGAATGAATATTGCTAACATGCCTTCAATATTTTCATTCGGTTCTCGATCACGATCAAAGTTTCTAAGCACTTTCCGATGCCTAGTGTGTACATGAGGCTCGAAGTAATATGAAAAGAACATTAAAGCTTCCTCAACTAAATATGCATTGCATATTGACCCTTCGACTACGGCTTTGTTCTTAATATTATTTTTTAATTTGCGAAGGTACCTACAATAATATTGTGAGTTCATTCGACTTAATCAATATTTGACGAGTTATAAACTTACGTATGTCCACTAAAATCATTAATTTGTACCTTTCAAATGGATACATCCATCGATATTGTACAAGTCCGACTATTTTTGCTTCATATGCCAAGTGTATGGATAGATGCTCCATTGAGTCGAAAAAACTTGGTGGGAAAATACGCTTTAATTTGCACAAGATTATTGGTATATTTTCCTCAAGATGGATCATATCTTCAACCTTAATCACAGTAGATGTTATTTCCTTAAAGAATAAGCTAAGCTCGGTGAGTGATTACCATACATTTGTTGGTAACATATCACGAAATGCAATAGGTATTAGCCTTTGCATAAATACATGACAATCATGACTTTTCATGCCATGTAATCCGAGGTTATTCATATCCACACACTTGCCAAGTTTGAGACGTATCCGTCCGGAAACTTTAGTTGTTTAATCCATTCGAGTAATTGTATTTTTTGTTGTTTGTCTAGAGTATAACAAGGTTTTGGGTATTTTCTAGAGTTTTCATCTATTTCTAATTCGGACCGTCGACAATATAGCTTTAAATCTTCTCTTGAATTTGCATTGTCTTTTGTTTTTCCTGGAAAATTCATAATTGTATTAAACACATTGTCGAAGATTTTTTTTCAATGTGCATGACATCCAAATTATGACGTATTAGATTAGAACTCCAATAAGGTAGGTCTCAAAATATACTACACTTTTTCCAACCATAATATTTAGATATATTATTATTATACTCATCGGATCCATCTTCCGTTACTTTCAAGAACCCCCAATTGTTTAATTCTTGTAAAATTTCAATTCCGGACTTTATCGGTGGAGCAATGTCCGTAATAACTGAATTTCGCTTAAACGCGATCCTATTTCGCCCGAACGAATGACGTTGTGATAGAAACTTTCGATGGCAATCAAACCATGAAGTTTTCCTCCCGTTTCGAAGGGTGAAAGCATCGAATTTTCCATACAATACGAACATGCTCGTCTTATCCGCAGTACTCCAACCAAATCACATTGAATATGTAAGAAAGTCACTAATTGTCCACATGACAACAGACTCTCATTTGAAAATTATCTTTACGTGACACATCATAAGTAAGAGCACCTACTTCCCATAATTCTATCAACTCTTTAATTAAGGATTGTATGTATACGTCTAAATTGATTTTAGGGTTCTTAGGACCGGGGACAATAACGATTAAGAACATATATTCTTCTTTCATACATTTTCATGGTGGCAAATTGTATGACGTTACAATGACGAGCCACAAAGAATATTGTTGTCTAGACTTACCAAACGGTTGAAACCCATCGAGTGCAAACACCTAATCTAACATTCCTAATTTCGATGTAAAAGAAGGATGTGTTTGGTCAAAATGTTGCCATGTGAAGGAGTTCGAACAATTACGTATGACGTTGGGCTCACACACATGTTGCGCATGCCATGTCATATCATTAGCGGTGGCATTTGATGTATGCATCCTTTGTAATCGTGGGGTTATTGGAAAATAATATATTTTTTTGTAGGGGACAAATGTTTGTCTAATCAAATCCCGTGTAGGATTTCGATATTGAGGATGATCACATATTTTACAAGAGATTCTCTAGTCGTCCTAACCCCAATAAATCATACAACCATTAATGCAACAATGGATCTTTTCAACGGGTGAACCCATCATTTCTATCATTTTTTTGTACTATAAAAGTCTTCCGACATACGAGTTATCGGGAGGCATCAACTCTTTCATAAGTTGACATAAATCGTCGTAACACCTCTCCAAAAATGATGCTCGGACTTGAGATGCAACAAACGAGACATTGCGGATAACTCGCGAATGGTTTTCCGACCCGAGCCATATTTCTCTATTCGATGCATCTAATAAATCCTAAAATGCTTGTACATAAAGGTTTGGGTCTTCGTCCGTGTTAGACGGATTAAAAGATGGACCAGCTGCATCCATCACCATTGTGTGGTATCGATTAACTTGACGATCATCATATATTTGTTCTTGTTCAACATTATTAAACGAATTGGCATTAATTGCTAAATCATTCTCTCCATGACGTCTCCACACATAATACCCGGACACAAACCCATATCTAAGCAAATGATACTTAACGGTATCAAGGTTTTCATAACTACGATTTTGACATTTTTTTTGTTTACATGGACATCGTATCTTATTTCCATCCATTCACTCGTGGATGACTAACCGCAAAGTTAATAAATTCATTAACCCCTTTTACAAAACGCTCATTTAATAATCCACCAGTTAATCTAAAGTAAATCCAAGAGCGATCCAAATTCATTTTAAACAAAATAGGTATAAAGTAATTGTATTAATTATTTATGTAATTACTTAAATTACTTTTATTACTAAATCTAAAATCTTTTTTTCTTGGACACAAGTTATTTTCTAAATATATAAACAACCTAAGTTTAGAAAAAAATGTTAAATAAAACTTAATTATTTATTTAATTACTAACAATTGCAAATATTTCCTACAATTTTATTTTTTATCTATTTAAAATTTCTTTTAAATTTTTTTTAAAAAAACTTAATTATTTATTTAATTACTAACAATTACAAATATTTCCTATACTTTTATTTTTTATCTATTTAAAATTTATTTCAAAAACTTTTTTAAATACAACTTAATTATTTATTTTCTAACAATTACAAATATTTCTAATAATTTTATTTTTTATCTCTTTAAAATTTATTTCAGAAAATTTTTTAAATACAACTTAATTATTTATTTAATTACTAACAATTAAAAATATTTCTAATAATTTTATTTTTTATCTATTTAAAAAATTTTTCAGAAAATTTTTTAAATACAACTTAATTATTTATTTAATTACTAACAACTACAAATATTTCCTATAATTTTATTTTTTATCCATTTAAAATTTATTTCAGAAAATTTTTTAAATACAACTTAATTATTTATTTAATTACTAACAATTACAAATATTTCCTATAATTTTATTTTTTATCTATTTAAAATTTATTTCAAAATTTTTTTAAATAAAAATTAATTATTTATTTAATTACTAACAATTACAAATATTTCCTATAATTTAATTTTTTATCTATTTAAAATTTATTTCAGAAAATGTTTTAAATACAACTTAATTATTTATTTAATTACTAACAATTACAAATATTTCTAATAATTTTATTTTTTATCTATTTAAAATGTTTTTCAGAAAATGTTTTTTATACAACTTAATTATTTATTTAATTACTAACAATTACAAATATTTCTAATAATTTTAATTTTTTTATCTATTTAAAATTTTTTTCAGAAAATGTTTTAAATACAAGTTAATTATTTATTTAATTACTAACAATTACAAATATTTCCTATAATTTTATTTTTTATCTATTTAAAATTTATTTCAGAATATTTTTTAAATACAACTTAATTATTTATTTAATTACTAACAATTACAAATATTTTCTATAATTTTATTTTTTATCTATTTAAAATTTATTTCAGAAACTTTTTTAAATACAACTTAATTATTTATTTAATTACTAACAATTACAAATATTTCTAATAAATTTATTTTTTATCTATTTAAAATTTTTTTAAGAAAAATTTTTTTAATACAAATTAATTAATTATTTAATTCCTAACAATTACAAATATTTCTAATAACTTTATTTTTTATCTATTTAAAATTTATTTCAAAAAAGTTTTTTAATACAAATTAATTAATTATAGAATTCCTAAAAATTACAAATATTTCTAATAACTTTATTTTTTATCTATTTAAAATTTATTTCAAAAAATTTTTTAAACACAAACTTAATTATTTATTTAATTCCTAATTACAATTACAAATATTTCTAATAACTTTATTTTTTATTTATTTAAAATTAATTTTAGAAAATTGTTTTGATTTATTTTGTACTAACCTAACGCTTTAACTTAATGAACTAGGAATTACTGAAATTAATAATGTTTTCAATAAATTCTGAATTACTTAAAGTAAATTAACAATTATTAGCTACAATAATAACAATAACAATAACAACATAAAATAAAATATAACAATTATATTTTCTAACAAAAAAATTTAACAATAAATTAAAGTAAGTAAATTAACAATTAACAATCAAATTAATTCAATCAAAAATTAAAAAAAATAACACAAAATTAAAAAGTTAAAAATAATATTCAATTAATCAATAATTAACAACAACATTAACATAACAATTAACAATTAAACATTTCAATTAACTATCACAATTTACACTAAAATAACACACAAAATAAATTTTAATTAAATAATCAAATTAAAAAAACACGTGCAAGAAACAATCAATTCAAAAATTAAACCAGCAATAATAAGTAATTAAAAAAATTAAAATAAAATCTAATTATTTAACATAAATAAATAACTGAAAAAATTAATAATTGAAAGGATGGTTTAGATTTAGGTGGACTCGTCACTAAGAGAAGGAGGGGAGAAACCGTCGGAAAAAAAACCTCGTCGGAATATGGTCGACTGGACAACGACGACTTCAACGGAAGAGAGAAAACTTGAAAGGAGGAGGAAAAGAGGGAAGAAATATGGAGATTTTAAGGAAACAATAGTTTTAAGGAGAGAGATCAAAGGATTGGAGAAAAAAAGGCAGAGATGTCGCTACGGGAGGAGAAGAAAACCAAAAAATGGTAGATTCCGATCGACCGATAGTTATAGAAGGGTAAAGCTATGACCGTCGCTAAACCTTCACTAAAAGTAAATTTGAAATTAAATTTGATCGTTTCCCACCAACGGTTTACTTTTAGCGACGACAAACCGTCGTTAATTTAACATTTGCAACGGTTATTTTTGCGATCGTTAAAATAATAAAATTAAATTACCAACGGGTTAGCGACGGTCTAAAACCGTCTCTAAACCATTTCCAGGTTGATTTGGCGACGTTTTAAGACCGTCGCTAAAACGAATATTTTGACAACGGTTTAATAACACCAAACCGTTGCTAATTTTCTTTTTGGTAACGGAATAGCGACGATCTATGACCGTTGCTAAAGTTATTTTTTATTTAGGGTTTTTTTTTATAAAACCGCTGAAAAAATATTAAATAACATGTACCAACGGTTTAGCAACGGTTTAGACCGTTGCTAAATTTATAAACCGTCGCTAAAAGTGTTGGCCTATAACATTAGCAACGGATTGGTGGATCGTTGCTAAAAAACCGTCACAAAATTTAATTTTTGTAACCATTTTTTAGACCGTTGCTAAAGTGTAAAAAATTGTTGCTAATCTAAGTATTTAGCGACGGTTTGTTGACCGTCGCTAAATATTCATCGCTAAAACTCATTTTTGTTGTAGTGTGATCTAATTGAAAAAGATATACAAACTGGTTTTGGTTATTTTTTGTTTTTAAAAATCAAGATGGGAGAAATGAACCTTTGACGGGTGATCTAGCTAAAAAAGATATACAAACCACTTTAGGTGATCTTTTTCTTTAAAAATAGGATCAAAGAAATAAATCTTTGACGAGTTATCCAATCGAAAAAGATATATGAACTACTTTACATGATCTTTTTTTTTAGAAAATGAGATAAAAGAAACAAATATTGGATAGATGATTCGATTGAAGAAGATATATGAACTGCTTTGGGTGATCTTTTTTTTTTGAAAAACGAGATTGGAGAAATAAAAAATATATACGAACCACATTGGATGATCTTTTTCTTTTTTGAAAAAAGAGGTTGGAGAAATGAACCTTTGACACGTGATTCGATCGAAAAGATATACAAAGTGATGATCTTTTTCGTTTTTAAAAAACGAGATCGGAGAAATGAACCTTTGGCAAGTAATCCGATTATAAAAGATATCCAAATCGCTTTGAATGATCGGATGAGATATTTTTCTATAATACATCGATGAACTCGATTGTAATGGTTAGTTTCATACTCGCATGAAGCATAAGCTACACTTTCAAAGCATAACTTATCTTTTATTGTTTTGCTACTAACGAAGCTGAATATGAACTATACTAGTTTATCGACTTTTGATTTGCTTGAGACATCCCTACAACCCCTTGATTTAGCTACTTTGATTGTTTTAGCTAATGTTCAAATAGTTGTCTGCTTAGGCCCCTATCACAATGATCGGTTTCATGATGTCATTGTTCAACCGATTGTCGATTTTGTTTTGAGTGTTTGGATCATGGTCTTGTCCCTTAAGTGTTTTTAGTTTTATGGATTACCATTCAAATTGGATCATAAGATGCCTTTAAGTACTAGTTGAGATTATACCTTTACAACTCTTTTGGCATAGCCACTACTCGTATTCAAATGCTTGTCTTTTGATATTTGCATCGCAATTTACAAATTAGCTTTGACATTTTTTAAATTTTTCAAGAAAGATTATTGAATAGACATTTGGTTCTCATGGATTAAGATGTGAACTTAACAAATTCTCTTAAAAACAATTCAACTTATTTGAAAGAAATATAAAGATGTTCGATAAAAGTACTTTCATTCATGAAGATATTCAAGTTGATTGATTAAAATTCAAAACATGATATTTAAATACTATGATGCAATTTTCTTAAGAATGTTGTTGGGCTAAAGCAACAAACATGTTTGGATCATGTAAGGTTTGTATAAAAAATGGTTTTTTGATGCTATTAAAGACAAATGATCAAATTATAAGTCCATTTTAGTGAACGTAAAGGCTTGAGCGGAAGGTATTTTAAAAAATTGAAGACAAATAGTTAAATTATAAATCATTTTTTGAGCCATTGGTGGTTCACCAACATCATGTTTATGGGTTTATAGGCATTAGTGGCTTGTTAATTTTGTGTTTATAGGCTTGTAGTCGTTAGTGACTCATTAATTTTGCTTTTATGGGCTCATAGCTATTAATAGCTCACCGATTTCATGTTTATGGGCTCATAGTCATTATTGACTCGTTGATTTTGTGTTTATGGGCTTGTAGTCAATATTAGCTCACCAATGTCATTCTTAAGGGCTCATAGTCATTATTGATCGGTCAATTTTATATTTATGGGCTTGTAGTCATTAGAGACTCATCAATTTTGTATTTATAGATATATAATCATTAGTGACTTATCGATGTTTGTGCTTATGGACTTGAGCCACTAGTGGCTTGCCAATGTCATGTTTTTGGGTTCGTAGACATTAGTGTCTCGCCATTTTAAACATCTTTTTCTTTTTCTTTTAGAGTATGGAAATTGGCCTTTGATTGGCTTAAATCTCAAACTGCTTGATTGAACCATCCCAATAAGATAAATTCACTTAAATAGTTATAGACTCGTAACATATTAAAGACCGGACTTTTAGTTTCATATGCATGCAATTCAGCTTATCTTAGGTAGGATGTAGTGGCGGTGATCTCGATCTTTTCCATTCATAATCAATCCCTTACTTATATTTTTGCATGAACCAATCATTATTGAATTTTTATAGTTTTTCCGATGTTAGATGGCGACTCCTTTTTGAATTTTCTATCTTTCCCGGAGAAAAAGCAATTTGTTGAACTCTCTTTGACGACACTTTTTTTCCCTAACTATAATTAATTTGCAACATGTTAATACCACATCATACTTTTTATCCGTATTTTTCTTTTTTGATGAAACTAATAACTATCGTCCTCCTATTTGATTGAAATCCGTTCATGAAAAATAATGACATGCCCATTCAATGTTTGAAAATAGTTTTATATCTCTAATCGATGCACAAAAGCATTACCTTCATGAGAAAAATTACAAAAAAAAATATTTTCACTATGACATCCATTGACATTCTAAATCAATGGGTACAATGTTTTGAAACTTCCTTAACATCCTTTGTGTGAGCCAAGTCACCCCCATAAATAATCTTCATCATCCGCTACATAGTGCGGGATGCCAACTAGCATACTCTAAGTCCATATGGTAACTATTGGATCAAGTTCCTCTCAAATTAGTGCTAACATAATATATCATGTTATTTGCAAGCATAGTTAAATGGTTGTGTATCTTGTTTTTGATTTAAAGCGAGTTTGAGTCCCAAGAATTCTATTTTATTTGATTATTATGTAATTGAGGAAGATTACCTTCTATTATATAGTCCAATGCCCACAAACCTTATGAAATATATATATATATATTATCAAATTAACTATTGGATTGAGTTCCTTTCAAATACCCTATATATATTCATCATCCTTTTTAACATACATTAAACAAGATTTGCCATAAATAATACGTGATCAAATTAAATAATTTATTTATTTTTGCAGTTAATAAGAATATGAAATAATCTTAGTCGAATTAGAAACTAATGGCTAGGAGTTAACTAACATTATATATCATGTTAGTATTAAAAAAACCTAATATGTTACTATTAGATAGTTAATCATATACTTTTGCTTTTGTTCACTAACTCGCACACAGTGTGTAAATGAGTTTACCTTATATTTAAATCATATACTATTTGAATATTTTTTTATTGAGACCTACTTGCTTTTGACTTAATTAAGATCCTCTATTTTTGAGATTTGTTATTTTAGACTTTTTGTTATAACGTCACCAATAAGTTATCGATATTTAACATTGTAAAATAAAAAATTTGGACTATATGTCGATTGTCTGATTGGTGATGTTATAATAAAAATTCTAAAGTAATAAATTTCAAAAAATAAAAAATCTCAAATAAACTAAAAAAAGAGTAGAACAGACTCAATAAAAAAATAAAAAAAATGACATGATCTAAATATGAAGAAATTAGCATTTAAATTTTAGGTCTAACCATGAGAAATAAAATTTGCATAAATATCCATATTCTAATATATATATTTATTTTATTTTAATCAATTAAAAAAGAAACTTAATCATAATACATGAAAAATCAATAAAAACATATTGAGAGAGAGAGAGAGATGATTTTTTTTAATATATATTAAGAATGTTCATTTTCTTCATCTAACGAAGAGGTATGTTATTTACAATTAGACAATATCAATATTTAAATTATTTGCATATTTTACCTTCTTTTTTTCGACGCTAAAATGCATCTTTGAACCACACACCCTCTAGATCATATTTTACCTTCATCTAAAATGAATCAATACTAAATCAGATTTTAGAACTAACTTAACCACACACCCTGTAGATCTCATCCAAGCACTTTTTAGTCATTAAAATTCCTTTTGACCAGTCAAGTAAGGAAGGGGAAATCTAGCCCTTAATTCTTTACTTCTAGATTTCATCAATAGCTAAAAAAAGTAGTTGTGCCAAAACATGGAGATTTGTTTTAATTGCTTTTGTCAGACTTGACCTTGCACGTGTGAAAGGCGTTAAAGTTAGTTGGGTAATTTGTCGAAAGTGACAGGGGTAATGATGTATTTTCGAAGGTTCATCTAAATCTTAGAAGCAGCTGTCGTAATCATCGGCCCAACGTGTGTAAGCTTAGAAAGTCCACGGAGGCATAGGGGTCCTACTAGAAAATGGATACTTCCAGAGCGAATTGTAGTATTGTCTTTTCGGATCACTAGCTTTTGGTAGTAGTGAATCTCTTGGCATAATGGAAAAAAAAAAAATTGTGCTTAAAAAATGTGAGGCTAAAATTTGAGTTGTAATATGAGAAATAAATTCTTGAAATTTGTTTCAATTTGAGTTATAATATGAGAAATAAATTCTTGAAATTTGTTTCAACATGGGTTATTTTATTTCTTTAAGTATTGGACTAATTTTTACAATTTATTTCTTTTTGTAAATTGTCTTTTAAATTTGCTTCAACATAAGATTAAGGTAATATTAAGAGAAAAAGTTTAATAATAGGTTTTAAGGTAATATTAAGAGACGAAACAGTTGGAAAAACCTTATTTGAGAACTTGTTTTTGAATCAAACCGGCAAATTAAATTTTATATAAATATTTTACAAATTCGACTCTATATTTATTGCATTTAGGCAATTAGATTCAATTGTTCTCAATTCTGAACAAAGATCCAAAACTTTACTGTTCTGGAAAATATTAGCCACATGTGACTCTCTCGTAATTAAGAAAAAAATCATTTCTATATATTTTTTGAAAAATGTAAAATGAATAATCTTAATGTGAGATCCACAGGTGACTCTCTTGTAATTCTCATTCTCCAAATAGCATATTTTAGGAAAATAAAAAAAGAATTTTATGAAAAACATAAAAAATTTATTATCAATCCAATCAAAATGCCTGCAATTATTATTCCTGTCTTCATACTTAGAAAACTTATTAAAATTTCTTTCATGGATTTTCTTCTATTCATGTATAAAATTTGCAATACAAGTTGTGTGGTTGTTAGAAGTCACATGTGTTTTCCATATTAATTTTATTCATTTTAAAAAAATTAAAATGATTTATTTTAAATCAGGATAGAGTAATTTAGTTAAAATTGTGTGACATGAGATTAATATTTTTTACAAAACATTTTTGTTTTGTTATTTTATTTTAATATTCAGGGACGTTTGAATCTAATTATCGAAATGAATTGAATACAAAATCAAATTCGATAAATTATTTATACATGATTTAACTTACAGATTGAACATAGATATAGAATCTTAAAATGGTTTTTTTTTTCAAAAAAAAAAAAAACTTCCTAAAAGCAAATTTGCATAAGAATAGATGATAAAGTATGTAACAAAATTTCATATATAATATCTTATTTTTCTACCGTCAAATATATTGTAGTTTTATTTATTCAATCATCGCAGGCTTTGAAATCTTTCTTGACAAATGACAAGAAGTGAAACAAAGATGACAAAGATTGAGGACGGCAATGAAAGATGAGTTTGAGCTTTTCTTCTGTAATATTATTTTAAATATAATTTGAAGCGTTATTAATTGAAATATTCTTGCACCATTTTATATCAAGAGTTTTTGCTGAATTTAACGAGTGGACTGTACCATTATCTTAATTCTATTTTAATACAAATAAAGACTCGATTTTTGGTTTGACTGTATCATTGATCTTTGAAATAATTTAGTTAATTAAAGTAATTAACTATAACACTGACAATTAATCATGCTTTCTTATTACTTAAACTTAAACTTATGAACAATACTTTGCATGAAAGAACATTATGCTATCACACTCTATTCCTCTACAAAGATTTAGAATATATATATATAGACTGTCATGCCGCTCTTAGAGTGGAAATTAGATATTATAATTATTTATGGGAATTGAGAAAGTTCCTTGGCAAAAGCATTTCGTAAACTTGGACAAAAGGAAATTGTGGTCCTACGTTTTTCGGGCTCAAACGAAATTTAGAAAGTAGAAATTAGAGAAAACCAAGATATCCAAAAAAATAAAAATAAAAATAAAAATAAATATAGAGATATATAAATAAATAGGAGGGCTCTTTTTACTCTCCGTCTCTCTCTCTCGCCTAAGAAAGAGAAAGTGTCTTCCTTGGTATCAGAGAGAGAAAAAGAAACAGAGGAGGAGAGACTTTGAGATCTGAGTCACCCAAAACTCGAAACTTGAGGGCCCTTATTTGTCAAAAGGGTCTTCCTTTTCTGCTCCATTTTTTTCTACTTCTGGTAATAATTCTCTTTCTTTCGTTTCTGTTATCATATCCCACAATTCTTTTGCTTTTATGTTTTCTTGCTTGATATGTATTGATCTTGATCGTTGAAGGGGTAGTTGTAATTTACTTGGTAGTCTCTCTTTTCTTGCTTCTGTTGGGATTTCTTTTCATTATTGCATGATTGGATTGGTGTGTCAAAGTTGGAAAAGATTGGATCTTTGAGAAGGACATGTTTTTTTAAGTGATCTGATGTGGTGTTTTTGATTATGGCTTTTTCTATTGGATTTGCTTGTTTTTCTTTTCTATGTACTGAAATGTGTGGATATCTCTGTTTCATCCAATTGTGTCTTGATTGTTGTTGCTGTTGTGTTATGGATTTTGTGGTAATTTTATCTGTGTTTGCTTTGTTTTTTACTTGAATGATAAGTTAGATATGATTCATTTGTTTACTTAACTTTGATCTTGGTTTTTAGCAAAACAAATGGATTTGGACTTGCTTGATGCCTCGATCTTGTTGTAAAATGGGTTTTTTTTTAATATTCTTTATTCTCATGACATGTGGTTGTTCGTACATCAGGATTGTTCATTTGTGAGGTTGATCTTTGCTCAGAGAAATGGGTGTTGAGGTTGTGGCACCTGAGACAGTTCAGGCCCCTATTGACGGCGTGAGTGAAGTGGATAAATCGATTCTGCATGAGGAGGAAAATGGGAAACTGGATAAGGCATCAGGGCTTGCTGAGCCCATACAATTTGGTTCACATGGGGAGGAGGCAGTTAAAATAGAAGGAAATGATGTTACAGATGCCAACTTGCCAAAGGATGCGGTTGACGAGTGGCCTGCTCCTAAGCAGATCCATTCCTTTTATTTTGTAACGTACCGACCACATGATGATCCAATAATAAAAGCCAAAATTGATCAGGCTGATAAGGAGATTCAGAAGAGGAATCTGTCCCGGTTTCAGATTACGGAAGAATTAAAAGCTAAAAGGGTAAGTTGGAAGCTTATTGTTTTTACTAGATATGCTATTTGCCATGTATTGGTGGTTTTAGAAAACTATAAATTACTAGAAAGTTATGGGTTTTAAGATTTTTTTGTGAATTGTCATGATTGGTCAAGAATCATTCCATAGCAGCATGCAGAAATAATGTAGCTAATCAACTCTTTTTGTTCATTTTCGTCACATTTATTTCGGTCAACAGGGTTATTATAATAATGGGACTGTAACTCTTTTTTTTTTTAAAGAAAGAAATTGCATATTACTCTATGAGCACAAGAAAAGTATGGTAAATCTTTAATTGTGAAACCGGTGGAAACCTCATCTGAATATGTGTTTGGTGAGGGTTTCTTCTGTATAATTTGTCTCATTTTTCCTTTGTTTTGTTCGAAAAGTGAAAGACATAGGATGAAAGATCTGTGCAGAATTTCCTTTTCATGGCGAACAGTTGATTTTGGAAACAGCTCGATTTTGAAGGGAGTATTCTTTATGAAAAGCAGGAATGATAGGTAGAAGGCAAACTAAAAGTATTGCCATTTATGTATTTAGTTTTACCTGCAATTTTCCCAAGTCAACAAGCTGAAGTACATCTCCTGTCATCTTTTTCTATTAGTCTCTGTTTGTGTCCCCTTTTAAATGCACTTAACAGAACCTGTTTGTGTTTATTGTCTAAAGAGAGGAGAGCTCATTTCTATGATGAGTTGTGTTCATTTTTACTATTATTCACCCTTTGAATGTTGAAATTTAGAAATGAAGATCTTAATACTACTGATTGGCCTTATGAGCGTTTCAGTTTTATTAAACCATGTGTGTTCATGGATGGAATTGGTTTTTTGTCTGTCTGGTCTATTAAAAGACAAACATGATTAATTTGCCAGCAAATATTTTTGGTACAGATGCATCGCAAATATAAGAATGATGTTTTGATGTTTGTTAAAGTAGCATTGCAATAATGTTAACGACGAAGAAAGTCTTACTTTTACATTTGCTATGTCAATTCAATGGCATGGTAGTTAAACCTTTGCTCAAGTTTTTCACTAATGATTACAAAATTGTTTCAGAATGGTGTTTGAGAACTGTAGGAAGATTGTTAGTCTCGAAAAGTTTGAAATACTAAATATAAGGCTCCCTAAAGTTGACAATATTTATATTTCAGCTTTCAGATTGATGATGTGTTCTTTTGATTTTTTTTCCTTATATTTTAGCTGCGAGCTTGATTGTTATGTTGTACTATTACATAGCATGTTTTTCCCATTATATGACTGTGTTGCACCTTTGTTGAAAAAGATTCACCAATCTAGTTCCAAAGAAATTCTACGTATTTTTCTGTTGTTCTTCTGCAGTCAAAACGAGCAGAGTTGATAGGCCTGGTGAGGAGTCTGAAGAATGAGCATAGGCAGTATAAATCAATATTTGATGAGAAAAAAAGGGAGATGGAACCTCTGCAGCAGGCACTGGGCAAGCTGCGTAACACAAATAGTGCTGGTCGTGGTGGTTTATGTTCATCTGAGGAAGAGCTTAATGATCTTGTATGTTTTTAGCCACTAGCTTCGCATATGTACTGGGACTTGCCATTTTATTTTGATGCATTAGTAAGCGATACTGCATTTTTTAAGTTTTCGGATTGAATGGTTATTTCAGATCTACAGCTTGCAATACCGCATACAACATGAGAGCATCCCATTGACAGAGGAGAAGCAAATACTTAGAGAAATCAAACTGCTTGAGGGGACAAGGGAAAAAGTAATTGCTAATGCTGCTATGAGAACAAAGATTCAGGATTCAATGGGTCAGAAAGAAGCCATTCAAGACCAGGTCAAAGTAAGATAATTGTTTTTGAACTATCATGTGTTGGAAGTTTGTTGTTTCACCAACTTTACTTTCTGTCTGAATGATTGTTATCACCATATGTGTAACAGTAATTTACTCCATTTTGGTTATTGTAGCTTATGGGTGTCGACTTGGATGGAGTAAAGAAGGAGCAGCAAGTACTTTGGGGAAAAGTTGATGGACTTGATGGGAAATTGAAGGCACTGGATGCTGAAATTACAACTTTAGTGAATGAGTTGACAGCTGTGTCGCAGAAGAGGGAGAAAGCGTATGAAACTATTCAGGAACTACGGAAACAGCGCGATGAGGCGGTATGTTTATTAATTTCAATAATTATTTCATGTAAACAAAAGAGCCGTCTATCTGTGGGTTTGTAGGCTTGTGCTATGTTAACACAGAAAGGATTGGGTTCGCTAAATTATTGCTATTTTTAAAAGCATTTTAATGACTTTTATATGATCTTTTGCATTGTTCATTACTTTTTGTTTAAAATATTGCTTTGTGATGTGGGGATTCTCATGGTTGTTTAGCCCGTTGTCTATTGGAGCTTTGCAGAATGCATGCACATCCCTGTGGGACATCAAAATTTTGTATTTGGATCCAAATCTGCTAACGTTGTCTGTTATGATGTTGAAACAACAGGAGTTTCAATCACAAGTATATTAGTTCTCCCTTTTGTAAAGTACAGGGCAATAGGACTATGTATAGGTTCAGTGGATTTGGTTTGTTTTGATCTGGAACCAAAAGCCTTGTACCACTTTTAGTCTTTAATTTTACCCTTAACGTTTTCTCCTTGTATCTACTACTACTTCAAGGTTAGTTTTGCCAGCAATCTGCTGTCTGAGAAAGCAAAATACAAAGCAAGTATACTTCCACATGTTTGCTTGGACATTGGCTTTGATATGTTGTGAAAATCTTCTGGTCCAAAAGTATGGTGTTTCAGAGGTGTAGCTGGAGTCTATCTTGGAAGCATTTTTTAACACCATTACTTAGTGAGATTATTGGTTGCATGGGAGCCTGTAGTGGACATCACTTCAAAACCAAACTGATGTTGTAGACTTGGGGTTTTTATACTTTTGCATTGCGAGAATGTTTTTGAAATCATATTATTCCTTAGTGCATGCCTTGCACTGCCTACTGGAGGACTGTATTTTTGACAAACTTCTCTAGAATCTTGCTTTGAAGTGAGTAGTTTTATAAAAGCCCAAACTGCCGAGCCATATTGGATTCCCGCCTCCTCTTCTCCTTTCTTTTTGACATAATTGAATTTGGCATTTTGTTTGGATTATTGGCTGTAGAATAGTTATTTGATCATTTTTCTAGTTTTTGGAGTACAATTGGATCAAGTTTGTGTGTAATTTTTTTGGACATACCTTTAATTTATCTTTTGCGTCTTTATCAGGATGAATTGTTTTGGACATACCTTTAATTTATCTTTTGTGTCTTTGTCAGAATGCCAACTTTTACCAAAGCCGTATGCTCTTGACCAAAGCCAAAGAACTTGCTGCTAAGAAAGATGTACAGGCTCTTGAAGAACTTGCACATGCTGAGGTAGGTTAGACAAATACTATCTGGTGTTAGGAACAGCAGTGTCTAATTATTGCTGATATATGTCAATGTTTTGCTATAATATCTGTAATTAGGTTGAAAATTTTATGTCCCTCTGGAGCCATAACAAGGCCTTTAGGGATGATTATGAGAAAAGAATTTTGCCCTCGCTTGACCGCCGGCAATTGAGTAGGGATGGACGAATTAGGAACCCTGATGAGAAGCCATTGGTGATATTGGAGACACTGATACCTTCTGAACCAGAGCCAGCGGTAAAAGCTAATGCAAAGCGACCAAAAGAAGACCCAAAACCCACTCCAAAAGATGTTTTACCCACCCAAAAGGTCCAGAAAGAAACTACTAAGACAGAATTGAAGACCACTTCTGAGCAGTCTGACATAGTTGACAAGGATGTCTCTGGGTTGGAAAATCTGCGAAAGGATCCTTCTCCTGCAGAAAAGAAAGTTGATGAAGCAAAATTGAAGGAGATGAAAAGAGAGGAGGAAATAGCAAAAGCTAAGCAAGCCATGGAAAGGAAGAAGAAGCTGGCTGAGAAAGCAGCTGCGAAAGCAGCTGCTAGAGCTCAAAAGGATGCTGAGAAAAAGCTCAAGGTTATTAGTTTATTTCTTTATTTTTGCCATTGCTTAGTTTGCTATTTGTATTTAGAAACTCAAAAAAAGACTCTTCTTTGATTTACTTTAGGAGCGTGAAAAGAAATTAAAGAAGAAGGCTTCAGCATCTTCACCAGCTACTGAGGCTGAGGAACCTCCTGAAGCAGTTGCAGAGGCAGTAGAACCTGAAAAGGTTGAAGTGAATGATGAGTTCCCTGGTCTGGTGAAGGAAAAAGTTCGGAAAGAGAATTCTGTTAGGTCTAGGAATCGTCCAAGAGGCCCAGATTCACTTCCTAAAGCCATCTTGAGGAGGAAAAAGTCAACTAACTATTGGATGTGGGCTGCTCCTGCTGCTTTGGTAGTTCTTTTACTTCTAGTACTCGGGTACTACTATGTTCTCTGATGAGGCAAAACTAGAATTAAATAGAAGAGTTATGGACAGTTTTCTGCTTGATGAGCATGTGAGCGGCCAGGTCTGTTCTAGCAGAATCGAGTCATTTATGTTGCTTCATCCTGTCAGATGGATGGACCCCAAACTCATAATCTTGTTCGTAGCTCAGTCAGTTTAAAGGTTTAGACAGTGAGAACTAAAGACATTTGGTTTGTTTTATGTGTCCAAATTTTGACGTTAGTGAAATTTCATAATTGTTATCTGAAGCGTTTGCTCAGGTAGTTTTATTATAAATTAATTATATTTGCATACATAATGTTAATTATTTATTATTTATTTTTTCATGTTCTAAAATTTTTATTTTTAAATAAAATAATTTAATTAATATTGTAAAAGAATCTCTTAATTATTCAAATATAATTTTTTATACTAATATTATAAATTATTTTATTGATAAATATATATAAATCAAATAAGTTTATTCAATATATAAATTTGATTTACATTAATGGTTAAAAATAAAATATTTATTCGTATTATACTATATGAATCGTTAACTCGCATGTATAATGATTATTTAATCGTAATGTAACGTTAAAATAACTAAGGAGTGGATAGCTAAATAATAGCTCGAAGTAGTTAAATTATAGTTCATTACTGTATTTCCGTGTTCATTAACTTTAGGGAATACACTACTAACTCAACTTGCAATATTAACAAATGAATTTAATTGAAACAATGGAATCCGAGGTAGGAATGTGACATTGTTCGTTGTTAAAAAAGGTTATTGTCCTTAAGGACCGGTAAAAGCAAGAAACCTTGTTTGGAAAGAGTGTTCTCCTTCCTACGGAGCGTTTGTAGCTAGAAGACCTTGTCGAGTGGATGAGTAATTCACGTTTTTGGTCTTTCTTGTGACTATCCGGAATTGTAGTAGGTTGAGGATGTAGTAATATCCCGACCCTTCGACATAGTTGGCAAACATGAATCCACTTTATTCTTCATACTCAACTACTTCTTAAGAAGGGATACATGGTGTTGCGGGGTCCGACAATGTTGAATAGCTCTCCGGGAAGGATAGAGAATTAAAAAAGGAGTCGTCACTTAGCATTGGAGAACTAAAAAACCTAAAAATGACCAATCTATGTAGATATTTAGGTAAGAGGTTTGTTATGGATAAGAAAGATAAAAATCACCACTAACTCACCCTACGTAAGGTAGGCTACATTTCATGCATATGAAAACTAAATGATCTAGTCTTGATACATTATGAGTCTATGTCTATTTAAGGGAATTCATTTTTCTAGCACAATCGAGTATTTTTAGGACACGAGTTCGGTCAAAGAACTATTTTTGTACTTTGATAGAGAAAGAAAAAGTATCCAAGAATTGGTGAGTCCCTAGCAATTGCAATGTAAAAGCACATTTGGGATCCACTATGATTCATTGTTCAAGGCAACCTATCCCTATTGTTTGTTGTTCGGGGCAACATATCCTTATAGTTTATTATCCAAGACAAGATATCTTTATAGTTCATAGTTCAAGGCAACTTACCTATAGTTTGTTGTTCAAGGCAACCTATCCTTATAGTTCATTGTTCAAGATGACATATCCCTATGATTTGTTGTTCGGGACGACCTCTCTTACGGTTCATTTTCCAAAATTAATCTTGAAAAATTCACTGGGTTTATCCATACCATAATTAATCAATCACAATTATAGTGTTAACTCAAGGTGTAATCTTGATTGACTTATCATACTCTTGCATCACATTTTGGAGCTTACGCCACACAAGCAAACATGACATGAACATAACATTTAATTAATCATCCTAAAAAACAATAGCATTCTCAAATATACATACCAAGATTGACACTCACCATAGATAAACCATTGAAATTAAAATTCAAGCCTAGCTCCATCACGAGCATTGAATGCCGACCTTATTTCACCTCAAAAGTACTAGGAGTCTCCGATCCATTCGAGTTCGATACACAATGATGTATCTTAATCACACTTCAAATCTCATATATTCATAATAAACTTCGCATCCATTCACAAAATCAATCCAAATACATTTAAATTCGGGAAGAATCTAAATGCGATAAAAAGATGTCGAGAACTTACTTTGTTTTTCAAAACAACCAAAAAGTTCCCAAAACCGCTTCGAAAATCTATTTTATGCGCCTTATTCGAGTCCTTTGATAGAGACCATCTATATTGTCAATCGAAGGGAGGGAAGGTTAGCACTTCAAATCGTGATTCCTTCTTCACTTTTTGGACCACTTTCTTCGATCTTCAATAGGGAGAATTTATATTGTCAACCAAATAGGAAAGTTGGCCTAAAAAAAAGTGCGAGGCTATCTTTTTGAGGCTGGAATGCCAAGAAGTTGTTGTCTGCAATCGCTAAAAAATGGATTGCTACTTGAAGATTTGCAATCCGTGGCTACTATTGGAAAAACATAGAAAGGCTTTAGTGTTTAGGGAGAGACTGTTTCTCTGTCTAGGTTTCTTTTTGCAAAAGAAATGAATGACCTCCCCTCATGAGAGAGAAAGAGAGCTTTATAGTGGGCGTTGCTAGGGTTTTAAGTGAAAACTTCAACTTGTATTTTTTCTTTTTGTCTTTTTTTTCCTCCCTATTTTAACTCACATCTCTTTGTTTTCTAGCCTAACATCCCTCCAATTGGATTTTTTTTTTTTTTTTTTTTTTTTGCAATTAAGCCTCCAATTAAAATTTTCTTGGTCCTAATTCACCATACACACACACATATATATATATATTAATTCGACACCAAATCTCAATTTTCCTTTATCTCTTCTTTTTTCCTTTCTCTTTGTCTTTTTTTTTCTTTACTCACAAAATCAATAGGATTCTTAAAAAATCCTAATCAAAAGTAAACACTTGTAAAATAAAAACAAGGGTAAAAAATTGAGTGACAATAGTTATCCTCTTTTTGCAATGCTTTCGCCACAAAGTCATTGAAAGGCTATTTTTTGGGCTTTGCATAGAAAGCTTTGTAAATAAAATTGAAAAAAGAAAAGAAAAGGAAATAACTAAAATATAAGTAACAATCGAACAAAAGGAATACACATCATTCTTTTGGCTCGTTGGTTAGGGCAATCTGCCTTTATAGTTTGTTTTATATGACTTGTCCCCTTCCGGGTCAAATGCATATGACTTGCCTAGTGATCCTAACAAGGTAAGATGATATTGGGGTTTGATTCTAACCATTGTATGAATAAGTAGGCTCTATCTAAGTATCAAAATGGTATAATCTAGCTTAGTAAAGCTTAGTAAAATCACTAAAACTGATCACAATAACATTAGTAATCATAAAAATCATCAATTACTCATCGGACGATGGTTGTTAGTAAAAACGTTTGAGGTTTGGTGAGTGTTTACCAAAGGAAAAACCCATGAGGGCACATTACTAACTCTCTAGAACCCGAAACAAATGCAAATGACATTATAATTATGCGAGTGATGTATTTGGGGTAGTACTCCATACCCGAGACTTAGAAATTAAAGGCTAAAAACTAAAATTAAAAGGCTACAAGAAAGGCAAAACACACAAAGCAAGTTCACGAGCACGCATACAAGCAAGCATGCAATTAAAAGTAAAAAATCACTAAAGAATTAATCATATAGGCATAGAAACATAACATATAACCAAATATTTCATTCATATATACGAGTTGAAGATTTATATTTCTAGTGAAGTTGCAAACTATCATGGGGTTCAACGATGTCAAGTTTTTCAATGAATAGCTCTATAGGAAGGATATGGAATTAAGAAAGGAGTCTCCTCCTAGCATCGGAGAAACTAGAAAACTAAAAAATGACTAATTTGTATGGATATCTAGGTAAGGGGTTGGTTACGAGTAGAAAAGATTGAAATCACCATTACCTTTGCCTTACTTGAGATAGGTTGCATTGCGTACATATGAAAACTAAATAATCTGGTCTTAATATGTTATGAGTCTATGCCTATTTGAATGAATTCATTTTATTAGGATAATCTAGTATTTTTTAAATACGAGTCGATAAAAAGCTTATTTCCATAGTCCGATATATATAAATATAAAACAAGTATCCAAGAATTGACGAGCCCTTGATAGCTACAACCCATAAAAACATATTTGTTATCCATATGGTTCATTATTTAGGGCAGACCTATCCCTATGATTTGTTATTCAGGACAACTTATCCTTATGATTCATTTTTCGAACATCCTATTCATGTGGTTTGTTGTTCAAGGAAACCTATCCTTATGGTTTGTTGTTTAAGACAACTTATCCCTATGGTTCATTGTTTAGAGCAACCCGTCCTTATGGTTTGTTGTTTAGGGAAACCAATCCATATGGTTTGTTATTCAGGATAACCTATCCTTATAGTTCATTATTCAAAGCAACCTATCCTTATGCTTTGTTTTTTAGGGCAACTTATCCCTATGGTTCATTATTCAAGACAATATATCCTTATGGTTTTTTTTCTTAGAGCAATCTATCTTTATGGTTCATTGTTTAGAGCAACCAATCCCTATGGTTCATTGTTCGGGGCAACCTATCCCTATGGTTTTTTATTTAAGGAAACCTATCCATATGATTTATTGTCCAGGGCAACCTATCCTTATGGTTTGTTATCCAAGGTAACCTATCCCTATAGTTTGTTGTTCGGGGTAACCTATCCTTATAGTTTATTGTTTAGGGCAACATATCCTTATGATCTATTTTTTAGAGCAACCTATCTACCTGGTTTGTTGTTTAGGACAACCTATTTTTATGGTTCATTGTTTAGGTTGTTTAGGATAACCTATCCCTATGGCTTATTATTCGGGGTAACTTGTCACTATGGTTTGTTTTTCGGGGCAACTTATCCCTACGAGTCATTGTTTAGGATAACCTATCCCTATAGTTGATTATTTAGGATAACATATTATTATGGTTTGTTGTTCAAGGGAACCTATCTCTATGGTTCATTATTTAGGGCAATGTATCCCTATGGTTCATTGTTTAGTGTAATCTATCCCTATGGTTTGTTGTTTAAGGCAACCTATCCCTTATGGTTTTTTATTCAAGATTACCTATCCTTATGGTTTATTGTTTAGGGCCACCTATCCCTATGATTTATTGTTCGGGGCAACCTATCCTTATAGTTTGTTGAGGGAAACCTATCATTTTGGTTTATTATTCATTGTTCGAGCAATCTATTCCTATGGTTTGTTATTTAGGACAACCTATCTCTATGGTCCATTGTTCATAGTAACTTATCTCTATGGTTTGTTTTTTAGGACAACTTATTTTTATAGCTCTTTGTTTAAGGTAACCTATCCCTATGGTTTCTTATTCAAGGTAACTTGTTACTATATATATATTTTTTTAAGATAACATATCCCTATAGTTCATTGTTTACGATACCTTATCCCTATGGTTGATTATTCAGGACAACCTATCCTTAGGGTTTGTTGTTCGGGGCAACCTATCTTTATGATTTTCTTTTATTCAAGGCAACCTATCCCTATGGTTCATTGTTTAGTGTAGCATTTCATTATGGTTTGTTAGTTAAGGCAATCTATCCATATGGTTTATTGTTCAAGGCCATAAATCCTTATGGTTTATTGTTCTGGACAACCTATCCCTATAGTTTGTTGTTCGGGGCAATCTATCTCTATGGTTTATTGTTCAGAATAATTTATCACTATGGTTCATTTTTTAGGGCAACCTATCCTTATGGTTCATTGTTTAGGAAAACTTATCCTTATGGTTGATTATTTAGGATAACTTATCCCTATGCTTTGTTGTTGTTTAGGATAATCTATCTTTTTGGTTCATTATTTAGGGTAACCTATCTCTATGGTTCATATTTTCGGTGTAACGTATTCCTATGGTTTGCTTTTTAAGAAAACCTATCTCTTTGGTTTATTGTTCAAGACCACCTATCCCTATGGTTTATTGTTCAAGGTAACCTATCCCTATGGTATATTGTTGGTATATTGTTTAAGGTAACCTATCCTTATGGTTTGTTGTTTTGGCCAACCTATCCTTATGGTTCATTATTTAAGAAAACCTATTCCTATAATTTATTGTTTAGGACAACCTATCCTTAGGGTTTATTATTCAGGATAACCTATCTTTATGATTTGTTGCTCACGACAACCTATCCTTGTGATTTATTTTTTGAAATTAACCCTAATAAATTTGTTGGGTTTATACATATCATATTTAATCGATTACAAGTACAATTTTAACTCTCCGTGTTAACTTCGATTGACTTATTATACTCGGCATCACATTTTGAAGCTTTAGCCACACAAGAAAACTTGGGATGAACATGACATTTATTCAATCATACTATAAAAGAACATTATTCTCAAATACGCACACCGAAACTAGCACTCAATCTGGATAAACTATTAAAATTAAAACCCAAGCCTAGCCCTCCTAATCGAGCATTGAATATCGACCTTATTTCTTTCAAAGGTATCCGGGGCCTCCGACCTATTCGGATTCAATACGTAATGGTGTATCTTAATCACACTTTGAATATCATATATTCATAAAAAAACATCACATCCATTCACAAAATCAATTTAAATACATTTGAATTTAGCAAATATCTAAATGCGATACTAAGATGTTGAAAACTTAACTTGTTGATCAAAATGATCAAAGAGTTTCCTCAAAAGCGATGAAAACTCTTTTTATACTAAAGACTAATTTATG
This sequence comes from Dovyalis caffra, assembly GCA_963924115.1. Lineage (NCBI taxonomy): Eukaryota > Viridiplantae > Streptophyta > Magnoliopsida > Malpighiales > Salicaceae > Dovyalis > Dovyalis caffra. Next base: position 2,939,242 of record CAWUPB010000858.1, on the reverse strand, counting down.
CCTTCTTCAACTTTTCGATTAAGATAATTTATTTTGCCAACTAGAGAGAGGGAATGCTAGATTTTAAAATCGTGATTCCTCCTTCATGTTTTGGACCTCTTTTTTCAATCTTCAATGGAGATAATTTCTATTATCAATTGGAGAGAGAAAGTTTCCCATAAAAAGGTGTGAGGAAGTCTTTTTAGGGCTAGATTACTAAGGAAGTGTTGTCTACAAATGTTGAAAAATAAACTGCCACTTGAAGAGTTGTAATCTATGGCTACTATTGAAAAAAACATAGAGGGGATGCTATTTTGGAAGGTCATTACAACATTAAAGAGTAGGCTGGATAGTTGTTGTTGTCATGTAAACTACTCGGATATATTAGATTGTCCGAGTTGATGTTTTAGAAGGAGCTGCTAGAAGTTATAACAACTATGGTATGATTGCTGAAGGAGAATCAAGCTAAGAGTTATAGCTACTAGAGGAGAAGCTACCGGAAAAGGACTTGATTGAGAAATGCAACTACTACAAGAGGAGCTACTATTAGACAATTATAACAACAATAGCATCGGTAGGAGAGAGGTTAGTCGGTAAGGTTTTGGTCTTTTTCTTTTGGGTTTTAAGTAAGGTTTAAAGAGTGGTTTTGGATGAGGTTATTGGCTAGAAGATAGGGGTTTTTTAGTGAAGGAGTTATTGCTAGACTCGAATGAAGGAGCAAATGGTGGTTAGCCTGATTTAGATGGAGAAGGTTGTGGGTGATGTATGATAATAGGTTTGGAGCTTTTTGAGGATGGTGGCTATAAAGGCTTTTATGTTTTTGAGAGAGAGTGTTTCTCTCCCTAGGTTTCTTTTTGGCAAGAAATGCATGGCCTCCCCTCTAGGTGAGAGAGAAAGGGAGCTTTTACGAGTAGGAGTTGTTAGAGTTTTAGGTGAAAACCCTAACTCGTCCTTGCTTTTTGTCTTTTTTTTTTTCAATTTTTACTTGTCTCTTTATTTTCTAGCCAAACATCCCTCCAATTGGATTTCTTTACAATTAAGCCTCCAATTAATCTTTTTTTGGTCCCAATCCACCATATTGTTTTTTAATTTGACCCCAAATATCGATTTTCATTTTCTTTGTTTTTCTCTCTTTCTTTTCTTTTTGTTTTTTAATTCTTCTAAACTCGTAAAAGTCAACAAGATTCCTAAAAAATCCTAACCAAAGGTAAAGAACTTGTAAAATAAAAAAAAGGATAAAAACTTACGTGACAACATATGGAACACATGATGAATCTTTGTTCTTGGAAGTAGGTCTAAGTGATAAGCTATTAGTCCAATTCACTTCGACATCGAATGGCCTAAAAAAAGTGGTGATCGCTTTTGTGATGCGTATAACATCAAATGTTTTTAGCAATATGACTATAAGCATAGATATACCCAATTACAAACTTTAAATTCTCGTTCTATTCTACCTTTATCATATACTACCTTTAATCTTTATTGTGCCTATCATAGTTGAGACCTTAAGTCCCTAAGAGTTTGGTCCCCGGCTTGTAATGCTTGTTCTACTACTTCTAACTTTACCGTACTTGGTACATAGGTTAGTAAATTAGGTGCAAACCCGCCATACACCACTTTAAAGGAATTTTTATGAGTTGAAGGCATGTAGGCTTGTTTAATAACAAAATTTAGCTGAAGGGAGCCATGGTACCCATTCATAAAGCTTAAAACTTATGAAACAATGCATGTACATCTCTAAAGTTTGGCTTATAACAAAATTTAGCTAAAAGGAGCCATGGTAATCATAGTTGAAAGCTCTTTCCAAAACAAATTCAAGGTGGAATCTCAATCACATATAATGGACCTTGGCATACTCATAAGCTTGAAAACATTGTAAAAAAAAATATTTGTGCTAATAGAGTTTCGTGATCAACTTTGTGGTGTTGATGTACATCATACCGATTGATGTACTTTCTCGGTGTTTTTCTCATACCTTTCCAGTAAAAATCTTCCTTTACTATGTGGAAAGTCTTCTAAAACTCTTCATGTAAATCTTTTAGAGAATGATAGGAATTAATTCTAAATTTATGAGCAAGTAAATTCGATCATTAAAAAACAAAGTTCCACCTCGATTCTCTCATAGCCTCGATACTTTCTCCTTACTCATGCAACTGGTGATCCTATTGCTACTCCGAGTGGGAAAGTTTTTGAGCCTTGATGGCCTCTAACCATTATGGCGTGAAAGCTTAAGATGGGATTTAGTTTGTCTATTCTAGATAGTGCATCTCCTACCAAATTATTTTTTCCATTTTTGTAAATGGAAAAGTCGTATCTCATTAACTTTATCGACCATTTTTATTATGGTTAAATTTTTATCTATTACTCCTAGAGATATCCGAGGCTTTATTGATCTTTGTGCACCATAAAATAGTACCTAATAAATATGGCTGCCATTTTTTTACAACTAAAACCAAGCACCATCAATTATTTTTTGTCGGTAGACAACAAGAGGTTCCTTTAAAGCAAGGCTAAAAATGCAATTGGTCACTACTCTTGTATAAGGATAGCCTAACCTATTTATGAGTTCATCATATTCAACTCTGAATAGGATATTAAAATTGGGTAATGCTAATATCAAGGCTTGTGTCATGGAATGCTTAAGTTTCTCAAATGCCTCCTTTGTAGCTTGGGTCCAAGAGAAGGCATTCTTGCACAACATGGTCGTTAATGGTGCCGCATTCTTCTCATAACTTGTAACAAACTCTTGATCGTATCTAATTAGTCTTAAAAACCTCGTAATGTCTTAATAATAGCGAGGTTTTGGCCATTTCACCATTGCCTTAATCTTTTTTGGTTTTACCTTTATGCCTTTTTTACAAATGTGATGGCCCAAATATTGAAGTTGAGTTTGATCGAACTAACATTTCTTTTCTTTTTTCTTTTTACTATAAGATGATGAGTTTTTAAAATAGAAAATTTCATTCAAATAATCTTCTTATGCTCATCCCAAGTTTAGCTATAAATCGGGATTTCATAAAAAGATACCGGATAAATCGCTATAAATGAGCCTTGGTGTAAACCCTCATGAAATTCCTTAACCTAGCTATACGTACCGATATATTATATCCGTATATATAAAGTATTAAGTGCGATTAATATTTGGAGATAGTAATATGCTTTGTGCTTATGTGAGGAGTTATGAGATTCAAAAATTTTTTTTTTTTTTTTGGCATGTCGCCATTTTAATTCGCAAGCCAAAATATCTCTTGAAATATCCATAATTATGTGAGTATAAATTATGTGTCATTTCTTTTATATTTTTGGTGTGAAAATATTTAAGGTTTATAAAAGTGTTCATAGAAATACCCTTTTTAGGAATTTAATTAGCCATTATTTATTTTTTCATAATGTTATATTTAAAATGACCATGCAAGTAAAAGAATTACCTAAACAAGGTGCATGGTAGAATGTTAGGAACCAAATGAGGTAAGGAAGTTGGTTAGTTTAGTTACCTTTTTAGTTCCCATATTTAGTACTTGATTTGAAACCAAATCTACCATTTTTTCTAAAAGTGTGACACCTAGCCCACTTGGATTTTTAAATAGTCAACTTGTTTTCCATTTAGTCCCATATTTAACCTTTGTTTACCATAAAATTTGGCACTTGGACTATTAATAAATGAAGGGAAAAGTGTGATATAAGATTTGAAAGAAAGCTTAAGTCTTGCCATTTTTCTTGACAAAAACCCAAGCTTCCAAGAGAGGAGAGAGAGACGGCTTTGTGAGAGAAAGAAAGAGAGAAAGAAAAAGAGAAAAAAGAAGAAAAGAAAGAAAGGAAAAAAGAAGGAAAAGTCTAGGAAATCTTAAGCAAGCTTATATCATTGTAAGTAGGTTTCATTTAGCTTTATTCATGCCTTAAAGTTCTAATTTCCCTGTTCATTTTATGAGTTGTGTCTTGAGCCATGTAATTTGTGGTTATGGTGGTTGTGTTGATGTTATATTTTGATGTCTTTGGTGATGGATCTATGATGTTTTGATGATGGATCTAGTATGGTTGTTTGATGTGTATGTTGAAATGTATAAGTATGCAAATATATGGGCATGATGATGGATGATTATACATATATAATGGGTTGGTTTGGTGATAACCATATGGGTTTGAAAGATATGTATGAATGGGCTTGGATTAAAATAAAATGGACTTGGATTAAAAAAAAAGGACTTGGGTTAAAATTAGATGGGCTTGGATTAAAATAAAATGGGACTTGCACTAAAACAAATGGACTTGGATTAAAATAAAATGGGTCTTGGATTAAAACAAGATGAGGTTGGATTAAAATAAAATGGGACGTGGATTAAAACAAAAGGACTTGGATTAAAATAAAATGGGCTTGGATTAAAATAAAATAGGACTTGGACTAAAAAAAATGGACTTGGATTATAATAAAATTGGCTTGGATATCCTAAGAACACGTATTGGGCCTTCATACTAAAATGACCAAGTTGGATTATGTTTATGGACCTAAAGATCTAGACTTCTAAGGTAATCCACTTAAGTATAATTTAGTACATTAAGATGGAAAGAAAGGACTTAGGAAAAAAGACAAACCTTTACCCATAATTAACCCATTCAACCAAAAACCCTAGAATTTAGGTTTTGAATATCATTCACCTAAATTATGAATCAATGGTTTAAACGTATTTAAATAAGTATAAAATAAAGGATAGAAAGGTTAGATCCTAAGAAAAACCAAAATTTAGACTTGGAACCACTAAAATTATAAGTCGACTATTAAGGTTCATATTAAATTCCATTTAAAATAGGACTAAAATATGGGACTTGAGTATACCTAATGGATGGGTTATGTATTTCGTATGAGAATACCATGAAAATATTGATGAAGTCCCAAGTGGGGATTGAATTTCCATAATGGTATGGACATAAAGATTTTGGTGCCTATGAGATATGAAATGTGGTTCATGATACATCATGTGCATGTGCGAAATGGTTTGACTTGAGAAAAAAAGTGAGTAAGAAACGATGAGGTTTGGTAACCTAGTGGAATAAATCGGTATTAGCGGTTCAACCGTGTGCATACTCTAAGTCGTGTGCCCGTATTGTTAGATGATGGATTCCTACTAACGGTAGGTACAATGAGGGATAATTTTGTTGTTAGTAGAAGGTGATTTGGTAATCACCTGGATTAAAAATAGAGTAGACTTGCTAAATACCCGGGGTACCCGAATTAAAATTTGATGAGTCAAGGTGGGGGAGTCGGAAAATCATTGTATATCATGTGCATCACCCTACTTACCGAGCTTCAACTCACTTTGTGTTTATTTCATGCCATGACGAGTAGAGGCAATAATAATGCTGAAAATGAAGTTGCCGATTCCTCCTAGAAAAAGGCTCATGTGTGACACTACAATTATAGGATCTACTTTTGATTGTAAATTATATTTTGTAACTTTTGTAATGATATTCAGTACCTTATGTATGTGTATGGGATTAAATTTGATACTTAAATCTCTAAACTCGTGGTGCATCTAGTCACGCCTTTTAGGTAATCGACAAGGGAGTTGAGGGTGTCGCACTAGGAAATTTCTTTCATAAGAAACTAAAATATGAAAGGAGAATTAAAGAGCCTAAAAGGCATTACTAAGAATTAAAAGTGTCCATGGTGAGTTTGAAAGGCTATTTTACACACATCCGTAGGATTCATACAAATCTAAGACTAACCAGATTGAAGATCAAGATTCGTAAAGTATTTAGCATGTTGTAGTTCATCCAACATCACATCAATAACTAGAATTAGGATTTATCCTTCACCATTATTGGGTTAATTGCCCTATAGTCGACACAAAACCTCTAGCTCCCATCATGCTTTCTCACCAATAGTACCCAAAGAGGAAAATGGGCCTTGATTGGGTCATATTATTCCTTGAGTCCATTTTTTCTACCATTCATTCATTTTCTTGTTTCTAAAAGTATGGATAGTGATAGGGCTAGACACAAGCTGGACTCGCTCTAGATTGAAGGGGAATATGATGATCTTCGAGTGCATAGTGGTGGTAACCCTGCTCGTGTCTAAAATAAATCACCAAATTTAGTTAGTAAGGAATTAATTTCAAAACTAAAGGTTACTCGTAGAATTGGTGTTGATTTTCTCATTTGGTTGAATGGCATAGACTTACAACATAAATGCTTATCCTTGCCTCAATGTTCTAGGCATTATTTCTCCTTTAAGAGTGATAAATCCGGAGAAAGTTAGCCCTTGTAGCAATATTTATTTCCCATCAATATTAAATTACATCTCCATCCATCTAAAGTTCCACGAGTTTGGACCTAGGGTGCACCACCATTAGGCCCTCACAACAACATCACAACCTTTTAAAGACAAGCAAGAAAAAATTAACTTCTATTGTTATACCTTGTAATAATAGTGGCACTTTAGTGTAATGGAATAGACATGATATTTTTTTCTCCATTAGCGACCACCACTTTGAGCAAACAACCAATCTCAAGCCTAAGGCCGACCACCTTTGCGAGTTTATGATGAAGAAAGTTGGGAGTAGGACAAGAATTAATTAAAACAATGATGGAGTTTTACCAATTTGGGATTGTATATGCATTGTTTGTAGAGATTAAACCTCTAATAAAGAATGTAAAGAGATAACGAGTATCTCATCTCTTTCATAATTATTATTGTTTTCTACCATCTCCTCTAAAAATTCTAGTTCCTCTTCAACATGAGTGAGAAATAGATTTTTGCACTTATTCATAAACATATACCTCTCATCACAGTTATAGCATAAGTGACATAGAGAGTTCAAGATATTCAAGAATACCTTTAGATCATGCACAAATGGATCAAATGGTTTTTTTTTTTTCATCAAGGGTCGAAATTATGTTTTGTTAGGATAAGGTTATCTTTAATATTATTAATGCAAGTTGAATGCACCAAATTTAATTTACATTTTATACTTATTTTTATAGCAATGGCAAGTCCAGGTTGAACCTTAGAGATCGGATAATCAATTCACTTTACGTAAATAAAAGGGAGGGTTTATGTGCAAAGCTGAATTAATACAAAAGAAAATATAAAATAAGAAAGATTTCAATTTAGAAAACTTCGTTCAAGGGAAAATTCAAACATTCAATTTGTAGATTGATTATCGACACCTAAATTACTAGTCTTTCATTGAATACTTTGCCTAGATTTATCTAGATGCTATAATAAACCCGAGTCTTTCCTAAATTCATTGACTCAAAACTTCATGTTTGAATTAAATTCTAATTATTGATTGATTTTGGTATTGATGCAACCCTAGTCTAATCAATAATAGCATTAAGCATTAGAAAGATAACTAAAATTGAACAACAATTTTAGGATGCCTAAATCATTTAATTCATCCTTCTATTTCTCCTATATAGTTAAACCTAATTTGCTACTTCTACTAGTTTTTCTTAAAAATTATGAATTAAGAGAGTTAGCTAGCAATCAATCACAATAGATAATTAACCAATAAGCCTCTTAGACAATTACCTTAGTAATCATGATTAATTAAATTCAAAGATCAATTAATTAAGCTCGGAGAAATAAAAGATACTCAAATCATAAATAATAGATTAAGATCAAACTCATGTCTCACAATCTTCTGCAAATTGAAGTTGAAATCCCTTGAACCGAATTAAGAAAAATTAACAGGACATTGTTTGGCACATAAAACTCGAAATATTTAAGAAAACATGTGAAGCAAAATTTTGTATCTAATGTGTAGCCCTAGAGGCTATTTATACATATAAAGAGATAAATATGACAACCAATAAAGCCTTATTTTAGCTAGTTTTTGAACTTAACTTTGACTTGTTTCTTGAATAGGACTCTAAGTTAAATTCTAAAATTTCTTAATTATTTTAGGGTCGAACATGGCATAATCTAGACTTAGGCCCCGCTTGAAGATTGTAAAACTAGATGTATTATTTCTATAGGATTTTGAATCATATTAATCCAATATGTATAACTCTGGATATTGTCCAAACAATAGACAATGTTTCAAACTCGTTATGAAATCCGAATTTCTTCGAATTATTCTTTAACTTTGCAACCGACTTTGACAATCCAAAACTAAATGGATTTACATGTTTAAACCCAATATGGCAAGCTTAAGATGTCCACTGTGATTCTTAAGAAGGCCTCTTTTATGTTCCGAAGCTCTAAAGATATGAAATTTTTATTTCTTTCTATAAAAGTCAATATGTCAAAATAGAAAATTCGCCCAAATCAATGTACTTTTGTTTCTTTAGATCTAATCATCTCCTAAATAATAAAATAAACATAATTCAGTACATAGAATCCAAAACCATATCCAAAAGACTAAATATAAGAGAATAAATATTATTAATAATGTTCATTATCAAATTCCCTCACACTTACTTTTTGCACGTCCTCAAGCAAAACATTAAATTAAGACTCAATACTAAGTCTTCAATGATATTCAGATTGTAATTTCACCAACAATAAAATAATTAAAATTCTTAAGAACCATAAAATATCATGAATCAATTTTTTTGAAAAACTCAAGAATTAATCAATACAATAATTTTCATTCAAAACGAGTAATCTAAATTGGTAGACCCTTGCAGATTAAATTCTCTAACTTTCAAGTGTTTAGGGTAAGTGTTTCTCTCTTCAAGTTCATTCCATGAAAAATATACTACCATAAGTTTGCTTACCATCTAATCTCTACTACTTAAATCATATGCATAACATAAATAAAAAAAACTTTTCATAAGGTTATAATTGGGTTAAAGTAGAAGTAAGTAATTTATATGAACATAAAAGTGTAAAACCAAGAAATTAATAGAGCATTCGAGAACAAACTCGACTAAGTAAAATTATTAGGACCTAAAACCTATCATCACAAAATTTCAAACACCTATCAACGTTTCTTCTCTCTCTCTTTTTTTCTTTCAAGCTCATAAACAACAACATGGACAAAAATGACCTTTTTTTCTCTTTTGCTTTTCACTCCCAAAATTTAACATGGCCTAAAAATTCTAGAATAGCTCGAATATTGCAATGGTTAAAAACCATAGTTTCACCGATAAGAAAATTCTAAAATTTACCAAATTAAATAAGGTCTAAATGAATCTACTTTCTAAAAATTAGCTCAATCCAATAACATTTGACCCTTCTAATATTCAATTCAATTTCGAGACTCATGCCATGTTTTCCTTAAGATTTTTCTCATGAAGTTAATGTCTTAATTAAAAAATAATCATCCTCCACCTTAAAGATAAATCAACCAAAATAACTAACCATTTTTTGTTCTTTTTATCAAATTTCACACCTGTACATTTGCTAAAAAACCCATCCCATTAATAAATCAAATGCTATACTAATTCCTAAAATTGGTAAATACATTTATTTTTAGTTTAAAAGGCTCATTTATGGGTTATTCAATCAAAGAAAGGTCAATTAAACTTATAAGGGCTCATCAATGGTAAATCATAGAGTGGTCTATTTAGGCTAAATGGTTTATTCAAAATATGGCCTTTATCATATTCATGTATGCTTATGTCAATGTAATCTAAAAAAGAATCAAAACAAATTCAAGAGTAAGAAGTCCATGGAACAATATCATAAAAAAAAAAGAAAAAGAAAAAGAAAAAGAAAAAGAGATTGATATTAATGTTCAATCTTAAAGGCTCAAAATTTCACAAGGTATATATCTACCAAATTCAATTCACTACCATTCCAAAATCAATTACTATATCGATCACTCTAATACCACCTTATGACATCCGACCTCATTCCACTATCTATTACCCAAATAAAAGTGACTAGGCAAGACGCGTCACGCCGACACTACCTAGACCCTAATCATATCTCGTACGATGTACTTAAGAAATTAACGAGCACATTACATAACAAAACCGCATATAGTAAAATTTTACATGATATAACTAATTACGGTAACAAAATATTACAAATAGTGGTTAAATCCGTACAAATTCCATACCCCTAAATTATAGACAAAACTAGATTCGGCATTTCGTGTTACACATGAGCCTCTTAGGAGGAGTTGGTCGTATCTTTACTATTTTATCCTTTTCCTGTCACATCATAAAAAAAATAATGATGAGGTGAACTGAAGCTCGGTAAGTGAGGTGATGCACGTGATATGCAATGCTTTTCTAACTTTCCACTATACTTATCAATTTTAATTCCGGGCACCTTGGGTATTAGCTAGTCTACTCTATTTTTAATCCAGGTGATTATCAAATCACCTTCTGCTACAATGAAATTATCCCTCATTGTAGCCATCGTTAGCGAGAATTCATCGCTTAACGATGCGAGTACACGGTTTAAAGTACGCACACAACTGGACTGCTAATACCCATTTTTCCTGTTAGGTTACCAAACCTAATCATGTAAACCAATTCTCATTCAATTGACTTTTCTCCATTTGCCCTACAATGCAAACGATGCACATGATGTTATGCATACCATATTAAACATATCCAACCCATACAGGATTTGACTTCATATATTTTTAAAGGTCCAACCCACACGGGGTTTCGGGCATGCTCATACCTCTTATCATCATATTTCCCTTTGTTAGAATTAAAAAAAGATGAATGGTATTGATTTAGTCATGGGTCTAATTGTGTATGTGGGTACTTTCCTTCGTTTTCTATCATAATTCTAATCATTAATTTGTTCCACTATGAGTCGAATAATTATTAGCATTTGAACCCATTTTCACTCATTTAAAGGTATATTTTTCTAGTTTCATTTTATATCTATTTGAGCCTAATTGACTATTAATTATGTTATCTTGGTGAAAAAGAATGAAAACTAAGTAAGTACGAAGTAAAAGTGGTGAATTTTGAGTGACCGAGTGAATTACACGGGCAAAGACATGCCCGTGTGGGATGCCGTGTAATCTGTCGACTAAAGAAAACCACCTTTCTTCATTATATGAGAAAAGATACGTTCGTGTGGGAGACCGTGTAACTCTTTGACTTCAAGAAAAATACATTTCTTCATTACACGGGCAAAGACACGCCCGTGTGGTAGGTCGTGTAACTCTCCGACTTTAAGAAAAATGTATTTCTTCATTACACGGGCAAAGACACGCTCGTGTGGTAGGCCGTGTAACTTTTTGACTTCAAGAAAAATATATTTCTTCATTACACGGGTAAAGACACGCCCGTGTGATAGGCCGTGTAACTCTTTGACTTAACGTTTGCTCAAGAAAACCCTAAAATTTGATTTTTCTTTCCTTCCTACATTTTATTCATGCCTATACAAGTTCCAAGTTTGCCCATCATGTTTTGATCAACCACACAACTTAACCAACATAACTAAGCCAACAAACACCTCACAACCTATACACAAGCTTAATCAATTACAATAAGATCAATTGAATGGCATGAAGTATTAAAGAAACTTACTTACATAGATATTCCATAATAACAAACAATCCTATACCAACCAAGCATAACAAGACCAATACATCAATACGACATAACATAATTGGAAGCTTAAGCAAGTACATCAATTTTCATGGAAGGATCAAATAAATGACATAAAAAAAAAACTCACTTACCTTGTTTGGATGAGGTTAGGTTCCTTTAGCTTTTCTTCCCTTTTTCCTTTCTTTTCCCTTCTCTCTTTCTTCCTCTCTTTCCTCTTTTTCTTTACCATTTTTCTCTTCCTCACACTTGATTTTTCTTCTATCATTTGGCAGCTACTAGTTTTTCCAAAATGTTTGCCATTTCCTCTCTTCCTCTATATATATGTTTCTTCCATTTTCTTGCATTAAATAGGTCTATATGTGTCTTGAATTAATTAGGCAAAGTGTAAAGTAACTTGGTGAGTCATGGTGAAGGTGGCGGGTTTGTGTGCAAGTTGGGTGAGCTGGCTCTCTTGCATTTAATGAAATGGCTTAGGTATCCTAACTAAGGGATTAGACTAATTAAATACCCTAATTAACTTAGCTTCAAGTAATTAACATATTTCCTTCATAGATTTTCATAAATTCCCCCTCTAAACTAAGAAATTCCCTTCCCTTCCATTCGACGTTTTCAAGGAAAATATTCCTATATTCCTCAAATTTTATACACACCCCTATTTCCCTTGTATAATATGTCCTAATTACTCAATATATAATGAGTGGTAATTGATTAATTTGTTTGGAACTTCATCTTAAAATTCTCACATAAGTGCCCCAAAATTTTCACATAAGTACTAATTAACCATTATCACCAAATAGTTAAAATGACACCTACAATTGCACTCGTACTTAATGTATATTTGCGTGAATATTCCAAGCATATATATATATGTCTCATTAAAGATTTTCACAGGGGTAACATTTCTCTCCCCCTTAACGAATTTCATCCTCAAAATTGACCTATTCAAATAATTCGGGGTATTTATCTTTCATTTCTTCCTCCCGCTCCCGTGTCATTTCTTCGAGATCATGGTTTTCTCATAAAAATTTAACAAGACCAATCTTCTTATTTCTTAGCCGCTTGATCCGTCTATCAAGAATTTGGATCGATCTTTCTTCATATGTTAAATCCGAGGTGAGGTTTGGTGGCTCCGTCTCCGGAATTTGACTTGGCTCTCCTATGCATTTTCTTAACATAGACACATGAAATACATTATGTACTCCTACTAAGGAGGGTGGTAGGAATAGGCTATACGCTTTATCTCCTACTCGGTCTAGTATCTCGAATGGTCCTATGTATCGCGGGCTTAACTTTCCCTTTTTTCTAAACCTTGTGACCCCCTTCATTGGTGAGACTTTTAGAAATACGTAATCACCGATCATGAATTCCGGATCCTTCCTCCTTTTATTGGCATGACTCTTTTATCCGCTTTAAGTCGCTTTCATTCGTTGGCGAATCCGATCTACCATTTCGACTGTTCGTTGCACCCGCTTCGGCCCTAACAACTTTCTTTCTCCTATTTCATCCCAATGCATGGGAGATCTACATCACCGTCTATATAAAGCTTTATAGGGAGCCATCCCAATTGAAACTTGATAGCTATTATTATATACAAATTCAGACTAAGCGTACATATCTCTTCCATTTTCCGGACCAACCTAGAAAGCATGCTCGAAGCATATCTTCAAGAATCTAGATTACACGTTCGGAGTATCCATCAATTTATGGATGATAAGCTATACTGAAATTTAGCTTGGTACCCATGAATTTATGTAGACTTCTCCAAAATACGAAGATGAATCTAGGATCTTGATCCGACACAATCAAAATTGAAATTCCATGTAGTCTTACAATTTCATCTAAGTATAACTGGGCATATTGGTTTAAATTGTAGGTGGTTTTAACCGAAAGAAAGTGTGCTAATTTGATCGACTCGTCTATGACTACCTATATGGCATCCGATCCTCTTTTCAAACTTAGCAATCCTATGATGAAATCCATTGTTATATATTCCCATTTCCAGTCAGGAATCGCCAATGGTTTTAACATTCTCGAGGGTCTTTGGTGCTCTACCTTCACCTGTTGATAAATTTGACACCTCGCCACAAAATCAGCTATATCCCTCTTTATTCTCGACCACCAATAACACTCGTCACTAGTCTCGATATATTTTCGTACCTCTTGGGTGTATCAAATATGGGGTTGTGTGTGCTTCCTTTAGTATCTCATCTTTTATATCCTCCATCGCGAGGACACACGACCTTTCCTTGAATCTAATTATTCCTTTATCATCCATCATAAAATTAGACTCCTTTCCAGCCTCTATACTCTTCTTTAACTCCTTCGACTTTTCTTCCGTTTGTTGCCCCATTTGAATTCTTTCTTGTAGCATAGACTAGATTAATAGCACCGATAGCACGCTCTTGTGGCTTATAGGAACTATCTCCGAGTTCAAGATTTTATAGTTCTCTTAGCATCGGCATCTAAATCACTCGCACCGCAGCCGATTGATTTCTTGCTCGGGGCATCGGCAACAACAATGGCTTTACTCGGATGGTAATTGATTATACAACCATAGTCTTTAACCAATTCCAACTACCTTCTCTACCTCATGTTCAACTCTTTTTGTGTGAAGATATACCATAAGCTTTTATGATTCGTATATATTTCACATTTTTCCTCGTATAATTAATGTCTCTAGATCTTCGGGGCAAGGACTACCGCTGTTAGTTCTAAGTCATATGTCGGGTAATTTTGCTCGTACTCCTTTAATTGCCGTGACACATAGGCTATTACCTTCCCATCCCGCATCAATACCGGTCCTAGCCCATTTTTTGAAGCGTCACTATACACCATGAAGTTTCCACTCTCGGACGGAATGGTTAGTACGATGGCTATGACCAACCTTTGTTTTAATTTTTGGAAACTTTTCTCACGAGCATTTGTCCATTGGAACTTGACACTCTTCCACATTAAATTAGTGAGAGGTATTGCTAACTTGGAGAAGCCTTCAACAAATCTCCGATAGTAACTAACCGACCCTAAGAAACTCCGTACCTCTGTCACACTTTCGGGGTAGGCCAATCCTTAATAGCCTCTACTTTCTTCGGATATACCGTTATACCCTTATTTGTCACTACGTGACCTAAAAAAGCTATCCGTTCTAGCCAAAATTCACATTTCTTGAATTTGGCGTATAATCGTTGTTCCCTTAGTATCTGCAAGGTAGCTCTCGGATGCCCTTCATGCTCTTTTTTACTCGGGAGTAAACCAAAATATCATCTATAAATACGATGATGAATTTATCCAGGAACTCTTTAAAGACTTGATTCAACAAGTCCATAAAGGCAATTAGGGCGTTGGTCAATCTAAACAATATCACTAGGAACTCATAGTGGCCGTATCTCGTTACGAACGCCTTCTTCTTCACATCTTTTGATGTTACCCTCGACTAGTGATATCTAGACTACGGATCTATTTTTGCAAATACCATCGCTCTTTGTAATCGGTCAAATAGATCATCAATTCGAGACAATAGGTACTTATTCTTAATAGTCACGCGATTTAATTCTCGATAGTCGATACACGACCTCATATTACCGTTCTTCTTTTTCACGAACAATACCGGAGTCGCCTAAGGTAAGGAACTAGGACGTATGAATCCCTTGTCTAGCAAGTCCCGTAGCTCGCACCTTTAACTCTTGTAGCTCGACGGGAGCCATCCTATAAGAAGTTTTTAAAATCGGAGCCATGCCCGGTTCTAGTTCAATTTCAAACTCTATTTCTCCTCCCGAGTGGTAACGTTGTTAAATTCTCCGAAAACACATCTAAATATTCTCGTACAATCTCTATATCTCTCGGTTTCAACTTTTGCTCCGCTTGGCTATCCACCATATTCGCTAGGTACCCCATACACCATTTTCCTAGCATTTTCGAGCTTTGATGGCTGAAATGATCGGTGCGGTTTGAAACTTTGAATCGGCTTTAAATTCTAACTGTCGACTCTTAGGTAGCTCAAAAATTACCCTTTTTTCCCGACAGTCTATGTTGGCATCATATTTCATCGCCCAATCCATTCCCAAGATCAAATTAAGTCGAAGTTAATTGATTTAATAATGTTATGCAATTTTCAAACTTAATCAATTTTTGCTCATCACTATTACATATTTTGACATCATTGAAGAGCACCTAAAACACACAAAATTTATTTATTTTTTTTTGAAAAATAAGAACTTGACCAAATAGAAGAAAAAACTCCTAAAATCAAAAATCCTCCCTCACACTTAAATTTTACTTTATCCTCAATATGAAGCACATAATGATATATATTCATGGAAACGTAAAATTAAAGGAGATAGGGTAAAAGAACAAATCTAGAGGTGATTTTTTCTTAGCACATTTGTTTAATGTCGTTAGTTTGATGTGGATAAGGTTTGTTATCCCTTCTTGTTTGTGATGTTTGATCACCTAATTGGCCTTTTATTGCTCAAACTCAACTACCACTATCGTAAGTGGTTTCAAGGATGTGAGAGCAAATGACTTTATCATCAAACTCCATTATGAAGTATACTTTACCAATATTAATGTTATTTGGGATGTTTCGAGAAAAGGTCATTCCGGGAGGATTGATGCCGGATTTTGTGAATTAGCATCTTTCATGTTCAAATTATAGAAATCAATTGAAAAGACAAAGTTATTCACCTACATCAAAACATCCTCAACTAACCCTTTAGGGCATGCATCGAACAATTTGTCAATTGTATAATAACACTAGTCTTTTCTAGAAGTCCTAAATTTAAAGATGCATAAATTAAAAATGGCATTACATTTATTGATACACTAAATCTAGCATGCCGTTCTCAAATCTATTGTTTCCTATCTTGCAAGGAATGGTGAACATACTTGGATCTTAGCATTTTGGAGGAATTTTCTATTGAATTATTATAGACACATTCTCCATCACACTTACCTAATCATTACCTCTCAATTTTTTCTTATTAGTGCATAGCTCTATGAGGAATTTTGCATACCATGGAATTCATTTGAATGTATCAAGCAGGGGTATATTAACTTTTTCCTTACAAAACACTTCCAAAATCTCCTCATTTTTTTTCTAATTCTTTTGCATACCTTGGAAAAGGTGGATGATTAGTATGAAAATGAATCGAGGAGTTAGAGATTGCTTGTTATCATTATTTTCAAGTTCTTTCTCCATCTCTTTTGTTGTCTCTTCTTACTAGCAAGCACTTGGTTCCTCATATTTCTTACCATTATGAAGTATGATTGCACTAACATTCTCTCTTGGATCCATCATTATTTAGGAGGGAAACCGACTTGAATCTTGAGTTTCAAGCTTGCTTACTAATGTTGCAAGTTGACTAATATGTTTTTCCATATTTTGCATGCTAGCTCTTGTCTTCTATTGAAAATTTCATGACACTATTTTCTAGAGCTGTAATAATTTCTTCAAGAGACATACCTAAATTCGGAGCTTGAATCTCTTGTTATCTAGCTTAGAAAGGAGGCTAATAGCAACTTAGGCCGACTTGATTACTATAACTAAAATTGGGATGATCTCACCAACTCTGGATTGTATGTGTTAGAATATGGATCATACTTACGTTGAGATGGTCCTAGAAAACTTCCAATTGCATGAACTTGTTGGATTGGTTCCTCCTTTAGCATTGTCCGACGTATATCGGTATGGTGTCCTGGAACCGAACATATTCCACACACTTTCGCTACTTGTATGTTACCTATTACCATTTTCCAAACTAAAAAACTTAAGTTAGCCATTTGATGCTCAAAGTTAGATGTAAATACCTTGTTAACCTATCTAGATGCATGATCTCTTATATGTTTGAATTCTTATAAGTTGGCTACCATGTTGGTAATAAGGTTTTTGGTAGCCTCTAGGGTCTTATCCACTAATACTCTCCCACTCACAACATCTATCATACTCATCTCCATTCGCAGTAATCCCTTATAAAAATATTGGATCGAAGCTAATCATTAATTTGGTGGTAAGTGTAGCTTGCACATAACTTCTCAAAATACTCCCAATATTCATACAAAGTATATTCATTACATTAGCTAATGCTATTTATTTATTTTATAATATTGGCGACCTTAGATGTAAGGAAGTATTTCCCTAGGAACAACCTCTTTATCTTGATCCAAGTATTGATTGAACTTGATGGAAGGTGGTATAGTTAATCTTTAGCTGAATTTGCCAATGAAAAAGGAAACACTCTAAGCTTTATTTACTCTTTTGGGACATTTTGTGGCCTCATGCTAGATCATACTACACAAAATTCCTTTAAATGCTTATGTGGATCCTCACCTGTAAGACCATAAAAGCAAGGCAAAAAGTTTATTAATCCAAATTTCAATCCAAAAGTAGCATCTAATTCAAGATACTCAATGCACAATGGTTGTTGATTCAAGCTAGGAGCATCTAGCTCCTTCAAAGTCTTATTATTGGCGATCATGTTTTGTAATTCAAACTCACTTGATGAAGTATCGAAACTAGGTTAAGAGTTATGTTTATGCCAAGTGATGTATCCAAAATCTCTCTTCCCAACCTATGTAATATTTTCTCAATGTCCGGATCAAAATTCAAGTCACTAGAATGAGAAGATCTAGTCATAAACCATAAAAAATCCCCCCATAAAATTATGGTCTTAAAAAACACAAAAAAGGGCCGGAAAAGCTATCCAATGATGGAATTTGGCCTTAAGATGGGCAACTCGGTTCAATGCAAAATATCATTTCCTTTAAGAAAAGTTTAGGCTCATTGCCTAATTCCTTAAAAAATTACTTGGGCGACACCTAGTCTTGAAATGTCTACCAATGAATTCTATCAAAAAACTACCTAAAAATCGTAAAATGTTGCAAACAGAGATCACAAATACCAAATATTATTAAAATTCAATAGTCTAAACCAGAAAAATAAAAAACAAAATTGACTAAGCCAATCCATGATAACAACACCAAAATTTTAATGCATGTCGAATGCACCAAATTTAATTTATATTTCTTACCAATTTTTATAGCAATGACAAGTCTAGATTGAACCACAGAGGCTGGATTATCAATTCGGTTTATATAAATAAAAGTAGGGGTTTGTATGCAAATCTAAATTATTAAGAAAGAAAATATAAAATAAGAAAGGTTTTAATTTGGAAAAACTTCAGTTCAAGGGGAATTCAAACATTCAATTTACAAATTAATCATTAACACCTAAATTATTGTTCTTTTATTTAGTACTTAGCCTAAATTTACCTAGATGCTAAAATAAATTCGAATCTTTCCTAAATTCATTAACTCAAAACCTTACATATGAATTAAATTTTTATTATTGATTGATTTTGATATTGATGAAATCCTAGTCTAATTAGAAATAACATTAAGGATTAGAAAGATAGGTAAGACTAAACAACATTTTTAGGATGCCCAAATCATTTAATTCATTCTTCTATTTCCCTTTGGTAATCAAACTTAATTTGCTACTTATACTAACTTTTCTTAACAATTATCGATTAAGAGAGTTAGCTTTAATCAATCATAATAGGTAATTAACTTGTATGCCTCTTAGACAATTACCTAAACAATCATGTTTAATTAAATTAGAAGATTAATTAATTAAAATTAAAGAATTTAAATATACTCAAATCATAAAGAATAGATTAAGATCAAACCCATATCTCATAATCTTTTGTAAATTAAAGTTGAAATCCTTTGAACTGAATTAAAAAAAGTAGCTAGACATTGTTTGATGCATAAAACTCGAACCGTAAAAGAAAACATATAAAGTAAAAGTGTCTCTAATATGCAACCCTAGAGGCTATTTATACATGTAAGGAGATAAATAAGATATCCAAAACGAGTCCTATTTTAGCTAGTTTCGAATTTAACTAGAACTTATTTATAAAGAATAGATTAAGATCAAACCCATGTCTCACAATCTTTTGTAAATTGAAGTTGAAATCCTTTGAACCGAATTAAAAAAAAAATATCCAAACATTGTTTGATGCAAAAAACTCGAACTATAAAAGAAAAAATATAAAGTAAAAGTGTGTCTCTAATATGCAGCCCTAGAGGCTATTGATACATGCAAGGAGATAAATGTGACATCCAAAACAATCCTAGCATGCTAGTTTCGAATTTAACTTGTTTCTTGAATAGGACTCTAATTTATATTTCAAAATTTCAAAATTAATTTAGGGTTAGAAGAAGGAAGAATCTTGACTTAGGCTCCTCATGAAGATTTTAGGCCTAGATGTCTTATTTATATAGGATTTTGAATCATCTTAATCTAGTAGGTATAACTGTAGATATGGTCTAAATAATAGGTAGTATTCCAAACTATCACATAATTCAAATTTCTTTCGGATTTTTCTCTAACTTTACAACGGACTTTGACAGCCCAAAAATGAATGGATTTACATGTTTAAACCCAATATAAAAGCTTAATATGTCCACTTTGATTCTTAAGAAGGCCTCTTTTATGTTTTGGAGCTTTAAGGATTTGAAATTCTTGTTTCTTCATGTAAAGGTTAATTTGTTAGAATAGGAAATTTGCCTAAATTAACACACTTTTTGTCTTTTGACTCTAATCATCTCCTAAATCATAAAATAAATATAATTCAGAAAATATAACCTAAGATCCCTTTCATAAGACTAAATATAAGAGAATAAATATCACCAACAATGCTCGTTATCAATTATCCTTAACATTATCTTATGTTAGGATAATTGTGTTGTTTAGGATTTGAATGTAACATAGAGTCTAGTACAATAAGAGTTCTTTATTTGAGTTAGATAAGGATATAATTTGCAATTCATGAAGAATTGTTAGACTATATTTTTGTAGTCCATGTTGGAAAATTTTTTCTTTAGTCTTACCCTTATCCCTTATTATCCAAATTTCACAAGGATAAGTAAGTCTTATGTGGTCGGCCTATAGAGTACTATAAATAAGGGTCTAATTCTTGTAAATAGAAAAAAACTTCTTTGCTTTTGAGGATTAATAAAATATTCAAGATTTTTCTCTTAAATCTCTTAAATCCTTGTGTTTAGAATTTATTATTTATACCCTTGACTTGATTAACCAAAGTGGGTTCTTTGATCATAATCTAACCTAAAGGTGTAGTAGGGTTGTTAATATCACCAAAATCATCTAAGGTTACACACTAACAACTTTGACAATCAACATAACTTGGATTTAGTTGTTAATTTCTTTATTCCCAAAATTCGAGTCTAGGATAGAATCTAGATAGAACTTCAACTTAATATCGGAGAAGTCAAAATTTATCTAATTAAGCTAAAATTTGAATAGTAGCTTTAACTATGTCCAAACTACATTTTATAAAATTTTTAAGTCAATTTGATCTGATTTTCTTTGTGAACTCAATCACTATTTGAGACAAGTCAACGAGATTTTTTATTTATGTTGATTTCAAGACTACTTAGTTTCTAACCTAAATAACCCGAGTTGGAACTTCCTTTTCACCATTAATTCAACAAGAAGAATTTGGATTCCTTAGTCATTTAAAGGGCTCCAAATTAGCAACACAAAAAAAGAGTTAGGAGCATTGAGCTTGTCTAATTCTTCACAAACGTGGTGTCAACTTAGTATCGAGCTAAGGTTGCTTCGTTACGTGTTCTCTAACCAATTTTATGAAGATGCCACCCAAAAAATAGTTGCTACAGAATGTTAATATGGCTGAATAGGAGGGGGACAATACATGTTCGTTTGAGAGGGTGTAATAGCTTAAGAGGGAGAAAGCTACGGATGAGTAAGAGGAGGAAAACCAAGAGGAGGATGTTGTAAGTGCAAATTATTTTAGGGATTTGAAATTTGAATCATCTATTAAGGATGTACATTCTATCTAATAGCTTGGAAATATGGTTAGGAGGCCATAATATCAGTTTCAAGACTTTGGAGTCAAAGTCGCATACTCGACTTTAAAGGAAGGCTCAATCCCGATGATTTTATCGATTGGATGCATATTATTAAGAAGGTTTTTGAGTTCAAAGAGGTTTTTAAGGATAAGAAGGTTAAGCTTGTTGCTGTCAAGATTACAAAGAATGCATCCATATGGTGGGAGAACTTAAAGAGACAATGACTTAGATAGGGCAAGTTGAAAATGATTACTTGGGAGAAGATGAAGAAAGTTATCAATCATAAGTACCTTTTCGACTTGTATAAGCAAGAAAAATATATTAAATTTCACACTTTTAAGCAAAGATCTTTGAGTATAGAGGCATATAATTTTGAATTTGAATAACTCATGCTTAAGTTTAAAATTTATGAACCAAAAAAACAAACGATTACTTGATTTCTAAGAGGTGTATGAACCGATATTGCTAATATGGTCCAATTGTAGTAATAAAATACTTTAGAGGATGTTATCAAGCAATCCCTAAGGGTTGAAAGACATCATAAGACTCATAGATGGAGTGGTGGTAGAGTCACAACTAGAAAGGTGCAATCTAGTTGTAATGTTTTAGCTATAAGCTCAAGACCAACCTAAAAAAGGCCACGACCAAGTAGAAATAAAAAGGCTATAGTAATTTTAATAAAAACACTTTAAATTTGAATAATAATGCTAAAATTTGTTTTAAGTGCCATGATTTAGGACACATTACTTCTAATTGTCCAAATCAAGGAGTGATGAACTAAGAGAAAGAAACCGAAGAGAGATAATTGTTTCTTGAAGGAGTAATGCATTCAGTGGAGATTAATGATGAAGAAATATATAGAGATTATGATGAATCATTAGTGATCCATAAATTTCTTATACTAAAAAGGTAAATGATGAGGATTGGCTTAGATACAACATCTTTTGAACTCGATGCACATCATAGGGGAAGGTGTGTAACATGGTTATTGATTGAAGAGTTGTAAGAACATCTTATCTTTGATGATGGTAGAGAAACTCAAATTAATCATGGTCAATAATCCTAATCCATACCACATAAATTGGTTATAAGAAGGTAATTACACCAAATTGACAAAAAGATGTCTTGTGTAATTTTTGATAGGTAGAAGGTGATGTCAAAATAACGTGATGCCTTAAAACCCTATGTAAGCTCAATCAATAATCATAAGATAGAATCTTTAATAGGTTGTTCTACCTCAATATACGTAGCAATAATGTTGTAAATCCATAAATAACCAAATCCTTACTCAATCCTAAACACAAAATAGATTTATCAAATAAGTCACCTAGTCAATCCAAATAGAGTTTAGGTGTCCTTAGTTTATATTTCTAAAAAAGATAAAAATTTGCCACAATCTTCCTAACATATAGTAATAGAAGAATGAAAAATTTTAGATCAAACTAAGTTCTATAAGATCTTATTTAGATCAGATGAATTTTTATACTCGAATCTATCTTTACATTGTCTAAAATTACGAGTAAGGTGTTTGAATTTGTACAACTCTCAAATCAAGTCCAAAAAATCTAAAATTGTATAAAAAAACACAAGACATATATTATAGTGTCCCTAAAAGTTTTTCACTCTAACAAATATTCATAGCTCGTCCAACATAAGGTATTTTGAGAGCAACTTCTAGGAATTATGTTGCTTTGTTTATGCAAGTCTAACCATCATTCTTATAAAATCTTGCAAGTTCGATTAATCAACTATAAAACCAGTCTAAGTTCTCAAATCAATGAAGAGTAAAAGGCACTTACGACATAACATGCTAAAAGTCTTAAAACTATAACTCCAAGCTCTTGCATGCAACTATCTAAACTCACCTTAATGGATCGCTTTATGGATGTGCTCCAAAAAATCCTAGTCTAATCCAAATCAAGAAAATAATTGAATATTTAAAAGAAATAAATTTGATTTTGTTACTTCCAAAGTCGATAGATAGCCCGATGAATATTTTAGCTAAAATTCCATACAAAGATGCACAAAATTTATTTAAATACTTACCCTTAACCCTAGGAGTTTCGACTAAGGCATAATTTTTCCTTCCCTAGGCCGAATCTCTCTCTCCTACATATAATGGACTTATGCAATCTACACTTAATCAAGGCTTATTCTTATTTAGCTTAACTAAATATGGATCCACATCTTACAAAGACTCATAAAAAAGTTTTCTCCTAAAGATAAGAATCTACAAAACAAAAGGATTCTTAATCCTTACATGAACAACCAATTGTCTAAATTTTATAAAATAATTAATTAATGAGAAATTAATAATTTTAGCTCAAATCTAATGCATAAAAAATAAAACACAAATAATTAGAATATAATCCATATAGGTATTAAATAAATAAATCATAGAAATTAAAGAATAAGAACCTAAAAAATTTGGCCAAGGAGGCCTAAAGCCTTTGTCTATGATAAAAGAGGAGACACTTTTATGTCATACTCTCCTAGTTAGAGAAAAATCGACCTCGATGCCTTAATCTTTAGCTTCTTCATCTAGATAAGGCTAAAGATCTACCTTTTTGAATTTAGCTTAAACCGGATAAGCTTTAGGTAGGTTAACATTGTACAAATGCTCTCTCATGCCCTTTATGATTTTGAATGGGACTTTAATCTCCTTAGTCATAATAAAATTACTTTTTGATACTTTCTTTCTCTTCATATTCACCCACACCAAAAATATGTTATGGTAAGTAGCTTTGGAGCAAAACTTAGAGACTTTAACCCATAATTTCTCAAAGATAGCTTCGACAATAATTTCCTCATGATTTTTAAGTTATTTCTTACCTTTATCAACTCAACCCTCTTGGTAACAACACTCCCTAAATTACTCTTGTTAGTTTTTATAGAAACTCTAAAAACTATCTATATAATCGTTGCAATAGCATGCCCTCTTATAGTTCCCTATATTACTATCACAAGGTTCAACGAATAACTAACTCTCTCACAAGTAGCCACTTCCATTCCATAATCTTTTAGCATTTCACCATGCTTTTCAACTTTGTTATGCACAATAGATATCTTTTCATTCAAATTGATGTTAATCACATAAGAAAGATTTAATTCATCATCATCATATACATCATACTTATAATCATTAGCTGAAACATCATAGTTTTTATTCCAATTATGCAAATCATACTTAGTAACTCGTCATAACATCAATCAAAATATTAGAAGAAATATTAAATCATTATATATCATTGATTCATCGGAGAAATTAACATAATTGGGTAAGTAACATTTAGGCATAGGTCTTCTCACTTGTTCCTTGGTCATTGGTTTGAAAACATACCCATTGTTGTAGTATAATGCTAGATAAGTGTTTGCAAAACCACCATCAATGACATATTGATCGAATTGTCAAAGCTCCCCACTATAATATCATAGATGGTCTTAGGGAGTATTCCACACAAGAACTAATTATCATATCCCACTTTTAGACTAACGTTCATTTTACATTGATGAGTTACTATTAGTCATTCGCCCTCGTTAATCCATCTTACTTGAAAAAAGGTCTAGGATGTTTAGTTAATAACATACCCGTGCCTTCCATCAAAGATTGATTTATAATATTCTTGTTCGAGCCATTAACTATCATCAACATACTAGGCCTACCATTTGCTCGGCATTATATATGAAAGATGGAATTCCTCCTATATTTGACATCAACATCAATTACCCCATCTTCCTCATAGGATTGTATTGCTAGAACTACATCATCTTCTTTAATAAAACTCTTTCCCTCATATGTAAAGACTCGACACTCATCTTGGTTTTCTATATAATCCTCCTTATAATCAATGTGCTGAATTAAAGTGACCATTCTTTGATTAGCACATTTGAAGGATCATGCATCTTATAGAGGTGCAAAATAATTTTTTTGTTTTCCTTTACCTAAAATCCCAAGATCAGCCATTTAATTAAATAACTAGATATTAATAATAAGATGAACGAGTGTTACCTCTTGTAGTGTAAAATCAAATTTGTAAATAGAACCATCTAAGCATTCGATCTTTACCGATGATCCAAATCAAATTTGTAAATAGAACCATCTAAGTATTCGATCTTTACCGATGATCCACACAAGAAAACACTCACACAAGAAGTGACATAAATCATAGAGAGCTAGCTCGTCTTTTTTGCTATGTATAATTTTCTCTCAAAGAAATCAATTAAGGGTTGTGTAATATATCTTTAGAGAAAGGGGTAGGTTGGTTTGATTATTTTTTAGGGAGAGATGCATAAAATTTGATCTAACTCTTAGATTGATTTTCTTGTGTTTTATTCCATTATGTATCTCTCTCTCCCTCTCACTTATAAAGGCAAAAACAACTCCTTTTCGAAAAAGGGTTATAAATTACATAGGCTTTCTTTTATCTTATCATCATAAACCTCGAGCCTTATCCTTAAGTGCTCAAGATTATCCTTGCACTCTAAATACCTTGTAAGCTTTTACTTAAGCTTATTGGCTCAAACTCTTTTAGTTCAATAACTTAACAATTAATTTGGACCATTCAAATAGATTGGTCGTGTATTTTCAAGGATGCCCGCATTAGGAAATAATTTCCTAAGTTATCCTTGTATTTGATTAAACTAAAATTAAGAAACTGATTTCTATTTTAGATAACTAAATTCTAAATTAGGAAATTGATTTCTAAAATAGAAAACTAATTTCCCAAATGCAAAAATGCTTCTAAAATATTCACTTTTCTTTTCCTAATGAATGTTTGAACTTATCGTCGTGACTCGGTAGGCTCCTAAGTATGTTGACAATGTATCAAGAAGATAAAAGGCACATCTTTTATCTCTTAATACATAAATCAAGATTAGCCTCTAATAAGGTATCATGATTACCCAGTTCTCTAAAAAGATTACTTGTTCCGCAATAACCTTTTACGAGTATGATTTCCATATAATTCAGTCCTCATATCAATTTATCATAGTGTGATCTCAAACTTGATTTGCTATCCGTTTGATTATGATCACATAAGTTTTTTTCAATTTGCAAATGCCTTAGTGCTCAAGTAAACCAACTATTCTCTATTGGTATACTTTCATTATAGCCACAGATTCTTGAGTAGACTTTCATTGAAGTATAATGTGATAAATTTTTTAGCATGTAAGAAATGACATGTTCAATCTCAATCATCCATCTATCTCCATTAGATTCCTAATGCACCCAATAAATTTCCCATATATTACTCTGTACTAAGCCCATTGAAATGAATGTCAAAGTTCATCATTGCTCTAATGAGATAATCATGATGACTTTAAGTTAAAGGACTATTTGAACCCATCTCATATGAGATTCCCATAGACAATAACAAATGAATTCTCATGATGATTCATGTTTAGTGATATGTTCTTTAATATTATTAACCTAAATGTTTGTTTTGGTATCATCATACCGATCAGTGTGATATCTTCTATTATAATCTTATAGTAAGAGCATAACACTCACAAATCTTATCAAATATTATCAATATCTGATCTTGATAATGCTATGACTTAGGATATTTAATTATATCATTTATGTGCATTAATATTTATCTCACATCTTTTGATTGATCATTAATGCGATACATATCATATGAACTTCTATCTAATTTTATCAAAGTGTAAATAATAAGAATTAATGTAAAGACTTATTTATTAATATTGAAAATACAATGATACAATATATCAAATCATCCAAACAAGTTGAATCTTGAACACCTACACTAATAATCTCCCACTTGCACTAGAGTCAACCGACCATGTCCTTAATGCCCGATGATCAAACAAGAGTTTCATGTTTTTTCTATGATAAAGACTTAGTCAAAGGATCTACTATGTTATTGTCAATATGGACCTTTTATATCTTTATATCACCATGAATTATAATCTCTTTCATCGGGTGATAAAATCATAGTACATGCTTAGATCATTAATTAAACCATGGTTACTTAGCTAGTGTTATAACTCTATTATGTATTGGTCATCAAGCCATATGACATTTAAAAGAATTTATTTTTTGATTGTTCCATACTAAGCATTTTAATATTTTGTCAATATATGTACATGCTTAGAACATAGGTTGTCTCTTCTATGTCTTTCATGGAGAAATTCTTGAATAGCCATTTTTTTTTACGGAATACAATATGGTAATGTTATTATCGAGAAGAAGCATGTCATCTACCTATAGAGCAATGAATACTATTAGGCTCCTACTAACCTTTTGTATACATAAGGTTCATCTTCATTTTGTGAAAAGTAAAACTTTTTGATCAACTTCTAGATGCTTGCTTACGTCCATAAATAGATCTTTACAATTTGTAAATTTTATTTCCATATCCTTTAGTAACAAAACCATCAAGCTATGTCATGTACACATCCTTATATAAATTTTCATTAAGAAAAATACTTTTGACATCCATTTGCCATATCTCATAAATATGATATGCAACAATTGCAAGCATAATCCTAATGACTTTAACTATAGTTACTAGTGAAAAGGTTTCATCATAATCAACCTCTTGTTTTTTACAATAGTCTTTCACCACCGAGTCCGGTTTTCTACATATATACATTACCATTCATATCAGTCTTACTCTTAAAGATCCACTTACACCTAATAGGTCCGATACCTTCGGATGGATCAACCAAAGTTCATACTTATTTAGCATATATGGATTCCATTTTAGATTGTATGGCTCCATGCCATTTCTTATAGTCAATGTCTAAAATTGCTTCTTCATAGGTATTAGGTTCGTAATCCTCTATCGGAGACACATCACCATCCGTAGAGATAAGAAGACCATATCTTTCTAGCTCTTGATGAATCTGTTTAGACCTATGAAGTTCTTGTATATCATTTTATGGGGTAATTACAATATTTTGAAATCTATCTACTTAGAGTTCCACTATTAAAGTGTCCATTTGTGAGCATCCTTGAATCTCATTGAGTTCAAACTTTCTTTCACTAGTTCTAACAACTATAAATTCCTTTTCAAGGAATACGAGTATACCTAGCCATGGATGCCTTTTATTCTTATGGTTGGTAGTAATATCCATTTGTTTTTTTTGATATCCCATAAATTTGCACTTCATTGATTTAGGTTCTAGCTTATCTCTACCTAAACATTTAAAATATGCCTCACGACCTTAAATATTAATGAAAGATAAATTTACTTTCTTTATTTTTTATATCTCATATAGAGTCTAATCAATAGGCTTTGTTGGAATCATATCCAAAATAAAGGTTATTGTAAAAAGTGCATATCACCAAAATGAAATAAGGATATCAATACAACTCATCATGAATCAAAACATATTTAATAGTGTCTTATTTTTTCATTCGGACACACCATTCATTTATGGTGTTATAGATGGAGTTCATTGAGAGAGAATCTTGTTCTCTTTCAAGTGATCTAAAAAATCACTACTCAAGAATTCATTACCTCGATCGGATCGAAGTGTCTTAATACTTTTGCCATTTTATTTCTCGATTTCAAATCTAAATTCTTTGAACTTTAAAATGCTTTAGATTTATGTTTCATCGGATATACATAACCAAAGTGTGATCTATCATTAGTAAAGATTATGAAATAATCATGTTTTCCTCTTACTTAGGAGGACATAGGCCCACATACATCAATATGCATAAGACCTCATAAGTTAGCAATCCCTTCTTCTTTTCCACTAAAAAATAATTTCATCATTTTTCCAAGTATAAAAGATTTGTAGACACTATAAGATTTATAATAAAATGATTCTAAATATCTATTTTTATATAGTTTGGATATTCGATTCGTATTTGTATGAACAAGTCGATAATGCCATATATATGTCTTATTTAGATCATTTGATTTAAGTATTTTATCTATGTTCAAAACATACAAATCATTATTAATTACAATATTTTCATATAAAACATCATCTTTATAAAAAAACAACCATTATTCTTAAATAAAATTTAAAAACCTTCTTGGTCCAAACAAGAAATAAAAATAATGTTTCTAGTTATACTAGAAATATAATAATAGTTTTTAAGTCTAAGCATAAGCCAAGATGACGAGTGCTAACTTATTGGTGCTTACAACCAATGGTATAACTCTTGATGCATTACCAATGGACAAGTCAAACTCCCTAAAAGCAATCTTTTTGATTCTCTAAGCCCTTGCATATTTGTATAAACATGAACTCCGTATCCAATATTAAATATCTATGACGTGGGACTAGAAGTAGAAAAATTAACTTCAATAATATAAATACCGAGGTGCTATTAAAAATCTTCTTTTGCACCTCTATTAGGCACTCTTTGTAATTGTGCTTCCAATGCTCGTTTTTGTTGTAATGAAACCATACTACTTTTTTTTAGCTATTTTGAGCCTCAACCTTTTCACCCCTTCTTTAGGCATAATAGAAGGTTTTTTTTGTGCTTAAACTTTTTTTTCCTCCATCTTTCCTTTGCCTTTGTGACCAAGAATTATATAACTCTTGTTCTTTTTGTTTATCTCGAGTCGAGCTTTCCTCGGTGTGAACGGTAACTCTCCAAAAGTCTTTTCTATATGCATCATATTAAAGTTCATGATGAATTGTCTAAAGCTGCTAGGTAACAATTATAATACCGAGTCAATCGATAACTCTTCATCTATTCTAACTTCAAGCTTAGCCAACTTATTGATATAGCCTATCATCTTAGTAACATACTTCTCAACATTGGAACCTTCATCCATTCCGGCTCTAAAGATCTTTTCGGCTATCTTATAAATTCATGTTTGACATTTTCCTCAAATAGACTTTTAAGCTTTACTATAATATCAAAGATGCTTGTGCCTTTATATTGGTGCCTATGCTCCAACATCATAGCAACTAACATGATATTTTGAATAGTGATCACATCATCTCTATGTCCGAGTCATGTTGCATAAGCTTCAACTTAATCTTGAGGAGGCTTACCTGGAAGAGGTGTCTTTATCGTATAGAGAATTTTCTCATGTTAGAGTACTATCCTCATATTCATTTCACATTCAACGAAGTTTATTCTATTGAAGGCATTACTTCCATCAATTATCGATCGAATTGATGTATTAGCGATCATACCGAGTAATAAACCGATAGGATAGAAAAATATATGGTTTGGTTGATTTTATTGCATTAAAAACAAATGCATGAATTAAGAAGTAAAATCTATGATCGCTCATATTATTTTTTTCAAGTTCTATAACCTTCAATATAGGACTCGAGAAATTTTTTGATTCATTTTCCTTAGTGAATTAGCATCCCAATATGCATTAACCTTAAGTTTTCTCAATAAGTCATACATGGAAGGATTAAGTAGGTAACTCCTTAAAAATTGTATCCAATGCAATTCTTAATCTCATTGATATGACAACTCCTCGTCATCTCACATCTTATGTAAATACCAATCTTTGTTTATGAATTCGTTAGATTTTGAGTTATCCGAACATACCCAATAATTAATTTTAAGTTGGACCTAAATATTTAGAGACATCCCATGCATCGTTCATGATTTGATTCTCTCAAGGAATAAGTGACCTTGAGTTGTCTTAACAAGTCAACAATGACAAAGAAAGTTCTCTCCTCATAACATTGGAAGACATATAACTTGGTATTTGTTTGAAGAATTTTATATTATAAGGTTTTATTAATTTGATCCTAACATGTATATTATAGTTTGATCATATTACTCGTCATACATACTAGAGTTCAATCGTATCACAATCATGTATACTAGAGTTTAATTACATCAATCTTATACATGATTATAGAATTGGTGAATAGTTATAGATTTCTACTACTAGTCCCCTCGAGCCATAAGGAGACTAGTCGGTCATAAACCTAGGTAAAGAATTATTACATCTTCTTTTGGATTTGTCTTCTTTATTGGCTTCTTCTCTTTGTACCTATTCTATAAATCTATCTTCTAGTTTTATAATTAATGAATAAGAAACCTTGAGTTGTATTGGAGGAGAGTATGATGAGAAAAAAGATACATTAGAATAAAAGATAAGGTAGTATCCATGAGACTCTATTTAACTAAAAATTATAAACATGCATTTTCAAAAGCTAGGTCGACTCATTCATACCCTTTACCCATACTTCAATCACATTTTTACATGACATATTAACTAATGAAATATATTTTATTTTTATTATAATTATAAATATGTGATTTTGGTTATTTTATAAAAATATTAAAAATTCTCTAAATTTTAATTTTTTTCGGACTTTTAGGCTTTGAAGGCCCACGAGTTGGCCTACTTTTGTCGGCTAGTGCCCGGCACTAGCTTGGCAACCCAATCGGCTAGTGCTAGTGCCCCCTTGAAATGGCTCCCACCTTCGTGTGTGTGGCTCGGACTCGGCTCGGCGTGCATAAAGCACTCCTAGCTTGGGGTTAGCCTAGCGTGCATAAGGCACACCCGGACTACTAGTGGTCCGGCATGCTTAGCCGGCTAGTGTTTTGGGGTATGCTTACATGTACCTAGCTTGGCTTTTGGCCCGGCATGCACGAGGTGTGCCCGGCCTAGCGTACGCCATAGCCAATGCCCAACGTTGGCCTCGCGCATGCCCTTCCCACAAGTCCAAAATTAGTTTAAAAATACATTATAAAATGCAAAAATCATCAAATCTATAATGCAAAAATCAATAATTATTATAGTTAATCAAAATTAATATCAATACAATTAAAGATTCAATGGTGGCTCGATACTAATTAAAGGATCATGCATCTTATAAAGGTGTGAAATAAATAAAAAGTTTTTGTCTTCCTTCATCTAAAGTCCTAAGATCAGCCATTGAATCAACTAACTATATATTAATAACAAAATGATTAGGTGTTACCTTTTGTAGTGTAGAATTATATTTGTAGTAAGAGCCTCAAAGCATTCAGCCTCTACTAATGATTTACATAGCTAAACACCTCATAAGAAGTGACAAAAAACATAGAGTGCTAGCTCCAATATTTTCTACTATGTATAATTTTCTCTCAAAAAAATCTATCAAGGGTTACACAATATATCTTTAGAGAGAGAGAGGGTGGCATGTTTGATTATTGTTTAGGGAGAGATGTATAAATTTTGATCTAACTCTTTGATTGCTTATGTGTTATTCCACTTATGTGTCTCTCTCTCCCTCTCACTTATATAGGTGGAAACAACTCCTTTTTCGAAAAGAAGTTGTAACTTTTGTGGTCTTTGTTTTATCTTATCCTCATAAATCCTAAGCCTTATCCTTAAGTGCTCAAGATTATCCCTCTACTTAAAATACCTTGCGAGGCTTTACTTAAGCTTGTTGGCCCAAACTCCTTTGGCCCAATAGCTCAATAATTAATTTAGACCATCCAATAAATTGGGTCAAGTATTTTTAAGAAGGCCCACATTAGAAAATAATTTTATAAGTTATCCTTGTATTTTATTAAAGCTAAATTAGGAAACTAATTTCTATTTTAGGTAACTAACTTCTAAGTTAAGAAACTAATTTTTAAATTAGAAAACTAATTTCGGTAATTTCTAAAATAAGAATTGATTTTCAAATTAGAAAACTGATTTTCAAAATAGAAAACTTTTTTCAAAATCTTCACTTCTCTTTTTTGTGTGAATGATTAAACTTATTCATGTGACTTAATATGACTCAATATGCTCCTAAATATACTAGAAATGTATCGAGAAGATAAAAGACACATCTTTTATCTCTTGATACATAAATCAAGATTAGCCTCTTATAAGGTATCATGATTATACAATTCTCTAGTCTTTTATATCTTGATATATAAATCAAAATTGGCTTCTTATAAGGCATCATGACTACATAATTTTCTAGAAAGATTACTTAATTCATAATAATCTTTCATCGAGTATAGTTTTCATATATTTTAGTCCTCATGTCAATTTATAATAATATGATCTCGAACTTGGTTTGTTGTCTATTCAATTATGATCACACAAATTTTCTTTGATCTTCAAATATCTTACAACTATTCTTTATTGGTATATTTCCACAATGGCCATAGTTTCTTTAAAAAACATTTATCGAAGTGCAATGTGATAACTTCTTTAGCATATAAGAAATGATATGTCCTATCTAAATCATTCACTTATCTCTATTAGATTCTTAATGTATCTAATGAATCACCCATATATAGCTCTTTACTAAGCTCATTGAAAAGAACATCAAAGTACACCAATCCTCTAACGAGATAACCGTGGTGACTTTAAATCAAAGGACTATTTATATCCATTTTGTATGAGATTCTCATAGACAATACCAAATGAGTTCTCATGACGAGTCACATCTAGTGATATGCTCTTTAGCATTATCTACCCGAGTGCTTACTTTGACATCATCATGTCGGAAGGTGTGAGATCCCTACTATTATCTTATAGCAAGAGATAGCACTCATGAGTATTTTCGTATATTGTCAATGTTCAATCTTGACAATGCTATGACTTGAGATATTTAATGATATTGTTTATGTACATTGATGTTTATCTTACATCTTTTGATCAATCATTAATACAATGCATATCATATGGACTTCTATCTAATTCTATCAAATTATAAATAACAAGAATTAATAGAAATACTTCTTTATTAATATTAAAAATGTATTGATACAATATATCAAACCATCTAAATAGGTTGGATCTTGGGCACTTACTTTAACAACATTTAAAAAGAATATGATCGAAACCTAAACATTTAAAACACTATCTAGAGGTAGTGCCTTCAACCATAGCACTTAGTTAGCTTACAACCCTCCCCGCTACACCCCAAACCTCTTGAGGGATAGAACCTAAACTCTTAATGTTCCACTAGAACTAAAACTCCCCTTATTTCTAATCGTGACCCTATTGTTTCATCGAGATGATTTCGTTACCTCTCAACCTTTATAGATAACTTGATAACATCTTATATGGTATGATAAGATTGTATTTGAATGACATTATTAGTTTCTTATTTCAACCCCCTCAAGAATCTTACAACCACGTACTCCTATGACTTATTGAGCTCGTACCTCAACATGAGTTGTTCGAGCTCAACTACATACTTTTTCACATTAAGAGAGCCTTGTTTCGGATAGTGTAATTTCAAAAAGGTACCCTTCTTATGAAACTTTGATAAAAAATTCTCCTTTAAGACCTCTTTCATCTCAAACTATGTCACAATCCATAGCTTACCCTCTAGTACTCACTTAATCTTCATATTTTTCCACCATAGAGTTGTATTCTTAATGAGTTATAAGCTACTAGTTTGACCTTTTTATGGTTAGGTACTACTAAAAAATTAAAAACTTTCTCTATGATTTATAACCAATCGGTAAACTCATCTAAATTAAGTTTTCCCTTAAATTTAGGAATCCTTAACTTGACCTTATAGTTGTGGTGCTGATTCCTTTAAGGTCTCTCAACTCGGGATGCCACCTCCTCTTT
Organism: Dovyalis caffra; assembly: GCA_963924115.1. Lineage (NCBI taxonomy): Eukaryota > Viridiplantae > Streptophyta > Magnoliopsida > Malpighiales > Salicaceae > Dovyalis > Dovyalis caffra. The sequence continues at coordinate 2,904,428 of CAWUPB010000858.1, read as the reverse complement.
TTTAAAAGATTTGGTCCGCAACACATGGAAAGGATTCTCCTCTTCGGGTTCCTCTTTTCGATTCATATTTTTGCTACCTTTTCCATTTGCAACCTCTTGGCCCATTCCATATTCCTAAAGTTCTTACAAATCATGGTTCCTCTATCGAAACTCTTCATCATCTTATTGTGATTTTTTGATAACTCGTTACATGTCTTACATGGTCATCATATTTGCTAGACACTTTCTTGAAGGCATCTTTGCTTTGGTTAAATCACACCACAAAAGTGAAACCTAAGCTCTCATACGAAACTAATGTCTAGATAATGTGATGCCTCTAAATCCTAAATAAGCTTAATCAACAATCACAAGATAAAAATCCTTAATAGATTCTTATAATAATGTTGTGAGTCTATAGATTACCAAATCCCTACTCAATCGTAGACATAAAACGATTTATGAAATAAGTCACCCGATTGACCGGAATAGGGTTTAGATGTTCCCTAGGTTATACTTGTTCATACGAGATGAAACTTTACCATAATATACCTAAAATTAGTCATAAAGGAATGTAAAAATTTAGATCAAATTAAGTTTCTTATGAACTTATTTAGGTCGGATGATTTTTTACATCTAAATCTGTCTTTGCACTATCTTAAATTCCAGCAAGGTGTTTGAATCCGCACACCCCACAAATCAATTTCAAAATATCATAAATTTTATACACAACTACAAGAGGTCCAATAGAATGCCTCTAGAAATGTTTAGCCCTAACGAGATAATTATAGCCCCTCCAAGATAAGGTATTTTGAGAATAACTTTTAAGAATTATGCTACCTAGTTTATGCCGATCAAACTAGCATTACTATAAAATCATGCAAGTTTAATTAATCAATTCTAGAACTAAACCAAGTTCTTAAATCAAGGAAGAGTAAAAAGCACTTACAGAGTTAACATGCCAAAAAACTTGAAAATATAACCCTAAGCTCTTGCATGCAATGATCTAAACCCATCTTAATCGATCAATCTAAATATGTGCTTTAAAGTCCAAACAAAGGAAATACATGAATAATTTAAAGAAATAATTATGATTTTATTACTTTTAAAGTTGGTAGATAGATTACTAAATATTTTAGCTAAAAGCCCTTACAAATATGTACAACGAGTTGTTTAAATACTAACCCTATGAGTTTCAACTAGGGTAGAATTTTTCCTTTCCTAAGCCAAACCTTACTCTCCCGAATATAATGTACTTATGCAATCTATATTTAATTAGAACATATTCTTATTTAGCCCAATTAAATATGTATCCACATATTATAAGGATCCACTAAAAAGCTTTTCCCTAAAAGATAGAAATCCATAAAATAAATGGATTCTCAATCCTTGCTTAATCGTCCACCTCACTCGAATTTTTTTTAAAATAATTAATCAATGGTTTAATAATTTTATCCCAAATCCAATATATAAAAATAAATCTGAAATAATAAGAATCCAATTCATATATGTATTAAATAAATAAAGCATAACAATTAACGGATAAGAGCCTAAAATTTTTAGCAATTGAGGCGTAAAGCATTCGGCCATGATGAAAGAGGAGACACTTTTGTTTTAGAAGGTATCAAGATAAAGTATGGTATGAGGTAATTTTAATAGATTCATGCTATATTTTTTTAGAAAGCCTTTGGTTATTTGATTGATGTGTGGTGCTTGATGGATTAAAAAATGCTTACCCATTTGAATTCGAGGAAAAGAAAGTTTTAATGCCTCTAAAGAAAGAACCAATGACTACGAATAGTCAAGAAAAGTAGCCTTGAGAATCGATGTTCCTTAGGATATTGGAAAAGCATGATGAGGTCGAGAAAGAGGATAAAGAGGTTAACCTTATGGTGTCGAGGGCACTCAAAATTCCAACGAGAAGATTGAAAATGGTGTTAATTTTGATGATGCCATAGGCAACAAATTTCTTGATGAAAAAAGTGACATTTTTACTACCTATAATGATTTAGCCAAGAGTGTGAGCTCTCATGATGAGTGTGGCATACAAGTTAAAAACTTGTGGGACGTTGCCAACCTTGAAAGAATTGATGAATTGTCCGTCCATAGTAAAGAAAAGGAGCGGCATGTCATTAAAGTTAAGGACTCCTTTATTGTGATTATTTAACCACATGTTGTCTACAAGAATCAAACATGGCAGCCATTAATGAATAGAAAGATGATAAGAACAAGCATGCTAAAAATTCACATAATGTTGCTAGAGCAACACTATCCAAACTAACCTAGGTCGCATCAAGTCGAGCTATGCATAATGTGGTAGTTCTAGCCTTAAATAATGAGTGAAAAACTTCACAAACAAAGGCGGAAAGTCGTTACCATCAAAGAAATTATCAATAATAAACTTGTCGTCATCATTATCGTTATCGCATCATTCCTACATAGCGTTATTGCCATAAAAAAAAAAATCAATCGTGGTAAGTATGTAGAAAGGGGCGAGTTGTATTAAGGAATTTCGGTAAAGGAAGAATCAAATAATAATAGACAAAATCTTTTGTTTTGGTTCGACTAGTGCTCGTCTATGAAAAAGAAGATGATATAAATTTAAGAAGACATTTCCCTCATATTTATTGAAGGAAAAAGATAATATGAAATTTCAAGTTGTCAATTATATTCTTTACGAAAATGGTAAACCCATTCGGGGAATTTCTAGCAAAACTATTCAATTAGTTCATCCTTGTTTAGTTTTGTATTGGAACTAAGACAAAAAAAAGTTTGTTTATCGAAGAGGCTAATATTTAATTTGTTGAAGTAAGTATAAATGGTTTGAAACATGATTTTCTAAAATCTATTTAAGGAAATCCTGCATTTCATATAATGATAGAAAAAGGAACCATCCATCGGGTTGGAGATTGATCTTTTATAACGGACCACATAGCACCAATATTAATCCATTTTATTCCTGTTATTCCAAGAAAAATATTCCACAATCACTTAAACAAAATAAAGAAACTATTAATACGTCGTTGAATAGAAATATGAAATGTCAATCTTTGATAATTTGGTCATCATCTAATTATTTTTGAATGGATCCATCCAAGGATGTAAAATATTACAATATAATGAAAGAATTAACTAAAATTGATCTTATAATTGCAATTAGGAATTTGTTTGGTCCTTTAGGAATAACCCCTAAAATTGCAAATTCTAATTCATTTTACCATTTACTAACTTATGATGAGATCTTGGTAATTAAATATTAGAAACTTAACAATTCCAAAGTAACACGAGACTTTAAAAGTCCTTAAATATTATTTAATGGATGAAAATGATAGAATTGCCAATCACTATCCGTGTAGTAACAACATTTTGAATCCATTCAAATTGAATTGATATTTTCTCCATCATAATTATCATCATAATTGTTGTGAAGAAAAATTCACAATAATTAACTTGGGACATTTTATTTGTGAAAATATCTCGTATAGAAAAAAATGGTAAACGCCTAAAATTAGGTCAAGTCATAATTGCTCACGTTGACTCTGTAATACTAAGATTGGTTGAGCTCTATTTGGCCACTCTAAGAACAACTATTCATGACTATTATGGAGAAATCCTTTACGAAGGAGATACATTAGTTACATTTATATAAAATTTAAAAATTGAGATATGGTGATATACGCTGGGTCTTCCAAAATAAAACAAGTAGAAGTGCTTTCAATTGATTTAATATCGATAAACCCGGAAAAGAGTGGAGAGTTGGAATGAGTGTATAACATGAATTGATGGAATTCCTTAAGGATTGTTGATTGGTGCTCGGCTAACTTTAATGCAAAGTCGTATTTTCTTGACAATAAATTCAAAAGGTTTATCAATCCCGGGGGTTGTAGATCCATAATAGGCATATAAAAATTATTTTAGGCCAAGTAACATCAAAAGTCTTGGTTTTAGAAGATGGAATGTCTAATGTTTTTTCACACGAAGAACTAATTGGATAGTTGCAAGTAAAAGGAGTGGTGTGTGTTTTGGAAGAAACGATCTGTTACCAAACAATATTCTTAAGAATAACGGGAGCATCTCTAAGTACTCAAAGTTTCATATACGAGGTGAGGTTTCAAGAAACGACCCACATTTTAGCAAAATTTGCTCTCTACTATCGTATAATACCCTTTGGCACCGGATTCAAAGGATTAATGCACTACTTTTAGAGGATTAGCACACTCCAGTAAGGAAACATAAGATCATTCCTTTAAAAACCAAAAAAAAAAAAAAAAGAACTATTCAAGGGAAATGAGAGACATTTATTTTCACCACAGAGAGTTATTTGATTCTTGCATTTCAAAAAACTTCAATAATATATCAGAACAATCATTTATAGGATTCAATGATTCTTAAGAGTGGATTCCTCCTTTTAATTATTAGTGGTCTTGTGATTTCTTACATTTACATGTGATTTGTTAAGAGTATAAATAAAGATAACATAAAGATAATAAGGAATATAAAGAAATAAATTGCTTGGATCGTGTATCAACATCCAATTATGGGAAAATAAAAAGTTTCATCACAACAATTATTTATTTTAGGGTATCTCATTTCTGTTTTTCTTTTCTAAGGAAAAAAGAGAGAAAATGATGAGAGAAATGATAAAGAGTATTGGAACATTAATTTGAAAGAGATGTTGGAAACATGAGTTAATTTTGGTCATGCTACTTGGAAAATGGAATTTGAAAATGGAACCTTATATCTCTACAAAGCATAAGGGTATTCATATTACAAATCTTACTAGGTCTACTTGTTTTTATCGAAGTGTGTGATTTTGTTTTTGATGCGGTAAGTAGGAAAAAAATAATTCCTAATTTTTGGTACAAAAAATAAAGCGAGTTGATCCAATAACATGAGTTGCAATAAGAGCTTGGTGTTATTATGTTAATAAAAAAACACTCGAGGGCCTTCTAAATGAATTAATCCACTACAAAAATAAGACTTCAAAAGTTTATGGACCTAAGAGTGGAACAAAAGAGAAGGAAATCAACCGCCCTCCGAAAAGGGATGTGTCTCGATTAAAGAGATATTTATTTCACTTGCAAACATATTTGGGCGGAATTAAATATATGACATAATTAGCCAATATTGTAATGGCTCTTCAAGAATGTATCACTTTGGAAATTCTAACTATTTGTTTAATTGATACAAGCTGTGACTTAAATCTCATAGATATTTCGATTCCAATGAATGATGACGCTATAGCTTCAATCGATTAATTGTTAATAAATTAGTATTTGTAATTTGTGAAGGGGGCTCTAGCTATATATGAAATCCTTGATTAATAATAAGATAAATAAATTATTTTTTAAATTCCATATATTGAAGAAATCATTACCATTCATGAACCTCATAAAAGAGATAAAAAAAACTAAGGATATTATGTGATTGAGTAGTGCTACATGACACCGGTGGTGTAAAAAAAAAAAAAAGTCACCATAATTTTATAAGAGTAGTGTTTTTTTGGATGGATATAAGGAAGGAAAAAAATTGGATACTTTATTTTTGGAGGGAAAACAATATATAAAGCAATATATTTCGACCAATCCTTGTTTATCATATAAGGTTCGGATTCCCAATTATGCTAATGATGAAGAGGAATTTAGAAAGACAATTACTTACAAACAATAGTTAATGTTAAGAAATAAGCTGTTGAAGAATCTAACATATAACAAGTTAGCTACGAAATATATTAATTTTAGCACACTTGTTTCAACACGTTGAATTTACACTAATAGATAAGCAACAATATTTAAAGCAATAAATTTAAGATAAATCCTTCATATTTTTATCGTGTAAGGTTTGAATTCCCAATTGATCAATGAATTACAAATAATACTTTCATGGTAAGACATAACGAGTCTTAAATATGCTAAGACATATTAGTTGAACTAAGAAGTATATTGTTTTAAGCATACTCTTTCAGCACACTATATTTACACCGATGGATAACCAACAATATTTAAAGCAATAAATTTAAGATAAATCCTTCATATTTTTTTCGTGTAAGGTTTGAATTCCCAATTGACCAATGAATTACAAACAATACTTTCATGGTAAGACATAACGATCTTAAATATGCTAAGACATATTAGTTGAACTAAGAAGTATATTGTTTTAAGCATACTCTTTCAGCACACTATATTTACACTAATGGATAACCAACAATATTTAAAGCAATAAATTTAAGATAAATCCTTCATATTTTTATCGTGTAAGGTTTGAATTCTCAATTGAGCAATGAATTACAAAGAATACTTTCATGGTAAGACATACCGATTGAAGAAAATGCTAAGACATATCGGTTGAACTAGGAGGTATATCATTTTTAGCACACTCTATCGAGCACACTAAATTTGCACTAATGGATTTTCAAACCGAGTCTTTCTTATTTATTGTGTCGAGTTTACCCCTAAATATTGCATACGCTTTATTTCTAACCACTTTTGAATAATGATCTAACAACATAGATATTAGAAGAATGCTCCAACGACGGAGATAACAAAGGAAAAAAAAACACAAAGAGAAGGGAATGGATGAACAACTATAACAAGTACTGCTAATATACATCAAAAGGAAAAAAGAGATGAAATGAGATTGGTTGAGTTGGGCAATCAAAAAAGTAAATAATCAATGATGCACGGTTAACAAAGCCACTAACATTGATATTATAAATAAATTATTGTTAAAATTTGAAATTCAAGTTTCTGTTGTTCAAAATTACAAAACCCTAGTCCGAAATTTTCAGTGAGTATTATGTCATTTAACTTTTTCACTTTTCAAGTTTATCCTTAAAAAATTTCTATTTTTGAAAATGGTGTTTGTCGCCATGGTGTCACCAAGCATTTTCGTATGTGATTAGTTGGTATCTAAATTATACAATTCAAGTGAGCAAGTCGAAAAAAAGATGTTTGAATCAAAACAATTTCTTGTGAAGTTTTTGTTTTAGAGGAAAATATGAATCTATTATCGGATTCCATTAACACATTAAAAGGGTTATGTGAAATATTCGGTATGGAAGTAGGCCAACATTTCTATTGGAAAATAGGTCGTTTCCAAGTCCTTGCCCAAGTACTTATTACTTCTTGGCTTATAATTGTTATCTTATTAGGCTTAACTATTGTAATTGTTCGGAATCCACAAACCATTCCTACCGATGATCAAAATTTCTTTGAATATATCCCTAAATTTATTTGAGATGTGAGCAAAATCCAGATTGGAGAGGAATATGGTCCATGGGTTTCCTTTATTGGAATTATGTTTAATTTTCTTTTTTATTGATATTTTTTATTCTCATTCTTATTTTATTCTTTTCAACCAAACAACTATTAAGTGAGAATATATATATCTCCCAAATATGTACATATACATCTTTGCTCCTTTCACTTATGACCTTTGCTTCCCTGGTCAATGATGTTACCAAAAGCAATTATATTCATTTAGAAAAATAAATCTATACTTACGGTATAAATTTTTTTTTTTTTTTTTTTTACAATAATTTCCATTTTTTTTTTAACCAAAATTTCTCTTTTATTTTTTCTTTCTTTTTAAGGATTTTTTTAAAAAATATAATTAGTTTTTATATATTTTCGTTGCCAATCCAATAACAAAACTTGTTACATTTTTTTTTAATTGACAATACTTAAAGTATAAAATTAAACCTAGCAAAAGTTAATATTATGATAACAAAGCAAATGGATTGCACAATAAATTAATGAATGTATGTAATTGATACTTTTAATTTTAATTTTGTTTCAATTTATGATAGATCCGAAAGCTTTTTCTTGGAAGTTATATATGTGCAGAATATGATAACTTTTTAAGTGCCAAAAAAATGTACAAAATAATTGTTTAAGGTGATATTTTTAGCTATGTATATATGCAATGTGAAGTATGATCGCTTAATAAGACAATAGACTATTGTTTTTTAATTTTGCAACAAATAATTAACCTAATTTATTTTTACATTTGTAATTATTGTGTATATTTTTATTAAATGAATTTATTTTTTAATTAATATTAAAAAATTCTTGATCTTTGTTAAATTTGATAGGTAAACATCCTTTTATTTTATTAATTTTCATGATTTGAAAGGAATTATATTGCATAAATGTAAAGGAAAAGTGAGCTTTTTTTTTTTTTTTATAGATAAATGAATAAAATTTATAAGATATGAATAAGATTTTCATTTAAAATAAAATAAGATAATTTTGAGGAATTTTATTATAATCTCTTAACTTTTTTAGTCCTAAACCGTAGTATGATAGTTTATTTTATTTTTTATTCCTTACAATATTGGGAGATTTGATTTTAATGTATCAAATGTTTTCAAAATTTATATGTATGGTATTTTATATTATTTAATTTCTGTCATCAAATTATGAAAGATTTAAATCCTTTAAAATTAATTAAAAAAATCAAAATTATGCCGTTTTTGCATAATAATAATAATAATAATAATAATAATAATAATAAAACCACTTATTATTTATTTGTTTTCAAAATGGCAACATTTTGGTTGATTAGGCCCATTTTGCATAATGAATAGTGTTACAATTGGTTTAAAACCACTTATTTATTATTATTATTATTTTCACAATGGCATCATTTTGGTTGATTAGTAGGACTAACAACTTGCCCCGTCCCGAGGGAACCCCGCCCCACCCCACCTCGATCAACGTAGGAATTCCCCGAGTTGATCGGGAAACGGGCGGGCGCCCCTTCTCGTATTAATTTTGAACGGGGATAGGGAAGGGATGATATTTCTCTGTCCCCCTGTTTGCCTCGCTCCATCCCTAAAATTACAATTATACTATATATAAAATATATGACTACTAACTCTTAGGATTTATTTTCTATATGAACTATTATTTTTTTGCTATAGTTTAAAATTTGATAGTAGAATAGAGCAAAACGGGGCGAAAAAAAAATTAAATGGGGCACTAGTGCCTCACAAGGATCTCGTCCCCGTTTGGGATGGGGATGGTATGAGAAATATTGCACGGTACCGGGCACGGGGATGGCCATCCCCACCTCCGCCTCGCCCCATTGCCATTCCTATTGATTAGGCGCATTTTGCATAATGAATAGTGTTAAACTCTCAATTGGTTTAGTGTTATACTAGTTTTTTGTTCATCGACGTTTCACTGCAGGTCGAATAAAATGCATAAAATTATTTTTTAAAAATTATTTCATTTTGATATCCATTATTATATTATACATCTACCAAAATATATTAAATAAAAAAATAAAAATTCATTCAATTTTATGATTTTTTAATCAAAAATTTGTATTTGACTAATTATTCTTTATATTTTCATAATTTTTTTATTAAAAAATATTATTTTTCTATTTTTATTTATACTTTTTAGTCAAAAAATTATTTTGTAAATTATTTTTTTCTAAACATCTTTTTACCTTAAAATTTTTAATTAAAAAATCAAAGAAAAAAAATAAGGATCAATATGACCAAAATGAAAAAAAAGAGAGCAAAATAAAACTAAAAAAATTGAGGATCGAAAAAAATATTTGAAAAATAGAGAGATCGAAGTGTAATGTCATGAAAAAATTCATAATAAATGTTTTAAAAAATATTTGAAAACTTTAAAAATACAATTGCATAGTGAAAGAAACGAGTGCATATGAGTCCGGATGAATAGTCAAATGAATATGGATGAATAATGTTTCAAATAGTAAAATGAATAGTAAACCATGGTTTTACTCAACTTTGTATGGAGATCCATCAAGTCAAAGAATGTTATACCCGTATCCATACTTGAAGAAGAAGTAGGGTATCTTTCATTCGACTTCGTCCTTCACTTATATAAAAGCAAAAGTCCCTCGATACTTGCATCGATTCGAGTAGATAGAAGCAAACCTCCATTGAAGTGGATATAATTTCCATCCTCAAGTATTTAGTGCTTGGGTAGGGATGATAATGAGTCGAGTACTTGACTCATTAAGCCAATCTCATACCCTACCGATTAAAAAAAAAAATGTTATATCGATTATCTTGTTCATTACCCATTAAAAATCGAGTTGTCCATTTCTTTATCTATTCCATACCCATTATATCATACCATGTTCATACCTTATCCATACTTGTTTACTTGCTAATTTTTTCCTCTTAAATTGAAGACTTTTTTTTCAATTTTTTTTCCTTTGAGTTTTAAAATATTTTTAATTAAAGTTTATTTTATAAAAAATTATGTAAATATAATTTTTTTAATAAATAATTTTAAAACTTATAAATAAAATATTTTAATATGGCATAATAATTCATAATTTTTTAATTTTTGTAAAAAAAATAGAATATTTTTTTTAATGAAAAAAATAGTATATAGTATCTTAATATGTGTTGTAAAAAAAAAAAAGACTAATAATTCCATACTATTTAAGGAATTTTTTTTTTACCTTATCACTATAATGGGTTACGTTAAAACACGAGGGGTGAAAGAGTTGTTATTGTTATGATCACTTTATCACAAAAAACCAAATTAATCCAATTAGACAAAATAAAAATAAATAAACTACATTCAGAAATCGAACCATCCGCAATTTGGTTATTAAACTAAAACATGCAATCTCTTGGTAATTTCCCAAAAAGAGGAAACTACAGAAACTTGATATAATAATAATAATAATAATCAATGAGTTTGTAGTTTTGTGATACTATTGTATAATTGTATAAAAGAAAAAGACCTAATAAAATTATTTCCTTAAAACAATTTATCATATCAAATAGTTTTTGGGAGGGTTTAATGAATAACCATTACTAATAGGAACATGCCAATTTCAACATTTCAATCAAAATCCAATTCAAACTCAAAGGAAAGAAAAACTTAAGACATATTGTAGGAAAGAATGCAAAATAAAAACACATGGTGTAAAAAAAATACAACCCGCACGCACGCATGTCCACACACACACACGTACCCACCCACCCACCTACAAACACATATATATGTTTTTGATTAATCAATAAGAGAAATTGCTCATTTCTTTTATTTATTTTAAAATTTTGTGTTTTAGTATTTTTTTATGTTAATGAGTAAAAGATGGGTATTAATAAGGTAAAAAGAGGATACCCATATTCATGAATAAATTATCCATTAAAATAAATTGCTAATAATATTTTATCTATATTTAACCCATTAGCCATTATAGTATTTTAAAAGGATAATTAATGGATGGGTTGGACGAGGTACCTATTTTGTACCCAACCCACTACCATCCCTATGCTTAGGTATTGAGGTGAAAGCAGTTTTAATAATTGAGGTATTTAGTTGGATTTGTTGTAAAATAGAGAGACTTAATTTATATTTGGGAAATAAATCAACAGATTGTGGGATTAAAAAGAACTTAGTCACTAGAAGTCATTGTATACAAGGCAAAAAGTTTTCAAATTTCAATGACTTTTTATGCTTACCTTAGAACCGATTCTCCACAGCCTATTTATTGGAGCATGATACCGATTTACTTCGTTACAACCGTAACAACATCCTTCTCTAGTACTCGGTAAGTGTCACCACACGAATTGTTAGATGTTAGTTAACTAATGAAATTTCATCAATTTAGCAAAAAAAAGTTAACAAAGAAGCGATTTGTACCACTTGTTCAATAATATAAGGTTTGTTATGCATTATATTTAAGTAGAGGGATTATAGTGAATTTTTTCAAATAGCACAAGAATACGATGTGTATTTAACATTTTTCTTCTATTTGTCTTTTTGTTACCTTATGGTGTTGATCATAAGCTCTAGTTCTCATATCTCTCTTTTTGAGTTAATTATATTTTTTTATGTCCAAAGTTGTCAATATTTTTATTTGATTGTGTCAACTTTAATCTTTAATATTTGAATGTATAAAGTTGCTTCTTTTTTTCTATCTAAGTGGTTTTGTTAACTTTCATTATCTTTATATTGATGTGACAATTAATTATACACATGACACCATCATATGAGCCTCACTATCAAACATGTGGAAATAAGACAAAAAGAGTTTGTTACATATTTAGTGTATAAACATATCAATTTTTTGTATTTGAGTGCATAAATTTTAATTTTTTCTAATTTAGTGTGCCAAATTGCAATTTATTTCTATTTGAGTGGTTCATTAGTTCTAGCTTGATGTGTCCGTTAGCTGCAAACATGAGCCCATTGTCAACACATGGCAACTGAAAAAAATTAAAAAGCAACAATCCATTCTCATTCTTAAAGAGAAATAATAATAATAATAATAACAACAACAATAAATTACATAACAATAAAAAATATTTAATGTTTTTACATAAAAAATCTATTTTTTTAAAAAGCAAACAAATTATTTAAAAATAAGTAGATATAAGTAAAAGATTGAAAATTAAAAAAGAAAATTTTAGTTAGATTCATTCACTAAAGCAACGATCCATTTTATTTTTAGTAGAAAAGTTGAGAATGGTGGATGTTTGGAAGACTACAAGGTGAAATGATGTTTTAATTTGGAGGGAAAGGTGATTTGAATGTGGATTGATAAGATAGCTTGATTAGAGAAGATTTTTGTTTAATTTTATATATTTATTTTTGTACTAGGCTACACACACACACACACACACACACACATATAGGATACAAATATTTGTTAAATAATTTTTTTTAAAAATGTAATTAGTAGTGCGTTGTTTCTAATTGCTACATGCTTAACAATGTAGCCTACATGATGGTGTTATGCGTATAGTTAAATAGACATATCGATCTAGAGTTAACATAACCCGCTCAAATAGAAAAACTAATTGCAAATTGGTACATGCAAACGAGTAAAGTAAAGATTAAAGTTTTTTACACACTCAAATAAAAAAATTGACAAGCATGTATATTAAAAATAATATATATATATATATATATATTTTTCTGATTGCAATATGTTTGACAATAAATCCTACATGATAGTTCTATGTATGCGGTTAAAAGCCATATAATGATAAAGTTAACAACGAGTTAACAAAACCATTTAAAAAGAAAAAAATTATAACTTTATATATTCAAATAGTAAAAATCAAAGTCAACACACTCAAATAGAAAAAATTGACAAATTTGTATACCAAAAATTAATTAATTTAACTTGTCTTTAGTTTTTTCCCCTCCTTCAAGATCAACAATATGCCTATTCATATACGATTATAAATATGATTGACTCATAATTAAAAAAATATACATTTAAAAGTTCAATGAATGAGGAACGAAAATTTTTATTTTACTCGGGGAGTAACTAAAAATATTTATTTTACAGAAAAAATAGACACATAGAGAAGATAAAAATAAGAGCAAAAAAATTATATATATAAAAAGTTGAGGCTATGTAAAAATTATTTTTTCAAAATAGATTCCCGAGTTAAATATAGATAGTTATTCGGTGAATATTTTAAAATTTAATGGAACATTAGTATATCATATAATTAGAAAAATAAAAAACAATATGATAGCATTAAAACTCTCAAAATAAAATAATAAAAGAAATTAAGATAATCAAAAGCATAACTATTGCGTACCTTTCTTTGTCATCGTTGATCACTTGCAACTTGATGTCACATGCATTAATTTAGAAAAAGGAAGAAACAAAGTCACTAAACTAAAACAAATGGAGTGCCATCACGTCTTGATCTCTTCCTAAAAAGAAAATACATAACTTTCTATAATTTTCAATTCCACTAGTCCATTCTTTGACAATGAACTCATTGGAAGTTTCTATATGTTGGACAATCTCTTTGAAGTTCGCTATCTTTAGCAATTTATCAACTTCCTTGATAACTTTGTTTAACATGTTTTTCTCCACCGACAAATAAACAAAAGTTATATCTATCATGTTGGTGTCTTAAATATTATTATAACGTATAAAGAGTCTTGGTTTGTGGATATTGTTAAGATTTTTATATGTGAATTTTTCCATAAATAGATAACTTTTTTAAATTATTTTTACACTTGAACGTATAAAAAGTCCAATTCACTATCATGAATAGATAATTAAATTTAACAATTGATTGATATTATGTAATAATTTATGTAACTTAACAAAGCTGTATCAACGACTAGTGTATTTACTTTATTGATATAAAGTTATTTATATACAAAGAATCTTCGAAGTTCTACTAGAAAACTAAGAGATATACACTGGAAATAATTTAAACGACGAGGACTACGAGATGAAGAGGAAGCCTACCTATCGCTGGTCCGGTAGTTTCCAATATGCCCCCTCAAGTTGGAGCATGGAGATTGTAAATGCCCAACTTGCCAATTAAGAACCGAAATTGTTGCTTACCCAATGCTTTAGTGAAAAGATCGCAAGTCGATGTTGAGAAGCAATATATCGACGGACAAGCAAACCACGTTGAATACGATCACGGATGAAATGACGGTCGATCTCTATGTGTTTGGTTCGTTCATGAAAGACGGGTTTATTAGCAATATGCATGGCAACTTGATTGTCACAATAGAGTTGTATAGGGGAAGAATGAGGCACGGTCGGATCGAAAGCGGTTATCATAACCAAATCAATTCACAAGCGATAATAGCCATAGATCGATATTCGGCCTCGGCAGAAGAGCGAGAGATTGTAAGTTGTTTCTTGCTTTTCCAAGAGATAGGAGAATGACCAAGGAAAATGAAGTAGCCATTGAGTGAACGCCGAGTAACAGGACAACTAGCCCAATCAAAGTCACAATATGCTGCAAGAGATAAGTCATTAGTAGATGATATGAAAATGCCTTGACTCGGTGCCAATTTAAGATACCGCAATATCCGTAAGGCGGTTTGCCAATGCCCTCGACGAGGTTGATTCATGAACCGAGATAAAATGTGCATTGAGTAAGAAATGTCGGGTTTGGCTATTGTCAAATATATTAACCGCCCAACTAACCGACGATAGGAACCGGGATCATCAAGTGGGCGACTATCATCGAGAGCCAACTTATGGTTCCGTTTAATAGGAAAATGACAAGGCTTGGAAGCAAGCATACCGCTTCTTGTAAGAGATCCAATGTATATTTCCATTGAGATAAGGCAATACCTTTAGGTGAGCGAGCAACTTCGAGACCAAGGAAGTATTTAAGGTTTCCAAGATCTTTGATGGGAAACCGAGGCCTCCGAGTAACGTTTGAGAGCAACAAGATGCAAGTCATCATTTGTGGCAATGATAACATCATCTACATAAACAAGAACAACAATGAAAAAAGTCCCTTTGTGATTTAAAAACAGAGAACTATCAACTTTGGATTGAGTAAAACCAAAATGAAGAATGGCGAGTAGAAAATTTGGTAAACCATTGCCTAGAAGCTTGCTTTAAACCATACAAAGTCTTACGGAGGTGACACACACGATCATCATTAGGAGATAAATAACCAAGTGGGGGCTTCATATACACTTCTTCATTTAAGTCACCATGAAGAAATGCATTATGAACACATCAAGTTGGTGAAGAGTCCAACGTTTAGCCATAGCGATCGCTAAAAGAGTGCGAACGGTGGTGAGTTTAGTAACCGGTGCAAAGGTCTCGGTATAATCTAGGCCTTCCACTTGGGTATACCCTTTAGCCACAAGACGTCCCTTATACCGTTCAATTGTTCCATCGGAATGATATTTAATTTTGAACACCCATTTGTACCCAATGGCTTTCTTTCCCGGAGGCAATTTCTCTAATGTCTAAGTTTGATTCCTTTCAAGTGCTTCAAGTTTACTTTGCATTGCTCTTTACCATCGAGGGTCTTTATTGGCTCGTGAATAAGATGTGGGCTCATCATTTTGAGTGATGGCCGTAAGGTAACAAGCATAGGGTGATGAGAATTTAGAATAAGAAAGGTAATGAGATTGGGGATAAGATGTACCCGAGGAAGCTGTCTTGGGATGAGTGTAGGATAAACCTTTATTAGTTCCCGGCAAATCAACATAGAAGTCATTGAGATGAGTTGGTAGTTTTCCGTTTCGAGTGGGATGAGTGGATTCGAGTATGAATTACCGAGCCCCGATCAATAATGGGCTCGGCTATCTTTATGGTGCTAGGTAGAGGCATGGTATTCGTCTCTACATCTTTAAGTTTCGGTCAATTGAAGTGGAGGTTTGAGTGGAGTCATATATATCTTGCACATCGGGTTCTATGGTGGGTAATGGTATGGGAATGGTTTGTTCTTGAGGTGTCATTGATTGGTGTGGTCGAGTATGAAAAGGGAAGATGTTTTCATAAAAAACCACATCACGAGAAACAAAAGTTTTATGGTTTTTCAAGTCATAGACCTTGTATCCCTTTTGGCCATAGGGATAGCCAATGAAAATGCATGGTGTGGCACGCTAATTGAATTTATCTTTAGACCTTGGAATAACCGATACATAGCAAAGACGACCAAAAACTCAAAGATGTAAGTAATTAGGTTTGTGAGAAAACAAGACTTCGTATGGACTCCTTCCGGAAAGGATAGGTATGAGTGTATAGTTTATCAAGTAGGTTGCGGTTAAGACACACTCACCCTAACATTTAATGGGTAATTTCGCTTGAAATCTTAAGGCTCTTGCAACTTCAAGAAGATGCCTATGTTTTTGTTCTACAATCCTATTTTGTTGAGGTGTAGAAACACAAGAGAATTGAGTAAGGATCCCATTTTGTTGACAAACAATTGAAATTTATGATTGGTAAACTCGTCCCATTAACACTGCGGATCTGTTTGACATGAAAATTGAATTGTCTATATACCATGGCAACAAAGGATGTTAAAAAATAGTAAACCTCAATTTTTCTTTTCATTAAGTAAACCCATGTAGTTCTAGTAAAATCATCAACAATACTTAGGAAATAATAGGCATCGGATAATGAGGCATTTTGATAAGGACCCCGGACATTACGATGAATTAATTCAAATGCATTTTGAGTCTTAATGGAGCTAGTAAGAAAAGGGTGACGAACTTGTTTTGCTCGATGACAAGTATCACAACACTTATGAAAATGCTTCATACTATGAGAATTCAAGCCATCAATGAAAGACAATCTATCAAAAGACAAATGACCAAGACGTTTGTGCCATAGAACAAAACCGAGCATCATGAACGAGTTTGCTGAAGCTATGGGGATGTTGATTGCTCGAAAATAATAAAGACCATCCCTAAGTTCACCCATGCCAATCGACTTCCTTGTGACTAGGTCCCGTAAGGCACAAAATGAGGGAAAAAATGAGCGGCACAATTTAGAACTTTGGTCAATTTGCTTATGGAAATAAGATTACAAGAAAAGGAAGGTATGTAAAGGACATGGTTTAATTTGATATGTGAATCAATGGTAACATTCCCGCAAGACTTGACTAGAATGAAGGAACCATCTGGAATTTTAACAGGGGAGTTGAGGTTAATATTTCTTTCATCATGCAAGATATTATTTTTGGCAAGTCATATGGTCGATAGCACTCGAATCAAGAATCCATTCAATTTTATCATTGGACGAGAAACTACCTTACCAACGAAAGTTAGCTATTGGATTAATGTCATGATCCTTCTCAAGGTTTAACAGAGATATAAGTTGAGTGTACTTGTTTCTTGGAAAGACCATTGATTGGTGATACAATGGATTGCTCTTCCATTTCCATGATCCGTGCTTGATTTGCTGATTTTCCTTGTGTTGATTTGGACTTGTTCTTTTCCCACCAATCTGGATATCCATGCAATTTAAAGCACGTATCCTTTGTGTGCTTAGTCTTCTTGCGAGTGATTGCAATATAGTTTTGAAGTGTCACAATTTCCTGTTATAGTGCGAGAACCGGTCGGTTTTGAATTACCTCTAGTTGCAACAAATGCAGCAGCTTCAACAATAGTCGTTCCTCTTGATGTTGCAACCTGTTCGTTGTCTTTCTTCTTGGGAAACACGTGCATATGCTCGTGCTTGAGAAGGTAATGGGTCGGTATCCGGAATCCGAGAGCGCACCTCACTGTATTTTTCATTCAATCCCATCAAGAATTGATGAACCTTTTCTTTTTCTTTCTCAATTGCAATGGCCTTGGTCGCTCCACACGTGCATATTGGAATTTGAGAATAAGTGTTATACTCATCCCAAAGCCTTTTTAGTTTTGTGGAATACACGGATATTGACATGTCTCCTTGCTACGTATTCACAATGTCTCGTCTTCGGTTGGTGTACATGTGGGGCATTCCCTTGTGAAAAGCATTTTTCCAAATCAATCCACATCTCCCTTACAGTATCAAAGTATGCAACACTATCATGTAGGGATGGGTGAAGAGAGTTGAATATCCATGAGATAACCATGGAGTTGCTTTTAATCCAAGTCTGCAGCATTTGGTGAATCAAGTTCGGGATGAGGTAGGGTCCCATCAACAAAGCCAAATTTGTTTTTGGCTAATAATGCATTGGTCATGGCTCTTCGCCATGTTGGATAATTTACTTCTTTGAGAAAACAGGAAACTAGGATGATGCACGGGTTATCGGTTAGGTGTAACATGTATGAAGAAGATAAATCATGTGTATTTTGGTTGAAGTTTGTGTTTGTTAATTGGGTGTTCGTAGGTGTAGGTCTTTGCTTCTGTTTCTTCGGCCATGGTGAAGAAAAAGAAGCCCTAGTTAACCTATTCGATACCATGACAAAACCGTATCAATAGCCGTGTATTTACTTTATTGATATAAAGTTATTTATATACAAAGAATCTTCCAAGTTCTACTAGGAAACTAAGAGATATACACCGAAAATAATTTAAACGAGCGAGGACTGCGAGATGAAGAGGAAGCTTGCCTCGTACTGTCCGTTAGTTTCCAATATAACTTATACTTTAAGAGAGAGAGAGAGAGAGAGCTACTCCTATTATGTAGCTAAAAAATTCATAAGCCTCGGATTTAAAAAAAAAAAAAAAGGTATCGCCCTAAATATGGAAAAGTAAGAAAACTAAAAGAAATTTGCTTGGGCAAATAACAATTTACTACTTTAAGTAGCTAACAAGTTCCATGAAAGCTTCGGACAATTTACTAGCCACACTTATACACCATCTCCTTGTCTTAGTGTTGAGCTAAAAAATAAAATTTAAATAAATATTAATAAATAATAATAAATTTCATCAAACAATAAATAGAGAATGATAAATTTGATTACTACGACGAAATAAAATTAAATTTGGTTATTTAAAATTTTGTAGATAACGTGAGTCCAAACAATTATAAACTAAAGCATTTCTTATAAATATTAATAAACAACAATAAATTTCATCAACTAACAAACGGAGAGACGATAAATTTGATTTACTATAGTGAAATAAAATTAAATTTGGCTATTTAATGGTTTGTAAATAACGTGAGTCCGAACAATTATAAATAAAAACATTTTTTTATAAATATTAATAAACAACGATAAGTTTCATCAAACAATAAATAAGGAACCGATAAATTTGATTTATTGTAGTGAAATAAAATTAAATTTGGCTATTTAACGGTTTGTAGATAATGCGAGTCCAAACAATTTTGAAAAACCATTTCTTATAAATAGGTTATTTGATGGTAGGGGTAATATTGAAACTTTTTGGAAACTGAATGGGTTAAATTAGAAAAATTTAAGCTGTAGGGATAGAAGAGAAGTATTAATGAATCTATAGAGGTAAAAATAAAGTTTTAAATTAAGGGAGACTTGGAGCTAAGTGAGCAAGGCAGAGGAAAATTTTTGTGACCTTTTTGTAGACAAGAATCCTACACGCTTAAATGATATTGCCTACACAGGCAACAATGGCTGCCATCGGCTCCATAGCAACACCATGGCTTCTAAGAAGCGTTTTTCAAGCCTTTTCACTCTCTCACTCTCTTCCCACAAAAACACGCCTTTCCTTTTGTGGAACCTGTTTCTCTTTTCCTCTCTCTACTCCTGTTACCAGACACTCAGGTTCGTGCATTTTCGGTCTCTTGTAGTTCTTGAAAACGCGCACTAAGCTCATTTAAACAAAGAACAAAGAAAAGAATAATAAAATGGGAAATATAATTTTATCCTAATTTTCTCTAACTTGTCAATATCTACTAAATCAGGGACAAAATCAAGAAAGAAGGGAAATGTTGTGTTTGATTAAGCTTAGCTGCAATGGGCTAATGGTGTTTGATGAAACGGCTCACTGAAGTACTGTGTTACACTTTCTTGTTCAATTTTGATATAGCAGTAGTTAATTCTGAGGTCACTACAGCTTGATTCCAAGCGTAGATGGACTAAACTGCTCGTGTACTTGTTTGTATAGATTGTCAAAAGAAAGAGCAAGATTATAAATCTTGATGTTTTACTAGTTAAAATTGGATCAAAGTAAGCTCTTTCGTACAATTTGGCTTGTGGGTTATAGTTGTAATTCATTAAAAACAAGTTTTGGGGTTATGTGTGAAGAATCTAAAGAATTTTTGTTTTATAATGGAACGCTGAGGGACTGTTGAACTCAATAGTTTAGTTAGCTGGTAGAATCAAATAATGCATTACTACTATTCAGTTGTCTCCTTTACAAGGTATTTTTTAGTACTATATATTTTTGGGTTGATAGTTTATGTACTACAAGAGTTTGATTATGTATCTGATGGCTTATGGTTTGTATTGGCAATTCTTGTGCAATAGCTTTAGGGATGTGTCACGTGGCTCAAGCTACAAAGGGGGAAGTTGCTGTTGCACTAAAGGGTGTAGAAGACAAAAATGTCATTGAAGAAGTGAAGCATGTCCTTGACATGGTATTTTTGTTTTCGTTTTGAAATGCTTTCTCCTAACTACATTTGCTTCTAGGATTTGTGAAGTTTTACTCTAGTACGGGCAAAATGTTACAGAATTTTGGATGCATGAAAATGAAATTATTGCCTGTTAAAAAAGTTCATGTTTCACTCGGTCTTTCAACTTCTCCTATTTTACTCTTTGCAGGCAAGAAGGGCATCATTACGAAGAGAAGTTCTCCATACAGATTTTCTCACCCCTCCAACATTGAAGGAATCATTACTTGTGCTAGAAAAACTAGCTGACATTAAGGTCATTGCTCAGGGAGGATACCCACAGGTTAAACTTAAGACTTCCGGTTTGCTTTCTGTTGGTGCATAAATTTATTTGGCATGGTAACATATTTTCAACAAATCCTCTAGGCTGAGCGTTGCCGGCTTTCTGTTGGACATCCAGAAGCACTGACAAGTGATCCAGACATAGTTGCAGCATTGAGGTGAGTCATACTAAACCTTGACCTTATCAAACTCTAATTCATTCGCAAGTCATTTGTTCGTTTATGTTTTCTGAAATGCATTTATTTGTCCAGTATAACAGGAAACTTTGGATTTCAACCCTGTTCTCATGGTGACTTCCTTGGTGCAATTCTTGGTACTGGGATTGCCAGGGACAAGCTTGGGGATATAATCTTACAGGT
This sequence comes from Dovyalis caffra, assembly GCA_963924115.1. NCBI lineage: Eukaryota > Viridiplantae > Streptophyta > Magnoliopsida > Malpighiales > Salicaceae > Dovyalis > Dovyalis caffra. The sequence goes on along the minus strand of CAWUPB010000858.1, from coordinate 2,883,041 downwards.
ATCATCATTTTGTTACTGTAGATTACTCTTGTTGCTTTATTGGGTTGATTGACTTGCGAATGGGATAGCGAAAGGGACTAATTTCTATCTGGTTCCATGAGAAGGGCATTAAATACTCTGTAGAGGCATTAGTGTCTAAGGAACTTTTAACTAACTTGAGTATGGATGTTGTGTGAGGTTTTGAGAATAACTGCCATAGATGCTCCTTCTAGTGATGATCGGATGATGAAGATTTTTCAGCTTATTGTAGCAGTATTATAAGATACATCTGATACTTCAAATTGATTGGATATTTGAAGTTTTTGCTAGGGTCAAACTTGATCTTGTGATGCTAGATCTCGAATGTGATTCTCTGTTGTGGATATGCTTAGGTGTTTTTTGACAATTTTCACAAAACATCTATCTAAAAGTTGTTCTTGCACATGGAGTCTTATGATGATTCAGATTTTCAAGGAAATTGATGAAATTCCAATCGAATTAATCTTTCTTCTTTTGGAAAATATGGGATTGGATAACCAAGTTCTCTCATTTAGTCCACTTAAACTAGTTGAGAGTGTTCTTATCCTTATACGTACCAGGCATTGTGACCATTGGGCTTTCCTATTGACCACTATAATAAAGTTGTTGCTGATATCTATGCACAATCCAAACCTTTGGAGTCTAGTGACAACCTAACTGAGGGTGAATAGGTCGAACTTGACCAAGCAGAGCTCAAGTTAGAGAATCGAGAAGTTGTTGTCAAAGTTGATGAATGCATTGAAGATGACATGGGAAGAAAACTTATTAGAGGAAATTGTGATGGTACAGACACAAGATGGACATGAGTTTGAGAATGAAGAAGTGAAAGCAATGGATCTTGTACAAGAAGATCACGAAATGTCGCAAACTGAAGAGTTTAAAGATGGTGTTGATCACATTGACTTTGTAATTCCTTCTGAAATCAACCTTGTAGCTGAAAGGACCATCTTATTATCGACATTTCTCTCATCATTGAAGAAGAATGAAAGGTATCAAGTGCAAAACATTTTCTTCAAGCTATGAAGTGCATGCAAGCTTGTGGAGTTTTTGCTACTTTGACACTTTTGAACTCGATGTTGAGTTTTTTCCAACCAGGGGAGAAGGATGGAGGGCAACAATGGAAATTGATATTTATTTATTTAGGGATTTTAATATTTTATGATCATTCTATATTTATTATTTAAGAATATTAGTATTTTTTTTTATTAATTTGGATTTAATTAGGATTTTAATTTCCTTATTGAATTAAGACTTGTTAGGTTTTCCTATGTTATATGGTTTGCTGCATAAAAATAAGCACCTAGACATTAGTTATTAGGAACATATTGTTATTGATTGAAGACTTAGAATATTCTCCAAGATTGAGTGTCTCATGTGTTAAATCTCCATGGTTGAGTGTTTCTCTTGGTTTAGTCCCTTCAAGATCGAGCGTGTCTCTCTTGTTGGTGATTTTTGTTTCTGTTCTAAATTAGCTCTCTTATGGTGATCTTGTTCTTTGGTTCTACATCGCTTGAGTTTACACTGTGCTTGTTGTAAATTAGATTCAGCAAATATTTAAAAGGTGAGCTTGTCAAGAAGAATTAATTTGAAATAAAAATGAGAGGAAAAGAAAAATTGGACTTGTTTGCCTAGTCCCAAGTCCTTTTATAAATAATTAGGGGCTTGAAGCCTAACTGATATGAGCAGCTACTCTCTCTTGTCTCTCTGAGACTATTTTTCAATACATGCAATAGAGAGACACTTATTTGTATGGGTTTATAAGTGTTGCAACTAATCTTTAGCTGGCAAAGAAAAGTGGTATAAAGCTCTCTAGACTGGAGTGTAACCTTTTCATTTGCTTTGCTTTGCTTTTATAACTGTGCAGGGAGAAAAAGGGGCTCAAGTCCTACTTGTTCCCGATCTTGTGGACTATATTGTGTCATCACTGGACAAGGTAGTTTTTGCTTCCTTAGATAATACTTTTTCTATGAAAGCAGTTACTTTCCTCAAAACTTTTTGACTACTCAAATTATGTCTTATCTCACTCTACTAGATCTGACAGTACTACGACAATTATGATCAAGGCTATTTCATTTGATCACATTAACTAAACTACCTCCTAGTCCTTTCTTATTTCCCCTTTGCTCCTTTATCTGTGTGCAATGATTGTATTTCATTAAAACCTCACCCTCCATTTGATATTTGTCGGGGAGGAAATTGCAAATTTATCTATGAGGAGAAATTCATGCATAGCGCAACTTCTATTGGTATTGGAAAAATTGATATGAAAAGAAAATCTTCCTTACCTCAATAAGGTGACAATCCACATCTGATATATCAAAAATTAAATTGATTAGGAAATATGCTCAGATAGGCATGTTGTTGATGCTTTCTGTATTTTGATATGTAATATTCTTCAATCTATGTTGTCTAATGCAATTCTCCAGCAGGTTGGGAATGTTTCAGTTTCGTGTACACCAATCCCATTGCTTGCTCTTGAATATGAGCCACCAAGGTTTGCAAGCTATTATGATTGTGGTGTTTTTTGCATGATTTTGGTGATTTTCCCATTAGGCATGAGTGAAATAGTTTATGTTCCTTTCACTATTTTCAGGACTACGTCATTTAAAACAGTGGAAGCATCACTAAGAGTCGATGCTCTAGCAAGTGCAGGATTCAAGATTTCAAGGTCAAAACTAGTTGATTTGATTAGGTACGCCCATGTTCCCCTTAAGAATCGATGATCATTTCTTGCTTGGCCGCTGCTCTATGTAGTGGTAAATCCTATGCTATTACTTCTTATTTAGATGGGTATTGCCTCCCAACAATATCTGCATACATGCTAATACAGCTTGTAGGTATCTATAAACTTAACTAAGAAATGCCATTACTTGGGGCAGTTATGATGCACTGCATCTGGATGTGAATGGCAATTTTGGAGGAGTTTCAATGTTCATTTATGGAAATTTGTTTAGTTAGATTCATTTTGGTTTAAATAGGTTTCAAATTGTAAAGGCATAAGTTAATCAAGGTGGGTCCTTGCAGTAACAGGATTTTTTTTTTTTTTTGGAGCTGATTTGCAGTAACAAGGATGTGCGTGTGAATTGGACCACCATAACAAAAAACAATACTACATTAAAAACTGGAGATATTGTCTCAGTAAGTGGAAAAGGAAGACTAAAGGTTAGGTTTATCAAACTCTTATGACCAATAGCATTTGAATTATTATGCAGCTGATTGTTCTGAATGTTATAAATTCCTTCTAGTTCAGATAGGAGAAATAAATTCTACAAAGAAAGGAAAGTTTGCAGTTGAGCTCATTCGCTATCTGTAAGCTTCAACACAAGGTACATTTCTAGAGCATTGTCATTTGGAGTCACTTGTTTTATCCTAAAGCAAATTTCTTAGAAGCCATAGGTGTGTCTTATTTACATGAACAAATCCTGCATTAAGTTCAACTTTGTTATTCAAGCTTCATTTCAACTTTTGAAGACCATAAAAAGGCAAGAGGAATGCATCATATTATTTTTAACTGCAACACTCACTATCTTCATGCAGAAATCTTTTGTAGATGAAGAGAACTATTAACGTTTCAACTTTTTTTTATATTGAAAACATTGAATTTAATGACTGAGGTTTTATCTATGATAATTGTTCTTTTTTTGGTATCAATTCCTAGAAAAATTAGAATAAACAAGGCACTAGATTAAATTTAATATATACTAGTACATAAGATGGAAACCAAGCTTTGTCCACTAGCAGCTGATAGCAAGAGAGAATTTTTGATCTTCTAGTATTATTGTGCAAGAACAGGTTTGAATAGAGGGTGTGCAGTCCTAGTGTTCTGTTTTCACTTTTATTTCTGTGAACCAGCTTTAACATTTCCATGTTATTTCAAACCGTTAATAATTTAATAACTTGGATTTATGAATCATAGTTGTCTACTTTTTCCTTCCATTCATAAATCATAGCAAACCTTATTTCTTCCTGAAAATTAATTCTCTTTTAAAAGGGCCAAAATACTAAAATCTTTTAATATGAAGCCAAGTATTATCATTAAGAACATGTACAATCAGCCTCTTCATTGGACGTCAAACCTTGATCATATATGTTGCAGATAAATTGAGTATTTGTTGCTTGTATTAGGGTGCACAATCTAAATGACTTATTTGGATTGTTTATAGGAAGCATGTCTTATGTGCCGTGAATACTGACAGAGCTTTGCAACATTGAGTTCCACAAATGTCCAAACCATAAAAGACATCTTCACTTGCAGTGCATAGAAAATCTGTCCAGCACTGAATTTAGGTGTCAGCTTGCCAAAGCCTTGTCTCACCGTCCCTTTGTCAATTGAACTTTTGTGATTGGTATTCAACGATTTCCGCACAGGTAAAAAAGGGAGTAGTTAACCAGCTCTATATTCAAACAAAAATTTGGGTCAATGAGTGATCGAAATCGGATTTCTGAACAAATCTTGTTCAGGACAGACTTAATAAACAGATAATTGTACAAAATTTTGTTTACAGGACGGAGCAACTAATAGTTACATTGACTGACTTGCTTTATAGTGAGAAAGCATCAAATTCTGGTATCAACTTTCTTAATCAAACAGAATATCCGGTCAGTAATGCTGGAGAACAAGTGAAGGCCCAATGTTTTCGCCAATGGCCTTTCTGTTTGCCGTTCAAGCATTGGATTCTCTTTTTTCAGTTTACAAACTCAGGTTCATAATCGTTGTCATCCTTTTTGGTCCTCCTATCCTTTTTTTTTTTTTTTTAAAAAAAAACTAAAAATTAGAATCCTTATTGTATTCAGCTTCTCTGCTTTTTTACTTTCCGTAAAAACGATTCTCCGTATGGTATATGGTTTACAAACTCTGACGTCCCTAAGGTCGGTGATTTCTGTGAACCTCAAATACCAACCAGATTAGACGTGACAACATAGCAAACAAAAATTTGCTTAAGGTCCGTATTTTTGTTGCAGTGTAAAACGCAGCAAGGAAAACAATGATGGCAAGATATAGAACCATATCACAAAAAAGGACGAGAGTTGGAGGAATTATTGCCCAGTATGCCGATTGAAATTTTTGCTAATATACTATCAAGTCTTCTCACCAAGACTGCCATTCAGTTTAGGTGCGTTTGCAAATCCTGGCATGACTTTCTCTTAACTCCTTATTTTGGATATGCAGTTCGCCAAGACATCACCACATGGCAACCTCAGCCAAAGAGATCTATCTGTGTGACATTGGTGCAAGCAATGTAGCTTGTGGCCTTGGAAATAATAATGCTATGTTTAGTTTAGACACCAAATCAACCTTCCAAGCAGTTAGGGGTGAGCTAACTGTTAAATGGTTTGGTTTTGTACAATTTGGTTCGGGTTTCGGTTATCGAATTAAGAAAAACCAAAATCCAATCTGAACCAAAATAAGATCAATAAATTTGTTTTGAAACCAAATTATTGTTGTTTGCCTTGGTAAAAATTCGATTTTAATTGAAATGTTTTACTGAAAAAAAAAACAAATCCAGTCCTAACTCTTGAGCCGGTGAGCCATTGCTTTCAACTAGGTTGATTTGTTGCCATGAGCTAGCTAACCCCACCTTTTAATCATTCCCTCCTTTGTCATTCCTATCAAGACTTAAAATCTTTATAGTTAATCCTATCTTAACAGACCAACAACAGTAATCAATACTCTCTAGTCTCCTCCATTATGCCTTGAGGCAATAGCATTGCCTCAATACCTCCCTCCATTTTCATTATCAACTTGTCATCCCGCTTACAAACACATTAAAGAAACCAAAACACAAAAATATCAAAGAAATCCTTGATTACAACTAGTTGGATACTCGCAATATGTTACGAGCGGACAATCATTATATATATAGGGTTAACGATTCATTTGGTATAATGTAAAGTAGAAAGTTTTATTTTTGATGATTAATATAAATCAAAATTTGATGCCAATTAATACTGAAGAAGATTTACAAGATATTGAGAAACTTAAAGCTATTAATTTTTTCAATTCCTATCTTTTCATTTGTCTTTTTTTCCTTCTAAATTAATATTAAAGTGTTGATTTTTTATTTTATTTTTAAATTTATTTAAAATTTTAACGGATGCACCTATGATAGATATATGATGAATTGATGGTGGTTTGGTCTATTGAGTGACATGGGTAAGTTTCTAACGAATTATCTTTATGTGTGTCTATGTTTGTTTGTAAATGTCTTCATATTTTATAGAATTGACATTTTTTTTCTTTTCATGGAAGGATTTGGTTAACCTTTTTCTTGAATTGGACTATTTATTGGAGTTCCTTGAATTATTTTACTTGTCAAGTTATTAAGTCGTTAGTGTTGAATTATTGGCATGTTGTTGTTGCTTTTACTTTATTGAATTACCGATTTTACTTGATAATTTAGGAGTGTGGAATTGTTGTTTACGTGCTTTTACTTTGTTAAATTATATTGTAGACTAGAATTGTAGGTCGGACTCCGGAATGAAGCACAATAAATCGCTACCCGAGTGGGTAGTGGCCACTGCCCGCCTTTGGTTTGGTTTCATATTTATACAAGTACTATCCTAATTCCTAAATCAATAAGCCTACAACTACAATGGTCAATGCTCTCATAAGTCACCTTATTGTACATTTGTACTAGAGCATTATTAGCATTGGTTTTGGTCTATATGGATAGTAACCATTGAGTAGAGAATGGTCCCGAAGGTGGGCATGCTTAAGGCTTTCCTTTTAGCAACAACTATAAGTCTATAATGCTTTGGATTTCTATAATTGTGTCATATGCTATAGTTTTTTTTTTTTTAATAGGACATTGGCAAGAAGAGTTAAGTGTTAGTCCGTTAGAAAATATATGCTTCCTTCAAAAGTATAGATAGTTAAAGGTAAATAATAATTCATCGAACACTAAAATTGAATAACAATTCGGTTCGTTTTTTTTTTTTTTTTTTGAAAATTCGGTTAACAAAAAGCTGTTTAAAAATTTTTGAAGCCGATTTAAATAATCAAACGAACACCCTATTGAATACTAAGGAATGTTCCGTTCAATTATGAAGGCCGAAGTGGATGGGATCTCACGGTATAAGGCACTATACAAATCTAACAAAGTGATCTTGCTAGTCGATTAACAAGAAGGAGTCAAGGGGGTAGCGCCCTTGCAGGGCTCGGGGACGAGCTTTTGAAATGTCTTTTTCTTAGAACTCTAGTTGTTCACATTATAAATAGAGGTAGCATCATTTGTATTTGTAGTAGTCACTTGACAAAACCCTATTGCAAGCTGTGAAGTTGGCACCATTGCCAAACCAAGTAAAATCTTTGTGTTGTTGATTTCTCTTGTTTTTTTTTTTAACTCTATCCTTTTGCTTGATTCGTTTTCTAACAACTAGTATTAGACCTCTAGGTTAGCGAGGGTAAGGAGGAACAATGATAGAAGAAGGAAAAGTGAGAATTGACAAGTTTGATGGCAAAGACTTTGGGTTTTGAAAGATATAGATTGAAGACTATCTTTACCGAAGAAGCTACACAAAACCCTATTAAGGAAAAAGCCAATGAGGATGAAACATATTAATCGGGTTCTATTGGATTGCTAAGCTTTGGATGGTATTCGACTAACATAACACGAAACATTGCTTTCAACATAGTGAAAAAAAAGACCATAGTAGATCCGATGATGACGTAGTCAAATATGTATAAAAAGCCATCTCGCCTCAAATAAGATATTTTTTATACGTCAATTATTCAATCGAAGATGGTAGAGGGTGTATTTGTGACTAATCACATTAATAAAGTTAATGTGTTAATAATTTAATTAGAGCTAGTAAGCATTGTGTTTGACGATGAAGTTAAGGCACTAATTTTACTATCTTCTCTACCTAATAGTTGGTATGGAATGGCAATAACGATAAATAGTTCATCTAGGATTGAAAAACTAAAATGGGATGATGTTTAAGATTTAATGGTTAATGAAGATCTTTGCAATAGTGAGTCGAGAGAACATTTAGGTTCTACTTTGAGTATCGATAGTAGAGGAAGAAAATTTTAGCAGGGGTAAAAATTATGGTCATGGTAGGTTAAAATCAAAGGGTAGAGAGAAATCCAAAAAACAAAAAAAGATCACTTGTTGGAGTTGTGACTAGAAAGGGCACTTTAAAAATTAGTGTAAGGCTCCGAAGAAGAAGAAGAATCGGGATAATGACTTTACATATACAACGACCGATGAAATTTTAGATGCATTAATTTGTAGTGTAGTCGGTCCCATTGAGTCTTGGATTCTAGGCTTAGGTGTGTCGTTTCATTATATTCCATGTGAAGATTTCCTACGAAATATGTTGTAGAAAATTTTAGAAAGGTTTATCTTGCAGAGGATAAACCTCCGAACATTAGAGAGAAAATGTGAGGTATTAGAACTACCAATGAAATATAATAAAAACTATAGATTGTTAGAGATATTCTAAATCTTAGAAAGAATCGATTTCCATGAGTAAACTCGATAATGTTCGATACATAATAGTATGTTAGATACATAATAATACTTGGGAGTGGATCATAGAAGATAATGAAGGAAATATGGTTATAACATATGGTAGAAAGGTAAGGACTTTGTACACAATCGTTATAACAAGGGATACGGAATGAGTGGTTAATTTTGATGGTGATTTGATATGATGGCATCAAAGGCTTAGGTACATGAGTGAAAAGGGTTTGAAGTAGTTAACATCAAAGAAAAAATTACTAGAATTGAAACATATTGGTGTTAGCTTATGTGAGGCTTACATCTATGGAAAGTAGAAGAGAGTCTATTTTCTAAAGTTTGGTAGTTCCTTAAAAGAAGAGAAGCTAGAACTGGTGTATATAGATGTATAAGGACCAACCCTTGTGATTCTCTTGGAAGCTCACGCTATTATGTCACTTTGATTAATGACTAACAAAAGGTATGGGTTTATTTTCTAAAAAATAAATCGATGTGTTTGTTATATTCAAAAGGTAGAAGGTCGAAGTTAAAAATAAGACTAGTTTGAAGATCAAAGCCTTGAAGTTAGTTAATGAAAAAAAGTATGTTAGCATAAAATTCAAAGATTACTATTAAGACAATGGGATTAGAGTGATTGAAACGAGTTCCTATGACACTAAAGCAAAATTGTGTTGTTGAAAAGATGAACAAAACTTTGAATGAGCGAGCAAGAAGCATAAGATTGCATTTTGGTTTGCCTAAAACATTTTGGGCTAATGTAGTAAATACAATAGCTTACCTCATAAATAAAGGACCTTTAGTTTCTCAAGTTACCTAAGGAAATGTGGTAAAAAAAGAAAGTAATTTCTCATACTTGAGAATTTTTTTTTTCATATGTATATCTAGGATTAATGATAGAGATAAGCTTGATCCTAAGGCTAGAAAGTATTATTTTATTGGTTATGGCTCTAATGATTTTGGTTATCAATTTTAGGATGATGAAAATAGGAAGATCATAAGATATAGAGATGTGACCTTTTTTGAAAATATATTATATAAGGACGAGCTTGGGACACATTCTAATAGGGTAGGGAACTAGTCAAAAACAAATAAGAAAGCTGATTTGGAAGAGATTTTGAAGGATGATATATCTAGAATTCGGAATTCAAACAACAAAGATGGGAAAGCTATAGCTGAACCGGAATCGGTAACTCTTACTCCTCGGCTAAGGAGATCTAATAGAGTGTCCGGATCCACTTAAAAGTATTCACCTTTCTTAAATTATTTACTTCTTACCGATGCTTCGGAGAACCATAATTCTTTAGTAAAGCAATATAGGTGAAAGATTCTATTAAGGAGGACTTAGCTATAAACGAAGAGATGAGGTATCTTGAGAAAAATTAGACATAGACCTTAAGTATGTTACTAGAAGCAAAAAGGCTATAAATAACAAGTGGGTGTATAGGGTTAAAGAAGAGCGTGGTGGTAGGTAAAGATACAAGACAAAGCTAGTTATAAAGAGCTTTAACAAAAAGAAGGAATTGACTACATAGAGATTTTCTCTCATGTAGACAAAATGACTACTTGTTAGGCTAGTGCTTGAGTATTATTGCTATAAAAAAATTACATCTAAAGTAATTAGATGTTAAAATTACTCTTCTATATGGTGACATTGAGAAATCTATATGGTACAATTAGAAGGCTTTGAAGTTCTAAAAAGGGAAAAACTTGTGTGCAAGTTGTAAAAAGGTCTCGTGTAATTTGAAGCAAACTCCTAGGCAATGGTACAATAAGTTTGATGGGTTCATGTGTGATAATGGTTTCAAGAGATGCAAGATAGATTACTATTATTATATTAAGAGATGCGAGATAGATCACTACTATTATATCAAGAGATTTAATGAATGTTATCTTATTGTGCTCTTGTATGTTGATGATATGCTTGTTGTAGGATCTAACTTGAAAGAGATCAATAAGCTCAACCGAGTAGTTAGTAGAATGATTTGAGATGAAGGACTTGGGACCTATGAAACAAATACTTGGGATGAAAATGAGTAGAGATAGGTTAGAAGGTATATTGACTTTATCTCAAGAAAAGTACTTTTAAAAGTGTTGAGCGATTCAACTTTTAGTATGGGAAGATCGAAGCACTCATTTGGGAAGCCATCTCGGGCTTTCAAATAAGTAATCACCATAGGCAATCGAAGAGTAAAAAAATATCTATAGTCTCTTATACATCGACGAGTTGGAAGCCAAATATATGTTATGGTTTGCATAAGATCTAATATAGCTCATGTGGTGGGAGTTGTTAGTAGGTATATAGTGAATATGGGAAAGAAGCATTAGGAAGAGTAAAGTGATAAAGAGTTGTTAGTAGGTATTTTTTTATTATGTTAAAATATCAGCTTTTTTCATTTTCCTAAAGTTTTTCTATAAACTATCAATTCAATAAAAAGAAATTTAAACATAATTTTGAGATTCATTACACCACCAATTAAACATTTCGAATTAACATCAACTCGATCTATATTACTCGTTTTTTCAATTTTTTAAGTCTAATTTTTTACATTGCTAGTTCTTTATCGCCGCCCACTTATCATCCTATCATCCATGCTTATAACTCTTTATCATATAACAATCAATGTAATTTCTCAAGTTGCTTTCATGCTATAGCATTCATCATTTAATCAATTTAAAACACAAAAAGGATCGACGGACTCGATGCCTCCCAAATCCAATTGTTTACATGGCACAAATTCAATGAAAATCACAAATTCTCACACGAATTCATGAACATATACAAGCAAAATCACTACATTAAATAAGAACAAATCATTGGCGACATGGCAAGCTCGAATGAATGTCCAATTTATTGGCAATCAAGTTTATAACTCGGAATAATTAACAACAAAATACCAATCCATTCGCGGGAACAAGGTGTCCTTGATCTTTCGTAACGGAAGACAAAATCTTTTTCATCCATAGTTGGGAAAAATCACCATTGATCACTTCTAATTTTTAATCTTACTTTGCTTGACAAAAAACAACCAACTTTGTGTCTTAAGTTATGCGGAATTAATAATAGAGTAGACCTTGTAGTGCAAATCAAGTTCACGTGACCAATTTCGCCAACAAAACAAACATCGGGCCAAATCTAGAGACCCTATTTAAGTTAACGATTACCATTGCCCGGTTTAGCTTTCAAATGCTAGAGATCATATATATTTAAATAGAAAGCTCGAATAGCACTAAGAGGGAACCCCACTTGCCAACCGAATGTAAGTTCTTAAATGCAAAGCATGTGCAAATGCAACCATGAGGGCCCTCATCCTAAAACAAAAAAATAACCAAGTTGGTTTATTTATCCGAACAATTAGTCATTCGAGTACTCAAAGAAATTTAACTACGAGAGCCAAGAAAAAGAAAAACCCACAAAAAAATTCGAAAAGAAGAGTATAAACCTCGAAATCTCAAAGCCCAATCTTAATTTTTTAAAATCTTGGTTCTTAGGATTATGTTGGCAATCCAATCACTCGATGATTTTACACAATTAAACTCTTGTGTTTGAGAAAAAAGAGAGAAATAAATTTACCTCAAAACCACACCGGCAACGTCGACCGAGGTTGCGAAGTAGGCGATGGCAGTCGAGGCCGGTGGCGAAGGTGTTTGCACTTTCCTCCGGCTTGGATTGCGACAGGCGAGTAGAGAGAGGAAGGGTGAGGGAAATGATCCTAGAAGGGAAAAGAGTGCGGATCATCGTTCTTTTATAGGCTTTGTTTGCTCGATGGTGGTATTAGCTTTGTTGTGGCGAGTGTTGGGTGGCGAGGGCGTCCTTGGGTCGGCTTCGAGCAACAATATTGGGTGGGTTTGGGTGAGAACAGGACGAGCAGCTACGGCAAATGGAAAATGTTTTTTTGTTTTTTTTTTATGGGAAGTCGGTTTCCCAAAGTTTGCTTTTAAATTTTCCTTGATCTGGAAAATAAGTTTCTTTGACTTTTTTCCAACATAGCCAAACAAACATGAGAAAATGGGAAAAATAAGTTCTAGGAACTTGTTTTCCATGAAACAAACGAAGCCATAGTTGTCTGCTTTTTCCTTCCATTCATAAATCATAGTAAACCTCCTAATTATTTCCACTTGAAGACTAATTTTCTCTTTGAAAAGGGCCAAACTTGTAAAATATTGTAATATGAAGCCAAGTATTATCATTGGATTTTTAAACTTATCCCACATGTTTCAAATAAATTGAGTTATTTGTTCCTTGTCAGGGTGCACAACCTAAATGACTGTATTTCGGTTCTTTATAGGAAGCAAATCTTATGTTTCGTGAATACGGACACAGGTTTCTACATTGAGTTCCACTATTGTCCAAACCATATATAAAAGACTTATCTTCACTTGCAGTGCGTAGAAAATCTCTCCCCATCACTGAATGCAAGCGTCAGTTTGCCAAAGCCTAGCCTCATAATCCCTTGGTCAATAAAAACTTTCGTGATTGGCATTTAACATTTCTACACAAGGAAAAAAGGGTGAAGTTAACCAGCTTGAAAAAGTTATGTCAATTAGTTTTCTTTCATCTAAAAATATCTGTGTCAGTTAGTGGTCAGTATCAAGTTTCTGAATAAATTTTATTCAAGACAGACTTAATAAACATATTATCTTTCAATAGTTTCCCTCGAGTTAGAGACAGACTTAATAAACATATTATCTTTCAACACTCTTTTTCGAGTTAGATTGTAAAGATCAACCCAACTTAAGACATCTCAAAGAAGGTAAAGGTCAAGCCAAGTTAAGCAAGATGTCTTTGAAGCAAGATATAGTAACAGTCTTAATGAAAATATCTGCCAGTTAATCTTTACTTCGCACAAAATTAACAAAATATGATGATTATAGGGGGTAAACTTGACAAACTATCTTCATCGGAACTATTTGTCAAAGAAGCTTATTTAGGGTATTTTCCCAATGTGACTACTGCAAAAAACAAAAGGAGTGATATGTATCCTAACAACTGGAACCAGCTAGCAGGGTCTTAGTCTAGAATTTGATGGAGTGATGGTGTTAGAGAGAATCCTATCCTGTTAGTTATTAATAATTTGGAGGCACGTGTCAAGAAGTAGGGGACAGTGATTATTGAAGCTGTTTATGGGTCTCCCTGTAAAAAAAGCAGAAAGAGAAAGTGTAAAAGTACTACTGACCGTATGGTTCTTGCCCTTTCTATAAGTACAATTACGATGACCTTTCTATTGATTTGATTTGATTTGATTTAATTGATTGATGGACATCCTTCTCTAGTTCAAGGAAGGGTTCATGATCAATATGGAAAACGTTAAAAGATTAGAAGTACCACAAAAAAGAAATGGTAAGTCTTGAATTGAAAGTCACGAATTTAAGGACCCAAGCTTTACTTAATCACAACTCCCAAGCTAAGAACACATTAAACGAATTAGAAAGATTTTTTTAATTGTAATAAATTATTTGGTACGTAAAGTTAAGGCATGTTGAGCCACTTTGCTTCTTCTTTTTGAAGTTTCTCACATAATTCTGTTACTAGTGATGCTTTATCCCAAGTCACAAAACAAAGATAACACTTCAATTGGTTCCTAAAAGTCAAGTTGGAAATTGGCAGCACGAGCAAAGTGGCAAAGACACTTGCAACCATAAGTTACTAGCAATATGAATGGCATGAGCAGGTTCTAAACACATGAAGCAGACATTGGGTATGGTGGTACTGCTGGTGGGGTGAGTTATGGGTGTTTGAGTAACACTACCATCTCTAACGGGTTATCTTTCTTTGACTGGGGTTAATGGTGTTGGCATTGTTTCTAATGATGTAACTCCTGAAGAAAAACCAATTTAGATATAGTGCATGGATTTTGAAGACAAACAATGTCTTTGAAGCAAGATGTACTAATAATTTTGGCTTGAATATTTTCTCGTGCAAAATGATAATCAAAATCAATTTTGATATACTCAGTCCTTTCATAGAAGACAAAATTGGAGGTTTTATGAGGAGCAATTTGATTATCACAATACATGTTCATTGAAAGAGGTGTTTGAAATCTCAAATCTTGAAGAAGAAATTCTGTTGCTTCCATATGGCCTGTTCTTGGAGTATGCATAAACCGACTTACAAGACTGACCACTAATGTAATATCTGGCCTAGTTATTGTTATATAAATCAATTTTCCTACCAATTTTTGGTATTGACTAACATCATCAAGAGGCTTACTTGAAGACATGCCAAGTTTATGATTATAACATGTAGGAATTTAAACAAGTTTTACAGTTAACTTTTTAGTTTCTTTCAACAAGTCCAAAGTATATTTTTCTTTGAGAAATAAAAAGGCCTTTGTTTGAATAAGTAACTTCAATACTAATAAAGTATTTTAATTTTTCAAGATTTTTAATGTCAAATTCTAATGAGATATGAATTACCCTCGTTTTGCAATGTTTGTTCTCTCATACGACAAGAGAAAACTAGGAGAAAAGTGATGAACCATGGATCTAGTATCCAAACTGACAATAGAATGAATAATGCCTTTGTCGTTTATAAATAGAAACCCCAATCCTCTCCCCACATGATTGCTCATCATCAGCCCACGAGTCTAGTAACTTTTATGCCTTACCCTCTTTCTCCTCTTTTGACACCAATACATGTACATGGGTTATAGGTTCTAGTGCAAATGAACATATGACAAGAAATCCAAATTGCTTATCTTCTCTTGATAAATTAATGCTGAATAATCTATTTCAATAGCTAATGGTTCCTTAATTTTTCATAAAAAAATATGGTCAAAACTACTATTTTCCGTAGTTGTAATAAGATCACTTCAAAAAATTAAGTCTTTAGCGATGAAAAATTATGTGTTTAAACCTATATATTCTGTTGTTATTTTTTTAGTGACAAAATGGCAACGAAATCAAACTGTAGGTTAAACACTTATTGCTAATAATTTTAGCGATGAAAGTTACCATCCGTTGTAAAGTTAGTAACGGACAAGTTGTCGTTTTAGTGAAGTACTTTTGCCGCTAATGTGATGTAAATACTTAGTTTGTAATTGTAACATCTATTACAAAACCATTGGTAGGTTGTTTTACTTCGTCAATATATAGAGATGAAAATCTTTTATAGAATTTGGTTGCTAAATATGGTCGTTAAACTATAGTTTGGTGTACCTAATACATTGACAAAAATTTTTGTTATCACATCGGGGATTTGTCGATGAAATTTGTCGCCATTGGTCGGGCATATAGTGATAAATTTTGTAATTGTCAATCAATAGTTGATATAATTTACTCTTTCTTTTCATTGTTAGTCAATTGCTACATCGCTAATGAAGAAAAAATATATATTTTTTAATTCGTTATTAGTGGTTTAACATTTAATTATAGTAATAAACAACTAAAAATGAAATTATAATATGAAATATTATTGTTTAAAATAAAATAATATAAAATCAAATCAAATATATAATCTAGGGTACAAAAATAATAAAAAGCTATAAAAAAGCTAGTCGATCGAAAGGGTATAGGTGGGAGATCATCAACATCATTCAATGATTACTTGGGTGTGGGGAGGAAAAGGGTGGTCTGCTAGGTAGGGGATAAGGAGGAGGGAAGCGTAGGTGAATGTAGGTCCGCATCTTTCATAATAATTGTTACATCATCTACATCTACTACTCATATCGCTACACCACCTTTTACTACTCTTGCTTGAGTCCCCTACGACTCTTCTTGGAGAAGTCGTTATTCCGCCTTATGTTCTTCCTTGACCTCCTAGATTTGTTTAGCCTAGTCTCATTCTATTTTTACCTAGAATTACTATTGTTACTACTCATTATCATGCTCGCATGCCATCATGGAATTACATTTGGTAGAGGATGACCGAGCGTTAGAATAAGAGTAATACTATGATGCTTGTGATATGAACCCATACACCCTATGCTTCTTTTCCCCTTTAAATTCTTGAGATATATCCGAGCTATATCGATGTTCAGCGATGATGGAAAACCCTCTTGTGCTTGGCTAGCAATTGCCTCATACAATGAGTTCACTTGCTCATACGTAATTGCAAAAATTATAATATTAAATAATAAATTTAATTTTTAAATTAAATTAGCATATGTGTAATTAAAAAAATAAGACACTTACTTTAACTATCTTGGATCGCATATCGATGAATGACCCATTCGATCGGTTGTGAATCATCATGAACAATTCGTAAGAATTTGAATGACCACATAACTCCTTAGGCTAAAAAAAGTTGATAAAATAACATGAGTTGTAATAACTATAAATAATAATTTATAGCATAATGGATAATAAAATTTACAATATGTGCAACATGCTCAATATGTGAGATGGAACTCTTTGTATATTTAGATAGGTCAAAACCAATACCACCCGTCTCTCACATATAGTTCTAGGCTATTTGCTTAGAATAGGCCTAAAATTCAAGTGTAGCATATTACTGCTACCATTCCTCCCACACTCGATTTAAGATAGACGAACGTTTGGTCTCCTTCTTCTTTTAATCGGTCGGCATGTTGGTATACCACTTGTATGCCTAACACTTCCATGCTATCTTAACTAGTACATTGATGGCTATCTTTTATATAAACTCGCTTCTAGAAGAAGAAAAAAAGTAGTATATTTCATATTAGATTTACTAAAATAATTTAAAAATAGTATAAATAAATAAATAATTAATTAACATGTTACCTTAAACTCATTCTAGTATAAGTCTTTGGTCTCCTAGAATACTAACTTCCATGTAGATCCGAAGGGGCTTAATCGCTCCTTAAAAGTGACAATGATCTATTAAGAGCACCAATTGGATGGATTATAACTATCAAACATGATAAATAAAATGATGATAAGTGAATACATGAATAAAATAATATACCAATATATAAATAATTATGAACTATAAAGTAAGACAATACTATTCATATTGATGTGAATAATACGTACCCTCCATTTATGACATGAATGGTCCGGTCGGCATTAGTTCTAGAACCGCCACTCGAAGTAAAAGAAACCACCAAAGAGATCTCTTCTACCCGGCTTTATGCGAGTTGATGTTCATCTCGTATGGGAGGTAATAGAGGCAAGGGAATTGATGCCGGTAATGGAGTAGAAGTGGGCACCTATATTGAGGATGAAAGAGGGGTCACGAGAGTTAATGCTAGTGATGTAGAAATGCTTAGCACGGGTTTTGGATTAGAAGCAAGATTATGACTAGGACCATGATCACTATTATCGTCACTACCACTACTACGACCATATTCATCCGATATGGCCGAATGAGATGTTTTTCGAGGATGGTCTAAACCACGATTCATCACCTATACGGTGTTATATGATATAATTTAATAAATACAATAAATAAAAAATATCTCTATTACCTCAAAAACATCAATTACTTTGATTTCACATATACTTTTAATCACTATCGTACTCATAATTACTACTTTCATAATTATCATCTAAGTCTTCCTCTTCCTTAATTAGTTTTGGTTCAAATTCACTCACATCTCCTTGATTAACTTTAACCTTTTTATATCTATAAACGATCCATTTGGATCAATCAATGACCGATCCTTATCATCCTCCCGGATTACATTGTGTTGGACTTCTATATCATCCTCGCATAACTATTATATACTTTGTTGAATTGCGATAGACGATTCTAGCACATCCACCACAACCTTAGCTTTTATCTTATAAACAACCCTCCTATCACTCTTTTCTTTCTTCAAGCTAAGGTACGTGGCATAATATACTTGAGTTGCTTCGTGCTACTAGAACAAAGTTTTATAGATGTTGAACCTCTATTTTTATAGTTTATCTCTACTAGTTTATATACCTTATGAATTCTTGTATCATTCGGTTAAGGATCAATCCATTCATATTTGAATAATATAGTTCTCTTGATTGGTAGTATAGGATACTTCAATTGCAATATATCAATCAATTTTCTCGTAATAGTTGCTTTCATATACACTATCATTAGATCTTTTTATGCACACTTCACTATTCGTTATTGCTCTAGTTGAACCATGCCCTTCGGTATGATATCTATATCCGTTCATAATGTACTATAGGTATGACATCACTATTTGTACAAGACCTTTTGTAAGATCTTTTATCAATTGGTATATTATAGAGTTGGATGATGCATAATGTGCTTGTAAAATTAAGATCAATACTTAAATTTTTGGTTAACAATTAATAAATACAGACTTACTAACAAAACAAGTTCTTATTTTTACTGAAAAAAACAATAAATAAATAAAATAATAATAAAAAATTATATAAAAAAGAAGTTTGTCATTAAAAATGGGTGGTTAAAACTAATTTTAGGGGTTCAATTAATAAGAAGTTTGAAAATTTAGAGAGACGTAATTGAGAGTACAATTAAAAGACTTAAAACTCCAAACCTTTAATTAAAATAAAAGGAGTGCACAATTAAAATGAATTTTTAAAAAAAATTCTTGGTTAATTATAATTTAAGGGTCCCAATGAAGTTTAAACAATCAAAATCACATTTAAATTGATGAATTATGAGGAATCATGAAACCAAATCAACTTTTGCTCGAAAGCCCTAAATTCTACAAATAAATACCTCCTCTTACCTTTTTATATACCTTATACTATTCATCATTTTTAAAATAAAAGCCATCTAGTCGAAATCTCTATCATAATCGAACCACATCATCCTCTCTCTTGCCTAATTGCCACCACACAATGTCCTCTTTCTTGCCTAATTGCCACCACACAATGTCCTCTCCCTCACCTAACCATCACTTAACCGTTCTTCTCTCTTCTCCAGTCATTCCTCTCTCTTCACCCACCGTGGTAGCCTTTCTCCCAAAAAAATCATGAACCCGTTAACCCAAATCCTCACCAAACCTCTATTACCATCGACTATCAACACCATAACCAGACTCTACCACCATTCTTCTCTCCACTCGTCAAAACACTAATGCCTAAACCATCTACACTTTCCTCTTCCTCACTCAAAATACCCTCACACCATTTTCTCCTTCCTCATTCGAATAACCTTTTTTAAAAATAATGAGCAACCTACCATTATTCTTCTCTCCAAACCGACAACCATCACCCATGCAAACACTTTCCTTTCCAACCTAACTTTAGTAGCCCGCCACCGCTAGAGCTAACAACCTTCACCCACATAAGCTCTTTACCCGACCAAACCCACCAAGAATAGCCACATTCCTCCCCTCTTCCTCATCCAGTTTAGACTATTATTAATTGTAACCTCCATTCAAAAGTCTCATAGCCAGTCTCTCTTATTCCATCTTTTGGTCAAGAAACACTTACCACTTTAGTTTTAATCTTGAGTAAAACAGAGGTAAAAAAATGCAAAATGAGTGTTTTTGTTGGTTGTGAATAACTGGAAGTAGTATTGGATAGAGCTAAGCTTAAAAAAAATTATTTTGATTATTGAGTTTCATAAAACTAACATGATGTTTTAGACTACATTTATGTTTTGTTTTTAGCGGGAATAACATAGTAAATCCATTGTTGCTAAGTCCTACTAAGTTGCGGTAACTTTGGCATAGTTTTAGCAACTTTGGCTAGTTCTAGTAACTTCGGTAAATTACAATACCTTTGACAAGTTACGGTAACTTTGATAACGAGAAACTATTTTTCTTCCCAAGCTAACTAAACAATTAGTTATCATCGGGAATGAAGATAATGGAACCGACCTTAATTTAGACTTTTGGAAAAATTCAAAACCTTTCAAAATATCTTGGATAATTTTCGGACCTATAAAAAATTAGTCATAACTAAGTAATGAAAATGGTGAAAAAGTCATGTTGTTAGTGATTGAACTCTATAATATTTTTCTTGATTATGAATGAGATAATTTCCATGTTTACTTGCTATGTGAAATCATTTTGCTTAACTTTTGTTTGTTAGAAAAGTGGCCATCGATGACTTCTTACCTATGTGGACAAAACCACCGGTGGCTTTGAACCATTTTTTCTTTTCAAAAAATGATCATTGAAATGAAGCCATTGGTAACTTTTTATTTATGTGACAAAGCTATGAATTATTTCAAAATCATTTCACTTAGTTTCTATTCATCATAAAAGTGGCCATTGATGGCTTCCCACCTATATTTAAGGTCTTGGTCAAATGTATCTTCGATTTGATTCTATTTTCATCCTCTACTCGGATTAATCATTCTTGATATCGTCAATGTTTTTATTAAGATAGAGAAGAACTCGGATAATCCTACTGCTACTATTTTAGCTAAGATCATCATATCATTGAATCACTATTGAAGATTTGGTAAAGATGGGTTGAGATGTTGTGTACAATTATTGTGCATTTGGATGATTAGTCATATGGGAGCATATAATCAATTTTTGATTTTGTATAGTGGAAAAATCCAAAGCTTTTGAAAAAGTTCATAATAACACCACGGAAGAACCATACCGAGTAAGAATGAAGTGCTTTGTTACTTGACTTGCCTAATGTTTAAATTTGATGGAAGGTAATCAAACATCATATTTAGGTCACCGTAGAGCTTTTCTTTGGGTCCCTTGGTTAGATCATTATGCGATTATGACTTTTATTTCTAAGCTTATCTTTATTGGGTATTTTATAATTTTTTGCATGATCGGGTTATAGTTATATAATTGGATTGATTAGAGTACATGCTAAATGTTTGATCATGTTAACTTATTACTATCTAAGTATTCAAGTATGTGTAATTACTTGTCCAAACTTATTTATGGTAGTAACTAGGAGTTGATGATTATTGTTCACATTTTCACTCAATTCCTTAGAAAAAGTTAAACTAGGTTACATCTTCTCGAGCACTTAGGAAGGTAGCTTAGCTTCACCTATCTTTTGCTATCTAATGTTGTTATTGGATTAAATCTCTATAGCAGTTAGTAGGTTTTTCAATAACTAGAGAATTAATTAGGTATTGTATATTCGAGTTAAAAACTAAGTAAGAAAAAACTATGGTCAACATACATGTTATTATCGTATGATGAATATTCATATTTAGGATAAGTTAACTATTTAATCGATAATTAGTGACCAAACTAAAAATGGATACTAAAGTTCAACCAAGATTTGTCTTAATATTGTTATTTCACTTTAGTTTATTTGTTTTCAAGCACTCTAAACATAAAACCCCACTTCACACCACAAAAAACACGTTACCAAAAGAAACAATCAATTTATCCTCTTTCCTTATGGGTTCGACCCTTACTCATCTAGATCACAATGTTATGATTAAAAGCTCTATAAGTATAATATAAATTACAAATTTATTGGTGGTATGACATGCCATCAAATTTTGGCATTGTTGTTAAGGAAAGATAATTTAAATTAACTATTTCTTGGTGTTCTAATTGTTGTTCTCTAATGACTATGATGAGGAATCTTGGTCAATCTAAGTATCAATCACACTCTTAAAGAATTGGTCACTTTAGATCTGAATGTACAACCTCTATGTATTGATTATCCTAATATTGAGGTAAATTTCGAACTAAAATATAATCTAATTCATCTCTTGCCTAACTTTCATGGTTTATCATGTGAAAAACCACATAAGCATCTAAAGAAATTTCATATAGTCCGCTCTAGCATAAGACCGACAGGGGTATCCAAGGATCGATTAAGTTGAGAGGTTTTCCATTCTCATTGGTTGAATTAGCCAAGGATTGGCTCTACTATTTACCATCCAAATCAATTAACAAGTGGATTAAAATGAAGATATTTATTTTTAGATAAATATTTTTTCACATCTCAAGTTATAAACATCTATAGGGAGATATGTGGGATTAAATAATACACGGATGAGAGATTGTATGGGTATTGAAAGAGATTTAAGGAACTATGTACTAGTTGCCTTCACCATCAATTTAATGAGCAACTCCTAATCCAATACTTCTATGAGGGACTCCTTCCATATGACAAGACCATGATAGATATAGATAACGAGAGGTGCTCTAGTAGTTAAAACATTAAAAGAGGTAAGAAACTTGATTGTCAATATGAATGCTAACTCCCAATAGTTTAGTGCTCAAAACGATCATGCACCCCATTAGAAAATAGAAGAAAATTGTATCTCCACACTTGAACAACAAATGACAAAATTGGCATCTTTGGTAAAACAAATGGAAACAAATAGTGTATAGTAATTGAGAGCCCGTGAGATTTGTTTAGTGGTAGGGCACACCATTGATACGTGTCTCGCCTTACAAGATGGGTGTACTCGAATAAGTCAATGTTGTAAGTGATTTCTCATAATAGTCACAATAAAGAAGGTATGATGTCCATCTTGGATGGAGAGATATTCTTAACCATAGTAATAAACGAGGGTGCAAAACAAAGGCCTAATCAACCATCATTCTAAAAGCAACAAGCTCTCATTTCGTATTCTAACTCACCCTTATAAGACATTGTGAGAGTACCGATTCCGAATACTATACAACTTTAGACTAACATCATGCAATTTCAATAGCAAATAATAACCGGTAGTTGAAAGTCGGAGACTCAAATAAGTCAAATCACTATCACTATGAGGAGATTGGGAACCCAAAATTTGGATACATTCCGGCCCTCAATATATGTGGACCAAAAGGAATATACAAGTAATGCAATATTACGAAGTGGGAGAGAGCTAGAGGAACAATATAAGGCTTGTCTAGTGGAAGATCAAGAAGAAGTAGAAAAGGAACTTAAAGTGCCTCCAACCGATCCTAAGGTAAACTCTCTAACTATAATGAATAGAGATTTAGTTAACTCTTTATCTTTTTTTTTTTTTGAAAAAAATTTAACAAACAAAAGAAAGAAGATAAGGATAAAAAAATATTAGAGATTTTTAGAAAAGTTAAGGTGAAAATACCTTTCATTGATGTAATCAAGCAAGTTCCTAAATATACAAAAATTTTGAAGAAACTATGTACTTGTAAAAGGAAGTTGATGGTGAATGAAAAGGTCGGTATTGAAGAGAATGTGTCAACGATCATTCAAAGAAAAATTCTCCCAAAATGCAAAGATCCAGGTACATTCACCATTCTTTGTGTAATAAGTAACAGCAGCTTTGAAAAAGCTATGTTAGACTTAAGAGCCTTAATTAATGTTATGCCATTCTCCACTTATGTGATTTTGAAAGTGAGGCCTTCATAAAAAAAAATAGTGTGATAATTCAACTAACAAATAGATTTGTTGCCTACCTTAAAGGGTAGTTGAGGATGTCTTGGTATAGGTTAACGAGTTAATATTTCAAGTAGACTTTTATGTTTTAAGAATGAAGGGTGAAAATTTGCCAATTTCCACCCTTTAACTATTAGGTAGACCTTTATTGAAAACAATAAGGACGAAAATTGATGTGTATGAAGGAACTTTAATGATGGAGTTCGATAGTAAAATAGTTCACTTCAACTTTTTTGAAGCATTGAGGTATCATAATGATTTTAACTCGCACTTTTTGTTGATATTCTTAATTGTTTATCACAAGACATGTTTGACCTCGAGAATAAATATAAGTTGAGAGTTGTAATCAACATGAGTTTGGAACAAAATCTCTTGCATACTTCTAACTTTACTTTTGATGATGAGACGAAGAAATAGGGATGGACCTAGATTCCTTGTCTCCACCCATCGATATATATGATATTGCTAAAATTGATTTACCTTTATCCCACTTGAAATTGCTACCTCATATTATGTAGGCGAGCAGTTATTAAACTCAAGCCATTGCTAGAACACCTAAAGTATGTTTTGTTGAGAGAGGGGAAACACTTTCTATAATCATAGCAAGCAACTTAACCATCGTGTAAGAAGAGATAATCATTTGAGTGCTTTGGGAGCATAAAACCACCATAAGGTGGACCATAATTGATATCAAAGGTATTAGTCATTCCATATGTATGCACAAAATAGTTCTAGAGGAGGGTTCTAAACCTATATGAGAAGCTCAAAGGAGATTGAACTCCCCAATAATGGAAGTGGTAAAGAAAGAAGTTTTGAAATTACTAGTGTTGAGCTGATCTATCCAATTTTAGATAGTAAATGGGTAAGTTTGGTTTAAGTGGTCCTAAAGAAGATAAGAATCACGAGTGGTTGAAAATTAAAATAATGAACTGATTCCTACAAGAGTTCAAAATGGGTAGCATGTTTACATGGATTATTGAAAGCTCAATGCCATGACACATAAGGATCATTTTCCCTCCCTTTCATTGATCAAATGTTGGAATGATTAGCGAGTAAATCCCATTATTATTTTCTTGATGGCTACTCTAGGTACAATCAAATTGTGATAGCTTTGAAAGACCAAGAGAAGACAAAATTCACCTACCCTTTGGCACTTTTACATATAAGAGGATGCATTTTAGTCTTTGCAATGCCCTAGCCACATTTCAAAAGAGTATGGTAAGTATTTTTTTCAAAATACATTGAGAATAACATTGAAGTTTTTATGAAGGATTTCAATGTGCATGGAGATTTATTTGATGCATGTCTAGATAATCCGAACTATGTACTTGAAAGATGAATAGAAACTAAACTTGTTCTCAACTTTGAAAAGTGTCATTTTGTGATGAAACAAGGGATAGTTTTAGGATACATTATTTCCTTTAAAGGAATTGAAGTTGATAAAGTTAAGATAGATATTATCCAAAACTTGTCTTACCCCTTAAATACGAGGGAGATTCATTCATTTTTTAGTCATGCGAGTTTTTACAAGGGATTCATTAAGGACTTCTCAAAAAATTCCTTGCTCCTATGTCATTTGTTATAAAAGGATATGCCATTTGAATTTAATGAAGGGTGCAAGAAAGTATTTGATAAGTTAAAAGAGAAGCTAATAGCGATACCTATCATTCAACTGCCTGATTGGAGCCAACCTTTTAAGAACATATGTGATGTGAGCAACTTTGCCTTGGGGCTATTTTGGGGTAGAGAATTGGGATAACAACACACTTCATTTACTATGCTCTCATGCTCTTAGCTCTACACAGTGCAATTACTCCACTATGGAGAAAAAACTTTTGGTTATTGTATTTGCTTTTGATAAATTTAGATATTATTTACTTGGGTCAATGTTTTTTTTTTCGACCATGCAGCATTGAGATACCTCTAGTTCAAAAGGAAGCCAAACCAAGGTTGATCGGGTGGATCCTTTTACTTCAAAAATTCAATTTGGAGATCAAAGACAAGAAAGGGGTAGAGAATTCAATAGCTTATCATCTTAGTGGAATAGTGAAGGAAGAGGATACAATACCATTATGTGAGTCATTCTCGGATGAACAACTCTTAACACTTCAAGGTAAGGATCGATGGTATGCCGATATTGTGAACTATTTGGTAAAATATGAAAAACCTACTAGTCTTAGTAGGGCTCGTAGAGATAAAATAAGAAATGATGCCAATATTATTTATAGGATCCTTACTTATGGAAATATAGTGCTGACTAAGTAATTAGGAGGTGTGTTCTTGAGCATGAATTTGAGTCAATTCTAATGTTTTGTCATGCATATGCTTATGGTGGACATTTTGAACTGATAGAATTGCTAGGAAAATACTTAAATGTGGCTTTTATTGGCAAAGTTTATTTCATGATTCATATATGTTTCATAAGGCATGTGAATAATATCGGAAGCAAGGTAATTTGTCTAATATAAATCAAATGCCTTTATCCCCTATCATTACTTGTGAATTTTTTTTATGTATGGGGCATTGATTTCATCGGACCCTTCCCCTTTCATTTGATTTTGTGCATATTATCTTAGCTATGGATATGGATTATAGGTGTAAGTGGGTGAAAGCTAAAGCCATCTAGACTAAAGATGCTAAAGTTATTATGGATTTTGTCAAAACTAATTTTTTGGTCGATTTGGAACACCAAAACATTGATTAGTGATAGAAGTATGCATTTTTGCAATCATATAGTGGCAAATTTGCTAAAGAGATATTGTGTGACCCATAAGATATCCACATCCTATCATTCACAAACAAATAGGTAGGCTAAAATATCAAATCAAGAGATTAAGTTAATCTTAAAGAAAGCGATAAACCCAAATCACAAAGATTAGAGTGAGAGACTTAATGATGCCCTTTGGGCATATCGGATAGCATTTAAAACACCGATTGACATGTCCCCCTACCATTTGGTTTATGGAAAGACTTGTCATATTTCAATGGAGATTGAACACAAAGCTTTTTGGGTGATAAAACAATGCAACATAAGAATGGATGAAATAAGAGAACAAAGGAAAATATAACTATAAGAGTTAGATAATTTGAGGCTTGACTTTTATAAGAATGTGAACACTTATAAAGAGAAAACGAAAAGATTTCATGATAGGATGATAGCTAGGAAGACTTTTTTTATATGATAGAAAGTTCTCCTCTTTCATTCCAAACTCAAGCTCTTTCTAAGTAAACTACATTCTCGACGGGTTGGATCGTTTGTTGTCACTAACGTGTTTTCTCATGATGTAATTGAAATCCAAAGCTTGAAGACTAAAAAGGTGTTCAAAGTGAATGGCTACCAATTGAAGCCCTTCGTGAAGGATTCCAAGTATAATAAGAAGAGGTACCGATAATGAATGATCATTTATATGAAACTAAAAAATACCAACATCAAGCCAATGACATTAAACAAAAGCATTTATTATGAGGCAACACAAGGATTTATGTAAATTTTATGACCTCTAGTTAAAGCTCATTTTAGTTGTTTAATTTTTCTTTTAATACCTCATGCTTGACATGATTGGAAGGAGTTTTATAGCAACAGGTGAATTTTAATAAGTTAAAGAAAAAAAAGTCATACACGGGTAAGTGGCATCATACACTCGTTTAAGGAAGGAAGAAGCATGGCAATGTGTGTAAGTTTGGTTAGAAGTTCAAGTAGCAATAGGTGATGTAACATGAGTAGTGGCCAAAAACACGATTTACACTTGAAAAAAGCACATTCGTGTATGCTTCATGAATGAAAGATCGAAAAGACCACACGAGTAAGTGGTCTTACACACGAGTTGCCCACCAATGATAGCACATCCGGTGTGGCGCTTTTGCATTTTTCCATTCATCTTAATGGTAAAGAAACATAGGTCGTAGGGCATCTACATGGTTTGAAGAAGGAATCCCTATGCTAGTGTGAGTGTAAAGCTTGCATAATGGCAAGAAAGAAAGATAAACACGGCTAGTAGCATTTGACACGGTTCGTGCAGGCAAAGACACAAGGCCATGTGTCTTAAGATTTCCTTCCATTTGAAACCTCAAACTCTCCATTCACTACTAGAATTCTAGATTTTTTTTTTTTTTAACATTTACCTTTTAATTTTATTTTGATCAACTATGTTGCACATTGAGGATAATGTTCAATTCAAGTATGGGGGTGCATTTAGTATTTAGGTTTTTATTATTTTTGTGATTATTTAGATGTTTATTTTATACCTTATAAAAAAAGAAATAAATGCCATGCTTAGTATAATGTTCTTCTTTATTGATGTTTAATGTCAAATTTGATAAGATGAATCACAATGTGTGAAATATTATTGTTATAGATATGCATATGTGCTAGAAAGAGATATGCATACGTGCTAGAAAGTGTTATACGTCTTTATGATGGAACGTAATTTATGTAGACATACCGACTTTGAAAGAAAAAAAAACCCTTTGAAAACTAGATCTAAGCATGATTTAAATGAATTATATTTTTTAATTTTTACTTAAGAAAGAAATCTGAAAAAAAAAAAAAAGCATTCCATTTGAAAGAAAAGAATATCCAGTGATTTGAATTGCTTAGTAACTAGGAGTATTCATCATAAATATTTACTTTTACGTTAAAAGGCAATTCAAATTATGAGTATGCAAAGTATTCTATGTTGATGACTTGCTAAGTAATTGATTGCCTTCATCACAAATATTGGTAATTAAGTCAAAAGACAAGTGATCACTTAGGGAGAATCTATTAAGGCCATGAAATGAAAAAAAATTTGGGATGCTTAAAGAGAAAAAATTTTGATTAAAGAAAATCTTAGTTTATTGCTTTACTTATAATAGTGGAAAAAGGGTAGAAGTAAAATTGGTGTTGCATGCTTGAATTATATTTAGTAATGAAGATGTAGAAATCAATTTAGAGACATGCATTGATATGATAATAATATCTTAAATATGATTAAATTGATTATTGAATTTTTTAAATTCTAAATTCAGCATCAATGTTTGAAGAATAATCATACTAGCATGAAATTTGTTTGAACAATTTTATGGGTTTATCGTCCGAAAACCCTCACGAGACACCACTCAAACACCGAGGGTAACCTAGGGATTTAAAGGCTTATTAAATATGCTAAATGTAACAGTAATTCCTATAAAAGTGAGTTAGGTTTTTATTTTACTCGAGGACTAGCAAAGTTTAAGTGTGAGGGTATTAAATGAGTGCATAATTGGCACGATTTTTATGCTTGAATCACATTAAAATTTCTAGTGTTTATTATATTATATTATATTATTTAAGAATAAGATGATGGTTTTGAGTTTTATAGGAAAAATAACAAATTGAAATAAGAAATCCCAAAACCAAAGCATAAAAGAGAGAAAACTTCAAAGAGGCTTAGAAAAGTTATACGGTCATGTGAAATAATAAAAGAAAAAGTTACTAGTCGTGTGACATGAAGGAGGAATTTGTGTGGGTTGCTTAACAATACTAGTCACATGGATAGTAGCATTTTATATGGTTAGAGGAAGAAATTCCATACGACCGTGTGGGTGTTTCAGCCTAGCAAGGCCCAAGATAAAAGAAGACTACATAAGTAGTTGACATTGCATACGAGTTGTAGTGTAAATCACACCTCATGTCTCACAGTCGAACATGTTTACACGAGTAGAAGAGATTCAACATAGTTTGAAGAGCAAATTCCACATGGGTAGAAACTAGACACACGGAATGAAGAATAATGGCACATGGTCGTATGTCCTAGTTAGCAAATCATGTAATACCTATTCTTCAAGGCTTGAAATAGTGTAACATTAAGCAACAAATTGTGTAACTTATTTCATTAACTCGTGTGGCCATGTGGGTGTTGATAACTATGTGATGCAACCCTAGTTTTAGGTATAAATAATAAAGCTAAAGGATTATTTTAGGATTCCCATCTTTTGGTAGCGACCATCCACGAAACTCTCTCTTTGTAATCCATTATGAGCAACTAAACTCTATTCTTGGTTGAATTAAGTTGAAGCTTTTGGTTGAATCACTATGAAATTACTAGTTTTATTTCTATACTTATCTTGATTGGGTATTTTATGTTTTTCTATATGATTAGGTTATAGTTATATGATTGGATTGATTGTAATGCATGATAATTGTTTAATCATGTTAACTTATTGCTAGCTAAGTATTCAAATCCATGTAATTGCTTATCCAAACTTGCTTATAGTAGTAACTAGGGGTTGATGATTGCTTTTCACATTTTCGTTCAATTCCTTGAAAAACATAAAACTAGGTTACATCTTCTCTAGCACTTAGAAAGGTGGCTTAGCTTCACTTGTCTTTTTTTTTTTTTAATCTAAAGATGTTATTAGATTAAATGTATCAAGTGCTTAGTAGGTTGTTCAATAGCTAGGAAATTAATTAGGCATCATATATTCGAGTTACTAAGTAAATAATGAAAGACTAGGGTCAACATACATATTGTTGTCTTAAGATGAATATTCATGTTTAGGATAATTTAATTATTTAATCGATGATCAACGACTAAACTAAAAATGGATATTGAAGTTTAAGTAAGGCTTATCTTAATATTGTTATTTCAATTTACTTTATTTATTTTGAAGCACTCTAAATACAAAACCCCCTTTCACGCCACAAGAACACCTCACCAAAAGAAATGGTGAATTTAGCCGAACCTTATTTGGATTATACTATTATGATTAAAAGCTTTATGAGGATAATATAAATTTCTAATTTATTAGCGAGTACGACATGCTATCAATGCATTTCTATGTAATAGTAACTATCAAGCTATATTGAATTTTGTTCTTCATAGTGTTTTGGAAAACTTGGTAGCTAGCCTTTTTGCCTAAAGTTAAGGTTAACTCGGATTATTATGCTACCTAAATGGTTTATAGCAGACTAGTAGAATGTTGGAAGGGTAATAATATGTTCCCTTTCCTTCTGAATATCAAGCAAAGTTTTGCTTTTTTGTGTTATATCTCTACCTTATAGTAATATGCAATAAGGGAAAATTGGTATAGATTATATGTCATTTCTAGTATTTCTAAGATCATGAGATTTATGAGTGTAATCTGTGATGTTCGAGTGAAAACTTGACAACATTAACTATGAGGTTGTTGTTTTTATTTTGTAGAATTGTTTACTTTCTTTTATTTTATTAAATTATATTATAGCTATAGCATAGTAGAAGCAATACCCATTAGCCACTCACTTCCCATCGGCCATAATTATTCCCGGAAATGTCATCTGCTAGTCTACCACTAATCAATGATCACAAGAAATCTTGCATCGATTATACAAAGAATTTTTTCCTCATTACAAGCTTGTATTCAATAATTATTTATAATCCAATATATTTATGAATTTGTATAGATGTTGAGATCCTTAAATATCGATTTTGAAGTTATAATTTAACGTATCTAGAACTAATAGTAGATATAACTACCGGCTCTCCATCAAACACATAATTGAATACAAAGATGAAGAGAAAAACCATAAGGCTAAGATTAGTTGTATACGACCATTTCACCAAGTTTGAAGATAAAAATAAAGACATCAAGGGAAGATGTAATTACTATGATAAGGTAATTCGTCGCTCATCCTACTAGAAATGATATTACTTGTACTTAAATCTCATATGCCATATGCAAAAAACACCCATATATGCTTGACCCTACCCAAATAGAATTGAACCTTCAATTAAATTCAAGTGTTCAAGGAGGAGAAAACACTCTTAGTGCATAGAAGTTTGATAAAAATTTCACTAGAAATACGTTAGCTTACATGATTGTTATGGATAAACTTTCTTTCAATTTCATAAAGCATATGGGGTTTAAATTGTTTATGTTTATTCCACAACCTAGGTTTAAAATTTCATCATGGATTATCATTTCAAGAGGTTGCTAACAACTTTATATGTATGAGAAATAAAGTTAAAGCAATTCTTAAAAAATAATTGTCAAAGAGTTTATCTCACTACGGACACATGAACGTATATTCAAAGAATTAATTATATGTGTTTAACGACTCATTTTGTTGACAATTATTGGATATTGCATAGAGAGATTTTGAATTTTTGTTCAATTGATGGTCATAAAGGTGTTGATTTTAGCGAGTGCTATTGAAAAATATTTGATTGATTAGGGAATTGAAAAGGTTTTCATTATGACGATATAGAAAGCAAGTACAAATGAAGTGGCAATTAGATATTTGAAAGATGTTTTTAACAATTGGGATCATAGCAAGTTAGATGGGGAATTACTTCATATGAAGTGTATGCTCATATTTTAATCTTATTTTTTTTTTATGGGTAACAAAATGAAAATCCTTAGATCCTTCATGTTCAAGCAATCGTGAGGTATGTTAGACAATCCGCCACTAGGTTGAGAAAATTTAAAGAATGCATAGAGATTGAAAAAATTGATTCTAAGAGCTTGTTACATCTAGATGTTTTAAATATATAGAATTCAACTTATTTGGTGTTAGATTCGGCTCAAAAGTTTGAGAGAGCTTTTAAGAGGTAAGAGCAAATTAATCATTTATATAGCATTGAACTTAATGTGAATCTTGGAGATGAGATATTTGGACCACCTAATGTTAGAGATTGGAGAACTTGTAGGATGACAATATTGAAAAATTTCTATGACCTTACTTTGTTTAGTTTAGGTCATTCATATATCATTTCTAATAATTATTTTGATGAAATTTGTATGCTTAAACTTGATTTGAGAGAGAAAGTGTTAATGATGATACTTGTTCAATGGCTAGTAAAATGAGAGAAAGGTTTGATAAGTATTGAGGGAAGATGAAAAAAATAAATAAGTTGATTTATATTAAGGCCATACTTGACCCAATATATAAACTTGTTTATGTTGTATCTACATTAAATGAATTGCATGGTCATTGGCTTGGAGAAAAGATGATAAATGTTTATGTTGTATCTACATTAAACGAATTGCATGGTGATTGGCTTGGAGAAAAGATGATAAATGATGTGAGAGAATCTACATATGTCTTATATGCTTCATATGGCAATTCACTAACAAATTAAGGCCAAAGTAGTCAAAATAGTGGGATTATGGAAGTTTTAAGTGTAAGTGATATAATAGATGGTAGGAAAAAAGAAGAAGATATTTATAGGGATGTCACGATTTCAAAAATTCAATAAAAATGAAGATGAAGATAATAGATTGGAGTTGAATAAGTATCTTAGTGAATCTATCAAAATTGGTGATGATGAATTTGATATTTTGGAGTGATGAAAAAATAACTCTCTTCGATTTTCCATCGTTTTATAGATGGCTCATGATGTTTTGGCGGTTCCAATATATACCATTCTTTTAGAATCGATATTTAGCACTAGAGGAAGAGTTTTTAATGCCTTTAGAAGTTCTTTAACTTCTAGCATTATGAAAGCTCTTATATGTGCTCAAGATTGGCTTCGAATTCGAGTACCAATTAATACCGAAGAAGATTTACAAGATATTGAGAAACTTGAAGCTAGTAATTTTTTCAATTCTTATCTTTTCATTTTCCTTCTAAATTAATATTAAAGTGTCGATTTTTTTTATTTTCAAATTTATTAAAACTTTTAATGGATGCACCTATGATAGATATATGATGAATTGATGATGGTTTTGTCTTTCGAGTGATGTGGGTAAGTTTCTAATGAATTATCTTTGTGTGT
Organism: Dovyalis caffra; assembly: GCA_963924115.1. NCBI lineage: Eukaryota > Viridiplantae > Streptophyta > Magnoliopsida > Malpighiales > Salicaceae > Dovyalis > Dovyalis caffra. The sequence goes on along the minus strand of CAWUPB010000858.1, from coordinate 2,849,653 downwards.
GCCTATGTATGTTTATAAATATCTTCATATTTTATATAATCGACATTTTTTCCCTTTTTTTTTTTTTTGTAGGATTTGGTGAACATTTTTCTTGAACTTGACTATTTATGGGAGTTCCTTGAATTATTTTACTTGTCAAGTTATTAAGTTATAAGTGTTGAATTGTTGGCTTGCTTGTTGTTACTTTTATTTTGTTGAATTACTAATTTTATTTGGTAATTTAAAATTTTTAAATTATTGCTTTTATTTTGTTAAATTACCGCTTACTAGCTTTTACTTTGTTAAATTATATTATAAACTAGAGCCGTAGGCAAGACTCTAGACTCGTAGCATAATAAATCACCGCCTAGTGGGTAGTGGCCACAACCTACCTTTGGTTTCATATTTATGTAAGTACTATCCTAATTCCTAAATCAATAAGCCTACAACTACAATGGTCAATGCTCTCATAGGTCACCTTATTGTACATTTGTATTGGAGCATTATTAGCATTGGTTCCGGTCCATTTGGACGAGTAACCATTAAGGAGAGAATGGTACCAATTGTAGGCATGCTTAAGGCTTTCCTTTTAGCAGCAACTATAAGTCTATAATGCTTTGGATTTCTACAATTGTGCAATATGCTATAGGTTTTTTTATGGGACATTGGTAAGAAGTGTTAAGTGCTAGTTTGTTAGAAAGTGCATGCTCCCTTCAAAAGTATAGATAATTATAGGTAAAACTAATTTACCAAACATTGAAATAGAATAACAATTTAGTTTAGTTTTGATTTTTTTTTTTTGAAAATTTGGTTAATCAAAAACCATCCCAAAAGTTTTGAAACTTAATAAAATAACCGAAGGAACACCCCTATTGAATACTAAGGAATGTTTTGTTAAATTATGGAGATTAAAGTAGATGGGAACCCATAATATAAGGCTATATATAGATGTAACACAATGGTCCCACTAATCGGTTAGCGAGGAGGGGTCGAGGGGGCAATGCCTTTGTAGGGCTCGAGAATGGAGCTCTCAAAAGGTTTATAGAATATTGAGCTAGGTGTATAGGCTCGTTAGATCTTTTTTCATATAGCCCTAGTTATTCACACTATAAATAGAAAAAATATTTCATAGAACCCTAGTTATCCACACTATAAATAGGGGTAACATCACTTGTATTTATACTAGCCCTTTGACAAAACCTAATAAGAAATCCTAAAGTAGTCGTAAAGTAAGAACCTTTTCCGAACCATGTAAGATCTATGTTGTATGATTGTTCCTATTTTTTAAACTCTATTCTTTCACTTGATTTGTTTTCTAACTTTTAATGTAGGTGCTCAAGATCTAACTATATTTAGATAGGTTTGAGTTATTGTATTATTGCATAATTTATTTTATTAATAATAAAAGAAGTCATTATGTTAATTCTTATATCTTATATTTATCTATTGAATAAAATTAGATAAAAGTCTATATGATATGTATTTGCATCGATGATTGATCAAAAGATGTGAGATAAACACTAATACATATAAATGATATCATTAAATATCTAAAGTGGTAGCATTATCAAAAAAGACATTAACTATATACGATTATACTTGTGAGTGCTATGATCATGTTATATGATAGCGAGTAGGAGATGTTATACTTATTGGCATGATGATGCTAAAGCAAGCACTTAGGTGATTAATAGTAAAGAACATATCACCGGACTTTACTTGATATGAGAACCTATTTGGTTTAGTTTATAGGAATCTCATACGAAAGATATATAAATGGTTCTTAGACTTGTAGTCATCATATTTATCTCCTTTGATGATTTATGTACTTTGACACTTCTTTTTATGGACCTAGTAAAGGGTTGCATGTGGGCATTTTCTTAGGTGTACTAGGAATCTAATAAAGGTAGGTGGATGACTAAGATAGGACATGCCATTCCTTGTATACTAAAGGAGTTATCGTATTGTACTTGGATGAATGTCACGTTCAAGAAGTCTATGGTTACGGTAGGAGTACACCAATCAAACATAGTTGTTTTACTCTACGAGCTAAGACATTTGGAAATCAAAGAAAACTTGTGTGATTATATTCAACCCGGGCTAATAATCATGTTTGAGATCATACTGTGATAAGTTGATATAAGGATTGAATTATATGGTAACCATGGTCGTGAAAGGTAATTGTGGATTAATTAATCCTCTAAGAGAATTAGGTAGTCATAATGCCTTGCTAGAGGCTAATTTTGAATTATGTATCAAGAGATAAAAGAGGTGCCTTTTATCTTTGATACATTGTCAATACATCTAGAAGTCTATTGAGTCACACACATAAGTTTAAGCATTCACATAATAAAAGAGAAGCAAAGATATTAGAAAAAGTTTCAAATTTTAAAATTTTCCTATTTTAGAAAAGGTTTCCAAACATGGAATGTTTTAAAAAATGGAAGTTTTTTTGAAATGAAAAGTTTTCTATTTTAGAAATCTATTTCCTAATTTGGAAGTCAGTTCCAAATTTGGAAGTGAATAACCTAAAATGAAATTAGTTTTCCAATTTAGCTTTAAGGTTATTTTTGAAAATTACTTCCTAATGTGGGCATCTTAAAATTATTTAACTTAATTTATTTGGATTGTCAAAATTAGTTAATTGGGTCAAAATAGTTTAGGCCAATACATTCAATTAGAAGCTTGAAAGATATTTTGACGGGAGGATAAACAAGAACCTTATTGGATAATGATGAATTTTTTAATAGATAAGATCAATAAGCTTATATGCATAATAATTCTGAATCCTTGAAGAATTAGAAAGCAACAACCTAGAGTCCTTCATGGACTCATTGCCTCTCTTTTCTTATCCTTAAAGAACGTAAAAGCCTTTCCCCTATATATATAGGAGAGAGGTATGGAAAACAAGAAAGAAAAATAAAAGAAAGAAAAAGAGAGAGAGACATATGACTAAGAGAGAAAAAATAGGTCTACACAACATTAAAAAAAGAAGAGAAAATAGTTTTCTTCCTTCCTAAAAATTGTGTCACCTCTCTCCCTTCTCTTATGGTTGTCACAGAATAACTTGATTTGATTTCCAAAGAAAAACACTAAACAAAGTTAGAAAAGGTGGAGCTACCTCTCAATCAATTTTGAGAGCCTTTTATGTGATGCTTGGATTGCATGGACTATCAATAAAGGTCGGATGCTTGGATGGTTTTTTTTTTCTTTTTTTTTGCTAAAGAATTTAAGTCGGGTAATTATTTATTTATCACTTTAATTCATGAATATATGGTTAGTTGATTCAACGAGCATGATCTTGGACTCTTTAGATGAGGAAAATTTTTATTTTATTCTATATCTCCATAGAATGCATGATCCTCCAATTGGTAACGGAGCCTCTGTTAAATCTTTGATTGCATATTTTGTTAATTATAATTAACTACATGAATTAGTTATTCTTCATTATAAATCTTATGTTTTTGGTATTTTATATATATATATATATATATATATATATATATATATATATATATATATATATATATATATATATAAAACTAGACTTGGGTTTAAATTGAATGGGGGTGCATGAGGTCGACTTTAGACATTGGCGCTCATGCGTATAGGCATGCTATAGGCCAAGCCTCCCGGGCAAGCAATTGCGTGCTAGGTACACGACAAGCTAAAGCCCCTTTAGGGAATCGCATGTGATCGAGGCATGCCGAGCCTTTTACCAAAGAAAGTCATGTGCAAGGTGCGTGATATGCCAAGCTTGCTGGGTAGGCTAACTCATATGCTAGGAATGCAATATGATAGGTATACACTCGGGTGCGTGCCAAGGCTAAGGTTAGGCCATGATGTGTTTAAAGCATGTGAGGCATGTGTTAGTTGCATACATGGCCAAGGTTTATATCATGTTAGATGTATACATGCCTTGGGCAAGCAATGTTAAGTGCGTCCACACACACAACAAGCTAGGTGCTCGTGCATGCTGAGCCACTTACCATGGGTAGGCCGAGTGCGTACGAGCACGCCTAGCTTGAATCCAATGTAACGTTAGGCACATCTAAGCATGCCAAGCCAAAGGCTTGGGCATCGAAGCTAGTGAGCCTTCAAGGCCCAATAACCCGTGGGTTCAAAGTTGGCCCGAGGGCCAAAAAGTCTTAAAATTTAAATTAAATTTTTTTTTTAAATAAATTTATAAAATGACCAAAACAATAGGTTTATAATTGTAATTTGAATGAAATGTGTTTCATTAGTATGTCATGTATCAATGTGATTGAAGCATGATGGTTAGTATGGATGAGTCAATCTAGTTTGTGGGAATGAATGTTTGTAATTTTTTGATAAATAAGGCTTGTGTGTCCCGTCTTCTATGTTACTCAATTGTATTTCTCTTCTTATCTTCCTCTCCTCGAATGTAACTTGATGTTTCTTATTCAATTAAATATAAAAGTAGTAGATAGGAATTAGTATAGATAAAAGGAGAAGTAGCCATGAAGTGAAGACAATCTCGAAGATTTTATAATAATTTTTCACCTAGGTATTTGACCCACTAGTTTCCTTATAAATCGAGGGGGCTTGTATTAGAGATTCATTACCGTTCATCAGTCCTTAAGTCATACATGAGATGTATGTTTTTATATTATACGATTGATGTTAGTATGCTTGTTAGAACTAATGTAATTATTTACTAGTATGCATGCTAGGATGAGACCTATAAAATTAAATCTTTTAAATACGGTATCAAGTTAATTGTCTTTCAATGTTATGAGGAGAGAACTCTATCATTGCTAGCTTGTTGAGATAACTCAAGGTCACCTCGAATCATGAGCCATGCAATGCCCCCGAATGTTAGGTCTAACTTGGAATGAGTTGTTGTGTTTGTTAAGATAACTCAAGGTCTAATAAACTTGTAAGCAAAGATTGGCATTCACATAAGATGTGATATGATAAGAAGTTGTCATACCAATGAGAGTAGGAATTACATGAGGTATAATTGGTAAGGAGTTACCTACCTAATCCTTCATGTATGACTTGTTGAGATAACTCAAGGTTAATGCATGTTAGAAGATAGGATCCTAACCCACTAAGAAAAATAAATCAAAAAGTTTTCTCTAGTCCTATATTGAAGATTATAGAATTTGAAGAAAATACTTGAAGCGAACATATATTTTACTTCTTTAATTTATGTTTTATTTTATTTTATGTAATTTAATTAACCAATTTATACATTTTTCTATCCTATCAGATTACATAGTATGATTGAGAACACTTCGATATGATTAATCATTGATGGATGTAATGACTTCAATGGCATGAATTTTCTTAATTGAGAAATAAATCCGAGGGTAGTCCTCTAACATGAGAAAATTCTCAATATGATAGAGAAACCTCTTCCAACTAAGCCTTCTCTAGATCAAGTTAAAGCTTATATAATATGGCTTAAATGTAGGGATGATGCAATCATCTCTTAAAGTATCATGCTGGTTGCTATGATGTTGGAGCATAAGCGCTAACATAAAGGCACAAATGCTTTTGATATCATAGTAAAACTTAAAAGCTTGTTTAAGGAGAATACTAGGCATGAGTGCTATGAGATAGCAAATAAGCCCTTTAGAGTTAGAATGGATACGAAATCCAATGTAAAAAAACATGCCACTAAAATGATAAGCTATATCTATAGACTAGTTAAGCTTGAGGTTGGAATGGGTGTTGAATAATCCCTTAACCTAGTATTATAATCATTACCTTATATTTTTGGACGAGTTCATCATGAACTTTAACATGGTGCATGTGGAAAAGACTCGGAAAAGTTACTAAATTACCAAAAAGAATAAGAGTTTTGTAATTCTTATGAATAAGAAAAAAGATATAGTGAAGGTTAAGAAAAACCCAAGTAGAAGAAGAAGAAGTAATCAATTGCGCCTACCAAAGGGGTAAAAATATCCGACACTCGGAATAGCCCAAAGGATGTAGTTTGCTTTCATTGCAACAAAAAAGAGCATTAGAAGTGCAACTACAAGGAGTACCTAGAAGAGGTGAAGAAGTAGAGTTCTACAACTACCCTAGGTGTTTATGTTATTAAAGCTAATTTTTCTATTTCTAATTCCACCTCATGGGTATATGATATTATATGAGGTGCTCACATTTTTTAAATGTGCAAGAGCTTAGAAAAGGAAGGAAGATGGCTTTAAGGGAGATGAACTACATGATTGCAATGGATTAATAGTTAAGTCATTAATTGCATGTATTTATGAGTTAGCACTGCCATGTATGCTTGTGCTAAGACTCAATTATCATTATTTTAGTAGAGACTAAACATGTTATTTCTGTTTCTTGTTTATAAATTTTTTTAATTTTTAAGAATAATGGTTATTTTTAAAGCTGAAGTTTTATATGGAAATATCCGAACCGATAATAGTTGTATGTTTTGAACATACCTCCCATGTATGTAATGTAAATGCTAAAAGACTCAAATGATCTAAATAATACACATTTGTGACATTGACAACTTGGTTATATAAACAAAAATCTAATGAATCCCAAGAATCATTTGATCATGTTTATGAATCTTGTTTGCTTAGAAAATGAAATGAATCCTCTTTTAGTGGAAAAGTAGAAAGATGCTACTAATTAGTTTCGCCTTACATATAGAGATGTATTCGGGCCCATATTCTCCCATAAAAGAGGAGGACATGATTGTTTCATAATCTTTAGTGATAATAGATCACATTTTTGTTATATAAATGAGACAAAAATCGAAGCGTTTGAAAAGTTTTAAGAAGTTAGATTTTAAAATCAAGAAACAAACTAGCAAAACTATTTAGGCATCTCGATGAGATTGAGGTAATGAATACTTAACCAATGAATTTTAGATCACCTAAAAGAGAATGAGATTCTTTATCAATGGACACCATATGTTGGACATGATCTAGTCCATAATGAGTTAAAAGTTATATTCCTATCTCATTGTAGGATAAGCACTCCTTGCTACAACTTTTATTTTGAATAGGGTTCCAATTAAGCATATTTGATTAGACTTTATATGAGTTATGGAAAGGAAAGAAAATGAATATTTCTTTTTTGATGACTTTGGTCTATAAAAAAATGTGTCGAATGGTTTGACAAAGAAAAGTAAAGCCTAAATAAATGGTGTAAATACATGAGACATCCAAAGGAAACAAATGGATATTATTTTTCTAACACTAAAACAAAGTTTTTTTCGTGACTAGATATGATATTTTTTTAAGAAAGGACTATAAAGATGCTAAAAATAGTGGAAGGAAATTAGAACTTAATGAGATTTGAGTATACTCATAAATCAACACTCCAAGAATGGAACCCCAAGTAGATAGGTTACAAAATATTATAACTACCCATAAATAAAAACACAAGAAATTTATAAGTCTAAAAGGAGTTTTTCAAAGGACAAAAGGATATGATCTTCTTATCTTAACACATGGTAATGTGTATCCTAAAAGTGATGAGAAAACTAACTCTTATGAAAAGGCAATGCTAGACATTGACTCCTAGAAATGACAAACAAAAAGGGTATATAGATAACTTACCACGATAGTTTTACAAAATATACAAATAAGATTTGCAAGATGCAAAGGTCCATTTATAGACTTAAGCATGCCTCTAGGAATGAGAATAAATATTTTGGTGAAATAATCAAAGAGTTTGATATTTTCACAAAAAAAAAAAAAAAAGATAAACCTTATGCATCCAAAATGTTAGTGAAAGCTTACTAGTCATGGTTATTTTATAAAAAAAGAATTAAATAAACTAATTCTTGACTTTTAAAAATTATCATAGTAGATTAAGATATCTGAAAGGAATTTCCCTAAGTACGACATAGGAAGGTAGCATACATTCTAACAATCGAGATCTATAAGGATGAATCACTTAGAACATGAGGGGTCTCCTAAGACGGATACAATGACATGATGCTAAAAGGCTCGGTATGAAAAAAATCAAAAAAAGATTTACTCTAATGTCATATAGCTTGATGGCCAACTAAAAAGGATCCATAGCAAAAGCTAAAAAACCAAGGTCTCATAATAGTCTAAACATACATTGTGATGCTACCATTTGATTAGAGAGATCATCAATTGTGGTGATATAAGGATAGAAAAAGTCCACACTAATGACAACATAATTGATCCATTGACCGAGATTTTATCATAGCTAAAACATAAGACCACTTACTTGATTATCGAGATTAAGGGACATGGCTAGTTAAATCTAGTGTAAATGGAAGATTATTACTATAGATGTTCAAGATCCAACTATATTTGGATAGGTTTGAGTTATTGTATTATTGCAGCATTTATTTTATTAATAACAAAAGAAGTCGTTTTATTAATTCTTGGGTCTTACATTTATTTATTGAATAGAATTAGATAAAAGTCCATATGATATGTATTTGTATTAGTGATTAATTGAAAAATATAAGACAAACACTAATACACATAAATGATATCATTAAACATCCCAAGTCATAACATTATCAAGAATGGAGATTGACTACATACGGTTAGACTTATGAGTGCTATACTCATGCTATATGATTGCGGTAAGAGATCTCAAACCTATTGACATGATGACGCAAAAGTAAGCACTTAGGTGATTAACGTTAGAGAACATATCACTAGACTTGACTCACCATGAGAACCCATTTAGTTTAGTCTATGAGAATCTTATCTAAGATGGGTACAAATGGTCTTTAGACTTGAAATCATCATGATTATCTCATTAGAGAATTTATGTACTTTGACACTCATTTCAATGGATCTAGTAAAGATTTACACGTGGGCAATTTCTTTGATGACTAGGAATCTAATGGGGGTAGGTGAATGACTAAGATAAGACATGTCATTCCTTATATGCTAAAAGAGTTATCATTTTGTACTTCAATGAGTATTTGTTTAAGAAATCTTTGATCATAGTAGGAGTACACCAATAATGCATAGTTAGTTTACTTTAAAAGCTAAGACATTTAGAAATCAAAAAAAATTATATGATCATAATCGAAAAAGATTAATAACCGAGGTTCGAGATCACACTATGATAAGTTGACATGAGGACTAAATTGTATGGTAACCATACTCATGAAAAGTAATTATAGATTAATTAATCCTATTAAAAAATTAGGTAGTCATGATGCCTTGTTAGAGGCCAATCTTGGGTAGCCAAGAGATGAAAGAGGTATCTTTTATCATTGATACACTACCAATATATCTAGAAGTTTATTGAGTTACATGCATAAGTTTTAACTTTCACTTAATAAAAGAGAAGAAAAGATATTAGAAAAATTTTCTAATTTTGAAAGTTTCCTATTTTGAAAAAAGTTTTTCAAAAATAGAAAATTTTCTAAAATGGAAGTTTTCTAAAATGAAAAATTTTCTGTTTTAGTAATTAGTTTTCCGATTCGAAAATCGGTTCCAAATTTGAAAGTAAATAACCTAAAATGAAATTAGTTTCCAAATTTAAGTTCAAGGGTATTTTTGAAAATTGCTTCCTCATATGGAACTCCTAAAGTTATCTAACTTAACTTATTTAGATAGTTCAAATTAATTAATTAGGCAAAAATATTTTAGGCTAATAACTTTAATTAGAAGCCTATAAGATATTTTAGTGGGAGGATAAACATGAATCTTGTTGGATAAGGATGAATGTTTTAAATGATAAGATCAAAAAAGGCCACATGCATAATAACTCCTAATCATTGGAGGATTTAAAAACAATAACCTAGAGTCCTTTAGGGACTTATTGCCACCACTTTTTAGTCCTTGGTGGATAAGGAAACCTCTCCCCTATATATATGGGAGAGAGGTGTGGCAAACAAGAAGGAAAAAAGCAAGAAAGAAAGAGAGAGAGAGATGAATAAGAGAGAAAGATTAGGGTTACACGACATTAAGAAAAATAAGAAAAAAATAGTTTTCTTTCTTTCTTAATAATTGTGCCACCTCTTTCCCTTCTCTTAAGGTTGTCGCAAAATTATCCTAATTTAATTTCTAAAAAAAAACACTAAATAAATTCAGAAAAGGTGGAGCTAACTCTTTACTAATTTTGAGTGCTTCCTATGTGGTGCTTGGATTGTGTGGATTATTAATAGAGGTCGGATGCTTGGATGACTCCTTTTCGCTAAAGAATTTAAGTCCGAGTTATAAGAGGTAATTCTTTATTTATCATTTTAATTCATGAATATATGGTTAGTTGATTCAATGAAATGATCTTAGACCATTTAGATGAAGGAAAGTTTTGTTTTAATCTGCACCTTCATAGGATGTATGATCCTTTACTAACGAGTTGGTATCATAGACTTAGGTTAGTAAGGTAAGGAGGAACGATGGTAGAAGAAGGAAAAGTGAGAATTAATAAGTTTGATGGCAAAGACTTTAGGTTCTAGAAGAAGCAAATTGAAGACTATCTTTCCCAAAAGAAGCAACAAAAAACCCTACTAGGAAATAAGCCGAGTAAAGATGAAAAATGTTGATTGGTTTCCGTTAGATCACCAAGCTTTGGGTGTTATTTGACTGACATTCACAAGAAACATTGTTTTCAATATAATGAAAGAAAATACCATGGTAGATCCGATGACGACATTATTAAATATGTATAAGAAGCCATTTTCCTTAGACAATGCAGTTTTTTATGCATCGATTATTCAATTAAAAGATGGTCGAGGGTGCATTTATGAATAATCACATTAGTAAAGTTAATGTGTTGATCATTCAATTAGAGTCGGTAAATATTATGCTTGATGATAAAGTTAACGTATCGATTTTGCTATCTTCTCTATCCGATAGCTGGTTTAGAATGGCAATAGTAGTAAGAAACTCATCTAAGATTAAAAAACTAAAATTGGATGATGTTCGAGATTTAATGATTAATGAAGATCTTCATGAAAGTGAGTTGAGAACTTTCGAGTTCTACTTTGAGTTTGATAGTAGAGGAATAGAGTGTTAGTAGGGTCAAAATCATGGTCATGGTAGGTCAAAATCAAAAGGTAGAGAGAAATCCAAAACCTAAAAAGAGACCACTTGTTGGAGTTAAGATGGGAAAGGGCACTTTAAAAATTACTATAAGGCTCTAAACAAGAAGACGAATCGGGATGATACTCTACTATATAATGATTAATGAAATTGGAAATTCATTAACGTGTAGTTAGATAGTTCCATTGAGTCTTGGATTCTAAACTCAAGTATGTTGTTTTGTTATACTCCATGTAAATATTTTCTATAGAAATATGTTGTAAAATTTTTTAAGAAAGTTTATCTTATAGATGATGAACCTCTAGACATTGTGGAGAAAATGTAAAGTTAGTATTAGAACTGGTAATGCAATAGAAACTACAGATTGTTAGAGATATTCAAGATCTTAAAAAAAATCTAATTTCCATAAGTAAACTTGATGATCTTGTATACACAATAGTATTTGGGAGTGGATCATGACGGATAATGAAGGGCATATGGTTATAGGATGTTGTAGAAAGGTTAGGACTTTATACATAACTATTATAACAAGGGTATAGCATAAGTGGTTAATTTTGATGGTGATTCGATATGATGGCATCAAATGCTTAATGCTTGGGCACATAAGTGAAAAAGGTTTGAAGCAGTTAGCATCAAAGAAAAAATTACTAGAATTGAAACATATTGATGTTGGCGTATGTGAGGCTTGCATCTATAAAAGCGAAGTGAGTCCGTTTTCTAAAGTTTAGAGGTTCCTTAAAAGAAGAGAAGCTTGAACCGATGTATATAGATGTATAGAGACTAGCCCTTATGACTTCTCTTAGAGGCTCACATTATTATGTCACTTTTATCAATGACTCTAACAAAAAAGGTATGGGTTTATTTTTTAAAAAATAAATCGATGTATTTGTTGTATTTAAAAGGTTGAAGTTGAAAAATCAAACTAATTTGAAGGTTAAAGCCTTGAAGACAGATAATAGAGGAGAGTATGTTAGCATAAAATTCAAAGATTACTATTAAGACAATGGGATCGGAATGATCAATATAGTTTCTATGAATCTAAAGAAAAATTATATTACGGAAAGGATGGAAAAAACTTTTAATGAGTGAGCAAAAAGCATGAGATTGTATTCTACTTTGGCTGAAGCATTCTAGTTTTCCCAAAACATTTTGGGTCGATGTAGTGAATATAACAACTTACCTCATAAATAGAGGATCTTCGGCTTTGTTAGGCTTCAAATTACCCGAGGAAGTATGGTCGAAAAGAAGGCAAATTTCTCATATTTGAGAATTTTTTTTTATGTTTCATATGTTTGTATAGGATCTAATGATAGAGATAAGCTTGATCCTAAGGCTAGAAAGTGTTATTTTATTAGTTATGGCTCGATGATTTTGGTTATCGATTTTAGGATGATCAAAATAGGAAGATCATAAGACATAGAGATGTGACCTTTAATGAAAATATATTGTATAAGGGTAGGCTTAGGACACATTCTAATAGGGTAGGGAACTAGTTAGAAATAAGTGAGAAAACTAATTTGGAGGAGATTTTGAAAGATGATATAACTAAAATTCAGAATTCAAATGATAGAGATAGGGAAGCTATAACTCGAACCGGAATTAGTAACTCTTACTCCTCAATTAAAGAGATCCGATAGAGTGTCGAAACCACTCGAAAGTTTCTTATTGATGTTGAAGAACCATAATTCTTTAGTAAAGCAATGCAAGTGAAAGATTCTATCAAGGAGTTAAAAGAATCTAAAAAATTAATTTTCAAACAATATAATGCTAAGATTAATTTTTTTTTTTGGATTAATAATGATAAAGAATATATCAACTATCAATTGTTTGTATATCTTCAAAATCTTAGTATTATACACCAAACTTCTTATGTATTAACTCTCCAACAAAATGGGGTTGTTAAGAAAAAAATCGATAGCTTTTAAAAATAACAAGGTCTTTAATATTTGAAATGAATGCTCCTAATGCTTATTGGTTAGATATAGTGCTAACAACACCTTATCTTATAAATAGACTTCCTATTAAAGTTCTTAATGAAGGATTATATATCCTATGGAGGTGCGGAATAAAACAAAAATTTTCCTCCATTTAAGGCTTCTAAGATGAAGCCGTTGAATCAACTAATCATATATACATAAATTATAGCATAAGTAAATGATTACCTTTTGTAGCATAAAATTTAACCTTTATAGAAAAAATAGTTGTCTAAGTGTCCGGCTTCGTTGATAATCTACACGGTCCAAGCACCCACATAAGAAGCACTTAGAAGTAGTAAAGTGCTAGCTCAACCTTTTTCCGACCTTTTAAGTGTTTTATCTTGAGAAACATATTCGGGGATATTTTGTGACAACCCTATGAGATAGGGAGAGAGGTGGCATATGTATGAGAGAGAAAACTATTTTCTTTTTATTTTTCTAACAAGCCATATATACCCTAGCTTGCTTCCTTTTTTGGTACACCTCCCTTTGTATTTATAGGGGGAATGTCTTTATTGTCCTCCAATGACAAGGAAGTGATGGCATTAAGTCCTAAAAGAACTCTTGGTTGTTACTTCCTAATCCTCAAAGGATTAGGAGTGATTATGCATAGAGGCTTTTATGCCTTCTTTATCCTCCAAGGACAAGGAAGTTATGGCATTAAGTCCTAAAAGGACTTTTGGTTATTGTTTCCTAATCCTCTAAGGATTAGAAGTTATCATGCATGTGGGTTTTTTCATCTTATCCTTTTAAACCTTGATCTTTATCCAATAAGATTTATTTTATCCTCCCATCAAAATATCTTATAGATTTTAATTAAACCTATTGGCCTAATTAATTTGAACTATCCAAATAAATAATGTTAGATATTTTTTAGGTGGCTCACATTAGAAAATAATTTTTCAAATTACCTTTAAAACTAAATTAGGAAACTAATTTTCTTTTTAAGTAATTTACTTCCAAATTTGGAATTGATTTTCAAATTAGAAAATTGATTTCTAAAATAGAAAAATTTTCATTTTAGGAAACCTTTTTAAAAATAGAAAACTTTCAAATTGGAACCCTTGTCAAAGTCTTTGCTTCTCTTTTATTACATGAATGCTTAAACTTATACGTGTAATTCAATGAGTTTCTAGATATATTAGTAATATATCAAGAATAAAAGACACCTATTTTATCTCTTGATACATAAATCAAGATTAGCCTCTAGCAAGACATCATGACTACCTAATTCTCTAGGAGGATTAATTAATTCACAATTATCTTTCACGACCATGGTTACCATACAATTTAGTCCTAATGTTAATTTATCACGAGTATGATCTTGAACTTAGTTATTAGTTTGTTTGATTATGATCACACAAGTTTTTTTCGATTGCTAAATGCTTTAGCTTTTAGAGTAAGTCAACTATACTCTATTGGTGTACTTCTACTATGGCCACAGATTTCTTGAGTAGATATTTATTAAAGTCTAATACTCTTTTAGCATATAAGGAATGACATGTCTTATCTTAGTCATCTACCCATATCCATCGGATTTATAATGCACTTAACGAATTGCCCACATGTAACCTTTTACTAGGTCCATCGAAATGAGTGGCCACAGATTTCTTGAGTAGACATTTATTGAAGTACAATGTAAAAACTCTTTTAGCATATAAGAAATGACATGTACTATCTTATTCATCTACCCATCTTCATTAGATTTTTTGTGCACCCAACAAATTGCCCATGTGTGACCTTTTACTAAGTCCATTGAAATGAGTGTCAAAGTGCATAAATTTTCTAATGAGATAACCATGATGACTTCAAGTTAAATGATCAGTTGTACCCATCTCATATGAGATTCCCATAAACTAAACCAAATGGGTTCTCATAGCAAGTCAAGTTTAGTGATATATTCTCTAACATTAATCACCTAAGTGCTTGCTTTGGTATTACCATGTCAATAGACGTGAGATCTCCTACTTCTATATTATAGCATGAGCATAGTATTTACAAGTCTAACTCGCATATAATTAATGTCCATTTTTGACAATGCTATGATTTGGGACATTTAATGATATTATTTAAGTGCATTAATGTTTATCTCACATCTTTCGATCAATTATTAATTCAATACATATCATATGAACTTCTATCTAATTCTAATAAATAAAATATAAATAATAAGAATTAATAGAAATTTTTTTTATTAATAAAATAAATAAGAAAATATTATAATAAGTCAAATCTATCCAAATATGGTTCGATCTTGAGTACTTATACTAACACATAAAAATAAATCTCCTCTCAAATTTTATTCCATTTGAAGTCTATATCTATCTCGGACACATGTCTTTGGTTGTAATTGTTATTGTCATGTTATTGAACAATATAGAGATAAACTTGATAAACAATCATTAAATATGTTTTCTTGGATATTCCTCAACAAAATAATAATAATAATAATAATAATAATAATAGATCATGTATCCTATGGAGGTGTAGAATAAATAAAAAAAATTTCTCCTCTAGCTAGAGTCCCAAAACTATCAATTGAATCAACTAACTATATAATAATAAGATGGTTAGATGTTGCCTCTTGTAGTGAAGAATCAAATTCCTGAAAAGAACCATCCAAGCATCTAGTCTTTATTAATAATCTAAATAGCTAAACACCCATAGAAGAAGTAACGAGAAAACATAAAGTGCTAGCTCCAACCTTTCCCGCAATGTATAATTTTCTCTCAAAGAAATCTTATAGGGGTTGTGCAATCTTTCTTGAGGGAGAGGGGTTTGCGGGTTTGATTATTTTTATGAAGAGATTATATAATTTTTCTCTAACTCTTAGATTGATTTTCTTATGTTATTCTTACCTTTATGTTTGTCTCCCTCCCTCTTACTTATATATACTGGCAACAACTCCATTTAGAAAAGGAGTTGTAACTTAGGTGAGCTTTATTTTATCTTATCCTTTTGCTCAATACTCCTTTGGCCTAATAACTTAATAATTAATTTTGACCATGCAAATAAATTGGGCTAAGTATTTTTAAGGAGGCCCATATTAGGAAACAATTTCCTAAGTTACCCTTAAATTTTATTAAAGCTAAATTAGAAAACTGATTTTCAAAATAGAAAATTGACTTTTGAAATCAAAAACTAATTTTTAAAATAGAAACCTAATTTTTGAAAAAGGAAATTGATTTCCAAAATAGGAAGCTTATTCTAATGTCTTTGCTTTTCTTTTTTCGTGTAAATGTTTAAACTTATACATGTGACTCAATAGACTCCTAGATATGTTGGTAATATATCAAGAATGTAAAAGATAATTCTTTTATCTCTTGATACATAAATTAAGATTGACCTCTAGCAAGTTATCTTAACCATTCAATTCTCTATAAGGATTAATTAATCCATTTAATCCATAATTACCTTTTATGAGTTTGGTTTTCATACAATTCAGTTCTCATATCAATTTATCATAATTTGAGCTCGAACTTGATTTATTGTCTATTGGATTATGATTACATAAGTTTTCTTTGATCTCCAAATATCTTAGCTCTTAAGTAAACCAATTATGCTCTATTGGTATACTTCCACTATGGCCATAGATTCTCGAGCGAGATATTCATCGAAGTGCAATGTGATAATCCCTTTAGCATATAAGGAATGACATTTTTAATCTTAGTCATCCAACTATCTCTAGTAGATGACATTTCTAATCTCGATCATCCACCTATCTCGAGTAGATTCCTAATGCTCTCAATAAATCATCCACATGTAACTTTTTACCGAGCTCATCGAAATGAATATCAAAGTACACCCATCCTTTAATGAGTTCAAGTCTATTAGATTATTGATACCCACCTTGTATGAGATTTTCATA
Source organism: Dovyalis caffra (assembly GCA_963924115.1). Classification (NCBI taxonomy): domain Eukaryota; kingdom Viridiplantae; phylum Streptophyta; class Magnoliopsida; order Malpighiales; family Salicaceae; genus Dovyalis; species Dovyalis caffra. Next base: position 2,832,842 of record CAWUPB010000858.1, on the reverse strand, counting down.
GATAATACCAAATGGGTTCTCATGGCGAGTCACATCTTATGATATATTCTCTAATATTATTCGCATGTGTGCTTTCTTTCTTTGGCATCACTATGCCGGTAGGTGTGAGATCTCCTACCGTTATCTTATAACGAGAGCATAGCACTTATCGGTTTTACCGTATATTATCAATATGCAATCTTGATAATTCTATGAGTTGGGACATTTAATGATATCATTAATGAAAGATTTGAAGTAAATGGATGCTTATGGATGAATTGGGGATGATCACATTCATTTTAATTGCATGTTTCATTTATGAATAGAAATGAAATATTTTATATTATGCAATAGGTTGTGAAAAATTTATTAGCATTAAATTTTGAATCTTAGGAAGCCTTAAACATTAAATCAAATAAAAAATTATGTTGTGCATTGTCATAGAGGTCTAGAGGAGAGGACACGAGTGCATTGTCTTGTAGTCTTGGGTATGAGATAGTGTAGTAGCGCTCTCGACTTTGATTGATAACCACGAGTGTTACATAGCGGTATCAAAGCCAATTAGACTATTAGGCTTGACTAGTATATGCAAACTTGAGCTTCGGTTGCATCATCAACTAGTAAATGTTTAAAATGTCGAATGTGAACTTTTTAGCTAAGGTTTGGCAAATGAGATTGATGCTTTGGTGTATATGGATATGATTGATGTTTGCTGAGTTGAATGAATATTTTTGACACTACTTGTGAATAATGCAATTGATGCTTAGGCGCATATGGAGGAATTGTATTAAGTCATACAAGTAAGTTTTGTTATATATATTGTAATTTCTTGTAATGTTGCACTGTGATATTTTTTATACCATAGGCATTGTGATGTTTTCTATATTAAGCATCTTGATATTTCTTATTTATTAAGCATTGTGATATTTTCTATATTAATTTTACAAAATCTTACATATAATACGATATCATTGTTGAAAGTTATGTAATTATGAGAAAATCTTTCATATTTCTTCTTTGTATTATTTCTTTTAAATGTATGAAAGACGCAATGTTCTGGTTGGAAGTATGATCAATCTATTTATACATTAATTTATGTAAATAAGTAACGCAACCAATATGAAATTAGTAAATTAAAGAAAAACAGCATGACCTATATAAACACCTTTTCTATTAACCAAATGAAATAAAAAGATTTCAATTCAAAAAAAGAAAAAAAAACCCAATATTATTTTCTTTTGCCAAAAATAATTTATCTTCAACACATTATTTTAATCTTCATAACCCTACGGTTTTTTTTTTTTTTTTTTCAGGTACATAAGAAAAGAATAAAATAAACTAATCATGGAAAAAACTTACATCCATACAATGAGTAAGAAGAAGGTTTCTGATACCAGGAGTAGGAGACTCCCAAATTTGCAGCCAAGAGCAGCATAAAGATCCCAATTAAGCTAAGAAATTCGCAAATTGATTCCCTTCTCTTGAAAAGTGCATCACAAAACAATCGCAATCTAAGCTAAGCATCAAGCGAATAGCAATGATGGTAAAAAGTGTGGATGAGTAATAGCTGGGTCATAATCTATGCATCTCTTAGCTTCCAGTGAATCTATTTCAATGTCACCGAAAACAACATCCTTTATCTTTATTACATTGCAACATTGTAGCGGTTACTGTAGCAGGTTTGTTTCCTGCTTATCGTTCGGGTTTCCTGCTGATCATAAGGTTTCTTAATAATTACTAGTAAAGTAATCACTAGTATAAATCTAACGAGGGAATTCAAAATTGTGCTGGCATTGCGGAAGCGAGAAGATTCACGTCCATAAATTCCTTATCTTTCTAAAACAATTCAAATAATTCAAAGTATTTGTGGTATTTGTTGGAGATTGCTAAGTTTATATTTTTATTTTACAATATTCAGTTCTACTTTCATTTTGTAAATTGGATTAATATGGAAGCATAAAACATAGAAGTTAAAGATAATTTTTTATAGATTAGTTGGAAAATGATTCAAGTGTATTCTATTTCCCATTCAGCTCCTTACAAGATGAATAATCACTCAATGCGAGGAAACAAGCGTACATCAATTGAATAACTTGCAAAGTTCTTAGTACAATATTGGTTTAATATTTACACCTCAGATTTTCTTGCATCCTTGCATTACCTACAGAATGCTGTGACAAAACTTATTCTATCTTCATTGATAATAGTGCTTACTTCGTATCTAGCAATGACATGATCTCCTTGAGCATCCATGATTATGTTATGGTTTTGGATGACCTCAAAAGGAAAGTTCAATGCATGCATGTGGCTATTGCCTTCGGATGTTGCTCAAGCGAACTATTCAGGAAGCAAATTGAAATTGTTGAAGCCAAAGGCAAGAGTCTTGCTCGAGAACTAGACCAGCATGGGCAGTGTACTAGTAATGAAACTGCTGCTACAGTTAACCCATGAACAAGAGATGGTGGTGACTCACAAGCACCAATTTCGAAGGAATTTGTTGAGTTCTTCCTCGAAATGGGGATTGTGTTAAGAATTAAGCTTGCTGATCTTGGTTCACCAAGTTTTCAGAAGATGCTTGGTGAAATCACTTCTGATGAACTAGAAGGTGGGATGCTAGAAGAGCAACTGAAGAATATTGTGCAAGAAAAACTTGACCAAAAGAGCCAAACATCGGCTACAACCAGCTATACGATCCTGATGGATGAATGGATAAATGAAAAAGGTTGATGATTTTAGTCAACTGCATACGACCTCAAAGCATCCAAAGTTTAATGGGACATGGCTTTGCTCTCCGTCCATGTTGATGATTTTAGACAATTCAATAGTCTCTCCTTCGTTTAATTCCATTCAATAAAATCAGAACTTATTTCCTTACGTAAATAGGCTGTAGAGACAAAGGCAAATCTGGATATTCGACTTCTTTTCTCAATGAGAATGAATTAATGGCCTCAATGGTTTATAAACAGTATGAAGCTGGACAATCTGATTGAATATGCCACTCCGCTTCCACCATGCCATCCCAAGCCTCATCCTGACACTGCAATAGAGCAATAACATAAATTCACGAAGTTTCAAACACAGTAAATAAATCTTGAACATGTCCTTGATTAATATCTTAATTTAAGACACCTTTACCAATCGATATATGTTGTTTCATATTATAGAAAATAATTTTGAATAAAAGAAGAAGAAGAAGAAGAAATATACGTTTCATATAAGGGAACATAATTTTAAATTGAAAAAAAAAAGGAAAGAAAAATAGCCAAAATAAAGCCAGATTCAATACCTTGGCATGATCCAAGCCAATATGAGCCATGGTGCGAAGTACTGGATATGCATGGCTTCTCCATTTTCGTTTGCTCCAAAATCTAAAGAAAACAAATTAAAATTACATTCCACTGTATTATTCTTTTTTAAACCTTTGTTAATTAACTCTAACAAAGAAGAAAAAAGAATTGAATAGAGCAATAGGAAAGAAGCACAAACATTAGGAGCTTGATTTGGTATATCTTCAACCTGATGAAAGAGAATTGCTTTGAGTTTTCGCTCATTATCATCTTCTTTTTCACTGACTCCTCTTTCCATTCTTAGGAAAGACGGCGCTTCTAATTAGGATTGTGTATTGCTGAATGACTATGGTGGATTATATAGGCCAGATTGATCTTCTCGTTAGGGTGTCTATTTTTGACGTGTCCTTACATGTCTCGACCTGCCTTTTTTATTTATTTTTATTTATTTATTTATTATTATTATTATTTTTTTTTTTGGTGGTATTTTTCTTAGCTGAAACTATTAGCTTAGATTGTATCGAAATTTTCATAACATTATTATTATTACTTTTTATATAGAGAACCGAAACCAAGATTCTATTTACCTTGAAACTGTGTGCTAATTAGGATTGTTAGCGCAAAGAAATTTCAATTCCATATCATGTATAATTTCCAAAATGGGAACTTTGTTTTTCTACCACCAAAAGTGTGAGGCCCCATAGAAAATAAGGATAAGATCAGGTGCAACTTCTATCAAACTTTCATAGTCAAATTGTTCTTAACTTTTCTAGGTTCATTTAAATAAGGGTAGTGGCAGGATTATTTGGTAAGGAGGGGAAAGATAAAATATTATGTTAGGTTTTACTGCCCAAACTAGTATTTCTCTAATAAGTAGTATACTATTTTAAAAATTATTAAACTAAAATTTACTTTGTAACAATCTTAAAATATTTCATTTAAATAATAATTTTATACTCATATTGTTTATAAATATTGTTATGCAATAGATATAGACATCACTCGCCGTAAAAGATAAAATTTGCGAGGGTTTATTTGTGACGGTCTAAAAACTATAGTAAAAAAGGGTTTTTTTGCAACGGTTTTTTAGAGAAGCGTAGCAAACCGGGTTCTCCAGATGAATATTAGCGATGGTTCAACAAACTATCGCTAAATCGGTCGAGAAAGACCAAATTTTGTGATGGTTCACTCGTTGTAAATCTTATGATTAATTTTGATATCGGCGATGTTTTAGGAGAACTATCACTAATTTCTAAATTATACATCAATTTTAGTGACAATTTTTCTAAACCGTCGCTAAAATTGCTTCTTACCGAGACAATTTAGCGACGGTTTTGGTGAATAGTAGCTAAATCCCCCACAATGGAAATTTTTTAAAAATGATTTACGACTATTTTTTGAAAAAAAAAGTCACAAAAGGTGAGAAATTAGCAACGGTTTAATAAAATCGTTGCTAATTTTTTGATCGTTGCGAGGAAACAATCATATTTTGAAATTTTTGGATTTTTAGCGACCATTAGGGGGAAACAAGACCAAAACCATTGCTAAAAATTAAATCCCGAGATATACACTACTCGTCTCTTTTTTTCCCCAAATTTTCTCTCTTCTTCTTCTTCTCCAAGCAACTCTAAATCTCTCTCCCTCCCCAATTTCTCCCCCAACCAGCAACTCTAACTCCTTCTAAATATCCTACTTTCTCTTATTTTCTTCTTCCCCTCTATCTCCTCACCTCTCCACCTCGCTTTTCTTCTTCTTTCTCTCCTTTCCTCATGTAACCCCCCGAAAATCTTTAATTACAAGAGCCCATCATGTATTGGACTTGTTATGCTTGGTTGGTATAAGATTTTTTGTTATTATGGAATATCTATGTAAGTAAGTTTCTTTGATGCTTCATACCATTCAATTAATGTGATTGTAATTGATTAAGCTTGTGTATAGGTTATGAGGTGTTTGTTGGCCTAGTTGTGTTGGTTAGGTTGTGTGGTTGATTAAAACATGATGGGCAAACTTGGAACTTGTCTAGGTATGAATAAAATGGAGTAGGAAGGAAAGAAAAATGAAATTTTAGGGTTTTCTTGAGCAAACGTGAAGTTGGAGAGTTACACGACCTCCAATATGGGTGTGTCTTTTCTCTTGTAATTAAGAATTGCATTTTTTCTTGAAGTTAGAGAGTTACACGGCCTCTCATACGAGTGTGTCTTTTTCGGTGTAATTAAGAAATGCATTTTTCTTGAAGTCGAGAGAGTTACATGGCCTCCCACACGGTGTGTCTTTTCTCGTGTAATGAAGAAAGGTGTTTTTCTTCGAGTCGAGAGTTACATGGTCTCCCACGTGAGCGTGTCCTTACCCGTGTAATAAAAAATGTGTTTTTCTTCGAGACAAAGAGTTACACGGCCTTACACATGGGCGTGTCCTTGCTCGTGTAATAAAGAAATGTTTTTTTCTTCGAGACAGAGAGTTACACGGCTTTACATACGGGTGTGTCCTTTCCCATGTAATGAAGAAATATGTTTTCTTAAAGTTAGAGAGTTACACGAGCTCTCACACGGATGTGTCCCAACTCGTGTAAGTCACTCGGTCACTTAAAGGTCACCCTTTTGTTCCATACTTGTTCGGTTTTCATTCCTTTCACCAAGATAACGTAATAAATGATTAATTAGCTTCAATTAGATAGAAAATTAAGGCAGAAAAGTATACCTTAATATAGTTGAAATTTGATGTAAATACTAAGAATTATACAATTCAAGTGTACAAGGATTTAACAACTAAAATTACTAAAGGAAAGAAAAGTGAAGTATTTACACACGTAATTAGACCCATCACTCAACCAATACCATATGTTGGTATTTCGTTCTAATGAGAAGAACATGATGATAAGAGGTATGATTATACCGATCCTGTATGGGTTAGATATGTTTAATATGGTACACATAACATCACGTGCATCATGTGCATTGTGGGGCAAATGGAGAAAAGTCAATTGAATGATAATTGGTTTATATGATTAGGTTTGGTAACCTAATAGGAAAAATAGGTATTAGCAGTCCAATTCGTGTGCGTATTCTAAGTCGTGTGTCCGTACTTGTTTAGCGATGTATTCCTGCTAACAATGGCTACAATAAGGGATAATTCCATTGTAGCAGAAGGTGATTTGATAATCACTTGGATTAAAAAAAAAATAGAGTAGACTAGCTAATACCCGGGGTACTCGAAATTAAAATGGATAAGTATTGTGGGAAGTTAGAAAAGCATTGTGTATCACGTGCATCACCCCACTTACCGAGCTTCGGCTCACCTCGTCGTTATTTTTTTTTATGATGCGACAAGAAAAGGATAAAATTGTAAGGATGCGGCCGGCTCCCCTCGGAGGCTCATGTGTAACACGGGAAGTCTGAAACAAGTTTTGTTTGTAATTTGAGTGTATGGAATCCGTACGGAATCAACCGCTAATTGTAATATTTTGTTATTGTAATTAGTTATGCCATGTAAACTTTTCTATATACAATTTTGTTATGTAAGGTGCTATTAATTTCTTAAGTACATCGTACGAGATATGATTAGGGTATAGGTACTTTCAGCGTGACGCGCCTTGCCTAATCACTTCTATTTGGGCAATAGATAGTGGACCGAGGTCGGGTTGTCACACCTCAACCTCCTCCTCCTTTCACTCATTTTCTCCATTGTAGCAACTCCTCTACAACAGTAGGAGCTCCTCCATGGCAACGAACAACTCATCCACGGGGTAGCCCCTTGTCCTTTTAGCTTGGCAAGTAGCTCCTCTTCATTTGGTAACCAATGCATTATTTTTTAAAAAAAAAAATTTGAATAATTTAATTTTTTGCTGTTAATTATTAATTTTTATCGTTGTTGTTGATTATTTATTAGTTAATTGTTAGTAAGTTTAAATGCTTATTGTCTGTTTTTGTTATTAATTTAATTTATTAATTAAATAATTTTTAAAGTGTTAGTTTAACAAAATATGTGTTAAATAATTTTGATTTATATAGTTTTTAATGAAATTAAGTTTATTTGTTAGTATTTAAAAAATTTAGTTGTTTATTGTTGTTAAATAAGTGATTAGTCTGGTTAATGTTATTTAGTTTAAATTATTTTCTTATTATAAATATTATTTAATTTTATTTTGGGTTTAAATAATTAATTAAATTTTAGTTTAATAAATAATGTTTTAAATATATTTTATTTAGTTGTTAATTGTTTATTAGTTAATTGTTAGTTTGTTTATTTAATTTAGTTGTTATAAGTATTTTTTATTTGTTAATTAATTTAATATTTTGTTAAAATAATTTTTTAAATGTTAGTATAATTAATTATGTGTTAAATAAATTTTATTTATATATTTTTTAATGAAATAAATTTTATTGTTTTGTATTTAAAAAATTTAATTGTTAATTGTTGTTAAATAAATGATTTATTGGTTAATTGTTAGTTATTTTATTTTATTTTATTATTATAAGTATTTATTATTTGATAATTAATTTAATTTTTTGTTTAAAAAATTGTTTTAGTGTTAGTTTAACAAATTATGTGTTAAATAAATTTCATTATTTGTTAATTAAATTAAGTAAAATCGTTGGTATTTAAATTATCTAATTGTTTTTAAATAATTGAATAGTTGTTAGTTTTATTAATAAATTAATTACTTGTTAAATAAGTGATTTACGAGTTAATAACATTATTTAAAATTGTGGAAAAATAAAATATTTAATAGTTTTATGAAATTAATTATTTTTTAGTTTAATTGTATATTTAGGTGGTAATTAATTTTTTTGTTACATTAAGTTAAACAATTAATTGGTAATTAAAAATTTAAAATATTGTTTAAAATAATTAATTAGGTAGTTAAATAATAAAATTATTTTAGAATTATATTATTTAAATACTAATATATATATATATATATATATATATATGTTACTTTAATTTATTTGTTTATTATTTAGTTTTTATAGTTGTTAATTTAGTCAATTAATTTATAATTAAGTTATTTAATTTGTGTTTAAAAGAATCAATTAGGTAGTTAAATAAGAAAATTTAGAGTTTATAAATAAATTAATAAAATTTAATTTCAATTATAAAATTACGGGTTAGTTTCATTCATTTGCTTATTAATTCAATTTTGTAATTGTTAAATTAAATCCATTATTTGGTAATTTAATTATTGTGTTATTTTTTAAGAAATTAAATTATTAATTTTTTTAATATAAATTACATATTAGTTTAATTAATTTTGTTGTTAATTTCCTTTTTAAATTATTCAATCAAGTCAATTGTTTTGTAATTAAAATATTAAATTTTTAATTAGAAGAATTAATTTTATAGTTAATTAAAATATTATTTAATTAGTTATTAAACAAGTTTTTTATTTCTTAATTGAAGTAAATTAGTAATTTAATTATTAAAATAATTACATTTAGTTTAAAATGAATTCGGATCGTTCATGAATTGACTTTAGACTAACCGATGGACCTTTCAATGAGCATTTCATTAATGGAATTAATAAATTTATTAATTTTGATGTTAGTCATCCGGAATGTATGGACGGTAATAAGATAAAATGTCCTTATAAAATTAAAAAATATCCAAACCATAGTTATGAAAATCTTGATACCATTAAGTACTATTTGATGAGATATAGTTTTGTATCCGGGAATTATGTATGGGGATTTCATTGAGAGAATGAGTAGGATAATTGTGGTGACAATTTTGGTAAATTTTGTTCAACTTGAACAAATATTTGATGAACCTCAAACCAATCGATAACACATAATAGTGATGAATACAGTTGGTCTATCATTTAATCTGTCTAATACGTAAGAAAACCCAAACCTAGATGCCCAAGCATTTTATGATTTGTTGAATGCATTTAATAGAGAAATCCGGCTTGATTTAGAAAGCCACTCATAATTATTAGCAATGGAATGGTTCCTTAGATAATGGCCATTCCACCATAATTTATATCCTATATCTTGGCTCTAATGTGATTTCTTAGCGGTTTGCATGCCAAAAGTCCGTTTCTCGATCATCTACAAAGGTATAATATAAGGCGGTTGCCAATGTTGTTGTCAAAGTTTTGTGGATACAACATCTCCTTCATAACTTAGATGTCTCTCTCTCCAACCCTTCTATCATTCATTGCGGTAACATGAGTGCCTCTTATCTTTGTGCAAATATTGTTTTCCATTCGTACATGAAGCATGTTGTGTCGAATTAGTCTCCGATAAATCTTCATAAGTGTCCCATATCAGCTCTCATGATTAACTAGATGACTTGCTCACTAAAATGCTCGGCAAGTCACCCTTTCTTCTTCTTTGATCCAAGCTTGGAGTGTCTAGTAAACCTCAATCTTATGGGGGATTATTGGACGGAAGAACATCTCCTCTAATATCACTCTACCAATTATTTGCAAGGAGGATATTTCTCCCAAGATCGAATATTACAATCGAATCCTTCTCCAAAGATCACTCCTCTAATTGATTGTAATTAATGTATATTGTTCTCTTTAAGATCAAATATTGTAATCTAAATATACGAGAGAACTCAAAGTTAATACAAAATCAAGCTTTTCATACAAAACCTCAAGTCTTATACTAACAATCTTGGAGGTTGAGGAAAAAACGTATACAAAATATAAAATAGCGAGTATATGGAAGATGAACTCTTTTGTAACAGCCTCATAACATATATATATATATTCTCAATTTACATCCTTAAAATGTTAGAAATATACGAAAGTTAAGTGAGTGAAAAAGAGAATTTTTTGATGAAAAATACTTAGGTAGAGTTACAACTCAATACATCATATACTAATCTCATGTTTTTCTTAGTAGAAATGAAGGACTCTATATATAGGACTCGACATTAAATCCTTGATTGAGAAACCTAGATTCATAACAAGTTCCTAAGTCTAGAAACCATGAAAGACATCTAGTAAAGATGAAAGACTTCTAGTAACCACAAAGAACACATTCTAAAAACTCTAGAAAACACAAAGAGACTTTGACTCATATGAATACTAACATTGAAATTACAAATTACTTTGCACTTCTCAACACCCCCTATTAATTTGTAATTTTTAAGAACGTCTTGAACTAAGAAAATTTCTCTAAAGATACTCGCTTTGGTGAGAACATCTACTCGGTTGATAATTGGTATTGATGAAGTCCAGATAAAGCTCTTTCTTGTTAACCATATCGTGAATGAAATGATGTCACAATTCAATATGCTTTGACCTTGCATGAAAAATAGGATTCTTTGTCATTGCAATGGCTGAATTGTTATCACATAGAATAATAGTAGTTACGAAACCTTCTATTGCAAATAAGAGAGAATTCTCTTTAACCAAATTGCTTCACAAGTCGCTTTATTAGCTGCTTATTTCTTTAGCTTCTCTCGATGACAATGCAACTCGAACTTTGCTTCCTTGAACTCCATGAAATGACATTTGAGCGTAAGTAAAAAAAAAAAATCTTGATGTTCTTTTCCTATCATTAAGACTCCTTATCCGATCATTATGAGTAAAACCAATCGACTTGTTGTCTTCTTTCAAAAAGATGATCTTGAAATCCATAGTACCTTTTAGGTAGCGTAGGATTCTCTTAGCTACTTGTAAAATGAAGTTTGCTTGGTTCTTTCATAAATCTAGAAATTAAACTCATAGAATGAACTATATCTAGCCTTGTGTACGTGAGATAAATCAAGGAATCAGCAAGGCTTCGAAACATTTTTTAGTCAACCTTATCCGCACCATCATCTTGCTACAATTTCTCATTAACTGCAATAGGAGTTGCAATTGGTTTGCAATTTCCATGTTAAACTTTTTTAGCAAGTCTACAACATATTTTTCTTGAGAGATAAAAATCTCCCCTTTTGATTGCTTCACTTGGATTCGAAAAAATACTTCATAAGCCCCAAATCTGTCATCTCATATTCTTTCATGATCACATTCTTGAATTCTTCAACCATTTCAGCATTGGTGCTCGCATATATCAAATCATCAACATAGAGACAAACCCTAAAAAAATTTGCTCCTTTTTTCTTCACATAGAGATATGCCTCGGATAGACTTCTTTCAAAACCATTTTCACGAAAATACAAGTCTATTTTGCTATTCCATGCTCTTAGAGCTTGTTTCAAGCCATAAATGGCCTTGCGAAGTCGATAAACCTTTTCTTTTTTTCCTTCCATTACATAGCTTTGAGATTGCTCTATATAGACCTCTTTTTCCAGTTCCTTACTAAGAAAAGCTGACTTGGCATCTAGTTGAAAAACTTTCAACTGTAATTGAGCTATTAAAGCAAGAACAATTATGATAGTTTCCATCCTTGCAACGAGTGTAAATGTTTCGTAAAGTCTACTCCAAGTCATTGTGAGTAGCCTTTTGTAACTAGTCTTGCTTTGTGCTTTTGAATGCTGCCATCTTCATTATGCTTAATCTTTTAGACCTATTTTAAGCCAATTGCCTTCTTTTCTTTTAGAAGATCTACTAACTCCCAAGTCTAGTTCTTCTTGATCCATTCTATTTAAACATTCATAGCCTTTCTTCATACTTCCTCCCTTGTAGCTTCTTTAAGGCTCCGTGGCTTACAAAAACAACATTACAAGAATCATAAACATCACTTAAAGATCTATACCTCTTTGGTGGTGAGTCCGAATCCGAATCATCACTTGGAGGGTTGGCCATAGATGAGCTAGTTTCATTTTGAGAAGTTGTGATAGCTCTATTTTGAAGAAACATGTTGGAATCACTCGGTCGACTAATAGCTTCAAGAAAGTCAAATGTTATAGGTACATGATCGACATCTTCTCCCTATTTCTATGTTGCTATCTCGTCAAAAATAACATCTCTTGAAATTATTAGTCGATTCTTTTATAGATTGAAGAGTCGAAAGCCTTTAGACTCGCACTGTACCCAATGAAGATGTGCTTCTCACTTTGTCATCAAATTTCTCTTTGCTTTGGGAAGGAACAAGGGTATAAGCAATACAACCAAAAAATTTAAGTTGACTTACTACGGGTTTGTGGTTATGCCAAGCTTTAAATAGAGTTCGATTATGAACTGATTTCATTGGAGAATGATTGAGAATATATGCTACTTGTAGTGACAACTTTAGCTTAGAAGTGGTTATGAAGCCTCTTGCCTTTAAGCATGCTTCGTGCCATCTCTTCTATGGTGCGATTTTTCCTTTCTCGCCATATCATTTTGTTGAGGCGTGTGTCTCACACTAAGCTGCCTTTGGATCCCATTTTCCTTATAATAGTCAAGGAAAGGCTTGTATATAAAGTCTCATTCACGGTTGGTTCTTAATGTCTTCATCTAACAACCACTTTGTCTTTCTGCAAAAGCTTTGAATTGCAAAAAAGTAGAGAAAACATCCGATTTTCTATAAGAAACTAAATCCATATCATTCTAGTATAGTCATCAACAAAGAGAGGAAAATATCTCTTATTACTCAGAGATGGAGTTCGAGTTGGACCAAAAATATCTCCATATACCAATTCCAGTAGCTGTATTTACTCTCTAAGTCGTTTTTTGAAAAGGAAAACGATACATCTTCCTATATATGCATCCTTCACAAACTCCGAGTCTTGTTTTGAATTGAAGGAAGTCCAACTATCATGTTTTTCTCGCTTTAATAATTGTAAGCCATTGAAATTCAAGTGGCCATATCTAAAGTGCCATAAATAAGACTCATCCGCATGCTCACTTCGAGTGCAACATTTTGTAATGACTTCATGCTCAAAGGAAAAAATGTTGTTGGCTCTCATTTTTACGACTTCAATCTTTTGATTAGTTTTCTTTAAAAAAAATTTCACATCTATCTTCATTAAAAATCAATTTATAGCCTTTTCTCATCATCTCATCCAACACTCAAAAGATTTTGACTAATGCCGGGAGAATAAAATACATCATGGATATGTTTTCCATTACCTCTATTAGTTTGGACTCCAATGACTCCTCTACCTTTAATCTTCACCTTCTTGGAATTACCAAGTATAACTTGAGAGGAATAGTTCTCATCAAGCTCCACGAAGGTTGATCGATCACTTGTTATATGGTGATTGCGACCATTGTTTAGGTACCAAACATCTTCGACTTTGTGCTCCACATTCATGCAAGAGTAGAACAGTCGATCATCGCCTTTAGAGAAATTAATTGCATTTTTATCTCCACTATTGTCTCCTTTATCTCTATGCTAACAATTTCTCTCGGAATGGTTAGGATTTCAACATCTGTTGCATTTAAAGTAACAATTTCTAGCTTTATGACCAAACATCTTGCAAATGTTGCAATGAGAAAAGTTGTTGTCAAACCCTTATTGTTGTTGAAATTTTGATCTAGCTTTGCCTTTGCCTCGGCCTCTCGCCTCTATTCCGATTCTATCTTCCTTGTCCTCTCGTCATAGGATTCTCTTCTCTAGAATGAACCCTATTTTTGCTCCGATCGGAATCTTGAATTCCTTTCAAACAAATTAGCTTTGGTTTGAAAAGATTTCTCTAATGGTTGCTTGTTGTACAAATTCACCCTTTGCTCATGTGCTTCAAGAGAACCCATCAATTTATGAATTGAAAGTTTTGACAAGTCTTTTGTCTCTTCTATGAAAGCAAAAATATGCTCAAATTTTTATGGTCAACTTTTGAGGGTCTTCTCAACAATTTTCTTCTCGAAACAACATCACCACAACTCTTTATCCGGTTGATGATCTCTGTAGCCCTTAAAGAAAAATTTCGAAAAGCTCATCATCTTTCAATTTAAAATTATCAAATTCTCTCCACAAATTTTGCAACCTTATGGAGATGGCTTTCTCCGAGTCTTTAAATTCCTTCTACAAAATTTTCCATGCTTCTTTTGCTTTCTTAATAGAAAAAATTCTAAGGTAAATGGATTTACTCACCCCTTGTTGGATGATCCTTAATGCTCGTGACATTTCTTTGCACATTCTCCACCTACTCTTTCTCATCTTCATCGATCCGGGAAGATGATGTTCCTATTTGAGGCCGATCTTTGAAACCTTCATCCACTAAACTTTATAAACCTTGTGAAAGAAAGATTGTTTCCATTTGTGAGCTTCGGTACTCATAATACTCTCCATCAAAAATAAGAATTTGAGTTGCTTGTATATGTGAAAGTGGAAGATGGTGAAGCCATTTGGACAAAGCTCTAATACCAAATTTGTTGAAAATATGCGAAGTTAAGTGCGTGAAAAAAAGAATTTTTTGATGAAATATACTTAGGTAGAGCTACAACTCAATACCTCATATATTAATCGATGTTTTTCTTATTGACATAACATACAAATGAAGGACTTTATATATAGGACTCGATATTAAATCCTTGATTAAGAAACCTAGAGTCATAACAAGTTCCTAAGTCTAGAAACCATGAAAGACATCTAGTAGACATGAAAGACTTTTAGTAATCACAAAGACTACACATTTCAAAAACTCTAAAAAACACGAGAGAGACTTTGACTCACATGAATATTGACATTGAAATTATAAATTACTTTGCACTTCTGAACATAAAAATCATCACCAATAGGGAAATGTTTGTTCCCCTAATCTTTACATTCCAAGAAGTTCGCATGGCAAATTCGGTCGCCATGTCCAAGCTGGAAGATACGCTCAGGAAACAATTTGTAAGTTCTATTACGGTAACATGTTTTTCATTCCTTCTGACGACAGTGGCTGAACGTGGAAAAAATGGCATATAATTTATCATATATTTATTCATGCTAAGCATGGCTTTATCCATAGCATAAGATGAGCTCAATGTATCTTAATTCTAGATAAACAGTCTGGCGGATGGATGTTGTCAACATCATTCAATCTTGTGAAAAGAATAAACTGATTTGAAAGCAAAGAATGGCTGCAAAACAAGAGCTAATTCATCATCAAACAATCTTGTGGAAAGAGTAAACTAACAACACCAATCTGGTTCATGAGATATAGAAATTGTCAAAGACTGAATTAAAAAAAGGGAACAAAGTAACGATTTACTTATAACACCCCGGACTGATAACAATTTTTTTTTTTTAATTAGTCTCCATAAAAAGAAAAACTTGGCAATTTACCTAGTTTGCATAGCAGATTTTATTATGGCCCTCGTAACTTCATACTGAAAATATTTAACACTCACATGCATCTCAAACAAATCCAATGTCGGCTCCCCTAATCCCGGCCTCCAACTCTTCTTTCGAAGATTGGATTTGCATAGGTGAAAGATTCCAAAAAATTAAACAAGAAGATGAAATATAGCTTATCAAATATGCAAGCATTAATATATATCGTAGCTAAATCTACGTCTCAGAAACTAGTTGGCGTCAAGCAAATAGATCTCAACTGGAAAACTTGTTTCCAATTAGTAACGGTGAACATTAACAAAGATTTATTTCAAATCCTAAATACAAGATTATAAGACTCCTAGGTACCTTGGTTTCAACCTCAGAATCCATTGTTTTGGGCATCTGATGGGACCAAAGTTGATTGTTCTATCACCAAAGTTGAGCTCACTATGGAACAACTGCTTCTGGAATTGATTTCTACTACTAATCTTTGCAAGGATGTTGAAGACTGAAGTATTTGATCCTTTGACAGTAAGTGCTCTTGCTCTGTCTGTTCTTGTACTTCTTTACTCGATATTTTGTTTCTCACAGGCGAGTCTCCTATTAAAGCCTAAGCCTATATATGGTTGAATTTAGCTCTTCCTAAAGTGGAATGTTTTACGTGGCTAGCTGCTTTGGAAAGACTGAATACTAAAGATTTTTTAGCTAGAAAAAGAATCATTAGTACCATAGAAATTTTGTGCCCATTCTATAAATGCTGCAATGAGTCTACAAACTACATTTTATGACACTGCTGTAAAGTTTGGAAATTGCGGTCTCCAATCATTAGATGGTGGGGCTACGTTTGGGTAATTCCTGGTACTGTGGATGATGTATTTATGAATTGGGTATTTTTTAGTACTAAAGAAATGCACAAGAAAGTCTGGTACTAGTTTCTTTATTCTCTGCTTTGGTCAATCAGGTTAGCTTGAAATGATTTTATGTTCAATGACTCTATACCAAATTAGGACAACATCTTTTACCTTAGTTGTCACAAGTTGCTTGTTGGAGTCAGTTTGTGGACGAGCATGTAGTCTATACAAGAAGCGATTTATTTTGAAGTTCTGATGGTGTTAAATGTGGTATAATATGATCAAAATGAGGCCTGTAGCTAGCTGGATTAATCCTTTGATTGGTTCAATGAAATGGAATATGGATGAGTCTTCTTTGGCCAAGCCATGGACCTCTGGCATAGGTGGTGCTTTGAGAGATCCTTATGAAAATATTTATGCACTTTTTCGATTCCCACGAGGATCCAAAATTCAAACGAAGTGAAGGTGCTATCCATTTAAAAAGTTTTGAAAATTAGCGTTGCCTTGGTCTTTAGCTCTTTAAGTCAATTAGATGATAGAGTTTGACTTGACTATTACTGTTGTTTTGTTGCATAAATCTTTTTTTGAAAGATCTTGAAAGCTTCAAACAATTTTAATATCATCGTTAATATGATTTTGTATTTAAAATCAATGTTTTTCACTCATGTACTTAGGAAAAAGAACTCTATTGCCTAATTCTTTGGCTAAATCGAGTCTCCATAGATCTACTGTCTTTTTAGCTTAGTTATTAACCAATTTTCTCTGCTAGCTTCATTAATCTAATCGTACATTTCATCAAAAAAATTGGTCTTCAATATATGCAAGTATGAAAACATTATCATGGACTTTTATTGAGAAAACATTCTATAGTATACAGTTGATTATAACGGTCGTTCACTACTATCGCTACCTACCAACTAATCTTTCAACTTCCATAAGATATTTACAACAATTCATTTGCCCTATGTGAGTTGCTTATTACGACCAATTATAAGGTGTTAAACAAATTCTTGTTTCATTCTCATCAGTAGTATCATCTCGAAAATAATACAAAAGAATATAGCCTAAAATAGTATATGAAAACACAAGGGAAAATTTATTTCCGGTATATTTTTTATTTTTTTTGCAAACGTTTTGTGGTTAGAAAGGATGCTCATTATTCCCAAACCCAATCTAGAATCTCACTATCAGCTAACCCAGGAAATTGGGAACCTCTAAATCAGAAGCAGTAGTTCCAAATTACTATTTTCCGATCTGGACAAGGAAAAATCAGAGGTTGCACGGACGGGAAATAACAATACCAGTCCATATACCAATAGGAATGAAGAAACAAATTTAATCAAACTCTGGCAATTTCAGATAAGTATTATTTTCAATTCAAGCACTTTGGGTGAACAGCATGAATTAAGATGAAACTCAGCTTGGTAAATGTGCATAGACGTATACAAACAAATTAAATCTATCAAATTGAAAAAAAAAAAAAAAGTAGGTTCAGCTGCATAAATCCTCATCTTCCATTCAATTCAGACGTGTGTCCACATGCACAAAAGTGTTGGGATGCTCAAACATAGTTTAAAGCTTCTAAAAAATGATATATATACACACAACGCTCGAACGCGTTGGGATAAGCTACACAGAACGCATTACATTTTTTTTTTTCTAATTAATGAATAAAGAAAGATTCATATTTTAAACATAGATACCTAAAAGAATCAAGTAATACTAAAAATTACCTCTCAACACCAACTCCCATTGGTTTGGCATACAATTCCGAATGGAGGGGCATTAGTCCTAGTTTCCTTTGACAACAAATTTTGATTGTACACTCACAAGCACAAAAGGACAAAGAAAAAGACAATGGATGACCGCTTAAAAGCAAATACAGAAACACAAAGGATTAAAAAGAGAAAGTAGAGTGAAGTCCTTATTTCATAAATATTTCAAAGTAAAATAAAGTAAGGACCAAAAGTAAGGTGATAAAAGGTTCTTTTATGGAGAAATTGGTTAGTTTCAAACATGCTATTACAAGTGCAGTTATATATATATATATCATCCTCACTAACTACAAGCTATCTATTTGGGTAATGATTATTGTTATCTTTTTTAGGTATTCACTACAATGGTGTATTATTTTTTCTATATCAATTAATTAATTCTTATCGGTTAAAAAAAAAAAACCGTTTTAATATTCTCAATTCATAAAGAAGTCATAAATGTTTTGATAAGTATAGTTATAAAATTAGTTTTATAAATATAATATGGAGAGATATTTTGTACAATATTATTGAGTTTGATAATTGAGATTGTATTCTATTCAAAAGACTTAAAATTTATAGTAGGTAACTTGTTCTAAACTTTATATATTAAATTTTTTTTGAATATCTATTTAATGTGTGATATATTGTCTCACACTCCTCCTCACTTGTATAATGATTAACGATTTTTATCATATTCAATAAAGAGGATGGTTAACATCAAACAATACTATATATGTAATTAAAACATGAGATACATATGTAAGATCAAGTTACTATCTTTTAGTCACATAAAAATTCTTACAATAATTAAAAAAAAAAATTATTGATAATGTAAGACTTGAGAATTTGCATGATAATGCATTGTGCATGTTGCATAATTATGTGTACAAATGTATTTTAATTATGTATTTAATTTTATTTTTTGATGTGTTTGATGGTAAAATTTGATATGTTTTCAAGAGCCGTAGGTTTTATTTTTAAAGGTAAGAACGAGTCCTACAATCTTAGAGACCCCTTAGGATATTTAAATTAAAAAAAATGAGGCTCTAGTTTTAAAGGGCTAGAAAACGATGAAAATTGATCATTTTTATTTTTTATTTTTCTTCATTCCTCCTCGCTCTCTTTCTCTTTCTTAAACTTTAACCCTCCCACTTAATCTTCACCATCTCTCACTTATTTCTAACCAATTTCTCCACACAAAAAAAAAAAAAAAAAGAAAAAAGAAAAAAAGAGAAGCATAAGAGAAGCATTAGAATTGAGCAAGAAGAGAAGAGAAATCAAAGATATTAAGAAGAGAACTCAAAAGTTTGGTGATTAAATATTCTAGGTAAGAAAAAATATTTAATTTGGTTATGTTTTCATATGATTTTAAATAGGATTGAATAGAGAAATTTCATGATTTTGGATTTAATTATATGGGTATTTTATTTTAATGTTAGAATCTTAAATTTATAGTGAATATTTGAGGATTAAGTGAATTTAAATAAAAAATAAGAAGGTTAATTGAAAGTAATTTGGGAAAAATAAATACTTAGGTTATATAAATATAATTAAAGATAATTAAAAAGAGAATTGAGTGAATTAAAGGAGAATTGATGACTTACTTAGTGTTTTGGATTGAAAAGAAATTTAGCCAAAAAGAATAATTATGTTATAGGAATATAACTAAAAATGAATGAAAGGAGAATTAAATGAATTAGAATAGAATTAATGATGAAATTGGGGTTCAATTAATGAAATTGACAATGAGGGATGAAATTGAATGTTAATTAATGGGTTTAATACATCCTGTGCTCTTGTACATTTAAAAATATTATCGTCATAATCGTTATACCTAGATACGAGTTCATAACCGATCTTATACTATTGAAAATTGATGTAAAATAACCCATTGATGGCATGTCGTATCGCCAACAAATTAGTTATTTATATGTGTCCTTACAAAGCTTTTAATCATGATTATATAATCGGGGCAAATAAGGGTTGAACGGGAAAAGAGAATTAGTCAATTGTTTTGGTTGTTTGAGTGTTCTTGCAATATAAAGGGGTTTTGTATGTTTGAGATGCTTGAAAATAATAAAGTAGTAAAAGATAACAATATGAAAGAGGTCTTGGTCAAACTTCAATATCTACTTTTGATTTAGTCGTCGATCATTGATTAAATAATTAATTCATCCTAAATATAAATATTCATTATAAGATAACAACATATATGTTGACTCCAGTCTTTTCTTACCTTATTGTTGACTAAATATACGATATCCAATTAATTACCTAACTATTAAATAACCTACTAAGTACTAGATAGAGTTATTTCCAATAATAACATTAAGATACGAAAGACAATTGAAGCTAAGTCACATTCCTAAATGCTAGAGAAGATGTAACCTAATTCTATATTTTTCTAAGGAATTGAACGAAAACATCATATAATCATCAACCCCTAGTTACTACCACACGTAAGTTTAGATAAGCAATTACATAGAATTGAATAGTTAGCTAGCAATAAGTAATATGACTAACAACTAGTGTGCGAGTCTAATTAATTTAATCATACAACTATGAGCCAATCATGTAAAAAAAACATAAAGTACCTAATAAATATAAGTTTAGAAATAAAATGAGTAATCTCACGTTAATTAGCCAAAGCTTCAACTTCATTCAACCAAAAATAAAGTTTAGTTTTTCGTAATATATCGTAGAGAGAATTTCTATTAATGATGGATGTAAAAAAGTTGGAAGAGAAAAGATTGAGAGAGTAATTTTCATGTGAAACCCTAACTTCTCTATTTATAGCAAAAGGTAGGGTCACAACATACACATAGCAGCCCCACATGGCTTGTTTGTTATGAAATATGGCTTGTCTAACTAAAGGACATGGTTGTGTAATTTTTTTCCTTCATCCCATGTAAACGACCTTCGACCTGTGTGAAATTTGGCTTCATCCTCCGTGAAAACCATTCCGCTTATATAGAATTTGCATTGAAACCCATGTCTCTAAATAATCAGCTTGAATGGACTTTATACAAGCAACATTAGGGCATAAAAGTGGTAGTCCTATGTCATATCTTTCCAACTCATTAAGTTTTGCATCAATTGGATATCTAGAACTTAATTTATGATCAAAATACTCATAATGACTCAACCTTTTTGCCTAGCCTTAGGATTCGACTTTGCGGCTGAATTTCTCCATGTTAACGACCTAGTTTGGAATCAAAACCTGCAAAAGACTTATAGATATGCATCTTAAGCATTTCATGGACTTGGACTTGCATCAATTAGAGTTTTGAAACTCTATGCATGAATTAAAGTCCATAACCGATCTAGACTTCAAATGGGATTCGGATCAATTTTCTAGACTAGAATATGAAATATTTTTTGGAAGCCCAAACGAAATTAGATTTTGACCCACTATATCATTATAGAAAGATTAAAATTTACTATATAAATTCTTTAAAGACTCGCTTCTTCCAAATCTAACTTTATGGCTTTAGAAAACTCGTAAAAAGTCCAAAAGGTCTAAGTTAATCATGTTAGACATCTAGTCAATTTTCTTCTTTGTTCCATATGGCTAGTAGCTATTTCTTCTTGTGTCACATATGATCATATGTCTCCTTAAGCTTCATTGGTGGCTTTTGGCTTCTCATTGCTTTTGGCTTGGGTTTCTTGCTTTAATTTGATATTTTTTCCTACAAAACCCAAAACCTTCATCTTATTCTCAAATAACATAATATAATTCAATAAACACTAAAAAGTTCAATGTAATAGAGCATAAACATCATGCTAATTAAGCACTTATCAAATAACCCCACAATTAAAATTTTCTAGTCCTTGAGTAAAACAAATAAAATAATAACCTAACTCACTTTCATAAGAATCATGATTGCTTTCAACTTATGCAACAAGCCTTTAAACCCTTGGGTTATCCCTAGTGGACGAGTCGTGTCTCGTGAGAGTTTTTAGATGATAAACCATAAAATCATTCAAAAAAATGTCATGTCGGTATGATTGCTCTTCTCAATTAAGAATTCAATAAAATTTCATAGTCAACTCGACAATGTTTAAGATATTATTATCATGTTAATGCATGCCTCTAAATTGATCTATGTATCTTCATAACAAACACAATTCAAGCATGCAACATTAATTTTACTTTATCCTTTTTACACAACTACAAGTAATGTAATAAATAGATATTTTCTTTAATCCAAAATTTTCCATTTTAAGCATCCTAATTTTTTTTCTATTCACGGCCTCAATAGCTTTTCCTTAAGTGGTCACTTGCCTTTTTACATGACTATCGACATTTATGATAAAAATAACTAGTTACTTAGCAAGTCATCAACTTAGAGTGCTTTGCAAACTCATAATTTGAATCGCCACTTAATATAAAAGTAAAAATTTATGATGAATACCCCTAGTTACTAAGCAACTAAAATCATTGGAGTAGAATTGTCAAGAATAGACATTGACTATATGTGGTTAGACTTGTGAGTGCTATGCTCATACTATAAGATAGCAATAGGAGATCTCACACCTATTGGCATGGTGATACCAAAGCAAGCATCTAGGTTATTTATGTTAGATAACATATCATTAGACTTGAGTCGCCATGAGAATCCATTTGGTTTAGTCTATAGAAATCTCATATGAGATGGGTACAACTAATCCTTTGACTTGAAATCATAATAATTATCTTATTAGAGGATTTATGCACTTTGATACTTATTTTAATGGACCCAATAAAGGATTGCACATAGGTGATTTGTTGGATGCATAGGAATCTAATGGAGCTAGGTAGATGACCGAGATAAGACATATCATTACTTGTATTCTAAAGGAGTTATCACATTGCACTTCAATAAATACCTATTCAAGAAATCTATGGTCGTAGCCGGAGTACACTACTAGAACATAGTTGGTTTCTTCTAAGAGTTAAGACATTTAAGAATCGAAGAAACTTATATGGTCATAATTGAATAGACTAATAATCAAGTTTGACATCACACTATGATAAATTAACATGAGGATTGAACTGTATGGTAACTATATTCATGAAAGGTAACTACGGATTAATTAATCCTTCTAAAAATCAGATAGCCATGATGCCTTACAAGAGGTTAATTATGATTTATGTATCTAGAGATAACAAAAATGTCTTTTGTTTTTAATACTTTACTAATATATCTTGGAGCTTATTGAGTCACATACATAAGTTTAAGCATTCACATAATAAAAGAGAAATAATGATTTTGGAAAAAAGGTTTCCAATTTGAAAGTTTCTTATTTTGAAAATGGTTTTTGAAAATGAAAAGTTTCTAATTTTAGAAATTAGTTTCTCAATTTGGAAGTCGAGTTCCAAATTTGGAAGTAAATTACCTAAAAAGGAAATTAGTTTCCTAATTTAGGTTTAGTGGTAATTTAAGAAATTATTTCCTAATTTGGCCTTTAGAAAATATTTAACCTTATTTATTTGGATAATTCAAATTAATTAGGTCAAAATAGTTTAGGTCAATAGGTTTAATTCAAAAGCCTAAAAGATATTTTAATGAAAGGATAAATATGAGCCTTATTAGATAAAGATCAAGGTTTAAGAGGATAAGATCAAAAACTTACATCTATAATAACTCTTAATCCTTGGAGGATTAGAAAGTAACAACTTGGAGTTTGGATGGGGATAAGTTATCACCACTTCCTTATCCTTGAAGGACAAGGAAGCCTCTCCCCGATAAATAGAAGGAGAGGTGTGACGAAAGAAGAACTAAGGCTAGGGTTATATGGCTTGCTAGGAAAAGTAAGAAAAAAATAGTTGTTTTTTCCCTTTAACACACACATACCACCTCTCCCCTTTATCTTTGTC
Source organism: Dovyalis caffra (assembly GCA_963924115.1). Lineage (NCBI taxonomy): Eukaryota > Viridiplantae > Streptophyta > Magnoliopsida > Malpighiales > Salicaceae > Dovyalis > Dovyalis caffra. The sequence continues at coordinate 2,809,025 of CAWUPB010000858.1, read as the reverse complement.
GTAAAATATCACTAAATAGATTTTTAAAGAAAAAACTAAACAAGCCAAAAAATATGAAGCTAGCACTCTATTGATTTTGAGTGCTTCTTATGTGGGTGCTTGGATTGTGCGGATTATCGATAGAGGCTAGAAACTTGAACATGTTCCTTTTCTACAAGGGTTAAATTCTACACTATAAGAGATAATCCTTTATTTATGCTTCAAATCATGTATATATGATTAGTTGATTCAATGATGTGATCTTGAAAACTTTAGATGGAGAAAATTTTTTATTTTATTTCATACCTCTATAGAATGCATGATCCTTGAAACATGCCTTCAACCGACTTAATTCTCAAAGTCACTCTATCAAACATTTTCAATCTAAAGAAAAAGACTCTTAGATATACATAGACTTATTGCATAGTAAGACTAGACATTGGCATTCAACATGTATGCTATATAGCCTATCTTATTTAGGACATGGTAATGGTGATCTTGGTCTTCTCTATCCATAGCTAACCTTTTGTTTAGAATTCTATATACACTAATTATTTGAGTTTCCTAGTTTCTCCAACACTAGGTGAACTCCTTTCTATTATCATATTTTTTCAAGCATTCATTAGACCCCTAATGTTGCACCTAGGCAAAAAGTAGAGGCATTATCTTTATAGAAGATGTAAAGTATATTGCCCTTTCTAAAGAATTGACATTAATAAGAAGCAAGAAATATTAAATGATAAACTTTATAAACGTATTCCCATGATTGTATCTCAAGAAATTACAAAACAAATTGATAACAATATCATAAAAAATGGGAGAAAAAAACGAGATAAAGCATTCATCAATATTTTGGGATTATTAATCCTTTACTAAATAAAGTGTAGAGGACCCACATAATTATGACAAAGCTATATCCTCGGATGAATCAACTCATTGAAAAATTACTATAAATGAGAAAATAGATTCAATTGAGAAAAAAAATGTTTAGACATTAGTAGCTTTATTTCAAGAAAGAAAACCTATTAGATGTAAGTAGTTTTTAAAAAGAAACTCAAGTTAGATGGAAAATTTGAAAAATATAAGACTAAATTAGTTGCAAAATGATATATGTAAAAACCTAGAGTAGATTATGAAAATACATATTCCTTAGTTGTAGAATTTGTATCCATCCAAATTATAATGACCTTAGTTTATGAGTTAGATCTTGAATTGATTCAACATGATGTTAAAATGGCTTTCTTAATTGGAGAGTTACCAAAGGGATTCAAATTTTGAAGATAAAGCTTATAAATTAAATAAATCCTTTTAGGACTTAAAATAGTAACCTAAATAATAGTTTTTAACTTTTTATAAAGTAGTATTAGAAATTGAATATGAAGTCAACTATATGCATATATAGTTATGTCTATTTATAAAAACAATATAAAAGTTTAGTCATACTATCATTGTATGTAGACGACTACTACTTACATGCAATAATATTGAGATGATAGAAACAACCAAACTTTTTAACATAAGAAATTTGAAATGAAAAAATAGAGATATGTATTTTTATTTTAGGCATACAAATTACATGAAATCAAAACTATTGTACTTAAAGAAAGAAAAGTACTTAAGCGAGGTATTGAAAAAGTTCAATATGAGTAATTGAAAGCCAATACCTACACTAATATGCAAAGATTTGATTCTTGAAAAGTCACAAAGTCCAAAAAGTAATGATGAAATTAAAGTCATGAAAAATTTCCCTTATTCTTAAGTCGTAGATAGTCTAATGTATGCCATGACTAGCAGTAGACAAGATATATCTATGTGGTTGAATTCATTAGTCAATTTCAAGCAAATCCTAACAAACATCATTAGTAAGATATTAAAAGAATCTTTAAATACATTCAATATACGAAGCAAACCAAATTATATATTTGGGTACAATGACTTAAAAATCCATGGTTATTCATATACGAATTGAGCAAGAGATCCGGTGATTGAAAATTCACTGCAAGTAATATATTTTTACTTGAAGGAGGCGCAATATCATGGTCAAGTAAAAAAAAAAAAAAAAACTTATAAAGAAAGACATATAATGGAAGCTGAATATGTAGCCTATAGTACAACAGATCACACAAATGGTTTGGATTAAGCACTTTAATGAAAGTTAAAAAAAATTAAAGAATTATTTGGGCCCATAAATGTGTTTTGCAAGAACAAGGCAATCATATCATTAATAAAGAATTATACAACAAGATCTAAAGGAAGAAAAAATAGATGTATGTTTTTATTTTATACAAGATATAGTTGAAAAGAAAGCGACAAATGTCAACATATTCTCAAAAAATGTGATAGCAGAATCCTTAGAAAAGGGTTATCATTAGAAAGATTTAATAAGCATATGAATGTGATAGGATTAAAGATTATCTAAATAAATAAAAAATATTCTAAAATGTTTTGACTTTAAATAGTTCTTAGGGATGCATAAGAAAAAGCGATAGCCTTCATATATATATAGTTTCTTGTAAGACAAAAAAGTGTCTATTCAAAACCTATATCCGTTCACAAGAGTTGTATCTATATACAATTTAAAAGAGTTGTATCTATTAGTCAAAAATTGTAATATAATAGAATTGTGTCCGTTGGTTAAGAATTACAATTAATTTACACTTCGTTGGAACGATTGTGTGTTGTCTATATAAGTGAGTGTTTGGTTGAGTGAAATTAAAATTAATTTCACTAAGAGAATTTTTTAAATATAACAACAAAAACTTTTATTATGTTACTAAAAGTCCTATGTGATTCTTAAAGTAGAAATTCTATTGAAAATTTATCCGAGCCTACATTATATGCTTTCTTAAGTTACTCCCATTACAAGGAAATAAAAATAGTAGCACCGAAATTAATGATTATAGCATTTTGTGAGAATGTGTGCGAGTGCATGCAAATGCTTGCATGAACGTAGGTGTACGTAAACAATTTGTAATAAGGGAAAGTGTTGTGGTAGTCATTGTTGCATATTATCAACATCTCATCTTATAAGCTGAATATTTTTATAATTATGCATTATTAAATCATGAAACACGTGGTTAAGCTCTAGGCACTCAAGATAGCATATCAAGAATGCAAGTCCTTAGTTTCTACATAATGTGAATAAAATTTAGTAGTGAGCACTTGTTTGGTTAAAATTGAAAAACCAAATCGAACCGAAATGAATTAGCAATTTTGGTTTGGTTTTGTTCAAATTTTATTTTTAAAAAACCAAAATCAAAAACCAAAATTATTTACGTTCGGTTCATTTTTTTTTTAATTCTGTTTCCACTTGAAACCGACTTTTTTAATTATCAAATAGCCCCTACTCAACTACTCTTTTAATGTTTAGTCCCTTAGACGAGTGAGAACCCTCCTCACCACTCACCGCCATTAAAAGAAAAAATCCTCCCGCTTGTCACACACGACCACAACCATAACTTCTTAGCTCTTGCCCACCACCTAGTCCGACCTACCGAAAATAACCACATCCACTTGAGCCACCTCTCCTTCTCCATCTTTCTCCTCCGGACTCCGGTCCTCCTCGGGCCTTAGATCTTCCCACGGACACCCTAATCCCCATCTTCCTCATGATTTCGAGCTTCCTTAACTCTTCGCCTCTTTTTCCTTCTCCTTCTCCTCCTCCACTCATAACCTGACCATTTAGAAATTTGGATTGTACGTTGACTCAATCACATTGTTCCTTGTTCACAAGATTCGAAGTTTCTAGACATTTGGATGATGAATGAGGTTTGTTTGATAAAACGAGTTCACTTTTGGACCTCTTTTAAGGATTGAAAATGCAATCGAGTGTTGGAAGAGTGGCGAAGTTTTTCTTGAATCCCAAATTAAAGGACTAATATTGTCTAGCCCTATCAGCCAAGAAATCATGGATCTTGAATTCCAAAGAACTAGTCCATGTTGCCAAATTATGATTTACAATGAGAGCCTAGTTTCAATCGGGATAAAATTGAGTGCGGTAAAGATGAAGAATTTTAGAGTTCGTTACTTGGCATAATCTAGCAAGTCAATACCCCTCTACACATTTTTATTTTTATTTTTACTTATTTATTTATTTATTTTATAAATAACACACATTCTTGTTAAAAGGTAGAAAAAATGAGCAAACTTGTTCCCTTCCTTTATAGCTTCCATTTCGGAACTCAAGCTCAATTACCCCTCTAAGGTCTCCACGCATCCGGATCATTCATGGTTGGAAACATCATGATGATGAAGTGCTGCAAATGGAATAGGAAAGAAATTTGAGAATAATTTTTTATGGCCTTGTAAAAAATACTACTCTCCCAATTTCGGTGATTTGTTCTTCCCAATTTTAGCAACTTCAAGATGTTTTCATATATAAAATGATAAAAATAAGAAATTCTATTGATAGGATGTAAAAAATTGATTTATTGATAGGAAGTGCTATAGATGATAGGAGAATGAAGAGGAACCCAATGAAGACCAAATCAATTATACGGGATCATTTTACCAAGTTTTTAAAAAAAAAATTTAATCAAAAATCGAAAAATCAAAGAAAAAATTTTAGTTTTTTAACCAAAAGACTAAACCTCAATTCAATTTGATTTCGATTTTTGTTTTAATCAATTCGAGTTAATCGAAAATCGAAAAAAACCAAAACCAAATGATCACCCCTAATAAATCTATTGCCTTATAACCACTTTAAGTTTTCACTTGCATTGGCATATAGGAAGATTCATAAGATTTAGTCTAAAGCTTTTAGGAAGTGCTAATTTCTATTATAACCAATGTATAATCTTTTGCTATAGCTTTTTTGGCTTTCCTTTTTCCTTGTTGGACATTTTGATCTAGTCTCCGGATGGAATCATATATCAAGAATGACTTTAGATGCGTTGAACTTAACATAAATGTTAGTGAGAAAATCGAAGGAGAAAAATATGATTATTCTTCCTGGAAGAGAAAATTTTAATGCTTTAAAGCTTAATTTATTGTAATTTAGAATCAATAGCAAAGAGTGCACAAATTTTAAATTTCAAAAATCCATGTGAAGTTAGAGGTTAAAGGTTAAAATTCCACTCATTTATGTATTTATGAAGTTGGGAGTTGACAACAAGTAAGGAAGTTTAATGCTATTATGGATGGGATTGGAAAATCTAATTTAGAGGCTTAAAAATGGCTAGAAGAAATTTCTCAAGAGAAATAGACATTAGTATATGATAGAGGTCGATAGTATGGAGTGATGACAACGAATTTATTTGAGGTATTTAATAGTGTATTAAAAGAAGCTCATAATTTGCCTATCATTGCATGTGTGCAACTAACATTTTATCGACTTCAAAAGAAGTCGTTGATGAAGGAAAAATTTATGCTCCTCATATCCTAGCAAAGCTTAATGCAAAGCTAAGCATGGCTAATGCATATGAACATATTCCATTTAATGAGAATAAATGAATCTTTGAAATAATAACAACATCTTATGATGAACAAATGTAGCGAGGTCATAATAAATAAGTTGTTCGACTAGATAATGGTAAATGCTCATGTGGTAAATGAAAAATCTATAAATTTTAATGTTCTCAAGTATTAACGAGTGTGTGGAAGATTGATTCTTGATAGTTGGCAATTTATTGATAAATATTATAATATGCAAAAGCATTTTCATACATAGGTGCCACGTTTTCATCATATTATTCATCAAGATTATTGGCTAAAAACTAGCATTCCAAAATTATGTCCCGATCATGATTGTCGATAAAAGAACAAAGGAAGTCCAAAATCTACTCGCATTCGGAATAAGATGGAAATTTGGGAAGATCGAGCTACAATACATTATGAATTATGTAAACAAGCGAGGTCATGATCGTCAAACTTATCCGTCAAAATAATGGTAATTATATTTTTCTTATTTATCTTAATATATTTCATGCTTTTAAATTGGATATGTAACTAACTTGTTGTCTTTTTTCTTAATATTTTATAGTTTATAATTTTTGGATGTCAAAAAATGATGCATAACATGGATTTCTTGGTTACAAGATTCTTCATAACCTGATTCAAAAGCAAAATGACCTTTTAGTTATTTTTTCCCATACTTTAGTACATTTTATTCCAAGATTGTATAGTACAATTATTCAAATTCATCGATTCTTTTATTTACTAATGCAATTTTATTAAATTTAAAGTTAAGATTCAAGATAATTTATTGTTTGCAAAATTTTAAGAATACTGTAAAATTAAAGCAACTGCTTAGATCATTCTAAATATACTTATTTCCATATAATATCACCCAAAAATTTAAGAGGTTGAGAGTTCCAGATCATTCTGTATCATGTCAAGAGCACGTAATTGATCCTGAAAGTTTTAGAAAAAAAAAATTGATTAAAATTTGTTTTTTGGTTAAACCTCAACTCAAAGAATTTATTGATTTTAATGAGAAATATTAATTTGCCTTTGCTGCAAGTGCAACTGAGATGACGGAGGTGGTTATACCGTTATTGAAAGCTTGAAAGCTGCAAGCAGTGACTGAATTAATACCTTCCTTTTCATTGCACAAAACTTGCAGTCAGTGGCAAATGGAGGGAGAACAAATGAAGAACAGTAACTGAATTAATGCCTTCCTTTTCAATTTTGAAGAACTTATCATACAAACTCTTCATATTTCGAATCTCTTGAACCTCGTACGTTGGTTTTTGCCAACTCTATCATAACCCTGAGTTATCAACTTTTATAACAACTTTCACAATAATAAGAGTGTACCCATAAAAAGTTGAGGACATTCCCAATTAAAGAGTTCAAATTGCAACCAATGAAGGAAATGAATATATTAATCTTGGTGAATATAAGAGTGTGAAATCCACACTCTGGCTTTTGGTTTTTAAGCTTTCATTGGTCACCTCATTCGCTTTAGTAATATAGAGGCTCCACGCACTCAGCAGGGTGTTGAAATTCATAATATGTGATGTTGTTCAGTAATTGACAATTTCTTGCCATCATAGCAACTAAGTTAACAAAGCACGAAGGACAAATGAATGCCAGTCCCTGATGTCTTTAGAAGTAAAACCAATTTACACCATTTGATGTCAGACATGGATCTCTAGCCTGTAGTGTCTTCTAGACTATCTTCAAAGACTTTGCACTCTTGAATGATTGAATCATTTGGTTTTCTACAAGAATGGATATATCACTTCAAGAGCAGAACTCGTCTCCTACGTACCCTAAATCTTCCTGGCTAACAAATGAAAGAAACGTGTCAACAATGTATATGGTCTATGCATATAAAAATCTGAATTATTTGTAATATATCTAGGAATGTTGGTTGAAGCTATCTGAAATTGAGTATAGATGATTGATGGATTGCGTGTTTAATTAAATGAAGTTTTTAAGTTAAAGGGGGCGGGTGATTGATATTGATGTACACCAAAAATGGTATGATCTGAATGGAATGCTGATGCATGCAAGGATACGTCCACGTATCTTTTTCTGCTATCTTAATTATTCACATCACAGTTCACACTCTTCTTTATTGGCTTAGTGAAGCAAATTTGTATATAACATAAAAATCCTACCTTTTTGTCTTACAAACCTTTTTTTTACTATTCAAAAATGGAACTTTCAGTGGCATCATCATTTTAGTCACAAGAAATTAAGGATAGGATCACTCACAAGTATCTGCGATATGTAGATCTTTGAGAGGGTTCATCCAATCAGTACCCCCAAACACATACAAATTGTCACCAACATTTGTGTAAGTGTGGCTATCTCTCGGAACTAGCAGTGTGCCATTTAACACTAGTTGGCTCAAAGTCTGGTTAACTACAATAATTGTACAAGTGAGGCAAACCACGAGTTCGATAGAGCTGAGCCTTTCTAGAATGCATCTCCCTTGCATTCATTTTCATTTTCAGGAGAAGTAGATACATGAGTGATGTTACCATCCGAGTTGTACAAAAAATAATAACCTATCATATGCAGCCTCATTGCTTTTTTAAAATTCTTTACCCACTTCTGCCAACAAAAATGGCCTTCCTCTAGGGCACTAAGGTGTTCGCCACTGTCATATGCAGCTAACAACTCGGATGAGACCTCAGAAAACAATTTTGAGAGCACTTTGTTTGAATCAATTACCAACTCAATCCCATCCTTAAGAAGTTGAACTGCCTCTTGAGTGCACAAAATTACGTCATTAATATCTCACACTTCTCTATACATGACTAAAATGCAGAGTCATTATAAATGGAAGTCCATGTGAGGAGTGGGAACTTATATTAATTCATGTACCATGTCAAGCTATATATATATATATATATATATCCTTCTCCTAAAACATTTCATCACCAAACAAAAGTAAAAGATAGATTAAATCACCTAGTCTCCAATTAGAAGATTGACAAATGGGTTAAAACTCCTAGTAATTTCTATGTAGAAAAGGAAGATAACAATTCAATAAGAGTTACTAAGAGAGGAAACCAATAAAAGTAACTGAATAATAAGAAAAGCTTAATATCACACAATTTGCTCCCTTCCCCATTCCAAGAAAAGGAAAAATGCAAAGTGTTATATAATAACTATAATTTAGGAAAAAAAAAAAAGTGATAATGTACTTTTTTCTCATCACACATGAAACTTTAAAAAGAAATGTGAAGGAAAAAAGCAATTGGGTTCGAACAGACTAGAAATAACTTTGAAAAAGCACCAACAACTAAACAAAAGGATAGGTAAGTAGCAAACAAATTCCATTAAAGTAATAATTACAATAGTAGAAAATTGGACATAGATTGTGATTAAATTATCTATAAAATCAGTTTTAAAATAGAAACAAAAATCTAAAACCCATGGAGCAAAGTTGAGCCATCTTCCTCTTTTCTTTTCTTTTCTTTTTTTTTCTTTTTTTAAAAAAATCCTTTTCCACTATACTTGAAATCAATAGGATTAAAGATCCAAACCTTATCAAAACAAACAAATGCCCAAAACCCAATTGTGCCAATTAAACAGTGTTTCCAAACCTAACTAAATTTGATAAGAAAATAGACTTCAAGAAACAAACTTTGTATCACATCCTAGTCAATTATTATCTTCTTCACGTCTTTCTAAGCAAACAAACACCCCCAAGAGGAAAAGTTATCATCTTTCACACGTAAATTGAAAACATACTAAGAAAAGAAAGAAAAAGGGTCATACATTCAAAGTTTTTTGCTGTAATGGTAACAAAAACGCCCAATTGAATTGAACATGAACCCAATATAAAGAGTGAAAAAAGGAGTCAAAAATCAATAATTAGAAACTAAAATCTTTTTTTTTAAAAAAAAAAAAAACTAAATTCTCTATAAAAATTGAAAAATAAAGAAAGGGAGAGAGAGAAGGATGAGAGGGTTGTTTAGTTTAGAAGGTTTGATACAAAATTTTGTTGCTCCTTTGGCAGAGACTGAAAACAGTCATCTCTTTGGAAAAACTAAAGAGACTTTTTGGTTCTAAAGAGTGGACATCTTAATTTTTTTAAAAAAATATAAAGCTGACATATCATTGTAGAAAAATAAATAAAACTGACATATCATTGTATTTAATTGAAATGGATCCTATTTGGCATATAGTACCTTATTATGGAAAAAATGTTTAAAACCACCATATTATAAAAAATAAGATTTAAAAATACCTTATTATGAAAAAAAAAAAACTCATGCTATCTGCACTTCTTGAATTGTCTTCAGTTCAATCTCTACACACTACAAGATTCTCGTTCAACTGCATTTTAAACTTAAATGTAGGAACTTCGGATCAATTTTACGCCAAGTTGCATTTTTTGGTTCAGATTTAATACTAAAATTGGACATCCTACAATCGTTTTTACAATAAAATATTGCTTCATGAATAGCCACCAACAGTTCTGCAAAACTTTCACCAATATATGCACAAACTTTACATTTTATAAGAAGTATTTTGTTTATATATATATATATATATATATATATATATATATTTTACGAATCTCATCTGAGCAGTTGCTAGCAAATTCATAACAAAAAATTACAGTCCATTGTGTTATTCGCTTAAATCTTTATTAACATTAACAAAGAAAAAAAAATTAAGATAACAATAAGAAAGAAACACAAACTATTAGGAGTTTGATTTCGTATATCTTCATTTGCTCATCATTATCTCCATTCTCATCTTCTTCTTCACCAACTCTTTTGGTGAATGAATATGAGGGATTATGTAGGCCAGTTTCATTTTCTTATTTGGGTTTTCTAATAGCACATGTCGTGCGTTATCTTCTTATTTGAGTTTTTCAAATAATATGTGTCCTTACATAAAACTGTCCTTTCTCTTCCTTTATGTGTGTGGGACTGCAAACCAAGAAAATAGAGAAATTTGCTTGCATTGTGTCTTGCCTTTTCACTTCATCTGGGTTTTCTAATAGCACGTGTCCGTGCATGCCAGAACCGCTGCTTTCTTTCCCTTTCTGTGTGCGGGACTGCCAACCTAGAAATTATAGAAATTTGCTTTCTGTGGTTTTCTTATACTGCGTGATTTCTAGTGTTGGATAAGTACAAGAGTAATAATTCCAACACAGTGCATGTTAGCTTCAATTCAATCTAAATATTATTTTCAAATTGATGATTTGGCTCCTTTCTTGAAGTAGTAAATAAATAATGAAAAGAAAAAAAAACTACTATTAGGGTTAGGTTAAATTATTAGAAAATTTTTTACAAAGAAAACCAACTGCTAACTTAAAAAAAAAGAAAAAAACCGGCTGAGGCTAAATTCAAAATCAATACGTTAATAATAACTCAACGGTTCAATGGCAAGTACGAAGAAGGTGGGGTTAAATCCAATCCCACTAGTCGTTTCAAATTTCTCTCATCTTATAAGTTATTTAATTAGGTTAATATTTGCAATTATGAATTGGATTTTTTAAAAAAAAAAAAACTGAAAATATGAGTCAGTTTAGGATTCAATCCAATCGGACAAGTCTATATATCAATAGATTTTAATGGTTAGGATTTTATTTAAACAATTTAGTGGGTGGTTATAATTTTTTTTTTTAAATTGATAGATATTTTCTCTATAATAATAAATAAATAATACGATCAAATTTTAATGGGATGAAGAATATATAGTCTTCATATATACAACTTTCAGATAATAATTAAATAAAATAGTTAATTGTAAAAATATTCAATCTATTATTTTTCTTATAATCAAAGATTCGAAACAATAAAAAAAAAAAAAAAAGTTGAAAAAGTTTTGAAATGATAGCAGAATTAACATACCCAAGAGAGAAGAAAAAGCTAAAAAAAATTAAAATAAAAATTTTATTAAATTGAATTAAAAGAAAAGTTAAATAAAATAGACAAATATATATAAAAAAATAGCTATTACAAAATGAATTCCAAAAAATAAAAAACAAAAAAACAAAACGGCCTAACAACTGGTAAGTTCGTCTTTCCTGTAAAAACTTGTGGTATGAGAGAATCCTAAATCAGAAGAAGAGAAGGAGACTCAAAGAGTTTTATCTAAAGCCAAAAGCTTTACAATGATGCGTATGAAGAACAACACGATGACGACGATGACAACATGCAAGGGTTCAAGTGAGATTTTTTTCATCAAATTAGGTTTGGTTACCAATCATTTTTTATTTTTTACCGTTTGTTTGTATCTATAGGTCTTAGTGTTAAAGAAAATAGAGGAATAATGCACTCTATTTGGAATTTTTGTGGAACCATCTAATTAGTTTGGTTCCATTAAATGTCGAAATTAATGATAAAAATACAAATCGAGACTGGTAATTTTCCATACGTACCCAACTAGTATTGGGAGAGCAAACATGTGTATTTGTACTATTTTATTTTGGACTTTTAGCTTATTAATTTTAACCATTATGGAATTAGAATCTTTCTGTTATGTGTTAATTATAGAATAATTAAATTGTATTGATTTTAGATAACTGACAAGCTATGGATTTAGTTGTTTGGTTTTCAAAACCTTTAAATTATATATGTTTAGAATCATTTTAAATGTATGTGTGCATGGACACGTCTAAATTGAATGCAGGATAGGATATATATAGATGTTCTAACATTTTTGGAAATGATATATATATATATATATATATATATATATATATATATATATATATATATATATATGCTACACTTGGAAACTTAAACTGTATATTTTGATAGTGTTTGTTTAATTAGAATCTTTAACCTATGTTTGGAATGATTTTAAAAGTTATTTTTTATTATTAAGTGACTGACAATATATGTATGAGTGCTTGTACATGAGTGCATGTGTATTAAATAAAAATGAGGATCTATATGATTGATCCAACTTGTTCAAGACTCGTGAGTATGGACATTCGAAAAGCTATATGTCCTTGTAATTTTTTATTGTGTAGCCAAAACTATTTGGCTACATTTAATATTTAAGCTCGTAGCTAAAATATCCTCCCAACTTATGTTTGTGTAGTTCAAATGTAATAAGGGAATTTACATCTATTGATTGTATTTGAAAATTGGTTATATTTGGCTACCTTTCATGTTATATTATATGCACTAAAAGTGTTTATTTATCCATATACCAAAGTTACAATAAAAAAGGACCTAATTAAATTTATCATAGTAGCCTAACTTGTGTGATTGTTTGTGATGGTTTTAAATCAATAGACTATAATACATAGATTGAGACCTAAAATTTTAGTTATTTTGTGTAAAAACACAATGATTCCATTAAATTTGTCATCACCCCTAACACAAAATTAAAACAAAGATAGAAAAATAGAGAAGATAAAAAAGAAGAAGAAGAAGAGAGAAGTGGGTTTGTGTAGTCGGGGCTCGAATGGACCGTAAGAATGATATTGCACTACTTTATATGATGTAGACCTAAGAAATTTGCCTAGTACTATACAAATTAAAATGGTTCCAAAGAGTACTAAGAGAGCTTCAATATTTCTTACTAACAACACATGATCTATGGTATAGTTTGATGCGAGTATTGTTTTATCCTGCATTGAGAAAAATTAATTTACATATGCTATAAAATTTCATGAAATGTTTATTGTATGGAGTAGGTATTGATGCAAATGTTTGGAATGTTGATGCTACTCCTTATGTCTAGTTACTCATGTGCTTGCCATAAGTGTCCTTAAAGGAATGAAGAATGTGTTATATTTTAATAAATGAGTATGATTTTGTGTATGAATGTTTACGATTTATGAATATTCTTATGAATATTAGATGTAAGAATGTTGAACTTTTGAAAGTTAGGAATTATTGTTCAGTAACTAAGTATGAAAAATAGATTGAGGTTATTTATAAATATTGAATGATAATAAAAGATGTTGTTAGAATTTAGGAATGAATGGTGGTTATATTATTGATGATAAGTTTGAGTTGATATATTTAATGATGAATGAGATTATATTAAAAACAAGGTTTAAGGAAATGAAAGGATATAGGTTTTAATAGGGTCTTGTTCGATTGTGACCCTTCGAGTAAGGCGTTTTAAATGATGGATGTTATAGCTTGGTATAAGAGAAAAATAGATCAAATGGACCTATTTAGGAAATAAGGTTATTGATTTTCTTTTTTAAATAGATAAGAATTGAATATTTGAGGTTTGATGGCACACATGAGTTCAAGGCTTGGGAACAACATCAACAAGTAAATGGTTTCTTAGTTTATATACATTATAGAATAGAGTTAAAGTATGTATATAATATGGAAAATGATATTTGAGTCTTTTATTGATTTAAATGTTATAATGATGATTATGTGAATGGATTTTAGAATTTAAACCACTAATGAATGATGATGTGATAGAACACTAAGATTGAACAAATGACTAAGTGAATAATTATTTTTGTTGAGTTAAAACAAAGATTTGATTTAGTGAATCGATGATGCTTGATTGTGTGTTTTTGAGATTGATAAGTGATTAGGTTTGTGCTTGTTATACAAAACCCGAATTGCTTGAATCGATGTATGAGGTGAAACTATTTTTGAGGGAGGTGATGGAATTTAGAGATATAATTATGAATTATGAGTTGTTAATTGGTAAAATTATTCTAAGTATTGATTTATTGGATTTGAGTATACGAAATTTTAATATAATTTTTGAGATAGATTATTTGTCAAAGTTTGGTGTTACAATTGATTATCTTATAAAGAAGGTGACTTTTCAACCACCGAATGAAAAACCATTTGAAATTAGGGTCGGTAGTAAGTAAAGTTGGTTTCCACCATTTTAGCATTAAAATCATGGAAGATGGTGAAAGATGGCTGTATTTGATACTTAGTCAATGATGAAGATACTAAGAAAGAGCTTAAGGCGAAAGCTAAAGATATTGAAGCGGGTAAGGAATTTCTTGATATTTTCTCAAAAGTTTTTTCGGATGTTCCACCAAAGAGATAAGTAGAGCTCTAGATAGAGCTCGAACCTATAACTATTCTAATTTATAAAGCTCCTTATAGAAAGACATTAACCAAATTAAAAGAAAAAGAATTAAAGGTGAATTGCAAGAGTTATTAGATAAAAAGTTTATTAGCCCTTGTTATTCTTCTTGGAGAGCTCTAATGATGTTTATGAAGAAGAAGGAAGGGATCTTGAGGTTGTGTATCAATTACAAGGGTTTGAATCAGATTACTATAAAAGAATATGTATCCACTCACACACATTGATAATTTATTTGATTAAGCTGGAAAGGATTTAGCCATATCTAAGATTGATTTATAATTAGAGTACTATCAATTAGGAATCAAAGAAGAATGATGTGAAAAAGACAACATTTAGGACTAGGTATGGACATTATGAGTTTTTGGTGATGCCGTATGGTTTGACCAATGCTTTTGTAGTTTTCATAGACTTCATGACTAGAGTATTCCATGAATATTTGAAAAGCTTCATTATTGGTTTCATTGATGATATTTTAATTTATTCTAAGAGTAAGAAAGATCATGTGAAACACTTGGAGATAGTTTTACAAACTTTGACGAGTGCTCTAACTATATGTAAAGTTTATCAAAGCTTAAGAAATATGTATTTTGGTTCAATTAAGTGGCATTTTTTGGGTCATATGGTGAAAAAGGATGGGATAGGGTAGATTTGAGTAAGATTAAGGTGGTTCAAAGTTAGAGATAACCTAGAAATATATAAAAAGTTCGAAGCCTTTTATAAATGGCTTGGTACTATCAAAGATTTATGAAAGACTTTTCAAAGTTGGTTACTCCACCGATGAAGCTAACTAAGAAAAGTACTAGATTCAAGTGGGTAGATGAATATGAGGTGAGTTTTCAATAATTAAATATGAGGTTGAATACTTCTCTCATGTTAGCTCTCCCAAGTAATGAGGGAAATTTCATGGTGTACATGGATGCTTCTAAGATGTGATTGAGGATGGTATTAATGTAATAGGGGATGGTTATAGCTTGTACCTTTAGATAGTTGAAAGACTATGAGAGGAATTACCTCATGCATAATTTAGAGTTAGTAGTAGTGGTATTTTCCCAAAAAAATTTAGAAATACTATTAATATTGAGTGAGATATGAGATTTATACTGATCACAAGTCTTAAGTAATTTTTCATATAGAAAGACTTAAACATGAGGTAAAGAAGATGACTAGAGCTGTTGAAGAATAATGATCTTGTATTACATTACCATCTAAAAAGGAAAATGTAATAGCATATGCCTTAAGTAAAAAAATATAGGCATTAACGGCGGTAGTGCGAAGGGTATTTTGAGGGACTTAGAGAAGCTTAGTCTAAAGATGGTATTGAAAAAAGGCTAGTATAGGTATTACCTTCGGTAATAAAATTGGATTTGAGGTCTAGAATTAGGAGTGGATAGTTAACTAATGATGAACTTATTAGGGGGAGAAAAGAAATAGAGGAAGGAAAAAGACTCGATTTTGTATTTGATATAGACTAGACAACAAGGTATCAAGATAGGTTAGTACTAGAGGATAAGGATAAGGATTTGAGAGAAGAAATTCTAAGTTTAACATATTTTATGCCTTATTCGGATGTTTGAGGTAGTACTGAGATGTCTAATGATTTGAAATTGGTGTATCAATTAAGAGAAATAAAGAAAGATGATGCAAAATATGTAGCTAGATGTTTCACCTATTAATAGGTAAAGGCTGAGCATCAAAGACCATCAAGTTTGTTAGTAATACTTTAATATAAATGAGAGCACAAAACTATGGATTTTATAGTAAAAAAAGGGATCTAATGCCATAGAGGTCATCATAGATAGGTTGATAACGTCTCGTTCATTTTCTATTGGTGAAGACAATTTTTAGTATGTCTTAGTGTGTAAATTATATATGAGGAAGTTAATAAGGTTATATGGAGTATTAGTATCTATTGTATCTAATAGGAGTCCAAGGTTTCCATCAAACTTTTAGAAGAGTTTGCATAAAGTTATAGTTCCCGGGATTTATTTTCTATACTTTGTGTGAATAGTGCATCCATTGATGAGTGAAAGATTAGTAATTATAATTTAATTAAATAATTTTCATAAATGTACAAATTAGGATTTAAAATTTATTAGTGACCTCAACATGTATTAATCTTTTAAATAAAAGGGGGAAAGTTTTGGGTTAATGGATAAAACTTTTTATTTTCCTTCATCCTTTCATTTGGGAGAGGGCTTGAATACTTAGATAGAAGGAGAGCAAGAGGGACAAAGTCAAAGGAGAGAGAGCAAGGGAGAGCTAAAATTTATCAAGAGAGGAACTAAAATTTGCCAAGAGGAAGCAAACTTAGTCGAAAGAAGGAAGATGAGAAGGGGTTGTTTTGGCCAAAATATTGGGCAAAGAGGAAATGGATGATTTTAGAGGTTTTAAGGTGATTCCATCTTCAATCAAACTTATGATAAGTTTAATTTCAATTCACCGAGAGGACTTAGGATGATTATGTGTTGAATGGGTGGAATTGTGTTCTTAGAACCCTAGGATTTCAAATTATGCAATTGAATGATATGTGTTCAAGTAATTTTTGGTTTATGAAATTAATGATTAATTGAACATTATAATGATGATGGGTAAGTGTAATTTCACCTACATTCCAAGTGGCTTAATGCTTTGAATGATTAATTATTGGTTGATTGTAAATTAAGAATTTAGGAGTTTATGTTTAAATTATATCATAATTTATGATTTGAGTAAACGAATGTGAAGTTGTATGATTGGTGATTTGATGATAATATTGGCTGATTGAATGGGAGAAGAAGGAGCCTAATGAATGGATTCATTACCATGAACCATTCAACCATGACTAGAAAGAATAGGGAAATATTATATTATAGGAAATTGATGCAACTAAGTTGTTTGATAAAATGTATAAATCATGTTTTATCTTGAAATGGAAGAGAAAATTGATGGAATTGAATGGCTAGCTAGGCTTGATAGATTTAACCAAAATGAAAATTAATGGGAAGTGTGTGTGTTTATGTAAAATGGATTAAATTATGTTTAAGTAATATTAAATAAGGATGAATTATGGTTAATTGTAAGGAAATCCACGTGATTGTTTAGTATAAGGCCATTCGGCTAAGTCCTAATTGTGAGGGATTATTGCATTGGATGGTTAAACCATAGAATTTAATGATTTTAAGCTTGGTTAGTTGAAGTTAGATGTATTGAAATAAAGAATTAGGTTGGATTAATTAGGGAGTAGATTAAGCCACTAAACTTAAGTAACCTAAAGACTAGTCATATGAATTTTATGAAAGGTTAGGCTTAAAAGCAATAGGATGACTTGTATAGAGTGAATTATTGAAGAAAATATCCTTTGGTTAAATGGATGAAACATTAAGCTAAGACAAAAATATTTGAATTATTTACCTAATATTTTAGATGTGATGGATTACGATGAGTATGTATGGTTACAAATAAAGGCATATGAAATAGCTTGAAAATGATTGTGTGTATGTTGTGTATGGGCATGGGCATAATTGGTCAAGAGTGAATTTTCTAAGGTTAACGTCTATATGAGATTTGGCGATGGATTCATGCCTTATTATGACTTATTGTTGGGGGTTTGGATTGTTTGAACAATAATTGATTGAGTCATTATTGTGTGTTTCGTTGACAAAATAACTATGAAGCCATATTTTGAAATCCTTTTGAACTTAAATATGGAGATAAAAGAGTGCATAACAAGAAAGGAAAACACACACATTTTGAAATCCTTTCAAACTTAAATATGGAGATAAAAGAGTGCATAACAAGAAGGGAAAACAAACACATAACTATGTGTTTTGTGACATATGGCCGAAGCTAACCAAAAACAAGACACATAACGATGTGTCTTTTGTTGCTTCATCATACGAGTAGAACCCTCTACTCTTAAGTAATTAGCTTGAATAGACTTAATACATGTTGTGTTAGAGTTTTATTTCCCATAAAATTTGTAACCCTATTTCTTATCTTTTCAACATATTAAGTGTTGAATCAATTGGAGATCCATAGCTTTAGTTATGAGCTAAATACTTCCACTCGACTCTACCTATTTAGCTAGCTTAAGATTCCAACTTTGCAGCTAAGTTCCTTAATTAGAATAACCTAGTTTGGACTCAACCCTAATATAATCATTATAGGTATGCCTCTTAGGTATTCCATGGTGTTGGCCTTGCATAAATTGGAGTTTTAAACTCTAGATATGAATTAAATACAACAACTAATCTAGACTCCTAATAGAATTCGGATCAACTTTCTAAACTAGAATGTAAAATATCACTTGGAGGTCTAAACAAACCCGGGTTTGACCTAGTTTATCATTTTGAAAATCTTAAGATGTCCTTTACAAAGGTTATGAAGACCCTTCATAATGAGGCTATCACATTTTACTTTTTAGGGCAAGCCACCCTTTCATAATAAGGCTATCGCATTTTACTTTTTAGGATAAGTCATTTTCATAATTAGGCTATCATATTTTACTTTTTAGGGTAGGCCACCTTTCACTATGAGACTATAGTATTTTACTTTTCGAGTGAGCTACCCTTCACAATGAGGCCATCGTGTTTTACTTTTCAAAGCAAGCCACCCTTTATAATGGGGTTATTGCATTTTACTTTTGATGAGTGCATAATTAGCCTAATTTTTATGCTTTAATTGCATTGAAATTTCTATGTTTATTATATTATATTATGTTATTTAGGAATAAGATGATAATTTTGGATTTTGTTGGAAAAAATGACAAATCAAAATAAGGACCCCAAAACTCGAAGTAAGGAAGAGGAAAGTCATAAAAGAGGCTTAAAAGAGTCATATAGCCATATGAAATATCAAAGGAAAAAAGCTATTGTCCATCCGACATGAAGAAGGAAATTGTCTTTCTCACAAAAAGAAGAAGCCACATAGGTAGTAGCATTTTACATGACTAGAGGAGGAAATCCCACTCGACCAGTATAGGTGTCTTTGGCTAGCAAAGAAAAAACCACACAAGTAGTAGACATTGCACACGATTTGTAATACAAAGTCACATTCCCATGTATCTCAAAGCAAAACACAACTACACAGGTAGAAGAGATTCAATATGGTTTAAAGACTAAAGTGTACATGAGTAGTAATGAAGCAATATGAAATGAAGAATAAAGGCACACGATTGTGTGCCCTAGCTAGAAAATTGTGTAAAACTTATTTTTCAAGGATCCAAATCATGTAGCAATAAGCAATAAGCCATTTAACTTAGTTCATTAACCCATATGGCCATGTGGGGCTAACACTTTATGATGTAACCCTAATTTTAGGTATAAATAGTACGCTAAGGAATTGTTTTGAGATTCCAACCTTTGTGCAACCAGCATTCCAAGAAAACTATCTCTTTGTGACGTATTATGAGTAACTAAACTATATTCTTGATTGAATCAAGTTGAAGCTTTTGGTTAATCATTGTGAGATTGCAGCTTTTATCTCTAAACTTATCTTGATTCGGTATTTTATGTTTTTTTTTTTACATGATTGGTTTATAGTTGTATGCTTAAATAGATTAGAATGCAAACTAGTTATTTAATCATATTAACTTATTGCTAGTTAATATTTAAGTCTATGTATTTTCTTATCTAATTTTGCTTGTGGTAGTAACTAGGGATTGATGATTATTTTTTACATTTTCATTCTATTCTTTGGGAAACATAAAAACTAGCTTACATCTTCTTTAGTGCTTAAAAAGGTGGCTTAGTTTCATTTGTCTTTCTTTAATTAATATTGTTAATAAATTAAATCTATCTAGTGCTTAGTTGGTTCTTTAGTAGCTAGAAAATTAATCGGGTATTGTATATTCGGTTAACAAATTAGTAAGGAAAGATGAAGGATAACATACATGTTGTTGTCTTATGATGAATATTCATGTTTAGGATAAGTTAATTATTTAATCAATAATTAACAATCAAATCAAAAGTGGATACTAAAGTTCAAACGAGATTCTCTTAATATTATTGTTAATTTAATTTAATTTATTTATTTTCAAGCATTCTAAACACAAAACCTCCCCTTTTTCACACTACATGAACATTCAAACAAAAGAAATGATCTATTTAGCTTTTTCCCTATGGGTTCAATCCTTCCCTACCCTAACTACGAGTCTCGTGATTGATTTCAATAAGGAAAATGTAAATATCTAATTTATTGGTGGTACGACATGCCATTAACTTTTCAAGATAGGCTGCCTTTCATAATAAAGATATTGTATTTTACTTTTCAAGGCAGGTCGCTCTTCACAATGAAGCCAACGTATTTTACTTTTTAGGATCGACCGTACTTCATAATAAGGCCATCACATTTTATTTTTTAGGGAAGGTCACTAGAATAATCAAACCCTTTGTTTTCACCAATTGATTTATATCTTCTTTATAAGCTCACTATACAAACCAATTGAAAGTTCGCACTTCAATTAGCATTTACACCACATGCATTGTAAAGAGGGAGCAACTATAATAACCGATTTTTGACCTCTTGTTTATTTTCATAGAAAATAATAATAAAAAAAGAATGTTGCATAGTTTTTTTTTTAATAATTTTTAGGCATTTTAATAACTTTTTAGGATTTTAACTTCCTAGGATTAATCCTTATTTTTTATTAAAAAATAAAAAAAGAGAGAAAAAATAATTAAAAAATTAAAAAGATGACTTCGGATACAATTGAAAATTATGTGAAAAAACGAGGTATAAGAGATATTCAATTAGAGATGTAATTAGAAAGGGATAAAAATCAAAGAATCATATTAAAAATTAATCATTGTAAAATTAAAAGAATCTAGAGAATAGGGATTAAACAATTTCAATTAAAGAGCTAATTGGATAAACTAAAGGAACATCCATTGAAATTGAAAAAAAATAATAATAATAACCAAGGAAGAACCGAATTTGGTTTTATCCCAAGGCCTAAAAGATCCCTCTATAAACACCATTTCACTTCTTTTTTGGAAGCCTTCATAATGACTTCCCTACCTCATAAGCCCTAGCCTCTATCACTTATCTTATTTACTTAAAAAAAAACTATGGCCTCTGTCACCCATCTTCCTACCAAAACAACCTAACCTCTATTTTCACATACCACACAAAACAATCTAACCACAAATATCCATCAACCCAACATAGGAAAAAAACCTATCCAAAATGTTGAAAGATACTATTCATGATCTCTCTTAAAAAATTGCAATAACAAATCCAAAGAGACAAAAAAACTCAAAAAAATCAAAATTCTACCAAATAGACCTAAAAAGAGGTTGCCTACCTAACCCATCTACTCGGTCAAACTTATTTATCAGCTAGGTTTCCCACTCAAATCATCCATCACCCGATTGAAATTACCTTTAACCACCATCATCAATCAATAGCTGACCACTAGATCCACCATTCCCGACTAGTTAGGAAGGAAGAAGACATCAAAGGAGGCCACAATTTAGGAGAGAAGGTTGAAGACCCAACTCAATTTTAAACTCATAAATATCACCATTTCTTAGTGGACCGAACAACCCCACACCACCGGAGAAGTGTCCCTCATCCTCATGAAGCTATTCCCTATTTAAATCATGACAAAATCTCATCGAAATAGACTTGACCAAAACATAGAAAGGTACTCGTTTATTATCTTTCTAAAAAATTACACTAAAGAGAAACTTAAAAAATTAAAATTTTACCAAACAACCCTTTAAAGAGGTCGCCTACTCGGACATTCATGAATCGGACCCATTTATCCGTTATGGTTTCCTCTATAAATCGACCATCACATAATCGAAATTGCCTCCAACCACTATCATCAATCAATTGCCCACCACTAGATCTCCCATTCCCGACTAGTCGGGGAGGATGAAGACATTGAAGGAGGCCACAATCAAAGAGAGAAGGTCAAAGACTTGACTCAATTTTGAACCCATACATATCACCATTTCTTAGTGAAACCAATAACCCCTACCATTAGAGAAGTGTTCGTCATCCTCCTAAGAGCTATTCCCCTTTTAAATCATAATAAAATCTCATTGAAAATATATTAACCAAAATTTAGAAAGTTATCATTCATTATCTCTCTAAAAAAAATACGGTTATGGATTCCTAGATAAGAAAAACTTGAAAAATCAAAATTTTGCCAAATTGCCTCTAAAAGAAGCTACTTACCGAGCTATCCATGGATCAAACCTGTTTATTCGTTAGGGTTCCTTTCTTCAAATTGGCCATCACTCGATCAAAATTGCCTCCAACCACTATCATCAATCGATGGACCGCCACTAGATCCATCATTCCCGATTAGTTAGGAAGGAAGAAGACATCAAAGGAGGCCATAGTTAAAGAGAGAAGGTCAATGAATCAACTTAGTTTTGAACCCATAAATATCATCATTTCATGATGAAACCAACATCCCCCTCCAAAGAAGTGTCCCTCATACGCCTAAGCTATGCCCCCTTTAAATCATGACAAAATCTCATAAAAGATGACTGAATGAAGAGGAGAAGATTTTATGACCCATTTACTTATTTATCCTCATCCCGACTCAATCCCCCAAATATGACAAAATTAAACCCCTTCACCACTATAAAAATGTTTCTTGTTGTCCTCTATGTAGATTGGTAGCCTCTCTTGCCTTATCATAGCTAGAATCATTATTAGTAAAAGAGAAAATATTCAAAACTTCATCAAAGTCAATCTCCCTCCTCTCGTCAATGACGATGGGTGACATCACCATAGAACGATATAGGAAGACCACTTCTAGCCTACAAACTAGTTGACATACTTTAAGGATATTGAATGGTGGTTGGATGTGTCAGCGAGTAGTGACACACTTTAAGGATATCGGATGGTGGTTGGATGTGTCGATAGTAGCGACTAGGCTTATAAGAGGCATTTTAGTAATTTTAACCCTATGGCATTTTGGTAATTTATAATTGTATCATTTTCCAACAACATTCCAAGGAAATTTTAGTCACTCTCAAGTGACCATTTAGTTTTTTTTCTTTTTTCTTTTTTTACTTTATTATGCTTTGTAATAATGTTAATTTTATTTGTGTTAGAAAACCTATAATTATTTAGATTGTGAAATATATTTTAATATATGAAGTCGATTTGGTTGTGATATTGGACCAATAAGTTTCCTATTTATTAAGGATAATTGATTGGTTTCTATGTATATTTTATCTAATAATGAAAATGCTAAAAAATAATAATGGGTTAAATCGGGGCAATTCTATCACCATTTTATGTAAAAGCTTCTAGTTAATTAGGTTGTTCCTCAACATGCTAATCGTGTTAGAACCTTAATTCAGATCCAATGCTAAATTGATGAGACTTTCAAATTTTAGGGCTCGATGTTAATTTAATATGATTGGTTGATGGTTGTTTATGGTTACTTGATTTTGGATGAATTGACTTGTTGAATAGATTCGACTAGGATTAGGATGTAAGATTTTGCATGCATATATGTATAAATGCTTTATCTAATGGATGATATTAGATTGTGTTATTGTTGCATAATGAATTTGGTTATGGATGGGTTTGATTAATCTATGGTTACTTGGCTTAATTGGTTGAATAATTAGAGGGTGGTGTTGAGGGGGATGGTTTGGCCTAGTTAAGTTTAATGGAGGATTGTATATTTATGTCTTTTAATTGATTCAGCCTATGGCCTAGAAATGTTGTATGGATTGATAAAATTTAGATTTGATGATTAATTATGATTGATTGGATTTTGTTTAATCTTGGGTTAGGTATGATGTTATTTAATCATGTGCTATTTTTAGACTATGTTAATGCATGGCTTGATGTTATTTAGAATGTTTTCATATTGTTTTAAGGCTTAATGTTTCGGTCTTGTCATGTCATGTGAAATGTGTCTAAAAATGGCCTATGTTTATGCTTGATATTGCATTCATATTATGAAATTTTTTATACCATGATTTCAAGCATTCAACAAAAGGACATGTAGATAGCTTTTTTTTATAAGGATATGGTTTTATAAGGACATGGACAAGGGAAATGATCAACCCTTATGAGGTTCATTGAATCAAACATATCTAAAGATTTTATGAAAAAAAGGGATAAAATAATATGTTTTTAGTAGGGTGCATATGAAGATAAAAAAAATTTCCAAACATGTAAAATGATGATCAACCCCGAACTTTAGCTCACTGTTTTGTCTTCCGGTGTTAGTGAGCGAAATAATGCTTGAGGATCGATTGGATGTGTTAAGGATGTTGGTCAAGAGCTATAAAATTTATCAAATCTAGAACTACAAGTATAGGTTTAAAGTTTGAAGGCTTAACCATTATTAGGTTTCGACCACTTTTAGATAATGACTAAATGCAACTATTTTAAGCTATATATGATAAAATTCTTATATTTTAGGTGTTAATATATATATATATAATTTAAAGTAAATGAAATTTTTATGGGTAAATTGAGGTTGTTAATCGATTGGGCTTGAATTATGCTTTTGTTAGTTTTATTTCAAGGATGATTATAATTATTTTTGGTTTATGCTTTATTTAAAAATGGAAATGAAATAGTTTAGATTGTGCCACATGTTGTAAAAAATTATTAATATCAAATGTCAAATATAAGGAAGTCTTGAATTTTAAATCTAATAAGGAATTTCATTATGTATTGCCATAGAGGTCTAGGCTAGAGGACATAATACATTACCTTGCACCTTTGGGTGTGAGACAATGCGATAGTAGTCTCGGCTCCTTGTTGGGTCATAAATGTTACATAATAGTATTAGAAAAAAAATAAAAATTATTAGGCCTAAATAGTACATGTAAACTTAAGCTCGAGTAGCATAATCAACAAGTAATGTTTAAATTGGAGAATGTGAACTTTTTATCTAATGCTTCGCAATGTGATTGATGGTAATGTGTTATGTTTATTTCATGAATTATATGAATATGATTAATGTTTGTTAACTTAAATGAATATGTTTGATGTTACTTATGTATAATGAAATTCATATGAATGTGTAGGAATAAGATTGAGATGGCAAGGCTAAAGGGGAGGGTAAACAATCATGATGTAGAAAAAAGCATAAGAGTGATAAGGTGAAAGGAAATGATGAGTTTACAAATAGTGAGGCTTTAACTAAGCATATGTTTGGATTATTACGGTAGTAATAAGAATTGATTTAGCAATAGTAACAAGGGCTCAATGAGTAAATGAGATTCCTATTGGTCATGTCATAACCACCGGTAGTAACAAAGCCACCATAAAGGGTAAATAAGGTTGAACGATTTAAGAAGTTAAACCTAAAGGAGTTTGGGAGGAAGCCTAACCCTATGGTTATCGAGGAATGGATGAACTTTATGGAGTGGATCTTCAAGCATATGCCAATAGGGGATGCTGATAATGTATCTTATGCCATATTCATACTAGTTGAGAATGGATGAACTTGGTGGGATTCTATTAAGATCTCTTTGGATAGGCCTAATCATACATAGGCACAATTCAAAAGTGGTCTTTAATGAGAAATTATTCTCTAATAGTATGAAGTTAAAGAAGATTCTAAAGTTCTTAAAATTAGAGTAGGGGGATTTGATAGTGGCAAAATATGTTTATAGATTTAAGCATGGTTACTAGTTTGCAACCTTCATTTCAAGAGACGCTACACAAAAGAGGAGACAATTTCTAAAGGACCTAAAATTTGAAGTATCCGAGTCTAGTACATGTGTTTGCAGATTGTTATAGTGACATGGTCATGAAGGTACCATAAATAAAGGAGGATTAGAAAAAGAAAGCTCAAATATAGCAAACAAAATAGCCATTTATGGCAAATAGGTTTAGTGAGCAAACTATAAAAAGGAATAGGTTTAAGAGGACTTGGTTGAATGATGCCAAAATGGCTAAAGTTATTAAGAGGTAGTAGAATGTAGAACCATAAGGTAAGCTGAATTACCTCAAGTATGGCTAACCAAATATTAAGAATGGCTTGGTTGGTACTAATATCTACTTCTTCTACAAAGAGATTGGGTACTTGGCAATAAATTAGCCTAAGAAGAATATTGCACCGAGAGTGTTTGAGAGATTATAAACCATGACATAAAAGAAAATAGAGAAGAAACATGCATTTGTGATATGTGATAATTTTTAAATTCATAACCTTATCGGATATACTTTATTTGATTTGGATGAATTGCTTTCATTCATATCATGTTCATCGTTATGGAAATTAGAGGTAATACCATAAATGCTAAATGTTATGTATGAAGTCACTCTTCTATTGGGATATACATTGGAGTTAAGGGATATGGTTAAGGGGTATAAATTATGGATAGATAAAGTGGTTTTGGTATTCTTGAGGATTTGAGATTTTGATATAATATTAGGCAAGGATTGCTTGTTTAAGAATTATGAATCAATTGATTGCCTTGTAAAGATGGTTGTGTTTCAAAAATCGAGAGATCAACCATTTAAACTTCAAGCCAAAAACAAGCTATAATCTATATGTGTTGTTTTGACAATGAAATCTTAGAAAATGGTTAGAAATGGATGCTTGGTTTACTTGGTTAATGTGGTGGATATCAAGAAGGAAGGAAAGGAAAAAGTAGAAGTGTTGAGGTAATGAGGGATTTCTCTAATATTTTTCTTAGGAGCTTATCAAGTATGTAACCAAGGAGAGAGGTTGAGCTTAAAATTGAATTTGAACTTGGAACGACACCAACTTCTAAAGCCCCATATAGAATGACACTCGTAGAGCTAATGGAGTTGAAAATTTGATTTCATGACTGGATGAATACAAGCTCCATTTGAGTAGTTGTTTACCATGGGGAGTACCTATGCTAGTTATGAAGAAAAATTATGGAATGATATAGTTATGAATTGACTATTGTTGGTTGAATCAAAAGGCTAATAAGAACAAGTATCCACTTTTTTACATTGATGACTTATTTGAACAATTGAGAGGGAGTTTGATATTTTTGAGGATTGACTTGCAATCTAGATACCATTAGCTATGGATTGAAAAAAAAATGAAAGAAAGACTCTTTAATTTGAACTCATTATGGGCATAATGAATTCTTAGTCACGTCGATTAGGTTGACAAATGCATAAGTTATATTTATGGCTTGATGAATCGAGCCTTTCATGAATACTTAAAGATCTTTATCATTATTTTTGTCCATGATATTCTAATTTACTCCTAGATTTGGGAGGATCATATGGAATATTTATGGAAGACATTACAAAACCTTTGAAAAAAATAAACAATATACTAAATTCAAAAAATATGCATTTTGGATTAAGCAAGTGTCTTTCCTTGGTCATGTTATTTCCAAGGATAGGGTCATGGTGGATCTTTGTAAGGTTCGGGTAGTGCAAGGGTGAAAGCAATCGACGAATATGTTTGAGGTAGGGAGTTTCTTCAGTATGATAGGTTATTACCAAAAGTTTATAGAGCGATTTTCAAGGATAGCCATTCCACTTACAAAGTTAGCAAATAAGAATGTTAGGTTTATATAGGATTATAAATATGAAAGGAGTTTCCTAAAGTTGAAATTTAGATTGATAATAGCCCTAGTTCTAGCTCTTCTATTAGATAATGAAGATTTTGTAGTCTAAACCGATGCATCAAAGGTCGGACATAGAGCAGTCTTGCTATAATATGGCTAATTGATTGTTTATTCCTCATGATAATTGAAAGATTATAAAAACAACTATCCTACATATGATTCGGAGTTGGTAGCGAGTGGTCTTTGCATTGAAGATATTGAGGCATTACTTATATGGGGTCAAATATAAGATCTACACTAACCATAAAATTCTCAAGCACATCTTCACATAGAAGGAGTTAAACATAAGGGTAAAAAATGGCTTAAGGCACTAAAATATCATTGCTTTACTTTTCATTACTACCTAGGTAAAGTAAATATTATGGTGGATGCTCTAAGCTAAAAGACATGGGCAACAATACAAGTCGAAATTATCAAGGAAATAAAAAGGTTGCAATTAGAGGCCTTGTTAAGAGGGGACGAGTAGTGGTTTGCCATGTGCAATGGTGTTATAGCCACATTTGAGGTAGGGGATTAAGGAAGTGTAGTTGTTTAATATTGAATTGGTTAAAATTCAGAACGAGGTAGTTGAAGGAAAAAACACTAAATTGGGTTTGGATAATGATGGTATTTAGCTCTATTATGGCAGGTTATATATTCTAATGGTAAATGAACTATAAGAAAATTTTTTAGAAGAGGCACATGCTATGCCTTACTTAATGCATTTAGGAGTTACTAAGATATATAGAGACTTGAAAAAAGTCTATTGCTAGAAGGTAATGAAACAAGATATTTCCAAATTTGTGGCTATGTGCTTGACATACCAATAGGTCAAGATTGAGCATTAGAGGCCATCTAGATTGTTAAGGCCCTTAGACATTATTGAATGGAAATAGGAGGATATAACTATAGATTTTACCATTGGGTTATCAAGATCCGAGAGCGGGGCTAATGGCTTTTGGATGATTATGGATTGGTTGACAAAATAAACTTACTTTCTCATGGCCAAATCCACACACATAATGTAGTAGTATGTCAATCTATATAAAGGAAGTTTTGAGGTTGGATGGCATTTCATTGTTAATTATATTAGGTTAAGACTCGTGGTTCACATCTAAATTTTTAGAGGAGCTTGCACCGAGCGACGGGAACCAACTTGAAATTTAGTATCATAATTCACTCATAAATTGATGGATAAATTGAACGATGAATTAGATTGTAAAAGACATGTTGCAAGCTTATGTTTTAGATTCATCTACAAAATGGAAAAAGTTATCTACCTTTAGCAAAATTTACCTATGGTAACGACTACCAAGAAAACATTTGAATGCCACCTTATGAAGCCTTGTATTGATGGAAATTCAATCAGCAATACATTAGAATAATGTTGGTGAGAGGAAAATGTTAGGACCTAAGATGGTCCTACAAACCATCGAGGTTGTGGAACTAGTTAGGAAGAGAATGAAGGTAGTTCAAGCTAGGTAGAAGAGTTATAAGGATAGAAAATGCAAAATGCTAGAATTTGAGATGAGAGATAATGTGTTATTGAAAGTGGCATGGATAAAAGGAGTGATAAGATATGAGAAAAATAAGAAATTAAGTTTGAGATACATTGGATCATTCAAGATATTGGAGAAAGTTGAGGATAAAGCATACGGACAAGCTTTGTCTCTATTTCTTACTGTAATGCATAATCTTTTCACATATCCATGTTGAGGAAGTATATTAAAACCCGAGCCACGTTACGAGGGTTGAATCGTTAGAGTTAAAATAAGATTTAAGCTATAAAGAGAGGCTAATCCAACTCATAGACTAAGAGGTTAAGCAACTAAGGAACGAGTAATTTTTTTTTTTTTTGTTAAAATATTATAGAGGAATCACAACATGAAGGAGGGTACATGGGAGAGAGAGGCTGAAATGAGAATGAAATATCCAAAGTTTTTTCGAGTAAGTTCAATTCCAAGGATAGAATTTTTATAAGGGAAGGAAGATGTAATATCTAAATTTAATTGTTATGCTTTGTGTAAATATTTATTTTATTAAGTACGTCCATGTCATACTTTTGTTATTGATGATAAATGTTAGGTTTGCAAAAAATAATGTTTGCAAAGTGTTTTGTATAAATAATGCTTTAATTGCTAAGTGAAAGACAGAGTAAATATAGTTTAATTAAATGATTCACATACATGTATAACTTAGGATTAAAATCTAATTAGTAATGTAAAAATGTATTAATCTAGGAGATAATACCCTAATTAGATGTTCCACCTAAATTAAAATGTCTAAGGATAAAATATTACCTTAGAACATGTAGCTCATTAAGGGCATTTTGGATAATATTTTTGGCTAAGAGAGGGAAACAAGAGAGGGAAAGTTTTTCTTGGTATATTTAACATTCATTTATCTCATCCTTTTTTAAAGAGAGTGAACACTATGAGAGAAAAAAAGACTAAATCACAAAAGAGAAAGTAAGAGAGAGCCAAATTTTACCAAGGAGAGGAACCGAAATTGCCTAGAGGAAGCAAGCTTGGTCAAAAAGAGGAGTGAATTATCAAAAAGAAGAAAGACAAAGAGGGAGGTTGTTTTGGCTAAAACTTTAGAGAGGGAAGAGTGGTGTAATTTTGGGGGGTTTTAAGGTGATTTTATCATCAATCAAACCTAAGGTAAGAGCAATTTGGACTCACCACAAGACTTAGGATAATTATGTGTTAAATTAGTGGATTGTGTTCTTGAGAAACCTATGGTTTCAAATTGTGTCGTTGAATGAATTGTATGATATTGATACTTGGATTGTGAAATTGATGAATGATTAACTGATGTGGATTATGACATGTATTTAATTGTTAATTGAATGTGTTAAATATGGTGGTCATGTAAGCTTAGAAATCATAGGGTTCGGTTAGTTATTAAATAGGGACTTTATATTATGATGGGATTGGGTAAGTAATTAATTAGGGAATGACCATTATAATAATGATGAGTATATGTTTAATTATAGATTTATCATGGGTAATATAGTGTTTTATGTAAAACTTAGAATTCTTAGCTTAGGACTATGTGACTAATTATTGGATTGAACTTAATTGATGAATATTCATGGCTTTGTTGATTGATATGGATAAATTGATTGGTTTATGTGTGTTAGGTGATTTGGTATGAATTTAGGTCTATGTTATTGATTTGATAATGGCAATGTTGTTTGATATAATTCAATCATGGCTTGTAAATGATTGATTGAGGTTTATTTATGGTTACTTGGTTTGTCAAATGAATTCAACTAGGATTAGGATGTAAGATTTTACTTACATATGTGTATGGGTGTTTGTTTTAATGGATGATATTAGATTGTGATGTTATTATTGATGGATTTGAGGTTTTGATGGGTTTGATTCACCTATGGTTGCTTAGCTTAATTGGTTGAAAAATTAAAGGGTAATTTTAGGGGCTTGGAACGATCTAGGTAAGTTTAATGGAGGATGGTATATTTTTATCTTATGATGAATTGGGCCTATGGCATAAGAAATGCTTAATGTTGTAGGGCTTGATAAAATTCTGATTTGGTGATTAATTGAGATTGAATCGATTAGGTTCATTGTTGGGTTTGGCATGATGTTATTCAATCATGTGCTATTTTTTGGCTATGTTCATACATGGCTTAATGTTACTTAGGATATGTTTAAGTTGTTTTAAGCGTGATGTTTCGCCTTATCAATTCGAGTGGAATATATTTAAGAATGACTTAATGCCATATGATTCATGTTCATATTTATGTTTGATATTGTATTCTAATTGCATTCACAAAAAAAAAAAAAATTTATACCATGATTTTGAGCATGCAAAAATGACATGTATATGATTTTTTTTATAAGAACATGGTTTTATAAGGAGATGACATGGCTAGGTGGGTTCAAGAGGGACAAGTGAAATGATCAATCCTTGTGAGGTTCATCGAATCGGATATGTCTAAAGCCTTTAAGACAAAAGAGGGCTGAAATGATATGTATTTAACAAGATGCACCTAAAAGACAGAAAAGAATTTCAAACACATAAAATAATGGTTTTAATTGCATTTTATGCATGTTTATATCTATCGAGCTTAGGGTTACTATTTTATCTTATGGTATTGCTTGAGCGAAACGATGCATAAGGATCGGTTAAATGTGTTAAGCATAATGGTTGTGAGATATAAAGTTTTTCAAAACTTATGCTACGAGTCTAGTTTTAAAGTTTGAAGGCCAAACTATTGCTATATTTTGGCCACTTTAAGGTAATTCCTAGAATCGATTATTTTAAGTTGTAAATGATATGGTCTTGCATTTTGGATGTATTAATATATATGTATATGTATATGTATACGTATATGTATATATGTATGTGTGTGTGTGTGTGTGTGTGTGTGTGTGTGTGTACACATAGATGAATTGAGGCTATTAATGGATTAGGTTTAAATTTTGTTTTTTTTTTTTATAGTTTTAATCTAAGGATGATTATAACCATTTTAGGTTTATGTTTAATTTGAGAATGGAAATGAAAGATTTTATATTATGTCACATGCTCGTGAAAAATTTAATAATATTAAATGTCAAATCTTAGGAGGCTTTGAACTTTAAACCAAGTAAGGAATTTCGTTATGTATCGTCGGAGAGGTCTAGGGTAGAGGACACGGTGCATTACCTTGTCTCCTTAGGTATGAGACATTGTAGTAGCACTCTCGACTCTCCGTTAGGCCACGGAGCCTTACAACAAGCCTTCAACCAACTTAATTCTCAAAATCACTTGACTAATTAATTTCATTCTAAAGAAAAAGACACTTAGATAAGTATAGACTCATAATATAGTAAGACCAGGCATTGGCATTCAACATGTATACGATATAGCCTATCTCATTTCGAATTCTATATAGACTAGTGATTTGGGTTTTCTAGTTTCTCCAATACTAGGTGATGACTCATTTCTATTGTCATATTTTCCAAGCATTCGTTAGAGCCCTAATATAATGCTCGTGATAGAAAGTGGAAATGTTGTATGATAAACACATAATTTATATACATTTATTCTCTATTCACTTCATCTATTTGTCATGTTTTATATCTTATTATGCTCATTTATGTTCAAATTAATGAACAAGACCTTAGTTGGAAATTTTTAAGAAAAATATGCTTTAAAGTGAAATTACTAACATCTTTGTACGGATGACCTTTCGAGTGTTATGCAAGTTTCACGTATGGAAGATGAATCTAGAAATAAAAGAGATCTTCGAGAAAACTTGTACAAGACATCCGAATTATTCCATACATAAATGTCTAATATGAGGAAATATAAGGTCGTTTGGTCCATGCGGAATTGGTGTAAAGTTAAAGCTGGAAGCTAGAAAAATCTTGACACATAACTCAAGCTTAAAAAAATGTAATTTAGGATACTAAAGGCTAAATTAAGTGATTAAAAAGCCAAAATCAAAAATGCAAAATTCAAGGATGGAACTTTCATGAAGAAACCAAGTCTAAAAAAAGTTGTTTCCTACTTCTAATTTTGGCCATAAGTTGATGTACTGATTATGTTTCTTATTCTATTAAGGAAACTTTGTGATTTTAGAAATATAAAATTAAGGAAAGATTTGAAGAATTATGGACTATGATTTTAAGTCAATTATGCATCCTAAATTAGGTATAATGAGGTCTCTTTCTAGCTAGGTTAAAAAGATGTTTTTTTTTTTATAGAATTTTGATATAACATATTTTTATTTTTTGGAGTCTTCATCAATATGTGTGGCTATGTTTCTTGTTTATAATTCAAGAGGATTTTGGAGCTCAACTTCATGTCAATGGTGTAGTTAGTTATTAGTAATGTTGTTCTTATCCTTGTTTCTTATTGGAATTAGGTAAGTTATTTTGTATTATTGGTTTATGATTTTTATTTAAATGATTTAGTCAAGGACTTGCTAAACTCTTTGGATTGAAATTAATGTGAAAGATTTAGAGATTGTGATATGTAATTATCCTATTTCTAATCAATAAGTTACGAATGGTAATAGATGATTATGGGTAAGTTTTCATTATGTCATTGTGAATCACATACCCTAAGCTAAATAATTCAAATTGTGTGATTGTTGCTTAGATTGATATGTTTTTCCTCTTTTTTAAGGCTGCCTTGAATTAAACATAGTGAGCTTACTTGAGGTCGTTCAAAGGTTAGACTTTAATTAAAGAGCTCATTTCAATAGTGATAATCTAAGGGAAAAATCAAGCAACAAAGTTAATTGCTTGCCTAGGATCAATAACTCCATTAAACGACATAGAATAACTTTATGATTATTTAGGTCCATTGCATGTGTGGGTGGAATTTTAACCAAGAATTAGAGTTCTTTAATAAGATTAAGTTAGAGAAAAAGAAATATGTGATCTTATTTAAATATTATTGTGGGTTTTTTACATGTAGTTTCTTTGTAAGACAAGAATTGTGTATATTTGCTAAGAGTTGTGTCTATTTACAATTTATATTTATTTTTAAAAAATGTATCTATTGGTCGAAGAGTCGTAATATAATAGAATTGTGTCTACTAATCAAGAGTTACAATTAATATACACATCTATTTGAATGATTGTTTGTTGTCTATAGAAGTGATGAGTGTCCGGTTAACGGAAATTAAAATTAATTCCAATAATACTTCTTAAATATAAACACAAAAAAATTTATTCTATTACCAAAAGTCCTATGTGATTCTCCGAGTACATAAAAATTCTATTGAAAATTTATGCGAGTCCTACATTATATACTTTCTTAATTGCTCCCTTTACATGAAATGAAAAATAGTAACACCAAAAGTTAATGATTAAAATATTTTGTGACAATGTGTGCGAGTGCCCGCACTTGCTTGCATGAACTTAGGTGTATGTAAACAATTTGTAATAAGGGAAAGTGTCATGCTTCATTATTTATTAGGTTTTGATGATACCAATTACTCTAAGTGAGTACCAATAATGATGTGTTACTCATTGTTGCATATTATGAACCTCTCATGATATAAACCGAATATTTTTATTATTATGAATTATTGATTCTTGAAACACATATTTAAGCTCTAGGCACTAAAGATAGCATCACAAGAATGCAAGTCCTTAGTTTCTACATAATGTGAATAAAATTTATTACTCCATAACCACTTTTAAGTTTTCACTTGCATTGGCATATAGGAACATTAGCGAGTAGGAATTGGTTTCACATTACAATGGCGAGTATAAGATTTAGTCTAAAGCTTTAAAGAAGTGCCAAATTATAACCGAGTGGATAATCTTTTGCTGTAGGTTTGTTTGGTTTTCTTTTTCCATTATTGGACGTTCGATCTAGTGTCCGGATGGAATCATGCATCAAGAATGACTTTAGATACATTGAACTTAACATAAATGTTAGTGAGAAAATCATAGGAGAAAAATATGATTATTCTTTCGGAAGAGAAAATTTTAATGTTTTGTAGCTTAATTTCCTATAATTTAGAATCATTACGAAAGAGATGGTAAGGAATTCGTACAAATTTCAAATTTGAAACCTACATGTGAAGTTGGAGGTTAAAGGTTAAAACTTCCACTCTCTTTTGTGTTTTTTTTTTTTAATGGCTAAAAAGAAAAATATAGGATTTCTTTTCCTTTCGAATAATAATATTTTATCAACGAGTTATTTTTAACAAGACATTATATGAATTCATCAACCTCGAGAGTTGATTGGGTGGCAATAGACTCTTATCTTACTAGGTGATTTGGTGGCAATAGATTTTGCAAACACCGACTCTATCTATAGGGTTCTATCCATGTAAAATTAACAATAATAATAATTGAAAAAGCATTACAAAACCAATGGATATCTTTCTTATTCTTCTATGACAAAGAAATACCAAAAAGCACAATCTCATCACGAGAAATAAAAAATTAAGATGACAAAACACAATACAACAATAACTTTTTATTTTTGAGATAAGATGTATATAGAATAAGAAATTTTATAATACTCAAATAGAACTAATATCATATATAGTAGTTATTCAGTTGATCCATTTTGTAGAGAGATAGACACAAAAAAGAGAAAAAATTACATCCCGATACACTCAAAATGATAAGAATATTTTTTATGTTCATTTAATTTTTTAATTTTCTCTCTCATGTTTCTCTTCTCTTTCTTTGTGTTTATATCTCTCTTTAAAATGAGTCAGTGAAATAATTATTATACATATCCTTAATTGCTCCTTTAATATTATAAAATTTCTTATATGGAATCTTCTAGAGATTACATTTCAACCAAATCTCTTTCCTTTGCGTTCACTGTACTTGCTAATGACATCATTAATTATTTTCTGTTTAAAGCTTGGAAAATTGTTAATAGACCCAATAAACAATCTGGTTTTGAAATTCTATGCGCTAATGCAAAACAAGACAAGAAATCCAATGGCCAGGGGATATAAAGAAACCATAACCGATAAAACCACACATAGAAAGGGACAAAAAAACTTGTCGACGCGTAAAAAGGGCCAAAACCACATATAGAATGGGACAGAAAGGCATGCTTATTCCCTAGGCTAACAATGCCAGCCAAGAAACAAGAAAATCACGCAGAAAAAGAAACAAGAACCATATGTAGAAAGGGACAAAACCACACGTAGAAAGGGACAGAAAGACAGGTCCACACATAGAATCGTATGGAAAGGCATTTCATGGCATGTAAGGACACGTGGAAGCGTGAAAACCCTAACAAGAAGACGAAGTTGGCCTATATAGTCCACCATATTCATTCTCCAACATCACAACTCTAATTAGAAGGGCCGCCTTTTACAAAGAATGGAGAGAATAAGTGAAGTAGGAGATAGAGATGATGACGACGATGATGACGAGAAACAAGCTCCTATGGTTTGTGCTTCCTTTTTGTTTCTGTGTCTTCCTTCTGTCTTCTTTGGTAGGGTTAGTAAAATTTTGTTTGCTCAGAGCTTGTTAGGTGGAAAATGAATCACGGTTGACTATAATGATTTGTTATCTTCAGGTTTGGAGCAGAAGAAAATGGGGAGCAAGTGCTCATCCAGTATTTCGCACCATGGCTCACTCTGGCTTAGATCAAGCACAGTATCTTCCTTCCTAGCTCAAACTGTCTTTGACAAAGAACAGGTATTGCATTCGGCTATTTTGAATTATCATGTTGTCAATTTCCTCAAGTTTTTGGGCCTACGTTTATTTTTCCTAATATGAAACCTTTTCTTCCTCTTTGTTTTTGTGGCTCTTGCTTAGCATAGCTTAAAAACATTTTCAAATTTGGGTTTTTAAAATTGATTTTCGGATGAATTTAATGAAAAATAATGAGTATAGAGGAAATTATTGAATTTGATACCAACTATTAATTAATATATCAGTGTTTTTTCTGGTATTAAATTGTTGCAGCTTATGATCTAAAAGTGAGGTTCCTGATGTTTGATTTAACTGCACAATATTATATCACTTCTCTTGCTGCCTCTTCCACATCCACATCCATGGCTGCAGAAGGTCTACAAGCTGGGGTGCTGAGCAGCCTGACCGTTCTTGGAAACGTGAGGGTGTTCCAATTGTTTATCTTTTTGCTTACGTGATCCTCAATGGTGGGAAACCCCCATTTCCCGTTCAACATATCGGTAAGCTCCTGGACTGACGGGATGACTAGATGCACAAATCCAAGGAAGGACGAAATCTGGTAACCCCCAGCTCCCGTTCAACGGGCTTAATTACTACTAAAATTATAATAGAAGAAGCAGCCCTTGGGTATTTCTACGAAAAGAGTAGAAATTATACATTGTATGGACATGAATACAATAGGCATCAAAAGAGTCAGTTTCTTACCGAATTGGAAGCAAATAATGACAAGGATGTGTACTCGGGATCTCAAGATTCTGTTTCTTATCAAGATGGACGGCATAGATGGAACTGGAATAGAGAAAAATCTGTTTATATGTAATGCATAAATTTTGATTGTCAATGTGTACAAGGATGTTACTGCTGTAAATCCTTCTTGAAATAACCACATGTAAATTCTACTATGCTGTCTGCACTTCTTGAATTATTAGGAGTTTGATTTGGTATATCTTCAAACACAAACTATTAGTAAGTTTAGGATTCAATCCAATCCCACAAGTCTATATATCAACAGATTTTAATGGTTAGGATTTTATTTAACCAATTTAGTGAGTGGTTAGAATTTTTATTTTTAAATTGATAAATATTTTCTCTATAATAATAAATAAATAATACCATTAATTTTTAATGGGATGAAGAATATGTAGTCTTCATCTATACAAATTTCAAATAACAATTAAATAATTAATTAATTGTAAAAATCTTCAATTTATCGCTTTACTTATAATCAAAGATTTGAAACAATAAAATAAAAAAAAATTCAAAAAGTTTTAAAATGATGGCAGCATTAATATACCCTAGAGAAAAAAATTATTAAATGGAATTAAAAAAGAAGTCTAATAAATAGAAAAATATAAAAACAAATATAGAGCTATTAGAAAATGAGTTCCAAAAAAAAAAAAAAACAAAAAAACAAAACGGCATAAAAACCAATATGTTGGTCTTTCTTGTAAAAACATGCGTATGAAGAACAACGTAATGATGATGACGACATGCAAGGGTTTAAGTGTGATTTCTTTTATCAAATTAGGTTTGGTTAACAATTTTTTTTTTTTACTGTTTGTTTGTATCTATAGGTTTTAAGTTGAAATAAAATGGAGGAATATTACACCTCTGTTTGGAATTTTTTTGGAACCATCTAGTTAGTTTGGTTCCTTCAAATGTAGAAATTAACGATGAAAATACGGATCGGATCGAGATAGAGGTTATTTTCCACCCCTACTCAACTAGTCTTGGAGTAGAAAACATGTCTATTTGTAATGTTTTATTTTGGAATTTTAGCTTTTTAATTTCAACCATATATGGAATTAGAATCTTTCCGTTATTTGTTAATTATAGAATAATTAAGTTATATTGATTTTACATAACAGACGAGCTATGGATTTAGTTGTTGGTTTCTAAAATCTTTAAATTATATATCTTTAGATTCATTTTAAATGTACGTGTGCATGGACACGTCTAAATTGAATGCAGGATAGGATCTATACATTTGGAATCTTTAAACTATATATTTGATAGTGTTTGTTTAATTAGAATCTTTGAACTATGTTTGGAATGATTTTAAATGTTATTTTTTATCATTAAGTGAGTGACAATATATGTATGAGTGCTTGTACATGACTGCATGCGTATTAAATAGAAATGATTATCTATGTGATTGATCCAAGTTGTTCAAGACTGTGAGTACGAACATTTGACAAGCTATATGTCTTTTTTACATACAACCAAAACTACTTGAAATGAAAAACAACATTTAATATTTAAGCTTGTAGCTAAAATATTCTTGCAATGTATGTTAGTGTGGTTCAAATGTAATAAGGGAATTTACATCTATTGATTGTATTCGAAAATTGGTTATATTTGGCTATATTTCATGTTATATTATAGGCATTAAAAGTGTTTATTTATGCATATACCAAAGTTGTAGTAAAAAGGACCTAATTAAATTTATCATAGTAGCATAACTTGTGTGATGGTTTATGGCAAGAGACTACAATATATAGATTGAGACCTATAAGTTTAATTATTTTGTGTAAAAACACAATGATTCCATTAAATTTGTCATCACCCCTCACACAAAAAACAAAATAAAGATAAAAAAAATAAAGAAGATAAAAAAATAATAAAAAAAGAAAGAAATGGGTTTGGGAATTTGGGGCTCTCAATGGACCACGGGAATGATATTGCACTACTTTATATGCTTGTAAACCTTTGTAATTTGCCTAGAACGACACAAATTAAAATGATTCAAACGAGTACTAAGAAAACTTCAACATTTCTTTCTAACACCACATGATTAATGGTATAGTTTGATGAAAGTATTGTTTTACCCTACATTGAGAAAAATAAATTTACATCCACTATAAAAGTTCATGAAATGTTTTTCTTATGGTGTAGGTATTGATGAAAATGTTGAAGATGTTGATGTTGGTCTAGTTACTCATGTGCTTGCCATAAGTGTCCTTAAAGGAATGAAGAATGTGTTATATTTTTAATGAATGAGTACGAGTTTGTGTATGAATGTTTAAGTTTTATGAATGTTCTTATGAATATTAGATGTAAGAATGTTGAAATTTTGAATGTTAGGAATTAATGTTTAATAGCCGAGTATGAACAACATATTGAGGTTATTTATAAATATTGAATGATGATAAAAGATGTTGTTAGAATTTAGGAATGAATGGTGGTTATATTATTGATGATAAGTTTTAGTTGATATATTTAATGATGAATGAGATTATATTAAGAACAAGATTCAAGGAAATGAGAGGATATAGGTTTTAATAGCATCTTATCCGTTCGTGACCCTTTTGGTAAAACGTTTCAAACAATTGATGTTATAGCTTCGTATGAGAGAAAAATAGATCCAATAGACCTTTTTTGGAAAAAAAATGTTATGATTTTTTTAATAGATAAGGTTTGAATATTTGAGGTTTGATGGCACACATAAGTTCAAGGCTAGGCAACAACATCAACAAGTAAATGGTTTCTTGCTTTATATATATATATATATTATAGAGCCGAGTTAAGGTATTTAATATTATACGTGTAATGATATTTGAGTTTTTTATTGATTTAAATGTTATAATGATGATTATGTGATAGAATACTAAGGTTGAACGAACGAATTATTGAATAATTGTTGTCGTTGGGTTAAAAATAGGATTAGATCTAGTGAACCAATGATGCTTGATTATGTGTGTTGGAGATTGATAAGTGATTCGGTTTGTGATTATGGGATCAAACCTAAATTTCTTAAATCGATGTATGAGGTGACTCTAATTTTAAGGGAGGTGATGGAATCGAGAGATATAATTATGAATTATCACTACAAGAAAGATATGTTTTAGCGACGGTCAAAAAATCATTGCTAAAGACAAATATTAGCAACGATTTTACCGACTTTAGCAACGATCTAAAAAATGATTATAAATATTAAACTTTGCGATCGTTTTTTAACGATGGCCTACGGAATCCGTTGCTAATGTTAAAGGCCAACCATTTTAGCGACAGTTTCAATTTATAAGAAACCGTTCCAAATTTAGCAACGGTTTATATCATCGCTAAATCGTTGCTAAATGTTAT
Source organism: Dovyalis caffra (assembly GCA_963924115.1). NCBI lineage: Eukaryota > Viridiplantae > Streptophyta > Magnoliopsida > Malpighiales > Salicaceae > Dovyalis > Dovyalis caffra. The sequence goes on along the minus strand of CAWUPB010000858.1, from coordinate 2,767,858 downwards.
TTAATATTTTTTATAAAAAAACCGTTGCTAAATAAAATACAATTTAGCATATATATATATATATATATATATATATATATATATATATATATATATATGTACACGGATGAATTGAGGCTATTAATGGATTAGGTTTAAATTATGTTTTTTTTTATATATAGTTTTAATCTAAAGATGATTATAACCATTTTAGGTTTATGTTTAATTTGAGAATGGAAATGAAATATTTTAGATTATGTCACATGTTGTGAAAAATTTAATAGTATTAAATGTCAAATCTTACGAGGCTTTGAACTTTAAACCAAATAGGGACTTTCGTTATGTATCGTCGAGAGAGGTCTAGGGTAGAGGACACGGTGCATTGCCTTGTCTCCTTAGGTATGAGACATTATAGTAGCACTATCGACTCTCTATTAGGCCACATGCCTTACAACAAGCCTTCGACCAACTTAATTCTCAAAATCACTTGACTAATTAATTTCATTCTAAAGAAAAAGACACTTAGATAAGCATAGACTCATAATATAGTAAGACGAGGCATTGGCATTCAACATGTATACGATATAGCCTATCTCATTTCGAATTCTATATAGACTAGTGATTTAGGTTTCCTAGTTTCTCCAATACTAGGTGATGACTCATTTCTATTATCATATTTTCCAAGCATTCATTAGGTCCCTAGTATCATGCTCGTGATAGAAAGTGGAAACGTTGTATGATAAAGACATAATTTATACATTTATTCTTTATTCACTTCATCTATTTTTCATGTTTTATATCTTATTATGCTCATTTATGTTCAAATTAATGAACGGGGCCTTAGTTTGAAATTTTTAAGAAAATATGCTTTAAAGTGAAATTCCTAACATCTTGGTACAAATAACCTTTCGGGTGTTATGCGAGTTTCAAGTATGGAAGACGAATCTAGAAATAAAAGTGGTCTTCGAGAAAACTTGTAGAAGACATCTTAAATATTCCATAAAGGTCTAGTATGAGGAAATCTAAGGTCATTTGGTCCATGCGGAATTGATGTAAAGTTAAAGTCGGAAGCTAGAAAAATCTTGACACAAAACTCAAGCTTAAAAAATGTAATTTAGGCTACTAATGGCTAAATTAAGTGATTAAATAGCCCAAATCCAAAATGCAAAATTCAGGGATAGAACTTTCATGAAGAAACCAAGTCTAAAAAAAGTTATTTTCTACTTCTAATTTTGGCCACAAGTTGATATACTCGATTATGTTTCTTATTCTATTAAGGAAACTTTGTGATTTTAGAAATCTAAAATTAAGGAAAGATTTGAAGAATTATGGACTATGATTTTAAGTCAATTATGCATCCTAAATTAGGTATAATGAGGTTTCTTTCTAGCTAGGTTAAAGATATGTTTTTTTTTTTTGGATAGAATTTTGGTATAACATATTTTTATTTTTTGGAGTCTTCATCAATACATGTGGCTATGGTTCTTGTTTATAATTCAAGAGGATTTTGGAGCCCAACTTCATGTCAATGGTGTAGTTAGTTATTAGTAATGTTGTTCTTATCCTTGTTTCTTATTGGAATTAGGTAAGTTATTTTGTATTATTGGTTTATGATTTTTACTTAAATGATTTAGTTAAGGATCTGCTAAGTTATTTGGCTTGAAATTAATATGTTAGATTTAGAGATTGTGATATGTAATTATCCTATTTCTAATCAATAAGTAACAAATGGTAATAGATGATTATGGGTAAGTTTTCATTACGTCATTGTGAATCACATACCCTAAGCTAAATGATTCAAATTGTGTGATTCGTTGCTTAGATTGATATGTTCTTCCTCCTTTTTAAGGTCGCCTTGAATTAAACATAGTGAGCTTACTTGAGGTCGTTCAAAGGTTAGACTTTAATTGAAGAGCTCATTTCAGTAGTGATAATCTAAGGGAAAAATCAAGCAACAAAGTTAGTTGTTGCCTAGGATCAATAACTCCATTAAACGAGCATAGAATAACTTTATGATTATTTATGTCCATTGCATGTGTAGGTGGAATTTTAACCAAGAATTAGAGTTCTTTAATAAGATCAAGTTAGAGAAAAAGAAATATGTGATCTTATTGAAATATTATTATGGGTTTTTTACATATAGTTTCTTTGTAAGACAAGAATTGTGTATATTTCCCAAGGGTTGTGTCTATTTACAATTTATATTTATTTTAAAAAAATTTATCTCGTTGGTCAAGAGTCGTAATATAATAGAATTGTGTCTACTAATCAAGAGTTGCAATTAATATACACATCTATTTGAATGATTGTGTGTTGTCTATAGAAGTGATGAGTGTCCGGTTAACGAAAATTAAAATTAATTCCAATAATACTTCTTAAATATAAACACAAAAAATTTTATTCTATTACCAAAAGTCCTATGTGATTCTCCGAGTACATAATAATTCTATTGAAAATTTATGCAAGTCCTACATTATATACTTTCTTAATTGCTCCCTTTACATGAAATGAAAAATAGTAACACCAAAAGTTAATGATTAACATATTTTGTGACAATGTGTGCGAGTGCACGCACATGCTTGCATGAACTTAGGTGTATGTAAACAATTTGTAATAAGGGAAAGTGTCATGCTTCATTATTTATTAGGTTTTGATGATACCAATTACTCTAAGTGAGTACCAATAATGTTGTGTTACTCATTGTTGCATATTATGAACCTTTTATGATATAAATCAAATATTTTTATTATTATGAATTATTGATTCTTGAAACACATATTTAAGCTCTAGGCACTGAAGATAGCATCACAAGAATGCAAGTCCTTAGTTTCTACATAATGTGAATAAAATTTATTACTCCATAACCACTTTTAAGTTTTCACTTGCATTGGCATATAGGAACATTAGCGAGTAGGAATTGGTTTCACATTAAAATGGCGAGCATAAGATTTAGTCTATAGCTTCAAAGAAGTGCTAAATTATAACCGAGTGGATAATCTTTTGCTGCAGGTTTGTTTGCTTTCCTTTTCCATTATTGGACATTCGATCTAACGTCCAGGTGGAATCATGCATCAAGAATGTCTTTAGATACATTGAACTTAACATAAATGTTAATGAGAAAATCACAGGAGAAAAATATGATTATTCTTTCGGAAGAGAAAATTTTAATGTTTTGTAGCTTAATTTCCTATAATTTAGAATCATTACGAAAGAGATGGTAAGGAATTCGTACAAATTTCAAATTTGAAACCTACATGTGAAGTTGAAGTTGGAGGTTAAACGTTAAAACTTCCACTCTCTTTTGTGTTTTTTTTTTTTTTAAGGCTAAAAAGAAATATGTAAGATTTCTTTTCCTTTTGAATAATAATTCAACAAGTTATTTTTAATAAGACATTATATGAATTCATCAACCTCAAGAGTTGATTGGGTGGCAATAGACTCTTATCTTACTAGGTGATTTGGTGGCAATAGATTTTGCAAACACCGACTCTATCTATAGGGTTCTATCCATGTAAAATTAACAATAATAATAATTAAAAAAGCATTACAAAACCAATGGATATCTTTCTTATTCTTCTATGACAAAGAAATACCAAAAAGCACAATCTCATCATGAGAAATAAAAAAATTAAGATGACAAAACACAATACAACAATAACTTTTTATTTTTGAGATAAGTTGTATATGGAATAAGAAATTTTATAATACTCAAATAATAACTAATGTCATGTACGGTAGTTATTCCGTTGATCCATTTTGAGGAGAGATAGACACAAAAAAGAGAAAAAATTACATCCCGATACACTCAAAATGATAAGAAGATTTTTTATGTTTATTTAATTTTTTTAATTTTCTCTCTCATGTTTCTCTTCTCTTTTTTTGTGTTTATATCTCTCTTTAAAATGAGTCAGTAAAATAATTATTATACATGTCACTTAATTGCTCCTTTAATATTATAAAATTTCTTATACGGAATCTTCTAGAGATTACATTTCAACCAAATCTCTTTCCTTTGCGTTCACTTTACTTGCTAATGACATCATTAATTATTTTCTGTTTAAAGCTTGGAAAATTGTTAATAGACCCAATAAGCAATCTGATTTTGAAATTCTATGCGCTAATGCAAAACAAGACAAGAAATCCAATGGCCAGGGGATATAAAGAAACCATAACCGATAAAACCACACATAGAAAGGGACAAAAAAACTTGTCGACGCGTAAAAAGGGCCAAAACCACATATAGAATGGGACAGAAAGGCATGCATATTCCCTAGGCTAACAATCCCAGCCAAGAAACAAGAAAATCACGCAGAAAAAGAAACAAAAACCATATATAGAAAGGGACAAAACCACACGTAGAAAGGGACAGAAAGACAGGTCCACACATAGAATGGTATGGAAAGGCATTTCATGGCATGTAAGGACACGTGGAAGCGTAAAAACCCTAACAAGAAGACGAAGTTGGCCTATATAATCCACCATATTCATTCTCCAAGATCACAACTCTAATTAGAAGGGCTGCCTTTTACAAAGAATGGAGAGAATAAGTGAAGTAGGAGATAGAGATGATGACGACGATGAGGACGAGAAACAAGCTCCTATGGTTTGTGCTTCCTTTTTGTTTCTGTGTCTTCCTTCTGTCTTCTTTGGTAGGGTTAGTAAAATTTTGTTTGCTCAGAGCTTGTTAGGTGGAAAATGAATCACGGTTGACTATAATGATTTGTTATCTTCAGGTTTGGAGCAGAAGAAAATGGGGAGCAAGTGCTCATCCAGTATTTCGCACCATGGCTCACTCTGGCTTGGATCAAGCACAGTATCTTCCTTCCTAGCTCAAACTGTCTTTGACAAAGAACAGGTATTGCATTCGGCTATTTTGAATTATCATGTTGTCAATTTCCTCAAGTTTTTGGGCCTACGTTTATTTTTCCTAATATGAAACCTTTTTTTTTTTTTTTTTTTTTTTTGTGTGGCTTGTGCTTAGCATCGCTTAAAAACATTTTCAAATTTGGGTTTTTAAAATTGATTTTCGGATGAATTTAATGAAAAATAATGAGTATAGAGGAAATTATTGAATTGGATACCAACTATTAATTAATATATCAGTGTTTTTTCTGGTATTAAATTGTTGCAGCTTATGATCTAAAAGTGAGGTTCCTGATGTTTGATTTAACTGCACAATATTATATCACTTCTCTTGCTGCCTCTTCCACATCCACATCCATGGCTGCAGAAGGTCTACAAGCTGGGGTGCTGAGCAGCCTGACTGTTCTTGGAAACGTGAGGGTGTTCCAATTGTTTATCTTTTTGCTTACGTGATCCTCAATAGTGGGAAACCCCCATTTCCCGTTCAACATATCGGTAAGCTCCTGGACTGACGGGATGACTAGATGCACAAATTCAAGGATGGCCGAAATCTGGTAACCCCCAACTCCCGTTCAACGGGCTTAATTACTACTAAAATTATAATAGAAGAAGCAGCGCTTGGTTATTTCTACGAAAAGAGTAGAAATTATACATTGTATAGACATGAATACAATAGGCATCAAAAGAGTCAGTTTCTTACCAAATTGGAAGCAAATAAGGGCAAGGATGTGTAATCGGGATCTCAAGATTCTGTTTCTTATCAAGATGGACGGCATATTCGGTACTGGAAAAGAGAAAAATCTGTTTATATGTAATGCATAAATTTTGATTGTCAATGTGTACAAGGATGTTACTGCAGTAAATCCTTCTTCAAATAACCACATGTAACTTCTACTATGCTATCTGCAGTTCTTTAATTGTCTTCAGTTCAACCTCTACACATTACAAGATTCTCTTAAATCTTTATTAACATTAACAAAGAACAAAAAAATTTAGAGAACAATAAGAAAGAAAAACAAACTATTAGAAGTTTGATTGATTTCGTATATCCTCATTTGCTTATCATTATCTCCACTCTCTTCTTCTTCTTCACCAACTCTTTTGGTGAACGAATATGAGGGATTATGTTGGCCAGTTTCATTTTCTTATTTGGGTTTTCTAATAGCACATGTCCTGCTTTATCTTCTGATTTGAGTTTTTCAAATAGCATGTGTGCTTACAAAAACCTGTCCTTCTCTTCCTGTATGTGTGTGGGACTGCAAACTAAGAAAATAGAGAAATTTGCTTGCTATGTGTCTTGCCTTTTCACTTTATCTGGGTTTTCTAATAGCACGTCTCCGCGCATACCAGAACCAGTGCTTTCTTTCCCTTTCTATGTGCGGGACTGCCAACCTAGAAATTATAGAAATTTGCTTTCTGTGGTTTTCTTATACTGCGTGATTTCTAGCGTTGGATAAGTGCAAGAGTAATAATTCCAACAGAGGGTTAGGGTCAATCCAATCTAACTATTATTTTCAAATCGATGATTTGGCTCCTTCCTAGTAGTAACTAAATAATGAAAAAAAAAAAACTTTATTAGGGTTAGGTCAAATTATTTAGATACTTTTTACAAAGAAAACCAACTGTTAAAAAAAAAAAAAAAAAAACCGGCTGAGGCAAAATTCAAAATCAATACGTTACTAATAACTTAAGGGTTCATTGGCAAGTACGAATAAGGTGGAGGTTAAAATCCAATCCCACAAGTCGTTCCAAATTTCTCTCATGTTATAATTTATTTAATCAGCTTAATATTTGCAATTATGAATTGGAATTCTTCCTTTAACTCCTAATATGAGTCAGTTTAGGATTCGATCCAATTCCACAAGTCTATATCTCAATAGGTTTTAATGGTTAGGATTTTATTTAATCAATTTAGTGGGTGGTTAGAATTTTTATTTTTAAATTTATAGATATTTTCTCTATAATAATAAATAAATAATACGATTAATTTTTAATGGGATGAAGAATATATAGTCTTCATCTATACAAGTTTTAGATAATAATTAAATAAAATAATTTGTAACATCCTCAACCTAGAAGCTAATAAGTTGAGAATATTACCATCGTTAGCCACATTCGAAGTGCAATGCATGTAAGCTAATAAGGCACTATGATCTTATTGTAACGTATATAAGAATATTTATGTGGTAAAAATCTTTTAATGACGTTCGGGTCCTATTTCTTATTTCAACTTCGCTATAAATATTTTGCGTTTATGTCGTGTTTATTTATCATGGTATTTTATTTTAATTTATTTCATTTTACATGTTTGCTAAATCTCTAATCATGTCAATATGCGAGTGGATAATTTAAAGTAATTATACTACTCGTTATGATATTATTATTTTATTATTACCGATTCGATTACACATCTTAACTATTTACATACACGATCGATTCTATGTCAACTAATTTGTGTAATGAGTTTACCGGAAGCCAAACCCTCATCCAAGCTATATGTGTCCGATGCCTCCCTCGGTAGTCAACTTCGCGGAGAAGTGAGTCGTAGCATCTTATTTATCTACACCACAAGGAACTGTATGAGCTACGACCCGGTAAGTTAACGTATACATGTAGTATACATACATATGTATGTATGCATAAAACACTACTATGTATAATGAATCCCTTTTTCTTATGTCATAAAACATTTTATAAACGATCCGAAAATTCTTTTTCGTCTTTGGACATGTCCCATTTAAGTACTTTAAGGTTTCCTTCACATATGTCTAGCGAACCGGACCCATCCACGAACACACCCTATTGAGCCTCTAAAAGTGCACGTCCGCACTTGCTCGGCCACCGAACCATTACCATTACCATATGGAATACCCATGAAGCCCATCCTCATAAAAATCCTCAAAGTCATGAAAATTCTCTTCTTTAAAATAATTCGATCACTATCGGAAATTCATAGCATAAAATACGTTTCCATGACTTAAAACATCATTCATGAGCTTTGGCATGCATACGCATTGTGAATGACAATGCATGCGAACAATGATACCCAAGTGCATGCCCTAAATCATCATGTAACCATGTTATGAAAACACATAACACATATAAAATCGGGGAGCATAACGAGCATAGATAACATCAACCCATATCAAGCAACGCAACCAACATTGGCTCATCGGTGACCATAACCACATTTCTCATCACCAATCACAACTCAAGCATAACCATCATTCATTATTCATTGCATTCCACACATTATTAGGAAGAAATTACAATCATAATATAAAAGTAAATAATTACATTTCATTTTCGTTTCATTAACTTACTATACATTTTAACATTTCTAAATTATTTTTCTTAGGTTGCTAACTACCTTTTTGAATCTAGCCTTTACAAAATTAGGTATTAATCCATGTTCTAACTTAATTAAGTACTATTTCATTAATTAGTTGGTCCAATTTCGGTTTAGGCCTAAAGTCCAATTTTTCCTAAATCAATTTTTTTTTAGATTTTCATGAAAACTTTTTTTCTAAATCATCTCTTTACCTTATTTTACACTTGAATGAATTAATTTAGGGTTTGGAACTTACTTTAAACTTCCCAAAATTTCTCATTTAGGCCGGATATTTCACCATTTAAATTCCTAAGATTTTCTTCTCATTTAGCCTTACCATTTTAACACGAAGTAGCCTAGATATGTAAAACTATAAGAATTAATTTAATTGAAATTTGGGACCCGAAATCTGGTCCAAACCCGTATTGGGCCTTAATGGGCTGAAATTGGGCCCAATCCCATAAAACCCATTTTCTTCAACTTTTGACAAATTTTTCACTTCAAATCATCAAAATATACTTATTTAAGTGTATATGACTCACCAAACCATAATAGGATTGCTTGGAATTCCAATCTTAAATTTCTTTAGTTTAGGCCGAATGTAATTTCTACCCATTGGTGGATTTTTCTTCAATTAAAGTGAAAATTTTCATTTATAAACATTAATTCATGCTGAAATAAGTCATAATCAAGTGTCAAAGTACCAATTAAATGAAAGAATTCGAAACCCCCAAATTTGGTTCATCAAGAACCCTAACCCTATTTTTTTCTTAATTGAACAATTAAATCCAATCAAGCAATTAAACAAGAAATTGACACGAAATTAAGCATTCTTGTGGTGTAGGTAAGGTTAAATTACTTTTTTGAGGTCGAATTAGACTCTAAAAAGGTAGATTGGTGAAGGATTTTCCTTCCTCCTCTTTTCCTCTAAATTTTTGAATTTGATCTTCAAATTGTTTCTTTGAGATTTTCGGCTTCCCATTTAAAATTCAAGCTTATTCCATTTATTAGAGGTGGATAGAATTTATTAAAAAAAATTTTAGTGATTTTTAGGTGAAAATTTTGTAAGAGTTTCCTCTGTGTTTTTCAATTTTTCCTCTCCTTTTTATTTTTCCAGCACCCCTATTTATATTAAATTTTGTGGAATCATTAACTCATCCCCACGCTTAATGTGGGAAAATCCTATCCCTTAATTTAATTTTTAATCATTCATTTGCATTTGTCCTAATTTTTATCCATTTATTCACCTTTTTATTTAACCCTTCCACCTTTTTTATTTTTGGCCATAATTTTTATTGGAAGTTTGAATTAATTAATTCTCTAGGTCGCCCAAATTTGGGAGGAAAATGATAAATTTTGGTTCTCCAAGCTTCTAGACTTTTCCATAGCCCATTTTTTTTAAGTCCCTTTTTTATGCAAAAACTCACTTCTAATCCTTCATTTTTTTTAGGACTAATATTTAACCCTTAACATTCTCACATAATTTAATTTGGATTATTAGAATTTTAAGTTTATGCAATCGAGTCCCTAATTTTATGCAATTTAGTCCATGCTTTTAAAATTCCATTGTATACTTTTTAAAAATAAATTTTATTTCTATAATAAATTCAAAAATTCATTAGGGAGTTTGATCTAAATTTTCATAATTTGTTTTTCCTAATTTGAGCCTTCAATTTATTTATTTAGTGTGAAAATGACACTATTTCCTAAAACAAATAATCCCTATACCTACTAAAATTAATTTAAATTTTCTAGGCACTCTCACACATCCTATATGATTATTCTATGCTCTTTAAAAAAAAAATTTCATACTGTTAAGGTGCCTAATTAAATTCTTTACCTCTAAAAACACTATGCCTACACTTAGAAAATTCAATGAAATATTCACCATATGTAGAAAATTCATAAAATCATATAAAATAATCTAACACCCTTCTAAAATAATCATATAAAATTATTCTAAAAAAAAAATTATACACAAACAACATGCTTTAATTAATTTTCTCATGCAATAACTACTACTTATGTACCGAAAAATCACTAAAATATTCTTTAAGCATGAAAAACTATTTTGACCCTTCTAAATATTCTTTTAAGTTTCTAGTAATTATTTTGCATTCTCAAAAATATTTATTTATTTATTTTCACAAGGTTTTAATATTAAACTTTTATTACATTTCTATTTAGCGAGTACCGGGAATTACATAATTAGTTGTAAAATAAAAAAGATGTTCAAAATTTTTTGAAATGATAGCAGCATTAACATACCCTAGAGAGCATAAAAAGCTAAAAAAAAAAAAAAAGAATCATCATTTTATTAATTTGAACTAAAAGAGAAGTTAAATAAAATAGAAAAAATATAAAAACAAATAGAGAGCTATTAGAAAATGAATTAAAAAACAAAAAACAAAATGGCCTAACAACCAGTAAGTTGGTCTTTTTGATAAAAACTTGTGACATGAGAGATCCCTAAATGAGAAGAAGAGAAAGAGACTCGAAGAGTTTTATCTAAAGCCAAAATTGTCAGCTTTACAATTATGCGTATGAAGAACAACACGATGATGATGATGACAACATGCAAGGGTTTAAGTGTGGCTTCTTTCATCAAATTAGGTTTGGTTACCAATCTTTTTTTTTTTTTTAACTCTTTGCTGTATCTATAGGTTTTAGCGTTAAAGAAAATGGAGGAATCATGCACCTCTACTTGGAATTTTTGTGGAACCATCTAGTTAGTTTGGTTCCATCAAATGTAGAAATTAACGATGAAAGTACGAATCAAGACTGAGGTAATTTCCACCCCAACTGAACTAGTCTTAGGAGCTGTAAACATGTATATTTGTAATGTTTTGTTTTGGAATTTTAGCTTTTTAATTTTAACCATATATGGAATTCGAATCTTTCTATTACGTGTTAATTCTAGAATAATTAAGTTATATTGATTTTAAATAACTCACACGCTATAGATTTAGTTGTTTGGTTTTTAAAACCTTTAAATTATATATGTTTAGAATCATTTTAAATGTACATGCACATGGACACATCTAAATTGAATGTAGGATATAATCTATATAGATTCTCTAACATTTTTAGAAATGATAGATTTAATTTGTTCATACATACAAACATACATACATATATATATTGATTTTAAAGGTACATGTACATGGGCATATACATGGACACGTCTAAATTGAATGTAGGATAGGATCTGTATAGATGTTCAAACATTTTTGGAAATGATAGATTTAGTTGGTTTATATATACATAAGCAACACTTGAATCTTTAAACTATATATTTGATAGTGTTTGTTTAATTAGAATCTTTAACCTATGTTTAGAATTATTTTAAATGTTATTTTTTATCGTTAAGTGAGTGACAATATATGTATGAGTGCTTGTACATGAGTGCATGTGTATTAAATAGAAATGATGATCTATATGATTGATTCAACTTGTTCAAGAACGTGAGTATGGGCATCTGACAAGCTATATGTCCTTATAATTTTTGCATGCAGCCAAAACTACTTGAAAGAAAAAACAACATTTAATATTTAAGCTTGTAGCTAAAATATCCTTGCAACTTATGTTCATGTGATTCAAATGTAATAAGGGAATTTACATTTATTGATTGTATTTGAAAATTGGTTATATTTGGCTACCTTTCATGTTATATTATATGCACTAAAAGTGTTTATTTATGCATATGCCAAAGTTGCAATAAAAAGGACCTAATTAAATTTATCATAGTAGCCTAACTTGTGTGGTTATATGTGATGGTTTGTTGCAAAAGACTACAATACATGGATTAAGACCTAAAAGTTTAATTATTTTGCACAAAAGCACATTGATTCCATTAAATTTGTCATCACTCCTCACAAAAAAATAAAATAAAATAAACCAAAGATAGAAAAATAGAGAAGATAAAAAAAATAATAAAAGAAATAAAAAAAGAAGTGGGCTTGGGCAACTGGGGCTCTCGATGGACCGTAAGAATGATATTGCACTATTTTATACGATGTAACCTTTGCAATTTGCCTAGCATTGCACAAATTAAAATGATTCCAAAGAGTACTAAGACGAGCTTCGGTATTTCTTATTAACACCACATGATTTATGGTATAGTTTGATTAAAGTATTTTTTTATCTTGTGTAGAGAAAAATAAATTTACATGTACTATAAAAGTTCATGAAATGTTTATCTTATGGTGTAGATATTGATGTACATGTTAGGGATGTTGATGTTACTTTTGATTTCTAGTTACTCATGTGCTTGCCATAAGTGTTCTTAAAGGAATGAAGAATGTGTTATATTTTAATGAATGAGTATGACTTGCTGTATAAATGTTTAAGGTTTATGAATTTTCTTATGAATTTTAGATGTAAGAATGTTGAATTTTTGAATGTTGGGAATTATTATTTAGTAATCGAGTATGAATGATATATTGAGGTTATTTATAAATATTGAATGATAATAAATGATGTTAGAATTTAGGAATGAATGGTGGTTATATTATTGATGATAAGTTTTAGTTGATATATTTGATGATGAATGAGATTATATTAAGAACAAGGCTTAAAGAAATGAAAGGATATAGGTTTTAATAGCGTCTTGTCTAACTATGACCTTTCGGGTAAGTTGTCTCAAACGACAAGTGTTATAGCTTGGTACGAGAGAAAATAGATCCAATATACCTATTTAGGAAATAAGCTTATTGATTCTTTTTTTTTTTTTAATAGATAAGGATTGAATATTTGAGGTTTGATAAAACTTAAGTTCAAGGCTTGTTAACAACATCAATAAGTAAATGGTTTCTTACTTTATATACATTGTAGAGCCGAGTTAAGGTATGTATATAATATGTATAATGATATTTGAGTCATTTATTGATTTAAATGTTGTAATGATCGCTATGTGATAGGATCTTAGAATTTGAACCACTAGTAAATGATGATGTGATGGAATACTAAGGTTGAACAAATGACTTGTTGAATAATTGTTGTTGTTGAGTTAAAACTAGGATTAGATCTAGTGAACCAATGATGTTTGTTTGTGTGTGTTTGAGATTGATAAGTGATTAGGTTTGTGATTGTGGGATAAAACTTAAATTGTTTAAATCGATGTATGAGGTGACTCTACTTTTGAGAGAAGTGATGGAATTGAGTGATATAATTATGAATTCTATGTTGTTAATTGGTAAAACTATTTTGAGTATTGATTTAGTGGATTTGAGTATACAAAATTTTACTATAATTTTTGAGATCGATTGTTTGTCAATGTTTGGTGCTATAATTGATTATCTTCAAAAGAAGGTGACTTTTCAACCACCTAATGAAAAACCATTTGAAATTAAGGTCGGTAGTAAAGTAAAGTCAATTTCCACCATTTTATCATTGAAAGCATGGAAGATGGTGAAAGATGGTTCTATTTGATACTTACTCAATCTTGAAGATACTAAGAAAGAACTAAAGGTAGAAGCTATAGATATTGAAGTGAGGAAGGAATTTCTTGATATTTGGTCAAAAAATTTTTGGGTTTACCACTAAAGAGATAAGTAAAGTTCTAGATAGAGCTCGAACCTAGAACTACTCGATTTATAAAGCTCCTTATATAATGACACCGACTAAATTAAAAAAATAATAATGATGAATTACAAGTGTTATTAGATAAAGGGTTTATCAACCCTCGTTGTTCTTCTTGGAGAGCCATAGTGTTGTTTGTAAAGAAAAAGGAAGAGATTTTGAGGTTATGTATCGACTATAAGGGTTTGAATCGAATTACTATTAAGAATAATTTTTCACTTGCACACATTGATAATTTATTTGATTAGTTAAAAAAGGCTTTAGTATTCTCTAAGATTAATTCATAATCGAGTATTATCAATTAGGAATCGAGAGAAGAATGGTGTGAAAAAGAAAAAATTTAGGACTAGGTATGGACATTATGAGTTTTTAGTGATATCGTTTGGTTTGACCAATGCTCTTGTAGTTTTAATTCAATTGATGAATAAAGTATTCCATGAATATGTGAATAGCTTCATTATTATTTTTATTGATGATATTTTAATTTATTTCAAGAGTAAGAAAGATCATGTAAAGAATTTGGAGATAGTTTTACAAACATTGACAAAGCACAAACTATATGCAAAGTTTAAGAAATATGCATTTTTGCTAGATTAAGTAGTATTTTTTGGTCATGTGGTGAAAAAGAATTGGATAGGGTAGATTTGAGTAAGATTAAGGTGGTTCAACATTAAGGATAACCTAGAAATATATCGGAGGTTCGAAGCGTTTTATGAATGGTTGGGTACTATCGGAGATTTATGGAAGGCTTTTCAAAGTTGGTTACTTTATTAACAAAGCTAACTAAGAAAAGTACCGGATTCTAATGGGTAGATGAATATGAGGTAAGTTTTCAATAGTTAAAGATAAGGTTGAATACTTCACTTCTATTAGCTCCCCAACTAATGAGGGCAATTTCATTGCATACATAGATGCTTCTAAGATATGATTGAGAGTGGTATTAATTTAAGAGGGGAGGTTATAGATTAAGCCTTTAGATTGTTGAAAGACTATGAGAGGAATTACCTCATGCATAATTTGGAGCTAGTAGTAATGGTAGTTGCCATAAAAATTTAGAGAAACTATTTATATGGAGTGAGATATGACATTTATATCGACCACAAGTCTTAATTACTTCTTCAAATAAAATGACTTAAACATGAGGTAGAAAAGATGATTAGAGGTGTTGAAGAATTATGATCTTGCATTACATTTTCATCCAAGGCAAATTTAGTAACATATGCCTTAAGTAGAAAAACATAGGCATTAATTGCGAGTAGTGCGGACGGGTATTTTGTGGGACTAATAGAAGCTTAGTCTAAAGATAGTGCTTGAAAAAAGAAAATGTAGGCTACTAGCTTTGGTAATAAAATCAGATTTGAGGTCTAGAATCGGGAGTGGATAGTTAACTAATAATGAACTTGTTAGGGTCACAAAAGAAATAAAGGAAGGAAAAAGACTAGATTTTATAATTGATGAAGACTAGATAATAAGGTATCAAGATAGGTCAATACTAAAGGATAAGGATTTTAGAGAAGAAATTCTATGTGTGGCACATTTTATGCCTTATTCAAATGTTTGAGGTAGTACTAAGATGTATAATGATTTGAAATTGGTGTCTTAATTAAGAGAAATAAGGAAAGATATTGCAAAATATGTAACTAGATGCTTCACCTATCGGTAGGTAAAGGTCGAGCATCAACGACCATCGGGTTTGTTACAATCTTTAGTAATACTTGAATAGAAATGAAAGCAAAAAACTATTGATTTTATAGTGGAATTTTATAGTCAAAAAGGGGATCTAATGCCATAGAGGTCATCATAGATAAGTTAACAAAGTCTACTCACTTTTTATCACTGAAGATGACTTTTAGTATGACTCGGTATGTAAATTGCATATGAGGGAGTTAATAAGGTTATATGGAGTACCGGTATCTTTTGTATCTAATAGGGGTCCGAGTTTTCCATTAAACTTTTAAAGAGCTTGCATGAATTTGTAATACTCGGGATTTATTTTTTATACTTTGTGTGAATAGTGCATTGATTGATAAGCAAAAGATTTAGTAAATATAATTTAAGTAAACAATTTTCATACATGTATAACATAAGATTTAAAATTTAATTAGTGGCCTAAACATGCATCAATCTTTTAAATAAAAGGGGAAATTTTTGGCTTGGTGGATAAAACATTTTATTTTCCTTCATCCTTTCATTTGGGAGAGGGCTTGAATACTTAGATAGAAAGAGAGTAAGAGGGATAAAGTCAAAGGAGAGAAAGTAAGGGAGAGCTAAAATTTACCAATGGAGAAACTGAAATTTGCTAAGATGAAGCAAACTTGGTTGAAAGACGAGAAGAGGAGGTGAGGGGTTGTTTTGGCTAAAAAATTGGGCAAGGAGGAGAAAGGTGATTTTGGAGGCTTTAAGGTGATTCCATCCTCAATCAACCCTAAGATAAGTGTAACTTGAATTCACTAGAAGACTTAGGATGATTATGTGTTTAATTGGTGGAATTGTGTTCTTACTAGCATTTCAAATTATGCAATTGAATGATTTATGTTCAATCGATGTTTTTTTATGAAATTAATGATAGATTAAACATTATAATGATGATGGGCAAGTAATCTTACCTACACTATAAGTGGCTTAATGCTTTGAATGATTAATTATAGCTTTATTGTGAATTAGGAATTTAAGGGTTAATGTTTAAATTATATGATAGTTTGTGATTTGAGTCGGTGAATGAGCAAGCTGTATGATTGGTGATTTGATGGTCATGTTGGCTAATTGAATGGGAGAAGAATGAGCTTAATGAATGGATTCATTGGGATAAACCATTCAACCATGACTAGAAAGAATAGGGGAACATTGTGTTATAGGAAATTGATGCATCTAAGATGTTTGATGAAATGTGTAGACCATGTTTTAGCTTGAAAATAAAGATGAAATTGATGGAATTGAATGGCTAGCAAGGCTTGCTAGATTCGACCAAAATGGAAATTAGAGGGAAATGTGTGTGTTTATGTATAGTGGATTGAATGGTGTTTAAGTAAGATTAAATGGGGATGACTTAAGATTAATTATAAAGAAATCCATTTGATTGTTTAGTATAAGGCAATTCGGTTAAGTTCTAATTGTGAGGTATTATTGCATTAGATGGTTAAGCCATAGAATTTAGTGATTTTGAGCTTAGTAAGTTAAAGTTAGATGTATTGAAATGAAGAATTAGGTTGGCTTAATTAGGGAGTAGATAAACCCTTAACCCTAAGTAACCTAAACACTAGTCATATGAATTTTATAGAAGATTAGGCTTTCAAAGCAATAGGATGACTTGTATAGGCTTTCAAAGCAATAGGATGACTTGTATAGCTTGAAATGAAGAAAATCATTTTCAAGTTATTTCACATGCTAAAAGAGGAATATTTGAATTGTTTGCCTAATTTTTTCGGTTGTGATGGATTATGATGAGTATGTATGGTTATGAATAAATGCATGTCAAATAACTTGAAACTGATTTTATGTATGTTGTGTGTGGGCATGGCCATAGTTGGTCAACGAGTGAATTTTCTAAGGTTATGGTTTATATGAGAATTGGCAATGGAAACATATTATGACTTGTTGTTGGGCTTTTAGATTGTTTGAATAATAATTGATTGAGTCGTTATTGTGTATTTCATTGATGAAAAACTATGATGCCATATTTTGAAATCCTTTCAAACCTAAATATAGAGATAAAAGAGTGCATAATAGGAAGGGAAAACACCCACATGACCATATGTGTTGTGACACATGGCCGAAGCTAACCTAGAACAAGACACATAACTATGTGTCTTTGATTGCTTTATCATACACGGGAAAAAGCCTTAACTCTTAAATAATTAACTTGAATAGATTTGATACATGTTTTATTAGAGTTTTATTTCCTATAAAATTTGTAGCCTCTTTCTTATCTTTTTAATGAATTAAGTGTCGCATCAATTGGAGATCTATAACTTTTGTTATGTGCTAACTACTTCTGCCGACTCTACCTATCGACCAAGCTTAACATTCCAACTTTGTACTTGAATTCCTTAATCGGACCAACCTAATTTAGACTCGAAGCTCTACGTAATAATTATAGGTATGCCTCTTAAGTATTCCATGGTATTGGTCTTGTATAAATTGAAGTTTTAAACTCTAGATATTAATTAAATACCACGACCGATTTAGACTGCGATTAAAATTTAGATCAGTTTTCTAAACTAGAAAAACTTGGATTTGACCCACTTTGTCACTTTGGAAAGCTTGAGATGTCCTCTACAAAGTTTCTAAAGACTACTTTTTCCAAATCCAACTTTAAAGCATCGGGAGACCTACAGAAGCCTAGAAGGTCTAAGTTAATCTTGTTAAATTATTTAATTTTTAAGCAAGATTACTCTAAATTCCTAGTTTATTTCTTGAACATAAATATGAGCAGAGATTATTGTAATAAGGCATAAAACATAGCAAATAAAAAAAAATTTAAAGAGAATAAAGAAATGATATATTGTTTCTATCAATCCATGATATGTGATTTTTATTGATGAAAATTATGATGTCAATATATGTTGTATTCATTAATGAATGTACAAGTTTTCGAAATGTGTTGTCTTTGGTTGCATAATATGTAAGTTAAGGTTGATGGAGGATGGTTTAGCCTAGGTAGGCTTAATGGAGAATTCTGTAATTGTGTCTTATGATAAATTTGGCTAATGGCCATGGAATTGTTTGAGGTTGTTAAGACTTAATGGGTTTGAGCTAAGGAAAATAATTGAGGTAGTATGGATTATGTTCATTGTTGGCTTTATCTTGATGTTGAATGATTATATGCTTGGGGTTCCACATGAGGGATTCATCCATGTGTTATTTTAGGTATGTTCATGAATTATTGATGACATATTAGTTATGCTCGTGATTGTTTGAGGCTAGATAGTTTATGCCTCGTCATGTCATTTTAATTGTATTCATGGTTGGTTTAGGCTTAATGATATACGGTCTTGTCATGTCATGTGAAATTTTTCTAAGAATGGCTTAATACTATAGGATTCATGTTCATGTTTATGTTTTATATAGCATTATAATTGCATTCTCATCATGAAATTTTTTATACCATGATTTCAAGCATTCAAGAAAGGATATGTACCTTGGTTCTTATGAGGATATGGTTTTGTGAGGACATGACATGGCTAAGCATGTTCAAGATAGACAATGGAAATTATGAACCCTAATAAGCTTCATTAAATCAAACATGTCTAGGGCCTTTATGGCAAAAAGAGGGCTAAAACTATAAGAATTTAGTAGGATATGCCTGAAAGATAGAAATAAATTTCAAGGATGAAAAATGATGGCTTTCATCGCAATCATGCATAGTTACACTTATTGAGCTTTAGTTCAATTTGTTTTGTATAGAGGACATTTTGACTTTGTCATGTCATGTTGATTGTGTTCATAAATGGCTTGATAGCATATGGTTTATGTTCATGTATATGTTCCTTGTATTCTGATTACATTCATACCAACAAGTGTTTTATGTCATGATTTCAAACTTTCAAGTAATGACATGTACATAGTTTTATAAGGAGATAGATCATGGCTAGGCATGTCTAAGAGGGACAAAGAGGAGTGATAAGCCTTTTGTGAGGCATTGAATTGAACTTTCTTAAAGCTTTTATTGATTTTCATGATGATAGTTTTATAAAAGGGTTGAATTTATATACACTCAACCGGGTATACCGATACGAGAAAAAGGAATTTCAAGCATAAAAAATGACGATTTTAGTTGCATTTCATGCATGGTTACATTTACTAAGCTAGTTATCACTTGCTAGTTTTAATACAAGAATGAAAATAAAATGGCATAGGATGTTCACAAAAGGTTTAGGTTGTAAGCATTTTGTTAGCACTATATATAGTGTAGAGGACATAGTGCATTGCCTTATACTTTTAGGTGTGAGACAATATAGTAGCACTCTCGGCTCCCTACTCGAACCATAGGAATTAGAGCATAGGTATTAGGCTAAAGTTTACTATTGCTTTTCATCCCTAGAATGATTAACGATCAAATAGGGTGATATAGGTGTTAGAAGACATGTTAAAGGCTTATGTATTTGACTAGTGAAGTAGAAAAGAAAAATATTTACCATTGGTTAAATTTCCTTATAATAATAGTTACCAGGTGAGTATAGGAATGTCACCCCACGAGGAACTATATGGGAGGAGGTGTAAATCACCAACTCTTTGGGATAATATCGATGAGAGTAAATTATTAAGATCGGAGATAGTTTAGCCAAAAAATGAGGTGATATAGAAGATAAGGTTAAGAATGAAAATAAATATCTTAGAGTAGACAAAAGAACTATGCCAATCGGAGAAAAAAGGATTCGAAGTTTGAGGATGATGAGAATGTATTTTTTAAGGTAGCACCAATGAAAGGTATAATGAGATTCAAAGAAAGGAAAGTCGAGTTCTAGGTACATTGAGCTTTATCGGATTCTTGATAGAGTGGATGACCGAGCATATAGATTGGTTCTCCCTCCATCTATGTTTAGAGTCCATAACATCTTTCATGTATCGATGCTAAAGAAGTATGTGAATGACCCAAATCATGCATTAACGATAGAACCGATGGAGTTAACTTTAGTTTTGACCTATAAAAAAATGCCGATTGAAATTTTTAATTAAGAAATTAAGAAGCTAAGGAATAAATAGATTACCTTGGTGAAGATGCTGTAGAAAAATCATAGTGTGGAAGAAGATACATGAGAAAGAGAAGAAGAGATGAGGACTAAGTTTCCTAGATTTTTTTATGAGTAAATTTAGAGGAAAAAATGTTTTATAGGAAGTGAAGGATTGTAACACCTATGATTTTCTTTTTCATATTGTGTATGTGTATGCTTTGTGTGTGTATTTTTTTTTATAATATTTTTATTTAGATATGTGATTGTTTCTTCAATTATGGTGTTTTAGATATATATGCTTTAAAGGTTAAGGAAAAATGAGATAATTTGAGTATTTTAGATTTTTTTAAGTGAGGTGGACCATAGTAATGGATATTATGAGGCTTGAATGGAAGTGTAGAAATGAGATTGATAGGTAAAAAATAAAATAAAATTGGTTAGCCTAGTTTTTAAAAACCCAAACAACCTTCTTTCTCCCCCATTTTCCCTTATTTCGTCATTCTCTTCTCCTTCCTCTATCAAAGCATAACCCTCCCATTTCATCTCCATCATTCCTCACCCTTTTCTAAATCATTTCACCATAAAAAAAAAATTAGATTACGTTAGTTTTTTTATGACACAAGTTGAAAGTAAGCTAGACTAGAGCTTTCAAAATTATAGTTCTTAAGCTTGAGTACCACAAAGAAAGGTAAGGTTTTTGTGAATTAAACTTAAAATTGAGATGTCTATATGTGTTTATTGATGATTGTGGAATCAATTTATGATAGGGTTTGTTGTTTGTTGAAAAATTAAGATAGGCTAAGGTTAGGAATTGAATTGAATTTGAGGGTTTGATGATTAAACACTTAATTATGCTAATTGATGCTTGAAATGAGATAATGTTGGTGTGAAATTGATTATTAAACTATGGGTATAAGAAATTCCTAAGTTGGTTAAGATGATGGATTATAGAGACAAGTTGTGTGAGGATTTAATGGAAATGAAATTTGAGAAAATTATGATTTAAGTTATTGTAATTGATTAAATTATGATTAATTGTCTTATGTTAATGACTTATGAAGTTAATTTGGATTTAATTGACTTGATTTTATTGTATGGATTATTTTTTAGTATTTAATAGATCAAATTTAGGATTTTCTATATGTAAGGATATTGTCAATTTTAGGTTGGACTGAATTTTAAATATATGGTTAAGTGTTCTTGTGACGATGAATATAATTTTTGAAAAAGGTTGAAAATGAATAGTAAAATCTGAAATTTTGAAAGGTTAAAGATGATGAATAGTAAAATCTAAAATTTTGGATTTATTAGTTAAAAGGGTTTAATAATGAGTTTATTGATTGGAGATAAAGATTTATTATAGATTGTTTTAATGATAGGAATTAAATTGCTCGAAGATGATAATTGTTAAATTGCAAAGGAGCTAAGGCAAGTATGGTGCAACTCACCACAATGACTTTATGTGTTTGATTGGATTATTATGTGTGAATATGATTATATGACTAAATGTGTTATATGATGAAATGTATATGTGATTAAATATGCTATATAGAGGTATAAGTTTATGGTGTCTTTCTATATGCATTTATATCATAAACATTGATTTACATTATTATGGAATGCACTAAAGTCATGTAATGCATCAAGTCATATGCTTTGGCAAAGGGTTATGATTTTAAGGAAAAATGCATTGACTAAAGTATTGGATATTTGTAGGAAATTGATAATGGTCTTACTAATACGATATGGTTTTATAAAGGTTGTTGGTAGGACAATTGGTAATGGCCTTACTAACACTATATGATTTTATAAAGAATGCTTGGTAGGAGAATTGGTAATAAGCCTACTAATATTATATATTTTTGGTAAAGGGTATTGGTAGGGAGATCGGTAACGGCCCTACTAATACTATATGATTTTATAAAGGATATTGATAAAAGTACTAAGTATTGGTAGGCAAATCGATAATAACCCTAGTAATATCATATGGTTTTATAAAGGGTGTTGATAGAGTAAGCGGCAATGGCTTTACTAACACCACATGATTTATGGCATAGCTTGATGAAAGCATTGTTTTATCCAGCATTAAGAAAAATGAATTTACAAGCATTAGGAAAGTTCACAAAATGTTTCTCTTATGGTGTAGGTATTGATACAAATGTTAGGGATGTAGATGTTGCCCTTGGTGTCTAATTATTTATGTGCTTATATAGTTTCTCATGTAATTAGGATATTATTTCGTAGACTAATACATGTTTAGTTCACTAATAAAAAATTTAAATCTTAAGTTATACATCCATAGGAATCATTTAATTAAACTACATTTACTAAATGTTTCACTTATCAATTAATTCAGTATTCATACATAACATTTAGCAAACATCAATTTTACAAATCAAACATTTATCATCAATAACACAAGCATGTAAAATTAAAAGAAATCAAGAGAATAGGCTTTAAACAATTTCAATAAAGGAGCTAATTGGTGAAGAATAATAGAACAACCCTTGAAATTTTAAAAAACAAACCAAGGAAGAACCAAATTTTGCTTTATCCTAAATCCTAAAAACTCCCTATATTAATAAGCTTTTATTTTCTAGTAGCCTTCACAATGATTTCCCAACCCCCAAAAACCCTACCTTCCACAATGCTTCTCTTACCCTAAAAACCCTAGCCTTTATCACTCATATTTTAACCATACAAAATCTCCATCCTCCATCACCCATCATCCTACAAAAACATCTCAATCTCTATGTTCACCAATCACAAAATAATCTAGCCACGAGATATCCATCACCCTAGCCGAGAAAAAAAAAACTAAACAAAATGTAGAAAGGTACTATTCATCATCTCTTTAAAACATTGCAATCTCATATCCCAATAAAGGAAAAATTTAAAGAAAAATGAAATTCTACAAACAACCTTATAAGAGGTTGCCAACCCGAGCCATCCATGGGGTAGACCTATTTACCCATCAACATTCCTAATCAAATTAGCAATCACCTAATTCAAATTACCTCCAACCACCATCACTAAATCATCCATTCGCAACTAGTTAGGGAGTAAAAAAACCCCGATAAAAGGCTGTAATCAAAGAGATGTGGCCAAAGCCCAACATCCCAAACCACTAGAGAAGTGTCCTTTATCCTCATAGAAATTGTCGTTACCCGAAGTCGGAAAGGACTCCTAAAAAAATCTAAACAAAATCTAGTTTAAGATTTAGTTTTATTTATAGAATTATTTACAAGTTTGGAGTCATCACCTAGTATTGAAGGAACTAGGAACTTAAAATGGGCACTTGGTTTAGAGATTCTAGGATCAAGAATTGGTTACACTTTTGGAAAGATATTTAATCATCCAAAAATGTCATTTCCTAAGAAAGATACCACGTCTAGTTTAGTTTGAAATTCATCTCCTAAAATATTTGATTTTTTGTCAAATTATTTTTTAATTTTTTAAACTCCATTTTATTCTAAGTCAAATTAAGTTTTTGTTTTTTTTAGCATGGAATCGTATTGAAATGATCGTTGGACCCATTCGTCCGGAGACACATCATTTCAAACATCAAATCCACTTTAAGTCTCAACACAACCGAGTGTGTCGGAGAACACTTGTTTATTAAAAATGACTTTTTGACTAACAATAGTCCTTATCAAATATTAGACTTTGTTAAAAGTTTTATGATTTTTTAATTTTCTAATTTTCCTTTAATTTTCCTTTTTTCCTTTTTATTTTTTATTTGGTGTAAGATCGTCACCGGTCTCCAAAGAATTAAGAGACTTAACAATTCTCCATCTCACTAAGCCTAATTACTAAAAAAATAATTAAGCTACATTAATTAAAAAAATTAAAAAAATTAAATACTAAAATTTAAATTAATAATTGACATGCATAAAATAAATTCGAGGTTAAATTAAAATAATTACAAAATATTAAAATAAAAAATTTTAAACTAATATAAACTAACTAATATGCATAAATAAACTTAAAATTAGAATTACATTAACTAAAATAATTAAAGACGATTCAATACCTAAATTAATTACAAACATGCATAGTAAAAAAATATTTTATTTATTTATTATTATTATTCTTTATTTATTATATTTATTTATTTATTTATTTTATTATTTTTTTTTTTGAGAGAGGGAGAGGGGCTAGATTGTCCATCCCCTTTTTGTTATTTGTTTGTGGGAGAAAGGTGGGTTGGACGAGTCCGATCCACACAAAATGTTCTTTTTGTTTTTTAAAGAAAGGTTAGTCTTGTCTAACCCATTCATGAGCCCAACCCACATCACTTAAAAACTAAACCCATAAACACAAATCTATCTTTTTTCTTTCTAATTCATATCAAATCTTCCTTTTTTATTTTCCCCCTCTTTGTCTCTTGTTTTTCTTTCTTTTCTTCTTCTTCTTTTTCCCTTCTTTCTTAGGTCAAAGCTGTCATGGATGAACCAATGATGGTTCATCCATGGCTACTTCCTTTTTCTCTTTCTTCTTTCCTTCCTTTCCTTCCTTTCCTCTTTTCTTATTCTTTTCTTCTTTCTTGAATCCTCTTCGTTCTCCTCCTCATTCTTTTTTTTCCTTCTCCTTTCTTTTTATACTCGAATCTACCATAAATGAACTAGAATGGGTTCGTCCATGCTTCCCCTGTTCTTTCCTTTCCTCCTCTTCCCTTCTTCCTCTTCCTTCTCCAATCAAAACCCCTAAATTAATTTCTCAAAATTCTTCCCCAATTTGGCCAAACCTTACCCCTTTAATTTTTTTTTCAAATTTTCCTTTCAATTAAAACTAATTGACTTGATTTCCTTTGAGATTAAGTCAATTCAAAACTTTCAAGACTCAATTTTGAAAAACCCTCAATCCAATGTTTTTTGAAAAAAATTAAGAACCCTAAGTTTTAATTAAAATTAATTCAGCTTTAATTTAGAGTTTAAACCTCAAATTGAAACTACAATTGGCTTCAAATTGTGTTTAATATGTACTTCCTAAACTCAATTCCAAATAAAATTCAAAAAACCCCAAATTCCAAGTGCAAACCTAAATTCTATTAAAA
This sequence comes from Dovyalis caffra, assembly GCA_963924115.1. NCBI lineage: Eukaryota > Viridiplantae > Streptophyta > Magnoliopsida > Malpighiales > Salicaceae > Dovyalis > Dovyalis caffra. The sequence continues at coordinate 2,742,378 of CAWUPB010000858.1, read as the reverse complement.
CTAAAATTAAAGAGAAATTAAAGGGAATTACCTAAAAGAATTAGTGGCAATGGATGTGGATAGCAACTTTAATTCGAGAAAATTTAATTTCTCTTTTTTCAAATTTGCTCTTTTTTTTTACTATCGATTTCCTTTTTTTTTTTTTTTTATTACTAATCTTCTCTAATTTTTGGACTACTTCCCCCTCCCTTTGTTTATCAATCGGGAGCATATATATATATATATATATACACACACACACACACACACACACATACATACGAATTGCTTTGTTGGTTCCCCCACTACGATGGTGGGGGATTTTCTGTAGGATATGGGCATCAAGTTGAGGGTTGTATTGGACGGTGTTGTGGGCTATGGAAGTGGTAAGACTACTGGAAGTAAGGGAGGCTATAGGGTTGGGCTACGAAATTTACAACGGTTGAGGGTGCTATAGGTTAACTTGGATGGTGAGAGAAGCTCGTTGAAATTTGTAGCAATCGGGTGGTTGGCTTGATATTGTTGATCTGGAGGAGAAAAGTCTGTGTAGGAGCGAGTTAAGATTGGCGGGATGGCTATAACAGAGTAGGTTGCTGAGATTGTTAACGATAGAGAGGAGGTTGTAGGCTACAAATTGCAATAGTGAAGGCTACTGGAGATTGACTTGGGGAGTTGCTGTAACTTGGAGCTCAAGGTTGGAACTAGATTACTAAAAATGGATTACTACAACTTGGAAGACAAATTTAGTTCTAGGTGAAGGAGAATTACTGAAAATTTATACATGAGATGGAGGGAAAGTGTCCCTCCATCTTTGTTTTCTTTTTTATGTAAAGATTACAAATAATAAATAATTTTTTTCTTTTTTATCTATTTTCCTTAATTAGAATTTTACTTTTATTAAGCATGAACTAAAAGCAAAATAAGAACAAGCAAACATAAAATAAACTAAAAAAAATGAAAAAATGGATAAAAATTGGGGTATGATAGAAGTTATTCCCCTAAAAATCATGACAAAATCTTACAATAAATGGACCCTTAAAAAGAGGAACTCAATGCCCTTTGAAGTCGTAATAGGGTATTGGAACCCTAAATACCGCTACTTCACCTTTGGAAGTGTGGATTTATCACTCATACTTAAGGATTATGAGGCTTCACCAGTGCTTCCCTAAACAAATATGGTATACTTCTATGGTTTACCTAAGCAGTCACAATTCAACTTTGCTTGTTTGGTCATAATTGATATCGCGACTATAGAAAAGAAAACGACTAAAAAGGGTCGAGTCAAGGTTGGTTTTGGAATTTGTTATAGTCCAAATTAGAAAACTATCTAAATGACCATGATAGCACTATCAAACTGCAAATCTTGGCACTTGCCATACAAGGTTTGGTGTTATTATCATTGACTAAAGGCATGATCAACCTTGAAGCATTCAATGTATTCAAAATTATAGCATCACTAAAAATCAATCATATAGTTGCAATCTTGGTAGAAACACTCGATTATTGAACTTCTCTAGGAGGAAGGGTAATGGATATCCGAGGTTTTGTGTTCATCTTTTATTCATCCGGACCATAGGTTATGTGGTAATTAGGAAAGTCATTAGATTTTGTTGAGCACTTTTATCGGTATTCCAACTTGGAGAACTTTGCTGACCACCCTCTCATTGAGTGTGGCGGAACCACGAACATAAGAATGTTCCAGCCTAAAAAAGTCAAAATTCTATTGGAAGGCATATTATGCATTCTTCCATTTATATTTGGCCCTACTATAGTAGTTTTCCTTGGGTACCACTGATTGGAGAACTATATTTTGTTAGCTATTAAGATAGTTAGGGTTTGAACAATTCATCCCAAAGACTACAAGATTGGTAGAATATTATGAAGATTTTAGAACCTCTAAGAAACTTTTGGAAAAAGCTAAGACCACCTAGAGATAGAAAGGGATTGTTACCTCAGCAAGGAGAATGGATGGAAAGACCTCACCTGGTTACTCAAAATGGCAATTGACTAGGTTTAAAAGGAATTGAGTTCCTTCTTTCAAGGGTCCATCACATCTAGTGAATGAAATGATGGAATATGTTTGTTAACATAATGCCTAACATGAGCTCTATCATAAAGACCTAAATACTCAAATGATAGAGGTAAAAAAAAAAAAAGGAAGTTAGAAGAAAACCTTAAGGCTTGGGACCATATAGTGGATACCTTAGAAAGAAAGAAAAAAAAAAGCTTTGAGTCTAACTCGACAAGCCGAAGAGGCTCTAAGGTAATTATCGATGGATCATTAAATAATGGAAAGGAAGTATGATAGTATAACTGATTTCACATCCTTCCTATTGAGAAAAGAGAGCTTCAAGATAATATTGATGAGCTCAAAATCAGGAAATAAGGTCTAAAAAAAGGTAAAGTTGCTAATCAAGATTAGGTAGTAAATCAAGTTTAGATAATCCATCATTTGAACATTTATTGAGAGGAGCTAAAGAGGAAGGATGAAACCAACCAAGAAGAAATAAACAAGATTCAAGAAGAACATTTTTTGTCAATTTGTGTAATGGCTAGGGGAAATTAGTGCTTCGAGGAGAGATGTGTTCGAATGGGGATCCCAAACTATGGAATACCATTTATAGACTTAGAATGCCAAGAACCATGCAATGAGAATGTGCCCCATAATCAAGCACCTAGCCAACTAAGAGACTCTAACACTTCTATAAGAGGCTTAAGAATGTCATAGTCAATGCTGCTTCGTATTAGAGTTTAAGATTATGGTGAGAGTTAGAGTGGGGATTGACTATGTAATAGGGTTGTGTTGGCTTTTCTTTTATGCAAGTGACTCTAAGTCATACGTAGAATGTCTTGGAAGTTCAAATATCAATTTTTTCTTGAAGGATATAATAGGATAACTATAGTCTCTCTTTTTTTCAACTTAATATATTATGAGATAAATTATACTTTTTCTTTTTCAATGAAAATTGCCTCCAAATCGCATTTCGAATATGTGAAAAATTCTAAATTTCATTTTCTTCAATATCGCTTTCCATGGCTCGATTCTTGTAGTATGGCACAAGATTTTCAATTACTAAAATCCTAACAAAAATGAGGGTAGATATGTTTTTCGAATCTCTTAAAGTACCTATAGGGTTGTAGCCTCAATAAGTACTAAAATCCGATATGATCTATTATCGACATGAATTTTTTCACAATTTTAAAGTTTGCAACAAGCAAAATAATATACCCGACCCAGTTCATATCATACATGTATATTTATTATACATTCACCGTATATATCTCCTTTGAGTTATTTTTCAAACTTTAAATATAGGTTGCTCCATAAAAACTCAATTCTCTCCTCGAATCCACTACACCCAACTTAGGCATTACCAAATGAAGAATGAAGAAAGAGCATACTAAGAATCAACTCACTAATAGGAGCTCAATACCATGAAAGAGGAAATTGTCCGCTCGACTAGTCTATTAGAAATGACACTACTAGCACTATTAAGGTGGGGAAACACTTTAAACCAAAGTCAAGTTTAAGGGTGATATGCCATATGCTTTTCTAATGCCAAATTATAGCTTGGGCTTTCTACTATCCCACCCACTAATTTAAGAGCAATATCATTTCCTACCGATACCTTTTTCCCTACAAGGCCATTTGCTTATATAATGGGTTCATAAGTACCACATATACAAGGTGTGCCTATTGTAGACCTCACTAGTGAGTAGATCACCAAAGCTTTGATAATGAAAGTAAGTTGTCCGCCTTGGGAAAACACCTTGGGGCTATTGAGGGAGTTAATGTGTATGATCCGATGAGAGCTTATGAAATATGCATGATTCCTAATGTGATAATTCCAAAGAAGTTTCGAGTATTAAATTTCACTAAGTATATAGGCACTCAATGTCCAATAACTCATCAAAGAGTATACTATAACAAGATAGCTAAGGTGGTGCATGAGAAGTTGTTAATACATTTTTTCCATAAGATCCCGGGTGGATCTACTCAAAATTGATACATAAGGTTGGATGGCACCAAAATTAAGAAATAAAAGGATCTAATAGATGAATTTGTAAAATAATATAAGTTCAAAATGAAGGTTATTATAAAACGATCTAATAGGTAAGGTAGGGAAAAGGCCTAAAAAACCTTCAAGGAATATGGCTATAGGTGGGTGAGGTGGCGACTTAGATTCATCTCGTCACTAACTAAATAAAAGTTGATCACTATTTTTTAAAAATACTTTCATAACATCATACTCTGAGTATTTAATTTAGAACTCCTCCTTTAATTTCATTGACATCATCATCATTGGTGGGAGGATAGGACATATAATCAAAGTTGAGAAGTTTCTCAATGGTTCTAAGGAGAAAAGGAGTGATAACACCAAAAGAGAATGTAAGTTACAAGCCAAGATGACAATCAAAATTCAAGCAAATAGACCATGAGAGTTGAGGTTAGAAAACAAAATCACAATCAAAATGAAAAAGTCACTATGATAAGTCTAAAGAAAAAAATTCCCATGAATGTTAAGATGAATTGAAAGCCTAACCAATGGCTAAAGTGATAAAATCCAAGAGGCATTACCTAAAGAGATTTCTATCAACAATAAAGTGATCTTATATCATTACATCTTTAAACACCTTTTGAGCTTATATATCAATTTTTTTGTAAGTCTAAGTCATATCTTATATTATGTGCTTTTACAATCTTTTTCTCGATTAAGGACAATTTGCTTATGCTATTAAATTCTAGTCTTGAAATAAAAAGAAGAATGTTTGAAAAAATTGAAATGAAACATAAAAAAAAAAAAGACTAGTTAATGTGTTGTTTATCCCAACAACTCTCTTAAAGAAATTACATCATAGCATTTGAATGTTATATTTTTTATTCTTAATCAATCAACTTGAAAATCTTTATGAATGAAAGTTCTTTCATTACAACATCTCTTTATTTCTTTCAAATGATATGAATTGCACCTTAGAGAATCATTCAAGTTCATGGCTTAAGCCATGGAAACCAAAAGTCTATTCAATGATCTTTTTTCAAAAGATAACAAAAATTTTAAGACCAATTTGCAAATTAAGGAACAAACATTAAAAGATGAAATCTAAACATAAGCGAGTGATTGTGCCAAAGGAAGTGGCAAATGCATGATCTCAACATTACTTGGAGGCATGTCATGATCCAATCCGAAAGATAATAAGCAAAATTGAGAACATTTATAGGTAAGGCCAAAGACCGTGCTACTTTAATTGAGTTCAATAAATGGTCAACTAATGACATCATCATGTTAGTCGAAAGAACAAAGCCTAAATAATAAGCTTTTGGGTAGTCATAAAAAAAGCCAAAGCGATCAAACTAGGGATAAAAAATAGTCTTATAAGAGGATAATGACTCAACAAGAGTTTGACAAGTAATTGAAGTAATTGCAAATGAGTAAACTAGGGGTAAACCATAATAGATGGATGATTATCACCTTTAAAGGTTCAGAAAAGTCCAATCTACCTTAGTTGGTTGGAGAAAAATGAAAGACCTAAGTTTACAAAGAATAGAAATAAAGACCTAGGGGATAAGGACATTTTTGCAATACTTTAAGATATGGTTCAGTATAAAAGTCCACATAGCTAATACTCGAAGCACTCAAGGGAGAGTTGAATGTCAACAAAGCGGGGCGACTTTTATTTCTCATAAATAAGAAGCTAATCATTACAATCGAGTCTTGTTAATATATTTTAATAACGTCATCACAAATGAAAAAACCCGATAGTCATTCAAGCCAAAAAAAATGAAAAGTCACAAGATCATAAGGGGCTCACATTCCTCAAATCCTTTTAGGCAAGATTGCCTTACAATCATTTCTTATGTCCAAGCATGAATGCCTAATTTAGTTCATCATTTTAGGTAGGATTTCCTAGTGATCATTTCTTATTTCAAGAAAGGTTGCCTAATTTAGTTCATTATTTTAGGTAGGATTGCCTAATGATCATTTCTCATCTCAAACAAGGTTACCTAATTTAGTTCATTAGTTTAAGTAGGATCATCTAGCAATAATTATCTATTTTAGGTAGGATGCCTAACTTAGTTCATCATTTTAGGCAAGGTTTCCTAGTGATAATTCATATTTTAGATATGGTTGCCAAACATAGTTCATCATCTTAGGTAAATTTTTCTAGTGATAATTCTTATTGACTAATTTAGTTCATCGTTCTAGGCTAGGTCGTTTAGTGATAATTCTCTAGTTCAAGTAAGGCTACCTAACTTAGTTCATCATTTTAGACAAGGTTACATAGTGATAATTATCATTTCGGGTAGAGTTACCTAACTTAGTTCATTATTTTAGGTAAGGATGCACGGGGATAATTTTAAAAGATCATGCATCCTATGAAGGCATAAAATAAATCAAAAATTTTCTCCATCTAGGGTTCCTAAGATCATGTTGTTAAATCAACTAACAATACATAAATATGGATAAAAGATTACCTCTTATAGCATAAAAATAATTCAAGTAGAAAGGAAACCACCCAAGTTTCTAGTCTCTATTGATTATCCTTGTAGCTCAAACACCCATACAAGAAGCAACAAAAATCCTACAATGCTAACTCTAATCCTTCGTGTAAATAAATTTTTCTCTCGTAAATAATTTAGAGTAATTTGTGCCAATGCTAGATTATGAGAGATGAATGGCGGGTTGAAGGGAGAGAAAACTATTTTCTTGCTTTCTTTTTTTTTATATATATTGTGTCTCCTTGCTCTTGCTTATAACGTTGCCTATCTCTCCTTTATTTATATTAAAGGGAGTAACTTCTCCTTATAGGTCAAAGAGATATTGCCTATGTGGGCTTTGTCTAAACTTATCCTTGTAAACTCGAGCCTTATCCAATAGTGCTCAAGTTTATCCTTGTATCAAAATATCTTACATGCTTTTAAATTAAGCCTATTAGAAAAAACTCTTTTGGCTTAAATAATTATCAATTAATTTGGACCATCAAAACAAATTGGATCCGGTATTTTTTAAGCCTACATAAGAAATATTTTCTAGAATTACCTTTAAACCTAAATTAGGAAACTAATTTTCCTTTTAAGTAATCGACTTCTAAAATAGGAAATTGATTTCTAAAATAGAAAATTTTCTATTTTTGAAAAATATTTCCAAAACAAGAAACTTTCCATTTTCAAAATAGGAAACTTTTAAAACAAGAAACCTTTTTCAAAATATTTGCTTCCCTTTTATTGTGTGAATATTTAAACTTATACATATGACTAAATAGGCTCCTAGATATGTTAGCAATGTATTAAGAATAAAAGAAATCTCTTTTATCTTTTGATACATAAATCAAGATTGGCTTCTAACAAGGCATCACGACTACCTAATTTTCTTAGAAGATTAATTATTCTGCAATTACCTTTCATAAGTATGGTTACCATACAACTTAATCCTCATGTCAGTTTATCATAATATGATCTCGCACTTAATTTATTATCTATTTGATTATGACCACATAAGTTTTTTTTATTTTCAAATGTCTTAGCTCTAAAGTAAACCAACATTACTCTATTGGTATATTTAATTATGGCCATAGATTTCTTGAGCAAACATTCATTGAAGTGTAATATAATAACTCCTTAAGCATATAAAGGATAACATGCCCTATCTTAGTCATCCACCTATCTCTATTAGATTTCTAATGCACCTAATAAATCGCTCACATGTAGCTCTTCACTAAGCCTATTGAAACAAGTGTCATCAAAGGACCAATTGTACTCATCTCATATGATATTCCTATAGACTAAACCAAATAGGTTCTCATGGTGAGTCACATCTAGTGGTATATGTTCTCTAATATTATTCACCTAAATACTTGCTTTGGCATCACCATGCCGGTAGGTATGAGATTTCCTACTACTATCTAATAGTAGGAGCATAGTACTCACAAGTCTTATCATATGTTGCTAATGTCCAATCTTGATAATGCTATAACTTAGGACATTTAATGATATTACTTAAATGCATCAATATTTATTTCACATCAATTGATCAATCATTAATACAATGCATATTATATAAAATTTTATCTAATTCTATTAAATTATAAATAACAAAAATTAATAGAAAGACGTTTTTTATTAATATAAAAATATAATGATATAATAAATCAAACCATCCAAACGAAGTTGAATCTTAGGTTGCTATACTAACAAATTCTTAATTTCAAATAAAGATACCTATCTTAGTTCATCATTTTAGACAAGATTACCTAGCAATAATTCTTATTTCAAGCAAGGTAACCTAACTTAGTTCATCATTTTAGGCAAGGTAACCTAGCGATAATTCTCATTTTAAGTAGGCTTGCCTAATTTAGTTTATTATTTTAGGTGAGGTTTCTTAGCAATACTTCTCATTTTAAGTAGGCTTGCCTAATTTAGTTTATTATTTTAGGTGAGGTTTCTTAGCAATACTTCTCATTCCAGGCAAGGCTATCTAATTTAATTTTTCATTTTAGGTAAGGTTACATAGCAATCACTTACCTTTTTAGGCAAGGCTAGCTAACTTGATTCCTCATTTTAGGTAGGGTTGTTAAACGATCATCACATTTTATTTTTTAGGACAAGCCACCCATCACAATGTGACTATCATATTTTACTTTTTAGATCAAAACACCTTTTATAATGAGGCATCATATTTTACTTTTTAGGGTGAGTCACCCTTCATAATAAGGCTAATGTATTTTAATTTTGAAGATAGGTCATCCTTCACAATGAGGCATCGTATTTTAATTTTTAGGGTACACCACCCTTCACAATGAGACCATCGTATTTTACTTTTCGAGCAAGTCACCCTTCATAATAAGGTTATCATATTTCACTTTTGATGAATGCATAATTAGCATGATTTTAATGCTCTAATTGCATTAAACTTGCTAGTATTTATTATATTATATTATATTATTTAAGAATAAGAAGATGGTTTTGAGTTGTATAGGAAAAATGTTCAATTAGAATAAGAAAACCTAAAACCAAAGAAAGGAGGAGAGAAGTCATCAAAGAGGCTTAAAAGAGTCACACATAATGTGAAATATCAAAAGAAAAGGCTATTGGTCTTATGAGATAAAGAAGAAAACCGTTTGTCTCATAAAAAAGAAGCCATGAGGGCGATAGCATTCGACATGGCCAAAGGAAGAAATCCCACACGGTTGTTTGGGTGTTTCAGCCTAGCAGAGCCCAAGAGAAAGGAAGACCACGAGAGGTAATAGACATTGCACATGATTTATAGTGCAAAGTCACACTCCTGCATCTCTCAAAGAAAAACAAGTCTATAAGTAAAAGAGATTCAACATGACTTAAAGGCAAAAGTCTAAATAGGTAATAAAGAAGCAACATAAAATGAAGAGCAAAGACATATGATCATGTGCCCTAGCTAGCAAATCATGTAACACTTATTCTTTAAGGCTCCAAATCATGTAACATTAAGTAACAAACATGTAACTTGTTTTATGAACCTGTGTGGCCATGTGGGGCTAACACTTATATGATGCAACCCTAGTTTTAGATATAAATAGTAAAGCTAAGGCACTATTTTAGGATTCTAAGTTTTGAGCGGCCACCATTCATAGAAAAATATCTCTTTGTAACCCATTATGAGAAATTAAACTATATTCTTGGTTTATTCAAGTTGAAGCTTTTGGTTAATCGTTATGAGATTACGGGTTTTTTTCTAAACTTATCATGATTAGGTATTTTATATTTTTTTTGCATGATTGGTTTATAGTTATATGATTAAATTGATTAAAGTGCATGCTAGTTATTTAATTTTATTAACTTATTGCTAGTTAAGTATTCAAATTTATGTAATTACTTGTCTAAACTTGCTTATGATAATAATTATAGTTGATGATCATTTTTCATGTTTCAATTCCTTCGAAGTCATAGAATTAGGTTACATCTTCTTTCGTGCTTAGGAAGGTGGCTTAGCTTCATCTATCATTCTCTAATTAATGTTGTTATTAGATTAAATCTATCTAGGGCTTAATAGCTTGTTCAATAGTTAGAAAATTAATCGGATATCATATATTTGATTAACGACTAAGAAAAAAATAGGAATAACATACATGTTGTTGTCTTATGATGAATATTCATGTTTAGGATAAGTTAATTATTTAATCAATGATAACTGATCAAACCAAAAGTCGATACTCGAATTCAATCGAGATTCTCTTAATATTGTTATTTCAATTTATTTTATATTTTTTCAAGCATTCTAAACGCAAAAACCCCTTTCTTTACACCACAACAACATTCAAATAAAATAAATAATCTATTGACCCTTTTTCCTTAAGGGTTCAACCCTTTCCTGCCTTGAGTATAATCCTGTGATTGGGTTTAATGAGAAAAATATAAATATCTAATATATTGGTGGTATGACATGTTATCAACTTTTAAAGATAGACCGTATTTCATAATGAGGCTATCATAGTTTACTTTTCAAGATAGGCCACCCTTCACAATGAGGCCAACGCATTTTACTTTTTGAGGCGGACCACCCTACATAATAAGACCATCAAATTTTATCTTTTTAGGGAAGGTCACATGAACAATCGGACCCTTTGTTTTCACCACTTAATTTATATCTTCTTTACAAGCTCACTATGCAAACCCAATCTAAGGTTCACACTTTCATTGGAATTTACACTATAAGCATTGTAAAGAGAGAGCAATAATAATAATCGACTTTTGGCCTCTTATTTATTTTCATATAAAATTAAAAAAAAAAAAAAAGAATGTTGCATAGTTTTTTTTTTCATGATTTTTATGAATTTTTTTGTAAATTTGAGGATTTAATTTCTTATGATTACTCCTCATTTTTAATTAAAAAAATTAAAAAGATAAAAAATAATTTAAAAAATTAAAAAGATGGTTTTGGATCTAATTGAAAATGATGTAAAAAATTAAAGACCAAGAGACATTCAATTAGAGATTAATTTCAAAGGGATAAAAAACTAGGAACCATATTGAGAATTAATTATTGTGAAATTAAAATAAATCTAGGGAATAAGGATTAAACAATTTCAATTCACTACAAGGAATTGGCAATTAGTGATGGATTTTAACGACGGATACTAGTCCGTCTCTATTTGGAGATGAATTTACGACAGATTAGCGATGGAATAGAAAAAAGTCTTTTTTTTATGGACTAACGATAAAATAATGAGAGATATTCAAATATGGATTTAATTATGTGGCTAAAAAACACGATAAAAAAAAGTGGCATGACCAACGATGGATTTTCATCACTAATTTAGCAATGAAAGACTATCCGTTGGTATATAGCGACAAATTTTTTCTCTCGCTAAAGAAAAGATCATTGGTTGTCTTTCAAGTTTCAAATTAGTGATAGAATAGTGATCCACTTGCTAATTTGAAACCCATATTAGCGACAGATTTTAAATATGTCACAACTTGAAACCAATAAACAAATAGGGTTTATTGAAATTAGCATCAAAATAAATGTTTGTCGCTAATTTAAAATTTTTAAATAGTGGTAGATTTTATAATTTGTCACTATTTTTTAAATTATCAAGAAAATTCTAGACAAATCGGTGCCTTTTGGGTTTCAAATTAGCAACGAGAATCGTGTTTCGTCACTAATTGGCAAGGAAATCACATTCGTCGCTAATTTGAAGCCTTTTAAATACTCGGTTTCTCTTCTTCTTCCCCATTTGGCTCCCTCTCTCCCCCACCAAAACACTCGCCATCGGCCAAAAACCTCTACCCACATCGCCCCAATCCATCTAGTGCCTCCCAAAACCATTCAACTTAGTGAGTTGAATCTTTCTCCCTTAAAATTCAATGAAATCTCTACTCTCTCTCCTTAATCTCTTTGGTAAAACTTTCTCTCTCTAACTCTTTTGTTTTTTTTTTAAATTAAATGAATTTTATAAAATTTATGTTAATTTTCTTATTTTTAGTTCATTAATTGTTTGTTTAATTTTGTTATTTATGAGTTTAATTTTTTTAATAATTTTTTGGATGTTGTTATATTTATTGTTATGTTAATTTTTAATTAAGTTAATTTGTATGTTAATTATTATTGTAAATTTGTTAATTTTTTATTGAATTTTGTTAATTGTTAGATTAATTTTGTTAAATGTTATTTTTTCATTATGTTAATTTTTAGGTTAATTTTTTTCTTAATTTTAACCTAAAAAATTTTAATTATGTTAATTTTTTAGGTATTGATTTTATTAACATAATTTTTTATGTAATTTAGTTAAGGTTCATTTATTGTTAATTTAATTGTTATTAATTTTTAGGTTAAAATTTAATTATTTAATTATTTAATTTTTATTTTAATTTTTTTAATTAATTAATTGTATTAATTATTAGTTGAATTTTGTTTGTTTTTTCTTTAAGTTAATTTTTAAGTTATATAATTTTGTAGGTACTTTGCTTAAATTTTGTTGATTATTTCTTAAGATATTTTTTATTTATTGGTTGGTTAATTTTTTAATTTATTGTTAATTTGTGATGTTGTGTTTTCGTTTGAATTAGTTACTAGCTTAATTAGTTTAGATTAATTTAATGTAATTGATTTCATTTATGGTTAGTTTGAATATAGAGTGTAGAAGAAATTGTTATAGCTAAATTATTAAAATTGGAGAAAGATAACATGCATAATAATTTAATCATTTGAAAAATAAAAAAATTGGAATAAAGATGTAGTTAGAAAATAAACATAAATGTTAAAATTTAATAAACATTTTTTTAATTAATATTTTTTGGGTTAATTAAATTAAATTTAGTTGAAATTATTATTAAAGTAATTTGGAAAATTTAATAAACATAAATGTTTTTAGCTTCATCACGAGATAAATTTCATGTAATTGAAGTTAAAATGATAAATTTTCACTTAATCCGTTAGGAACCCATTCGGCTTAAAATTGGTAAAATTAGGGCTTGGTTTCTTTTGCTCTTGGGGACAATTTTAAAAGTTAATGAATGACCAAGGATGTTTTCCAAGAAAAACACAAGCTGAAAAGAAAAACGATCATGATTTTTCATAAAAAAAAAAATTATCAAGAAAACCCTTGAACAACTTTGACAGAGAAAAGAGAATGAAAAAAAAAAAAGACATGAAAAACAAAAGTGAAAGCACTAAGACAAACAAAAAGTGCTATCGAGAGTGACCTCTCTCGTGATTTGAAATTAGAAAGAGTTAAATATCCCTAAAAAAATGATCAATTGACAAGATGATAAAGTCATAGCAGCATATCTAGTGTGATTCTTTATAAGCGTCAAGTGATGTGTAAAGCAAAACCAATTGATGAAAGTGGTAGATTCAAGGTAGCATGTCTAAAGTGATCTCGATGAACAATTAAGTAATCATAAGTTTTTATACCTTTAAACACCTTTTGAGACTTTTCTATCCTTTGATTCATAAGCCAAAGCTCTTTTTTATCAAAGTTAGTTTTGTTTGTTTTGATGAGTTCTAGCTTCAAGTGAGAAGAACAAAAACAATTTTGAAATAAAAATTTACTTGTATGTGCATTACAAACCATTATTTATGACATAGAATCCTAAATTTTCATCAAGTAACAAGAAGCAAGAAAGAAATGAATGAAGTTTTTCTAGGCAAGAATGCCCATTTGAGCCAAACTTCCTTTAAAAACTCTTTGAGTCTAGAAAATTCATGTGAAAATCAATCTCTATGAGACAATTTATAAAAAATTACCCTTTCAAAAGAGATAATTTCTTTTTAAAACTTTTATATGATTCAAATACATTTTGCTTATCTAGCCCAAGCAAAGATCACGTCAAAGGTTACATCATGATATTTGCGTGGTGTATTTTGCCTTTTTGACTAAGTAAATCAAACATCTTCTTGAATTAGACTACATTCTTATGAACATCTCTATGATTTCTTTTGGATAATTTAACTTGTCTTGATGGAAAATTTTCCAATAAATGGCTTGATCTATGAAAGCAACAATAAATGAAAACGATGTTTTGAGAATTTGAAAATTTACAAAGATAAGCTCACATAATCAAGCTCAAACATCAAAAACAAAGTGATGACATAAGCAACGATAATAGAATGTAAATGGAAAATGAATGACTAAAAGCACTTTGAAAACATGTTGTGATCAAATTGGTCACAAAATTATGTTGCTATTACAAAGCTAAGCATTTCGACTCCCCTCCAATCTAGAGCAATAAGGAGATAATGTGAGTTATGATCAAATATTCATTAACATAATAAGTTGACTTTGCCTCTCCTATTCTTGATTCACCCAACATAATATGATTCATGATCTTTCATCTCTAAAAAAAAATGTTCATTTTCACAAGTGTGATCAATCTCTAAAATGAAAAAAAAAAAAAAAAAACTTTTCTTTGATCTCATGCACGATGTTGTAATTAATATTATCCATGAAATGTGATAATTCATTAAATTGGCATATTATAACATGATAAGGGCCTTACTTGGACTTGGGCAAGAAGAGGTGTCCCTCTATAAAATCCGATAGTTTCTTTGTGATGAATTATAGACAAATGAGATAAAAGCCATCTTAATAATTTTTGGGTTACATTTTTTATATGTGTTGGCAATAGTTTGAACGTTTAAGAACAATACCAAAAAGGGACATAAAAGAATATTATCTCTCATTCAATTAGAAGAGCGAGCAACTCTTCTAATGAATACAAGAATAAAAGGCATAACCGAAATGTGACAAATAAGTAGAAAAACTCAATGAAAGCAAGTTGGCCTAGGACTTTAAACCTATTTGAGATAAAAGACACATAAGGGAAGAGAAAAAGGGGGGAATTCATATCTTAGCAGTACTAACATATGTTTCTCCAAAGACTATAAAATGTTTACTAGTGTTTTGCTTGTTTACTTTTTGACTTTGTGTTATCCTTTATGTTGCATGTTTTCTTCTCTTTAAGCTATGTTTCCATGAAGCTCTTAAAGCCAAGTTGTCATGCATCCATTTCAAGCCATGTCATTATCCATCCATTTTAAGCCATATTGCTATACATCTCTTCAAGCTATGACATCATGCATCCATTTTAAGCCATGTTACCATGCATCTCTTTAAGCCATGTTGATATGCATCTTCTTTTCATCTAGTTACGTGTTTTTACTTTAATTTTTTTAATCAAATGGTCAACTAATATTTGAATTTGATATTTATTTCCTTTACATGATTTTTGTTTATGAATTACTTGTTTTCCTTAACTTTTTGATTTTCTTTAGAAAACTTTCTATGCAAAGTCAAAGAAGGAGCTTTCAATGACTTTACAACGAAAGTATTGTAAAGATAAGGGAATTGTCAATACCTAATTTTTATCCCCATCTAAATTTGTGAGTTAAAAAAATTAAAAAAAAAAAGAAAATTAAAAAGAGAAATAAAAAAAGAAGAGGCTAGTTAAAATGAGTGACTAAAATTAGGTTTCGGGGTTCAATTAAAAGAAATAGGAAGTTTGAAAATCAAAGGAAACCTAATTGAGGGTATAGTTGAAAAATCCAAAGCCTCATATCCTTAATTAGGAGAAAAGAAGGGCACGATTAAGAGAAATTTAAAGAAAAGGTCTTGATTAATGACAATTAAGAGGTCCCATAGAAATATGAACAAGCAAAATTGCATAAAAATGGAAAATTTGAAGAACCTAAAGACTAAAATTAATGTTTATACAAAACTCTAATTTTTTCCTATAAATACCAACCTCTTCAACCGTTTAAGCTAGAGATGAATGTCAAAAAGAAAAAAAAAACCTAAAAAACTACTAAACAACCCTTAACAACACAATCCTAACCCATTAGACCCATTCTCAATTTTTCTTGCCAATCAGTCGATTTTTAGTAAACCGAACCCCTATAATACCCTAGGAGTATTTTGCACTTGAAGATGACCAAAACTCATTAAGAAATCTAGCCAAAAAATACCCAAATTTGCAAGAAATCACCAAGGTTAGTCACAATTGACCCATTTCCCGATCTACCATGTTTGGGCATTTTTTTAGCCAAATGAATGCCTTTTGCCACCATAGAGACATTCCTCACCCTCCTAAAAGGTATTTTCCCTAAACATCATAGCTCAATGCCACTAGAATTAGCCTAATTGAAACCAAACATCGATTTCGACCCATTTTTTAAGATCTAGCCTAATCAACCAATCAAGACCAAATCGAATCCTATAATCACTCAAGAAACGCTCCTTATAGTCTTTTGAGTTGATTGGTGTCCTTTTTGTTTATGTTCATGGCTAGAATTGCCATTAAAGACGAGGAAAAAGAAGGCAATTTAATTGTTGCCATCGATCTCTCTCTTTAGTCGATGGTGACAGTGGCCATCACCCTAGAAATATAAAGGAAGACTCATCCACCCTATGATGTAGTCCACATGCCTAGAGGTGGTTGGAGTAGCAACCAATGATGGCCGGATAGTGGCAGTGTGTGTGGTGCACTCATCGAGGGTATTTTAGTAATTTTGACATGTAACGGCATTTCAATCACTTCATAACTTACCAAGGGCATTTAGATCATTTCACAATAGCCTCTTTGATGCTTCAATAGGCAACTCGCTCTCTTTTCCTAGTTAATTGAACGAGTTAGTTCTCATTGGATTTCAAGAGAATGAAACAGACTCTAAAAAGCACTTTGGAAAAATTCAATACTTTTCAACAATTATTTATGGTAAATTTTGAAAATATTTATATTAAAATAATATGAATGACATGTATTAATGAATAAATTTGAAATTGCCTTAATTGTGATTGATTAAATATCTTGAATGTGATATGTGGAAAGCATAATATATATGTCTAATGCATGTTATCTTTTTTCTAACTCACCGAAATAAAGTCATCGGTGGCTTCCCACCTAAGTGGTCAAAAATACTTGTGGCTTCCATATTTTATTATGTTAAATGATTTTAATTATTGACTTGAGTCTTAAGAGACTCGTCATTTTTATTTTACCAAATGATTTCTATTATAGGTTGTAGTCGCAAAGGACTTGCTATTTTCATTTTAATTATTTCTTTAATGGACTCGTAGTCAAAAGGGATGCACCATTTTCATTTTGATGATTTCTTTTATTGGCTTGAATCATAAGAAACTCATCACTTTTATTTCGATAGAACATCTCCGTAATGAGCTACAATCACAAAGGGACTTGCCCTTTTTATTTCAATGACTTCTTTTATGGGCTTGAGTCATAAGAGACTTACCACTTTTATTCTCACGGAACATCTCCGTTATAAGTTGTAGTCAAAAGGACTTCCATTTTCATTTTGATGATTTATTTTATGAGTTGTAGTCATAAAGAACTCACTATTTTTACTTTGGTGATTTCTTTTATAGGCTACATTCATAAAGAATTCACTATTTTCATTTTGAATTTTTCTTTTATGAGATTGAGTCCCAAGAGATCGATCACTTTTATTTTGACGAACATCTCCATTATGGGTTGTAGTCATAAAGGACTCCTTATTTTTATTTCAATGATTTATGGGTTGTAGTTACAAGGGACTCACCATTTTCACTTCAATGATTTCTTTTATAGGCTATAATCATGAGGGATTTACCATTTTCATTTTAATGATTTCTTTTATGGGCTTGAGTCACAAGAGACTTACTACTTGTATTATGTCGAACAATCCTGTTATAGGCTTGAGTCATAAGAGATTTGCCACTTTTATTCTATTAAATGATTTCTATCATAAGCTGCAATCGCACGGGACTAGCCATTTTTCATTCCAATGATTTCTTTTATAGACTACGATAGTAAGGGACTCATCATTTTTATTTCATTTAAATGATTATTTTTTTATGTTGTTAGTGGCATCCCCCTTGTATGAATGGAGTCATCGACAACCCTCCCATCTTTTCACTTCTATGAATAGAAATTTTCAAGCAACTTCCAATTTATATAGATAAAGTCGCTTGTAGTTTTTTTAATTATATCAATATGGGCTTGTAGTCACTAGGATTTTAGCTAAAATTTCAATTCCTATCAACTTTTTCCCTTTTGAGCATGGGTATTGGCTTTAGACTAGCCTAAAATTTGAATCACTCTGCTATTCCATTCTAATAAAATAATTTCATTCAATTAGACATAGAAACATAACATAGTAAAACTAGACTATTATTTTCAAATTCTAACAATACAGACTTACCTCAAGTTCGGAAGAAATGGTAATGATGTTATATCTTCTCCATATGTAATCGACTCCTTACCTAGATATCTATATAGACCGGCTTGTTTAGGCTTTCCTAGTTCTTCTTCATAGCTAGGTGATGACTCCATCTTATGCATCTCTTCGTAGGCCCCGTCGATAGTCATCATCAACATCAAAATTTTTACCATCATAAGCATCAAGTTCTTCATCACTATCCTTAATATAATCATGAATATAATGACTCCACATAAGAGTGAATACAAGTGTATGTTTATTGAGCTTCAAAGCAAAAGCATTCTATACATAATATCTCTAAAGAGGTTCCTCAAAACAAAAACTATCAACAAACTTTCATACATATTTCCATCATTTTGACAATACACTAGCTAACATAATAACTCTTATTGGAAGGAAGGATAAATTGTGCAAAAGAATCGGTTAAGGCAAACTTCTACTTCATCTCTATCCCTAAAAAACTAACCTTTCCTCTTCAATTTTTCTTTCAATGTTCATTCAAACATTAGACATTTATTTAACATAAATTATATAAGGTTTGATTTAATTTAAAAAATTCTTTCCAATTTATGAAAAAACCAAACTAAAACGACATTTCTTCTCAAAATTCATTATATAAGGTATCATTTCATAATCAAACCAATTATATAACATAAACTCATTTTCTAAAAGAGCACATATATTCCTTATTGGTCTTTTGGAGTTCCTAACTTATATAAGTTTATGTTTCAAAGCCGGTATTATATGAAAAATGCTGGTATGAAATATTCATACTTATAAAGAGTAATTGGTGTAATCAAAACTTTAATAAAAATATAAGAATTTAGCACTTTTCCTTAATGTCCTTTTTTTTTATGTAAATCTGCATGTAGGATATGTTCAAACACTTATGTATGCAACAAAAATTATTATAATTATTAATTGGTTGTGTCACTATTTTTGTTTCCTTGGAAAGGAGAAAGGAGTGCAAACTCAAGATGTATAGGATTGCATTGAACATTTCTATGTTCAAGGAATTCTTTTGCTTCAAATTCATGAATCGGATACCCCTTTTTAAGCATATTGGAATGAATATTTTTATTATGTTCATGAAGCAAAAAAATTTATATTCTTTTTTCTTCAATTTCAAGAACCATCTACTCGGTTACAAAAAGCATTCCTAATGCCACATATGGTTACCTAGAAGATTTTCAAAAACTCATTTCAATCCACAAGTTTAACATCTTAGGTGAGGTTTTTAAAATGATTTTATAATATTATCTTGCACACCTCTTTAAATGAAAGTCTTTGGGTTAGACGACGTTTTAAAAATAATTTTATTTTACTCTCTAACTCCCCTCCAAGTGAAAGTTTTTTGTTTTTAAAACTTGAACAAACCTACTACTACTTTGTGCTTAATTATTTAATTTTAATTAGAGAGGATAAAGTTGGTGGAATTTGAAGTGGTAACCTTTTGATCATCAAGGCTTTATTTTCATGTTAAATAACAATCCCAACCTAAGAGTTTAAACTCGTTAAGTAAGACTCTAGAATGGTTCTATATTATGATATTAGTTAAGGTATCCGAATGATTTTATATTACTCTTTGACATATTTTCTCAAAGAAAAGCTTTTTGTTCTTGAAGCCCGCACGGATCCATCACTATCTTGTTCTTAATTATTTAATTTTAATTACAAAAGAAAGTGGAAATGATGAGATCGCAACTTGTAATCATTTGGTTAACAAGGCTTTAATACCATATTAAATAATCATCTCAACTAAAAAACTTAAATTATTAGGTGATGTCTTGAGATATGATTTAATGTTATTCTCTAACACACTCATTCAAGTAAACATCCTTGAGTCATTCGACCTTTTTGAAACTCGATACCAATTTAAATTAAATAGTTGATGTTTAGATTCACACAAAAGAGTTAAACTTTATGATGGGTAATCTTTTCAGCCCATAATATAAAAAAAAAAAAAAAAAAAAAAAAAAAAAAAAACCATAATATCATATGTTTAACTTGATATGTATTAACATTTGCGTAGTTTTCTTAGGTTGAATGACAGATAAAATTGCTAAACCAACCATACATCACTTCATTTATCATTAATAGATAAAGAAATATTTATCTAAGCCTCTTTACTTGGAACACATGGGATACTTGAGGCACATAAAATTGTTAGGAGCATGTGCTGTGACAATGCATCAATTGATCACCAATTACACTGGCAAAAATTATTAACACAACGTAGAACCATTCTCTCTTTTGGACAAGAAGTTTTCTTGTGGCAAGTTGCAGTTGTATCGCATGGTACTCCTAACTTAATTTCTCCTCCCTCGACGGTAGGCATACTTGACATCGAAACACCTGTAAAAACTATTTCATTATTCCTTTTTATATAATAAATGACATGATATACATCCTTATGTAAATAGATGCTTGTGGTCACATGAAAAATAGAAAGAGGAAGACGTAAAATAAGGGAAAGGAAAAAGACTAACAAGTTACGATGACAATCAAAGCCATCAAAAATTTCATTGCGAAAGAAGCCTTCATATCTTAATCTTTAACTTGAATTTAGCCAAGACTTAGAATGCTTATTTTGTTGTGCAATGGCATAAGTTCCTAAAGGATATTTATATGGGCACAAATATAATTATTAGCAAATAGAAAACCATGGATTTGGTAGATGTCAAGAATTTATTTCCAAACAAACACTCATTCTTGATTAGGTACGGAATCTTGTATTTGGTTTACATTTGATTTTTTATTAGGAAAAAAAATATTGCCGATATATATATATATCAAACAAACAAACACTCATTCTTAATTCGGTATGTAATCGTGTTTTTTGGATTACATTTGATCTCCTAGATATGGAATTTAATGAAAATTATATTAAAAAACTATATGTATATATATATTAAAAATAGGTTGATGAATTTTTAGTTAGACAATTTTAATTGAAAAAAAAGTAGGATAATTTAAAAAAATCATGGGTTTGGCCGTTTTGCACAAAAATTTTAGTTACGATGACAATCAAAGCCATCAAAAATTTCATTGCGAAAGAAGCCTTCATATCTTAATCTTTAACTTGAATTTAGCCAAGACTTAGAATGCTTATTTTGTTGTGTAATGGCATAAGTTCCTAAAGGGTATTTATATGGGCAAAAATATAATTATCAGCAAATAGAAAACCATGGTTTTGGTAGATGTCAAGAATTTATTTCCAAACAAACACTTATTCTTAATTAGGTATGTAATCTTGTATTTGGATTACGTTTGATTTTTTATTAGAAAAAAAAAAAACGTATTGCCGATATATATATCAAACAAGCACTCATTCTTAATTAGGTATGTAATCGTGTTTTTTGGATTACATTTGATATCCTAAATATGGAATTTAATGAAAATTATATTAAAAAACTATATATATTAAAAATAGGTTGATGAATTTTTAGTTAGACAATTTTAATTGAAAAAAAGTAGGATAATTTCAAAAAATCATGGGTTTGGCCGTTTTGGTCACAAAATTATTATACGATTGGATAAAAAACAAACTACATTAGTTTGTATGAAATATTTATATGATTTATTTATAAATATATATCTCGACGGGGGATCGCATAAGATGTTTGGGAAAAATGATTCACCACCTTGCCAATCGGAGAGAATTAGAAAACTCTAAATATACTAGTCTTGCAAAGGTATTTGGTAATGGGTTGGTTACGTATGGAAAAGATATAATATTATCATCATTCCATCTTATGTGAGGTACACTGTATTGTTTACATGTGAAAATAAAAATTTTTATTTTTATTTTATTTTATGTTTCTATGTCTATTTGAATGAATTTATTTTATCGAGTATAGAGTGGTAAAGTAATTTGGGGTCCGGGTCGGGCCGAAATTGATACCCATACTTATAGGAAAAAGGTGGGGGAGGTTGGAATTTTTGTTAATTTTTAGCGAACACGACCTATATTAGCAAATAGTTCGGTTTCTAAAGATTGATGATCTTTATTGATATGGATAGCAAGTCATTGATAACTTCGGTTACATATGTGGAGAGCTACCAATGACTTTGAGTCATGAATTTAAGAAGTTACCGACAACTTCGTTACATAAGTGGGAAGTTATCGACAACTTCGTCACATAAGTGAAAAACCACCTATGACTTTGTTTTGGACAAATAGAAAGCGAGATAAAATAAATTTGAAATCACCGACGTCTTTATTATATAAGTGAAAAGCCACCTATAGCTTCATTTTACCAATAAAAAGTTAAACAAAATTGTTTAAGAGCTATTGACAACTAGGTCACATAGGTGGAAAGCCTTCAATAGCTACATTCCAAGCAAATAAAAAATAGGTAAAATAATTTCATAATCACTAGTGGGAAGACATCAACAGTTACATTCTAAAAAATAGGCAAGCATATAAATTTATTTGGAAGCTACAAATAGTTCAACCAAATAAGTAGGAAGTCACTAATGACTTCAATTTAAACAATCAAACAATCGGTAAATTGATTTGAAAGTTATAGATAGCTTTAACCATATAAGTAAAAAGCCATTGATAGCTTTATTTCAATAAACGAGATAGTAGACAAAAAGCTCAAGCATAATTAGATAGAGTATTTGATAGCATAATCATTCATAACGAGTATTTTCAGCATATGCTTATCATTTAAAACAATTCAAATAAATTTAGAAGTTACCCAAGCATTGTGAGAATGTTAGGACTCTCTTCTACGGATCAATTTTACTTCTTTTAATCTCGATGAAGACTAATTATTTCAGTTAGTCAAGAATGAGGAAGCAATCATTTTTTGCTATCAAGGAGTTGCTATACAATGACTAGATTGTCATTGTTTAGTTATGAAATGACTAAAATACTCATGTACCCAAAATTACCAAAATAACCCTATATTATTAAATTACCAAAATGCCCTTGAAGGATAAAATGCCACTACCAATCTGCATGGTCACCATCTAGTGGTCCTTCAAGTGTGTGAAATAGTCCCTCATTATAAGGGAGACCATTGCCAACTTATCTATGATGGCAATCAACATCGACGTTGAAGAAAGGCGATCGATAGCTTCAAAGTATAAGCCAAATCTCCTCCTCTTCCCGACAAAGATTCTAGAGATGTTAGAGGACTTTGGTAGCACCAATCAACTTTTGAGATAGAGGAGAGTGTTTCTATAGTAGTTAGGAGGTCCGATTTGGCCTTGATTAGCCAATTTTACTAAGTTGCACAAAAAAGTTAGCAAATGGGTTGCCATCGATTAGGCCATTTTTCAATGGCTTTTGGTCCCGATTTCATGGGAGAACTACTTCTAGGTGGTGGATGACTCGGATCCGTGATTGTGGCGGTCGGTGGTTTGGCTAGAATCGTGAGATACGATCGAGTTGCTAGGCGGGTCGAGTCATGGTTGTTCTACCTCCGATTTCTCCCTCCTCTAACATCCTCTTCTCCTCTATCTAGTGGGGAGAGGTGGATCTAGAATTAAGCTACCGATAGGTGGTGGCAATTTGAAACAATATCAGTCGATGGTTGATTTGGAAGAAGAAGTTTCGGTCGGGTTTGATGGGTAAACGGGTTTCATAATTCGAGTAAGGGAGTATTTGGCTTTTTTTTTCTTCTAGTTTTTTCCATATGGAAATATTTGTATGGGTTTTTTTCGGGGTTTTGGGGGTGATGGAGGATGGTTGGATGTGTGCGGTTCTATAGTGGTTGGCCAAGTTGAAAGGGACGATTGATGGTGGTTTTAATGGAGGGTGGTTGCTTGGATGATGGAGGGATGGTGATGTTTTGTTGGTTTGGATGATGGGGGAGCTTGAAAATCAACTAAAGAAGAAAAATTGATTGCAGGAAATTTTTTAGGGAAAATGGAGGCTTGTTATACGTGGATAGAAAAATGAATTTTTATAAGTGGGAATTAGGGATTTTTGGGTAAAAACATCGGTTATAGAGGAAAAATGGCTATTGAAAATTTTTTGCAGGAGATGGAGGCCTATTGTGTGTGAATAGAAAAATGAGATTGTATAGGTGGGAATTAGGGTTTTTTAGTAAAAGTCGGCTTTCATCCCCGATTCCTCCTAATTCATCCAATTAAACATAATTTCGATTCTCTAAACTTCAATGGCATCCCAAATTACAATTAACTAAGGCTTTTTCTTTTTAAAATCACATCCCTAATTTTTTTTTATTTAAGGTTTTAGCATTTTTTGGGCTTTTTTTTTTCATTTTTACCTTGACCGGGTTTATTTTGGTTCTCAAACTTTTTCTTATTTGGCTAATTTAAACTATTTATTTAAATTAATTTCTTTCCTATCTTTTTTTTTATTTTCATTTATTTTATTGTTTTTATTATTGTTAGTTTTTTTTAGAATAAGAAAATAACTTTATATATATATATATATATATATATATATATATCAATTAAAATTTGGAAGGAAAAATATCTATTATTTGATAGATAGACAATATCTACATAATCTTCTACACCACTAGAAATATTGAACTAAATTTTTTTCCTTTCAATTTTGGTTGTGGCAATTGAGTGGTTTTTTTTTTTTTCAGCAGTGACAACATATTTTTTCCTTGTTTTGGTAGCAAAAAATATCTATTGTTTGATACATAGACATCTACATAATCTTGTACACCACTTGGAATTTATTTTTTAGTCATAATTGTTTTTTACAAATTAAGTATGGGCAATTAATAGCAAATCTAATGACAAAGTGGTTTTGAAATTCCATGTGCTAATGTGAAACAAGATAAGAAATCCAATGAGTTCACGAGTATGAGAAAACAACTTGAAATTAGAAATTTTTCAATACTCGTGTGTTGGCATTCCCACCAATCAACGATAAAACCACACAAAGAAAGAAAGGGTAGGTCCCGAAATGTACGGACACATGCTATTAGAAAAATCTTATTGAGAAATTGAAGTTAACTCTGTGTAATCCACCATATTCATTCACCAAAATCGTGACTCTAATCAACGATATATTTTATAAAGAACAAGGAGTTTAAAAAAGTAATATAAAACCCTTTGTAGAGCCTAATCCAATATTTTAAGATTTTGGATTACAATGGTTCTCCGACATGGTATTAATGTTTTGATGACTAAATGATCATGAGTTTGAATCACACTACACCCACTTTCTTTTTTATTAAAATTGACTAATTAAGCATTAGGTAATGGTGAACCTATTCAAGTATCAAATTCAAGGAAATTTTATGTGAGGAGGTGTGTTAAAGAGTCATATAAAAAAACCATTTCAAGAGCCTTATCTAATAGCTTAAACTTTTAGATTGAGATGACTTTTGACATGATAACGGAACCTTGATGACCAAACGACTATGAGTTCAAATATCACTACTTATTTTTTTCTTCTAATTAAAATTAAATGTTAAAATGTTAGGTAGACTTTCCCTTGAGAAGTGTGCTAGATAGTAACATAAAATGCTAGAGAGTGACATAGAACTATTTATAAGGTCTCATCTAATAGCTTAAGTTTTTTAATTGAGATGATTTTTTGACATAACATGAGAGTTTTGATGACCAAACGGTTACTAATTCAAAACTCGCTATCTTTAGTTTCTCTTTTAATTAAAAATAAATAAGTATAAGGTATTGATGAATTTGTGTAGGTTTCAAGTCTCTCACCTAATAGCTTAGATCAATGAGGTTGAGAATCAATTAGGTGCTAAACAATAAATAATCATTCCTTTCTTCGGGGTTCATGGTTCGCAACCACAATAAAAGAATAAAGATACATTTTTTTATGGAAACATCTATTGTGTTAGCTATACTCAAAACTATATAAAAAAACCTTTTTTTTCTTAGGTATTAAACCTATTATATAATATATATTAAGTGTAACATTCATTAATGCTAAGGAAACTCAAATACATAAGCAACACGAAGTAGCCCTAAGTTGAAACACCCAAACTACAAACCAGCCTCAAAATAACTCCAAATAGATCTCAAATACCATAAAATCATAAATTAAATCACCATCAATAAACATCTCAACACAAACCCAAATGAAATCCAACAATCTCCAAACAAATAGACACGTTATCCACAACAAGGATATATGCATCCACTATCCAAATCAACTCAAATTAATATCAAAATTCACCTAAAACTAAAATATATCTAGTCACATATGTGGGAAAATTTCAAATCAAATTAAGTCCTACAACCCCTTATTTAACTAAGTCAAAATTCTAGATAGAATAGGTTCTAGAATTTGCATCAACTTCCACAATGCAAAAGCACACACTCAAAGATTTTTATAATTTTTATATTTTTTTACAAGAGATAAATCAACCCCTTAAATAAAATAGTTTCAAAATTTTAGAACAAACTAAAATACCTAGCCTTAGTTATCGGCATTTTGAGACCGAATTTGTTTAGTCTAGGAACCCTAATCTACCTATAATTTATCAAGCAAACATAAAAATAAAAGAAAACCCCAATGTCTTATACTTGAAAAGAAAATTCTAATCAAGTTTATTTAAAGCCTACATACAAGATACATTTTTTAAAGGTCCATATAACACAATGGTTGATCTAACTCGGTTGATTACTCTAAGAATGTGTTCACGATGTCCTATTCGGTCCAAGCAAAGGTGATACACAAGAAGTTATAGATCAAAATCTCACTTTTTATTCAAATATTCATCAAAGCTTGAATGAAAAAGAAGCAGAAAGTGTACTTAAATACTCACCCCTAAAGACCTTAAAAAAGCTAACTAGGTCAAAACTTTCTTTCTTGGCCAATTCTAACTCCTTTCCTAACTATGATTCATTTCCTAATTTGACTTGGACTTATGCCATCCATCTTCAAATATAAATTTATTACTTTAGGGTAATTAAATCTAGATCCATATATTACATAGAGTCAAAATAAATAAGGTTTCCCTTACAAATAAGGATCTATAAAATATAAGGATCAAAATATCCACCTATGTCACATTCGACCAAGATCGAAACTAAATAAGGAATATGAAACTTAAGAGAACTAATTAATTTAGCTCAATTATTTACAATTAAAATTAACCCGGATAAATAATAATAACTTAAATAAATAAAAGAATAATAAAATAAAAGGGTAGAGGGATGAAAGTTTCAGCCACTATGGAGGGCCAAACTTTCAACCAAATAGGATATGGTGGATGCCCTCGCATCACACTCCCTAAGTTGAAGAAAAGTCAAACTCTATACCATGGTCTTTATCTTCTTTTCCAAAAAAAAAAAAAAAAAAAAAAGGTCTTCCTCCTTGAAAGCAACTAAGACTAAGTAATCTCTAGATAGGTTGATCTTATATGTGTACTTATCCACCCTCTTGGAAACTCGAAATGGATCTCCTATGTTTTCAAGCTTGACAAACATTCCCCTTGATACCGGCTCCCTTTTGATGATCACCCATTCTAAGTCTTCCTTATTTTAAGTTTCATTTTTTTGAAATCTAGAGAGCTCAATCCATGACTTTTCATTGGTAGAATTTCCATCGTTGTTTTCATTGATCTTCAATTCGATAAAGTCGACAACCTAACCTTGATTCTTTAGCTTTCTTTCTTTTTTCTTCAAAAGCAAATCATCCTATTTTTTCCATATAAAACAACTCTAAATTGTCTCAATAGTAGCACTATCTCCTTGTCCCTTGAGTTTATCAATATTGATAAGTAAGTCTATATAATTCTTGATGGCAACAACCTCGTCGTTTGTTCCTCCATCATAAACAACCCTTAAGTAATAATTATGGCCTTTAACAACATCCATGTTACTCTTATGAATCATGTTATGTTACCTCCATGAATCATGTTAGCATCATCAACACTAACGATTACAATAATTTGGTAAACATAGTTAGCAATAACTCTATCAAAAATACTAACCGCACCATCCATGACATTCACATCAACAACCTCAAGCATATCCCTATGCTCACCCCTAATGTACTCTATTCTAACCTCAAGAATCTCACCATGCTTTCTCATATCATGAAGTATAATAGATATTTTTCCATCTAATCCAATATCAATAACATAAGAAACATCTTAATCATCATCATCATATACATCATATCTAGAACTAGTATCAAATTAATACAATTATTTACTCTACAACTCTTAGCATACTGAAAAAGATTTTCACTATGATAAATATTATGTAATTTGTTTGACCATAATCATGATTAGTTAGATGTGACTTACCTAAATACAGGTTTAATGAGCTGGCAAAACTCTCAGCCTTTACCAAGTCGGCTCTTCCATTGATCATCTTTTGTTCAAAGAAATCACCATGGTTATTGGCATTCTTACTCGATATCATAGATGTCAATTCAAGACTTTCTATCTCCCTTTCTTGCATGTCTTCATCATATAATCTCAACGATTAATTTCCAAAAGTCTTGGACTAGCAAACTCCACCACTCAAGAAGGGTCATCATGCATACTTTTCACAAAAAAAGACCATAACATTTGGTAGGATACTCCAAATGATAATTTTTTATGCATTGGAAGCTAGATTCAAACATCTTTTCAGTAGTATATAAATAGACTATAAATTTTTTTAATAATATTTTTATGTTTAAATTTAAAATTAAAATTTGAAATCATTGTAAGCTTTGTTCCAATGTAATTCTTTGCCATCAAATGAACCTCCTCCTTGTGATTTTGATATGTTCTACTATGTAGTCCTCCATAAATCAATTTTGCTTTTATTTTTATGTGTTTTGATAGTGAAGCATCATCCAACACATTTAACTTTCCTTCATCAACATTAATAATATTCTCTTATGATCGAACATCAACGTCATGTAGAAAAGTTTTAAACAATTTCCAACAACCATATGCTCCTCTAAATTAACTCCATGGCTACTATGAACAACATTCTCAATTAGTTCTTTAGTGGGAGTAGCATCTTCAACTTCATTAACAAAAACTTTAGTGCCTACAACATTATCAATACCTTCATTAGAACTTTTAATGCTTTCATCACTCATAACGTTAACATCTTTAATCTCTTTATCATCTCCATTTCTCTTGAAAATTTTAGCTTTAAAACCTACGGGATCATGCAACTTATGGAGGTGTAGAATAAAAAAGAAAAAAAGATTTCTCCATCCAAGGCTCCCAAAATCAACTCATTCAATCAACTAATCATACATATATGAATTAAAGCATGAGTAAAGGATTACTTCTTATAGGATAGATTTAACTTTTGTACAAAACAATCATCCAAGTGTTCAACCTATGACGATAATTCATGCAATCCAAACACCAACACAAGAAGCATTCAGAAATTATAGAGTGCTAGCTCCATATTTTTCTAACTTGTTTAATATTTTCTCTTTAGAAATCTATTCAGTGATATTTTTATGATAACACTAAAAGAGAGGGAGAGAGGTGGCAAGTTTTTAAAGAGAAAAATATTTTCTCTCTTTTCCTTTTATATTGTGTATGCCTAGCCTTTCCTCCCTCTTTGTAGCACCTCTCCCTTCTATTTATATGGGGAGTGGCTTCTTTGTCTTCTAAGGACAATGAAGTGGTAGGAACAAGGCTAAAAAGGGCTCTAGGTTATTGCTTCCTAGTGCTTTAAGGATTAGGTGTTGCAATACTTGTGAGCTTTTTGATCTTATCCTTATAAAGTTTGATCACTATCTAATAAGATTCATGTTTATTCTCTCATTAAAATATCTTGTAGGCTTTTAAATTAAACCTATTGGCCTAAACTCTTTTGGCCTAATTAATCACCAATTAATTTGGACTATCCAAATAAATTAGGTTAAATATTTTTAAGAGGATCTATTAGAAAGCAATTCCCCAAATTACCCTTAAACCTAAATTAGAAAACTAATTTTCATTTTAGGTAACTTATTTTCAAATTTGGAACTAACTTTCAAATTAGGAAAATTTTCATTTTAGGAAACTTTCCATTTTAGAAAACTTCCCATTTAGGAAATCCTTTCCAAAACAAAAAACTTTTCATTTTCGAAAACTTCTTTCCAAAATAAGAAACTTTCAAAACTTGGAAACCTTTTTCAAAATCTCTACTTCTCTTTTATTATGTCAATGCATAAACTTATGGGTGTGACTCAATATGTTCTTACATATGTTGACAATATATTAAGAATAAAAGACACCATTTTTATCTCTTAATACATAAATCAAGATTGGCCTCTAGCAAGACATCATAGCTACCCAATTCTCTAAGAGGATTAATTAATCTATAATTACCTTTCATGAGTGTCGTTACCATATAATTTAGCCTTCATGTCAATTTATCATAGTGTGATCTTGAACTTGGTTATTATTCTATGTGATTATGGTCATATAAATTTAATTTGATTCTTAAATATTTTAGCTCTAGAGTAAACTAACTATGTCTATTAGTGTACTTCTACTATGGCCATAGATTTATTAAACAAACATTTATCAAAGTACAATGTGATAACTCTTTTAGTATACAAGGAATGACATATCCTATCTTAGTCATTCACCTAACTCTTTTAAATTCCTAGTGCTCCAAATGAATCGTTCACATATAACTTTTTAATGATTTCATCAAAACAAGTGTCAAAGTATATAAATCCTCTAATGAGATAATCATGATGAATTAAAGTCAAAGGACCAGTTGTACCCATCTCATATGAGATTCTCATAGACTAAATCAAATAGATTCTCTAACATCAATCACCTAAGTGCTTGCTTTGGCATCACCATGTCAATAGGTGTGAGATCTCCTACTGTTATCTTATAACATGAACATAGCACTCATAAATCGTACTACATATAGTTAATATCCATTTTTGACAATTCTACGACTTGGGACATTTAATGATATCATTCAAGTGCATGTGAGTTATTTTACCTATTTTTATTTGTTTACTCAAAATGTAGTTCCTAGTGGCTTCCCACATACATACCGAAGTTGTCCATATCTTTAAAGTCATTTGCCTATTTTCTTTTTATTTGAATTAGAATTGCTAGGGGTCGTTGAACCAATTTTATTTAATTTTGAATTATTATATGAAAAGCCATCAATGACTTTCCACTTATGTGATGAAGTCGCTAGTGGCTTCAAAATCATTTTACTTATTTTCTCTTTATTCGAATTAAAGTCACTAGTGGCTCTTGAACCAATTTCATTTAATTTTGAAATATTATGGATGGAGTCACTAATGGCTTTCTACTTATGTGAAAAATTCGTAAGAGGCTTCAAAATTATGTTATCTAATTTTTGTTTATTTGAATTGAATTTGTTAGTGGGTGTCAAACCAATTTTATTTAATTTTAAATTATTGTAAATGGAGTCACCAATTGCTTCTCATTTATTTGAAGAAGTCGTGAGTGACTTCAAAGTCATTTTATTTGTTTCTTGTTTATTTGAATTAAAGTTATCGGTGGCTCTCGAACCAATTTTATATAATTTTAAATATTGTGAATAGAGTTGTCAATGGCTTTCCACTTATGTAAAGAAGTTGTAAGTGGCTTCAAAATCATTTTATTTGTTTTTTATTTTTCAAATTGAGGTTGCTAGTGTCTCTCGAACCAAATTCATTTAATTTTGAATCATTATGGATGGAGTCACCATTGACTTCCTACTTATATGATGAAGTTGTGAGTGGCTTCAAAGTCATTTTATGTATTTTCTATTTTTTAAAATTAAGGTCGCTAGTTGCTAGTGGCTCTCAACCCAATTTTATTAAATTTTGATTTGTTATGGATGGAATCGTTTGTGGCATCTCATTTATGTGACAAAGTCTTTAGTGACTTCAAAGTCATTTTATCTATTTTTTGTATATTCAAAATGAAATCATTAGTGGTTCTCGAACCAATTTCGTTTAATTTTAAATTATTATGGATGGAGTCGCTAGTGGCTTTCCACTTATGTGCCAAAATTGTCAATGGCTTCAAAGTCATTTTACTTGTTTTTTGTTTGTTCAAAATGAAGTTTTTAGTGGCTCTCAAACCAAGTTTATTTAATTTTAAATTCTTATGGATGGAGTCGCTAGTAGCTTTTCACTTATGTGTCAAAGTCATCGGTGGCTTTAAAGTCATTTTACATGTTTTCTATTTGTTTAAATTAAAGTCACCGAGTCAAATAAATTTCATTTAATTTTGAATTGTTGTGGATGGAGCCTCTAGTGGCTTCCTACTTATGTGTCAAAATTGTTAGTGTCTTAAAGTCATTTTACATATTTTTTCTTTATTCAAAATGAAATCGCTAATGGCTCTCAAACCAATTTTATTTAATTTTGAATTACTATTGATGGAGTTGCTAGTGGCTTCCCACTTATGTGTCAAACTTGCTAGTGGCTTCGAAGTCATTTCATCTATTTTTTATTTATTCAAAATGAAGTTATTGATGGCTCTCAAATCAATTTTATTTAATTTTGAATTGTTGTGGATGAAGTCACTAGTGGCTTCCCACTTATTTGTCGAAGTCGTCGGTGGCTTTGAAGTCATTTTACATATTATCTCGTTTGTTTGAAATTAAGTCACTAGTGGCTCTTAAACTAATTTTATTTAATTTTGAATTATTATGGATGGAGTTTCCAGTGGCTTTCCACTTATATATCGAAGCCGCTAGTGGCTTCGAAGTCATTTTACCTATGTTTTCATTTATTTATATGGAGTCACCAATAGCTCCTGAACCAATTTCATTTAATTTTGAATTGTTATGAATAGAGTTGCTAGAGGCTTTCCACTTATGCGACAAAGCTGCTAATGGTTTTGAAGTCACTTTACATTTTTTTATTCGAAATAAGTGGCCAATGGCTCCCAAACTAATTTTATTTAATTTTCAATTGTCTGAAGTGAAGTCGTTTATGGCTTCGAGTCATTTTATCTTTCTTTTTTTTTTTGTTCAAAACAAAGCTATCAATGGTTTTGAAATTATTTTATTTGATTTGCTCGCTTGTCTAAAATGAAGTAGCTAGTTGCTTCCCATTTGTGTGATGAAGCCACCAATGGCTTTTAAACTAGTTATCTACTCCTCGTTGAAGCCAAATAAGGTAGCTAATAACTTTCAACTTATGTGACAAAGTTGTCAATAGCTTTTCAAATTTATGACTCGAAGTCGTCGGTAACATCCCTAATTAATGACTCAAAGCCATCAATGGCTACCCACTTGTGTGAGTGAAGTTATCAATGACTAGCTACTCTTATTAATAAGAGGCTATCCGTCTTTAGAAACTCACTTACTTATCGGTAATAGGTCGTGTTCACTAAAGACTAGCCAAAATCTCAATTTCTCCCATCTTTCCCCTTTCAATAGGGGTATTAGCCTTAGACCAACCATTGAAATAGATAAAGAAGTATAACATAGTAACAACTAGATTTTTATGTTCACATGCAAATACAATCTACATTATTGAGGACGAGATGATGGTGATGTTATATCTTTTCTATACGTAACCAACCACTTACCTAGATATCTATACACACTAGCACATTTAGGGTTTCTAAGTTCTCTCCAATTAGCTAAGTAGTGACTCCTTTTTCACTCGTGAATCCCATATTCTCCCCTCATGGACCAATGTCAATAAAAGAAACGAAGCAAATGGCAAAAAGGGCATAAAAGAGATACAAAGAATAAAATTAATTAAGAGAAAAATACTCAAAGATAGATCCAACCTAAGTAGGGGAAATAAAGAAAAGCAAGGACAATCCAACGAGTGGAGAAAAGATGAGAAAAAAATGAATGGCAAAGAGGCAACGAGGCAAAAAGAACAATAAAAGGAACAACCACCTTAAGTTTATGTTCACGGTGTGATACCTCACAAGCAACGAGTGTTTCAAATTGTAACCAATCATTTTACTTTAGTTTTTTTATTATATTTGTTAATATTCATGTGTTTTATAGCTTCCAAGTGATTCAAACCAATAACTACTCCTTTCCTTATGTGTTAAGAAAAAACAAATAAAAAACATTACACTTTTTAATTATATTAGCACTATCTTTTAATATTAGATAGAAAATAAACAAACTAAATTTCTACTAACTAGCCACATTAGCACTAGTGGTTTTTTTTTTTTTGTTCAACCAAAATTATGTTAACATTTGACATGGTAAAGTCCTTGCTATCAATAATTTTTTCCTGCCACATTAGATATTAATGAATTTTATCGATAAACAAACTAAATTTCTACTAACTAGCCACATTAGCACTAGTGGTTTTTTTTTTTTTGTTCAACCAAAATTATGTTAACATTTGACATGGTAAAGTCCTTGCTATCAATAATTTTTTCCTGCCACATTAGATATTAATGAATTTTATCGAAAAAAATTACGTGCTAATATGGTTAACGAAACTTAGTTTGTGTATTTTCTATCCAACTTTTTTTAAAAAAAAAAAGAACTAATATGATTAAAAAGGGCAAATTTTATGTTTTTTGGTGTAAGAAGCCAAAATACTATCGCAAAAGTAGAGTCTCTAAAATGTATTAATGTCATGAAAATCTCTAATGAATTATTAGTTTGTATCCATGCTAAGATCTTCGGATCAGTAATTTAACTAATAAAATTAACATCTAAACTAAATTTCCAATGATGTAAAATTAATGTATTATTGTTTGTTATAAAATTACAAAATTTATATCTACTTTAAGTCTTGATTAATATATTATGAAATTAGAGCATAACATCTATATAAGACATCCTTGCTTGATTTCAAATGTAAGTTCACTACCTAACTCTAATGTTTTAATTGATTCTCCATAGCCATCATTTCATTTTCATTCAACGAATGCCATATATGCGTGCGCGCGCGTGTGCATGTTTAATTCTAGAACTTAAAATTGCAGAGCTTGACAATCCACTTCTCCACAAAACATATATAAAAGTAATTATTTTAGACTAATTAA
This sequence comes from Dovyalis caffra, assembly GCA_963924115.1. NCBI lineage: Eukaryota > Viridiplantae > Streptophyta > Magnoliopsida > Malpighiales > Salicaceae > Dovyalis > Dovyalis caffra. Next base: position 2,707,328 of record CAWUPB010000858.1, on the reverse strand, counting down.
TCCATGTCTCATTGATTTGAAGAGTGGGATAAGAACTAAAAACTCACATCTCATGTCTTGCACACACGCACACAAAAAAAAAAAAAAAAGGAATAACTTCATTGACATGATAAAACTATATCGAATTGGATGGATGACTTATTCTACCCGATTCTTTTTTACTCGACTTGGAATTTTTTTTCAATTAATTTTTATAAGAGTAAAATTTAAGCTTAAAAAAAAATTATGGCTCAATCCATGAATCCATGAATCATAAGACTATAAAATAGGTTTTAAATTTCAAATCAATACATAAAGCTATATAAAAAAAAATTCATAAATCATAAGATAAATATCTATACATTAAATTGAGAAATAAAATTACAACCCTAAAAAAAATGGTATAAATAAGATTAATGGAAAATTGGTTGATTTAGCCACTTAAGACCTCGATAAGGCCATTCTCTAATCTATAATCTATCGGGCTAGAATGCAAACCCACCAAATTTGTTACACTTGACGTAATATATAAGGATGAAGAATAAAATCCATTTCAATCTAAAAAACAACTCTGCTCATGAGTATCAAGCTTCCATTAACCCTCCATATCTTTATCTCCTTCAACATGGTTCGTTGGCAGTTACATTAATACGTTTGAACATGTTTTTAGCTATCAAAAAACTATGTTTGTATCTTAGAATATATGAAAACCTAACCAAAAAAAATCTATTTATATATTATAACGAGATAAAAACTTAACAAAAGAATTCAATTTCAAAGGAAATATAGTTGAAAGTAAATCCAATTCAAAATTAGAATTCAAAAGATTGATTCTCAAGCACTACAAAAATTTCGAGAAATAGCAACGAATTATTCCATTGTGAATTCTTAGAAATTTGTCCCTAAATGACTTTAGCGACAGATTAGAAACAAAATCCAATCCATCACTATTTTTTTTCATCGTTATTTTATTGATATTATGTCGCTAAATGGTTCTAAATTAGTCATCCTTGATGTTTTATACTCATCGCTAATTGTCACTATTTCCATTTATTTTTGTTGCTAAATAGTGAGGGATTGTCTTGTTGCTATTTTTTAGTCGCTAATATCCTCACAATTCCATCACTATTTAGCAACTGAGTATCATCCATCGCTAATTTTTTTTTTAATGAATTGCCATTTATTGATAATTGTAATAGCAAACAAATATAAAAAAAAAACACCTTATTAAAGCATATATATTATTAAATAAAATTTAAATTTTATTAATTAAAATAAAATAAATATATAAATGTGTTAAGGTGTAAATAAATATTAATAACTTTTTTTAAAAAAAAGAATTTAGTCCTCATTATCACCATCTCCCGCATCATCCTCAAGTTATTGGCTATTGAGAGGAACAAATGACTGTTGCGTTATGAAAAGGTCGGCAAGAGGGACGAGAGGTGACTAAAGATTCTTTAACAATCTCAAAACTCTCTACAACCGAGCCCGCATGCTTTCAATGTTCTCGACCAATTAGTGGATAGTAGCCTCCACCCTTTTGATTCGATCTTTGTACTAGGTAGAAACCTCCCGGATATTACCACTAGGACACCGCGAAGTGGTAGATAAGGAGTTAGCGCTAGAATGTGAGTAACACTAGGACACATAAGTTCGATGCCATAAACTATTTACTTCTTCTCCCCTCTAACAATATCCAAATATATCTTGAATATATAGATATCCGAAGATGATGAATCATCCTTCTATCGTACCTTAGCAATTGCTTCTTGCATTGATTGCATGTGCTCCTAAGTCATTACATTAATAACAATATTAAATTATGAATATATTTCTTAAATTATATTTGTCAATGCATATATATATAATCTTACCATTACTATCCGCGATTTTCTATCGATGAATGTCCCATCCTTCCATATATGAGTAATCACGAACAACTCATAAGGATTTACATTATAATCTAATTTATGATACTGAAAAAATAAAGAAACTATATTCAATGAAAAAATTAATTTATAAAATAATAGATAATATGGTATTTACCAAATGTTCAGCTTGTTCGATCAAAAAGATGGATCCTCTAATATGCTTGGAAGGGCCGGCACCGATGCCACCCGTCTCTAACTTGCGATTTCGAGACATGTACTAAGAACGAGCTTGATACTCATGAATGGTTGAATCCCATTGTCATGCTTCCTACACCTCCTATTTAACAAACATAGGTTTGTTATCCTTATTTTTTAGCTTGTTGAGCATGTTGTTGTATCGCTTTTTTGCCGGACTCTCCCACACATCCTTAATTAGTGCATCAATGACCGCATCCCATGAAAAACACTTTTACATAAAGAAAAAAAATAATATTAGTACTTTTCATGTTAAATCAACACTTTAAATGAAATATAAACAAATGATTAATATACTACCCTAAACTCATTATAGTATAAGTCTTTCTTCTCTATGGATACAAACTTCTATATGGAGCCATGATGTCCAACCTCTCTTTGAAAATTATAATGATTTTTGTAGAGCACTTGCTTGATGGAAATAAATCGTTAAACAAAACAAATAATTAATTAATTAATTAATTAATAATTTTAATATAATATATGAAAATATAAAACTAATTATAACATGTAAATCATATTACTTATTAGTTATTCGCAATCCAAATGGTCCGTCTATCATCAAATCTAGTATAACTTCTTGAATTCAAAGAAACCGTAGTGGGATCATCCACAACAAGGGCACTATTAAAGGGGGCACTTCCATAGGGGATGCCAACATGCCTATGCTACTATCAAGTGTGTAGCCTTAGCTAGTTGGACTAATCATGCCATATACACTACCACTATCGATCAAATGATCAACATCGAGCCACAACTACTAACACCATGACAAGATCCGCCCGATCCATAAGGTATGATTGAAGTATAGCACATGAAATAATTTAATAAATAAATAACAATTCGATAGAAAATATATTAAAATTATTATGAATTAAAACAAACAAATTCAACACGTATAAAATGCACAACAAACATAAGAAATGCATAATAGGCAAAATTATATAATTCAATGAATACAATAAATAAAATTAACTTTTGAGTGCAAATGTCATAATAATCTTCTAAGTTTTCCTTTCCTTCAATCAATCCTAATACATATTCACTCTCATCTTCTTCGGTAGTTTTAATTATTTCTATATCTATAAATGATCCATTTTGATCATTCAACGACCGCTCTTCACCATCATCTTCGATCAAATTATGTTGGATTTTCAACGCATCCTCTTGAAACGAGATCTACATTCTATTGGACTCGACTAGACGATTCTGAAAAATTTTTCGACACAACGGAACTCCTCGAGTTAACTTCCCTATAGTGTATCCAATCATAATATCTAAGCACAAAACTATATCTCACTAAATGGTATTTAACCATGTGAACTTCTTCAAAATTTTGATTCCAACACTTACGGTAATTGCAATAACACTTTAACTTTCTTTCATCCACACATTCGGGATGAGTAATAGTAAATACGACAAATTCTTTGAACTCATTCACAAAATCATCATTTAAATACTCGTCTATACATCTAACATGCATTCATTCACAATTGAACCTTATTATTTTGTTTCTACATTTTCAAGACAATACAAAATTATTTAATTAATAATTTTTTTAAACATCTAGCAAAATTTCAACAGACTACTCTAAATGATCAAACAAACATCATGCACACTAAGACAAAAAATTATCTTAGATACTCCATCAAAATTAAATTACAAACTCTTTCTTCTAGTTTCATCGCAAAGCATTGAACCAACCTTATTTCTTCTTATTTTTCAGGGATCTCTAACCCCTCGGGTTTGACTTGGCACGCTTCAATAATTACATGCAAAATAATTAAACTAATTAATTCTAATTCTAACTAAATTAAATTTAAAATAAAATAAATAAATAAGAATTATTATAAATAAAGTTATAATTCAACCAATTTAACATAATTAACCTAATTAATTAATTACCTAAACACAAATCAACTTACCTTAATTAATTCTAATTCTAACCAAATTAAATTTAAAATAACAATTAAATTAACTTAATTAACAAAAACATTACATTTAATTAATAAAATTATAAGTAATTGAAAATTTTATTCTAATCCAACCAATTCAACAAATTTAACATAATTAACTAATTAATTAAACATAAATAATATTAACTTAACTAATTCTAATTTTAACCAAATTAAATTTAAAATAACAATTAAATTAACCTAATTAACAAAAACATTACATTTAATTAACAAAATTACAATTAATTGAAACATTTATTCTAATCCAACCAATTAAACAAATTTAACATAATTAATTAATTAACTAAACAAAATTCAATTTAGTTAATTAATTCTAATTTTAACCAAATTAAATTTAAAATTAAAATTAAATTAACCTAGTTAATAATAATTTTACATGTAATTAAAAAATTATAATTAATTAAAAATTTATTCTAATTCAACCAATTAAACAAATTTAGCATAATTCATTAATTAACTAAATACAATTCAAATTAAATTAATTGGTTCTAATTCTAACCAAATTAAATTCAAAATAATAATTAAATTAACTTAATTAACAACAATTTTACATTTAATTAACAAAATTATAATTAATTTATTATAATTCAACCAATTAAACAAATTTAACATAATTAATTAATTAACTAAACATAATTCAAATTAACTTAATTAATTCTAACTCTAACCAAATTAAATTCAAAATAACAATTAAATTAACTTAACTAACCAACATTTTACATTTAATTAACTAAGCATTAATAAAATAAATTTAATTAATTACTAATTAATTATGAATAACTTTAAATTACATTTAATTAATAAATTAACTTAATAGTTAACAAAATTCAACAATTCAAAAAATTAATTAAAAAATTAAACTAACAAATTAGCAAAAATTAACAAATATTTATTAAAAAATCAACAAACTAACAATTAAATATATTCTATTATAAATCAAGCAATTATACTTCAAATTAGCATAACAATTACAATAAAATGCTAACATTAATTAAGAAAATAAAAGAAATTAAAAACTAACCTAATTTGGGTGATATTGGTTGAAATGAAGGAATAAAACACTAGGTTTTTTTTTTTTTTTTTTTTTGGGAGAAATGGGTTTGATGATGAGTGGATTAGGGGAGTTTTTGGAGGATTAGAGGGGTTAGGGGAGGGGTAACTACCTTGGGAGAAAGAGGGAGGATGAGAAATGGGGGAAAATAAAGAGGGAGGGGAATCTATCAAGATTTAAAAAACCCAAATCAATGACGAGAATGAAGCCATCATTGATTTGTCAATGAACATTAGTGTCCATCTCTAAATAGCCATGTTTGGTGCGCCTTCGAATTTCCAAAGGCCACCCAAATTTTCACCATTTAGCAACGGGAATATTCTCATCACTAAATAATGATTTTTTAGCGATGGATTAACCATCTCTAAATAGTGACTATATAGTGACAGATTAGCTATTGCTAAATTCCAAAATATTTTAGCGATGATATTAATAACCCGTTGCTATTTTTTATAGCTAATCCATCTCTAAATGTCGCTAAAAGTGTCGGATAGTTTTGGCACCATATTTAGTGATAGAAATTGATCCATCGCTGAAAATTAATCATAAATCTATCTCTATTCCATTGTTAAATATAATGGAAGCTAATGCGGTGCTATTTAATCGTTATTTAGTGATGGCTTAAACTTCGTCACTAAAATTCGTCACTATTTAGCAAACTTTTGTAGTGAAAATAATTTAAAAGTTTAGGTCGGAAAAGATAGACATCCATATTCTATACCTAGAATTTGAACTAAATCCCGTTGCTTTCCATTATTTTACAATGACAACAAAGATGTGTTGCTAATTATAACACCGGCAATATTTATTGAACCCCTTATATGGTATGGATAAATTTTATAATACTCAAGGAGTAACTAGTGGCATATACGAGTAAAGTGGTATGTATAGCGATTACAACTATACATGCCACTAGTTACTCCTTATCTCTCTCCTCTAAGTAGATCCATGGAGTAACAACTATATATGACACTAGTTACTCATTGAGTAGATCCATGGAATTACTAGTTACTAGTTACTACTATACATGTCACTAGTTACTATTTATCTCTCTCCTTGAAGTAAATCCATGGAGTTATTATTATACATGTCACTAGTTACTCATTGAGTATTATAAAATTTCTCGTATGGCATGCAATTCTAATTTCCATGTAAGGAAACCTCATTAGGAGGTGGTATCAAAAAACCAAATGCTAGAGAGAAACATGTGTTAGGAAACCTAGAAGATAAGAGGAGAAAAAACGTCATCTTTCACTATATAAACTTCTTTTCCACCAAATCCATAAAATCATCAAAATGAGAGAAACTATAGTCGTTGCCTATCACGAGAGGTCAACTACTTGAAGAGGATAGTTAGGAAGATGAATATGGTGACATGAAAAAGCTCATGTCAAGTTTCATTTTTCGGATATCCGACATATCAAAAAGAAAAATCTGGTTGAGGGTTTTAACTTTAATTTTCTATGCTAAACTTCTATTTTCTCTGTAAGTGTTTTAGTATCTGTTTTAAGTTTCATTGATGTGTGAATCTTTTATGTTCTGTGTTTTCAGGTTATGGTGATCCAAGAAATGATGGGAAGAAGCATCTTCATTTCAGAAGGCACCCAAATCAAAAATGTATCAAAGATAAAGATTGGTCATGGAGCTAGTTATCTTTATGTACATGTGTAGAAGAACACAAAGATTCCTTATACATGTAATGATTTTGGTTATAAGATTGGTTATAAGATTTGTCATAGAGCCAGTTATCTTCACACACACACACATATATATATATTGAAAATCATAAATGTTGCTAGTTGAAGGTATGTTTTTCTATAATTGTTCTGTGCTGTTATCTTTGTTAGTTTTTTACTTATTGCATATGTTGATAAAAGATAATGATGGTGTACTGATTCTTGATAAGGTGAGAGCATCCTTGCCATTGGGATGTTCTGCAAAAAGCAAAATAACTAGACGACTGTGATATATGTGTCTTTTGAATAATTCTTTTTTTTTATTTGGTTCATAGTTGCGATGATCTCCTTGTAATTCAATTTTGTTTCTTGTTTATTTCAAATGGAAATGGATTCAAAACAAGTACAATGGAGCTTTGGTCATTCGTGATGGCAGGCATAGACAGTAAAACTGCACTAATTCTTCTTATAGAATGCCCGTCTCCATCTAGGTGCTTGGACATGAAAGTGGGTCAGTCAGTTGACGAATGTAAAGTCTGGTGGAAAAATGAGAGTGAATTGGTGGTATGGCTAAATTAGAGCAATCAAGCAAAAAAATGACCAGGTTATTGTGTAGAAGAGTGGGAAAAAAATATATTAAAACCTCTTGTATAGGATCTTTGTAAATATTTAGATGTAACCAGACAATTAAGTTCATGTAACTTGTTATTAGATTTAAAAAATAAAAATAAAAAAATCACCCAAACTTGTTATTTTCTTTTCATCAATTCTCATCAAGAAACAAAGACCCTTGCATAAAAACTAGCTACCAAAGTGGTAAGGATATAATCAATCTGGATAGCCTATAATAGTACTTCATACAAGCAAAGACTTCATGTACTTAACGAATATTCACCATCTCTACGGTATTTGACTCTGCTAAAATGTTATTAATAATAATGAAAATATATATGGTGATTGGAGAGGACAATCTAGCCAAACCCCTACACATGGAGGGACAAGAAAACTGATGCCCTCTGTTGAAATTTTATTAATAATATAATGATGTATATGGAGATGACAATCTAGCCGAACCCATACATATGGAGGGACAAGAAAACCAATGCCCTAAATTATGTGAATTATATTGAAATTAATAGATTAAAATAAAACTACAACAAAATTAGTTCTGATAAATTTTGAATAAATATATATAAAATAGCAGAGTATATAAAATAAATAGGAAAAAAATGAAAAAAAATCAACCTAAATTGTATAAAATATATTGAAGTTAATATATTAAAATAAAAACTACAACAAAATTGGTTCTGTTAAATTTCGAATAAATATACATATATAAAAAAATAAAATAAAACTTATGATTTTTTTAATTGATTATTAATTTTTTTTAAAGAAAAGAGTCAAACTATCTAAAACATGCTTCTAGTTCTCTCTCTCTCTCTCTCTCTCTCTCTCTCTCTCTCTCTCTCTCTCTCTCTCTCTCTCTCTCTATATATATATATATATATATATATATATATATATATATATATATATATATAAACTATAATAACATATTTTAACAAATGGAAAATTCATTTAAAAAGTATAAAAATAATTTATTGTATAAATTATAATAATATATTTTTGAAAAATAAAACATCAACATTCTAAAATTTTATTCCAAAATTCATATATTAAAAAACCAAATTTAATAAAAAAATAAAATTATATCAAAAAATTAATTTGATGAGAATTTTAATAAGAAACAAATAATTGAAGAAATAAATTTTAAACAGGTAAGAGTAATATAATTAGATATATATGTTCAAACTAAAATATAGAAAAAATATCATATATATTTTATTATCTTCAAACTATACATAAAACTAAAAAATATAACAATTTATTTTCTATATTTTTCACATCAAATTTCATGACAATATATATATATGTGTGTGTGTGTGTGTGTGTGTTTGTGTGAAGAAAAACAAAAACAAAAAAGGCTAGGCTCAATAAATTGTATGAAATATATTGAATTCAATATATTAAAATAAAAACTATAAAAAAAAATTAATTCTGATAAATTCTAAATAAATATATAAAAAATAAATAAAATTTATGAATTTTTTTAACTGATTAGTAATTTTAAAAAAAAAAAAGAAAATGAGCCAAACTATCTAAAATATATTCTCCTCTCCTCTCTCTCTCTCTCTCTCTCTCTCTCTCTCTATATATATATATATATATATATATATATATATATATATATATATATATATAATCAGAATTTATAAATTATAATAATATATTTTAAAAAATAAAACATTTATTTAAAAAGTATAAAGATAATTTATTGCATAAATTATAATCATATATTTTTAAAAAATAAAACACCGACGTCCCGAAATTTTATTCCAAAATTCACATGTTAAAAAACCAAATTTATTAACGAGATAAAATTATGTCAAAAAATTAATTTGATGAGAATTTTAATAAGAAAGAAATAATTGAAGAAATAAATTTTAAACTATAATAGTAATATAATCAGATATATATTTTCAAACTAAATTTTTAAAAATATCATATATATTCTATCATCTTCAAACTATACGTAAAACTAAAATAAAATAAAATTTTATTTTCTATATTTTTTCACACCTAATTTCATGATATATATATATATATATCCTGAAAAAAAATTACCACAGCAAATAAATAGTGAGAATTTCAGATCCTTTAGTTTTTTTGGTAATATAGGATCTCAATACCGTAAGGTTTCTTTCCAAGAATTGTTTTTTTTTCTTTTTTGTTCTTTTCTTTCCTTCTAGGAACACCCAATTTGAAGTTACATTGTTAATTGTTTGTGGCAATATTTTTTCAAACACTTCCTTTATATATATATATATATATATATATATATATATATATTGAAAGAAAATAAGGGAGTCATGATTATTAATTTGGATAAACAAATCTTATGTAAAATGACATACCTTATATTAAAAAATATATATATTATGAATAGTTATGATTGTATGAAATGATATGCGTACTAAATTGATAGACAAGATTAATTTTTGAATATACAAGACTCTTAATTCGTATCTTATCATAGCCTATTAATTATTTTATTTAATTTTTATTATTCATTGATCAAGAATAAGCTTAGTTCTGTTGTGTCGGAGTCATTCTGCATGTTTTTTCTCTTCATTTATTTACAAAAAAAATATTTTTTTGTGAAGTTTTTAAAAGAATATTTGGCGTGTTATTACTAATAAATTAAAACACATAGGGTTTTGAACAATGGCAACACTATTCACCTCTTTACAATGTAATATTTACTCATGGTTTTTTTTTTTTCTTTGTTGTAATTTTGTTTTGATCCCTAAAATTTTAATCCCTAATTGATGCACTACATGCCTTTTCTTTTCTTTCTTTCTTTGGTTTTTTCATCAATTTATGTTCTTTTTAAAAAAAAAAAAAAATGGATGTTACTCTCATAACGTACTATTCACTCTTAGGTTTTTTTTTTTGTAATTTTTAAATTATTTCATTTTGGTCTATAAAATTTTTAAATATAAATTTTACTCCCTAGCTCATGCACCACATGCCTTTTTTTTATTTGGTTTTTTTCCTTTGCTTTTTTTCATCAATTTATGTTCCTTTTTTAAAATTTAATTGGATGTTAAAATTTGTAAAAATCAATCGTTGCTTTTTTATGCATAAACCGATGATTATATAAAATATATACAATATGTTTTTATATTTTAGAATAAATACATACTACTTTTATTGTTTAAAATTGATCTTTTCGATTTATTATATAAATTCATCGAGTTAATTTATAATCTTATTTTTTATATAATTCTATTCATTAATAAATATAATTTATTTTCTCTATGTCTAGATTCGAATAAGTTTTTTTATATAAGTTTTTATTTGCTTAATTGTTATATAATCAAATTTTAAAAATAGAATATATGTATTTTATTTTCTTATTATTTATATAATTAAATTTTATCGAAATCAATATTATAGCTTTTATGGCGCTCTATTAATTTTAATATATATTTTAAATTTTAAATTTTTTTAAAAAAATTCTATTTATACTATACATTCTCATTCGAGTGAGTGCGGTCATGATATATAAAAAATAATACTATCGAGTAATTGATTTTATTAGAAATCAACTATTCATCTACACACACAACACCAACTATTTGCTATTATTTTTTTATATTTTAAAATTAATTTTTTCAAATAAAATAATTGAAATAATATTTTAGAATAATCGATTAATAATTCAAATATATTTTTGTATATTAATATTATCCATTATTTTGCAAATAAATATATATAAATCAAATGTACATATTTAAAAAAATAATCTTCTTTTCGGTAAAAAAAAGCTTCATTTGTTAATTTTCATACAAATTTATATATTAATTATTGCTTTATTTCTTTGATGCAATGTTATAAAAAAAATTATGATTTTTTTTTTAATTTGCTTTTAAAATTTTTTTATTATGGGTTTTTATTTAGGAATAAATGCATAAGAAAGAACAAATCATTTTTTTTTACATCAAAATTTATTCAAAACATAAAAAATATGTATAGATAAAAATTTTGATTAAAAATTATAAGATTAGATGAAATTTATCTTTTATATTTAATTTAATATATTTTAGTTAACCAAGCAATATAGTATATATTATCAAACTGAAATAAATATGTTTTGTTCTGGTTCGCAGACATAGCACAGGAATCAAACTGTTCATATCCCAAAAATTCCTATTCACTTACCATTTATATGCATAAAATTACTATTCACTTAATGGCAATATAAGTAATTTTTTGTGTGTTTTTGGGTATTAAGATGTAAATTTAATACTTTTTTCTATTTTTGTCCATCATGTTGTAACATTGTCTTTCAATCCTTAGCTTCTTCTTTCTTTCTTTTTTTCACGCAGCATGTGTGTGTATGTCTATATATATATATATATATATATATATATATATATATATATATATATATATATATATATATATATATACACACACACACACACACAACTATTATTTAAAAATTATAAGAATTCATGATATGTATTATATCAATTTATTTTAAAAAAAAAAATCATGTTTTAAGATTTTATTCTAAAATTCAAACATAGAGTAAAATAAATTATATTTATTAGTAAATAAAATTATATATAAAAATATTAATTGGATTGGAATTTTCATGAAAAAAATGATAAATTTAAAGAATGAAATTTAAATAATAAAAGTAATATAAGTTGAAGTATATGTTAAATTTAAAAAAATAAAAAGATTTTATATATATATATATATTCAAAGGAAAGAAAGTGTGGAGCTGAAATAACTCACTCGAATCCCCTTTAACAGATTATGTGATATGATTGGATCGAATAAGCCCTTATGGAATAAAAATTCAGCCGTTTGTGAACCTTTAGGTATTGTCTTATTCAAGTGTTTGTTCAATTACTCTTTTACCTGCAAATGCAATGTAGGCGTTAGGTTCAGCAATAATGATATCCCCCAACATACCAAAACTAGTTGTCATCCCCTCAGTCGTAAGAGATGTAAGGATTGATACATAACTAACTTTTTATTCGATTGATAATCATATAAAGCGGAAGATATTTTAGTCATTTGCATTAAGCTCAAACTTCCTTCATGCATGAGTGCTCCTAAATATTATTCTAAAAGATTAAAAGTGTATTTTAAATAATTTGTTTCGAGTTTATTAAGTATGGTCAAGATGTATAAAAAAATTATTGAATAATTTTTTTTATTAAAAATTAACTATACATCTTCTAACATAATACAAATTATTTACTATTATTTTTTTAAAACATTATAGAACCAATTTATTTGAAATAAAATAATTTAAATTTTTTTTAAGGGAACCAACCAATTATTCAAATACTATTTTTTATGCTAATTTTATTGATTATTTTGTAAGTAAATATATATAGATCAAATGCATATACTTTTTTAAAAAATAATCTTCTCATCAACATTAACTAAAAAATAAAATTTTATTTTTTCATTAGTTAATTTTTATGCAAGTCTATACATTAATTGTAACTTTATTTTTTTGATATATTCTTATAAAACAATATATTTTTAAAGTATTTGTTTTTGAATTTTGAATTAATATTTTAGATTCAAATTATTACAAGTTTTTATTTAAGAATCCATAAATAAAGAAGAATAAATCTTTTTTTAAGTATAAATTTTATGAAAATCACAAAAAATAGTAATAATTAAATAAAATATTAATGGAAAAATTTTAAAATTTTAAAATGATTTTGTTCTATCTACCTGCAAGCATTGCGTGGATAATTTCAAAAATTAATCTTCTCATTAACATTAAATAAGATATTTTTTTTCATTTATTAGTTTTTATAAAAATCTATTCATTAATTATAATTTTATTTTTTGTAATACAATATTATGAAAAATATATTTTCAAAGTTTTTTTTTAATTCTCGATTAATATTTTAGTTAAAATCAATTCATAAGGAAGAATGATTTATGTTTTTTTAAAGCAAAAAATTTATAAAAAAAATTAAAAAAATTAATTGAATAAAAATTATAATTAAAAAATTTTAAAATTTTAAAATAATTTTGTTCTATCGGATCGGCGACGTAACGCGGACAACCGACTAATCTCAATCTAATCTAACAACAAATACTTTTCCTTTCAAAATGTCTGTGTCTGCTTGTGTGATGCCACTTAGTCATAATTGGGGCTTCATGTCTTGTTTTGCTTAAACCATGTCGTGTGGTGTTTTCCTTCCAAAATTTTAATCTTTATTATTTTATTTGATTTGATTTGATTTTAATTGTTCTTTCACATTTCTCAGTCATAAAAAAATAACAAGATATTTTCTGTGTATTTTCAATTTTAATATAGTTACTCATACCAAATAATATAGTTGAATAATGTATCTTTGTCATCTCTATTAAAAGTACTTTTCTTGGCCTCCTTGAATTTCTGTGATCACTTCCCCTTTCAGTAACCTGCAGCAGCCAACATCTACCCCTTTTGTGGGGTTGTAATGATCGTCATGTTTTGTTTTTTTTTTTTTTTTTTTTTTTTTTTTTTTAATTTTAACCTTGATTATTTGCTTCTCATTCGCCTTTAAAACTCGATTTAAGCACATTGAATTAGGCTGTGAATTCGTAAAACGAAACAAAGCAGTCTAGTAACAAATGGAGACTTGCGAAATGGAAATAGATGCAATTTTACATTACAATGAAAATAAGATATGAGTATCTGTACTCACAATATGGTTTTACATGATGGATTCTGAACATTATTTACATTCGTTGCACCATCACAAGACTTTCAAATTCGAGTCATTATATAATTTACTGGATCTAATTTCTACAGTTGGATATCTCGATCTAATAGATCACCAATTTGATGATTCCAAAATAGTTCCATTTTCACCATTTTCTAAAAACCGTATTGTTATAGCCATCAACTATCTTAGGTTACTCAATCACAAACAGGAATGCCCCTGATTCCCTCACACCATATTCCTTCATGGACCAATTGTGAAACTCATCATCTCTTGAAAGACAGAAAGACTGATTACAGTCCATAAATAAACCCATCTGATTACCCTGTAATCATCTTCTGCATGATGATAAGCCAAGCCTCCACATGGGGATATCAAACGCCCACAGAGAGTCAAAGCAATTGCCCATAAGCAAAGCTAATGATGTGGAAAAGATATCCTACAATGTCAGAGGAAGAATAAATCAGCACAATATTAATTTATCTTCAACCATAGATGAAAATTCAATGAGAAAATAGAAGGAAACCCTAACCTGGACTTTTCCTCTTGGTATATCTCCAATCTGATTACAAAACTTGACTTGAGCTTCTGCTCCCAGCCATCTTCATCTTCTTCATTTTCTTTCTCTTCTTTGATCAAGGCAATACTTTGAAAGGTGGCGGTTGCCATTTCCTCCATTTTGGTGATTGTGAGGTTTGGTGAATAAGATGTTTGTTTATATAGAAAGTGACACCAGTACATCTCCTCTAGGGTTTTTAACACCACATGTTGTTTTTCTTTAGGATTTGTTTCCAGCTCATCTTCGGATTTTCTTGCCTTGTTTGGAAGTAACACATAAGGTATGCTGATAACTACCAGTGCTGTAATTAGTAGTAAACTAATGATGCAAATTTAAAACTGATTTGTCATTGCAAAAGACATAATACGAATTGAAAGAATAGAGATTTGGTTCAAATCCAAGGTCTAGAAGATCTATGTGAATGTCTATCTATGTATCAGACTATGATTTTCCCTTTCAAATTTTTGTTCTTACCTAATCTCATTTCTAGTTTTATCTTCTCCGGTTAATTAAGTTTATCCAAAATAAATACATGTGAATCAACACATATTTACCACTTGTGTAAAGTAATATAGATTGAAAATTAACATGATTGGCTGGTGTTTTCCCTTCCATAGTATTATCGTTTATTACATTGTATATGGAATTCTGTCAGTCACTTGTAAATAAAAACAAGGTTCTATCTATGTTTGTTGAGGTAAAATTTTAAACAAAGGTAGTTTCCTCACACTAAAGATTTCTATAAAAAAATAATAAAAAAAAAAACTCAAAACTAAAGATTTCTCAAGAGACTGAAACTTAGAATAATCCACATCCTCACTCTATCTTAACTACAGTATCCCTGTAGTTTTGGATGCACCATTTTGGGAAGAAACAGAATTATTATTCAAGGCTATATTCTCATGAGCAACCACATTTGAATATTTCTTAAGCCTTGAATTTGTCAATATGGATGCCCAATGTATCTTTTGCTTTGTTTGAAGATCTTGGGCATTGATTTGGCCGGTATATCACCAATTTGAAGTGAATATTCATGACTAACATATGCATAAATGAAAAATTTTACGTGGCATTACCAGCTGATTACAAAAAATGTCTGCATACACTAGGAAAAGACTAGTAAAAGTCAAGTCACCACATGAAGAAAATTTCCATATATATTCTGACATGTATAGGATCAAATGGATTATAAACATATATATATAACGAGAAAGCCAAACAACAAAAAATTGCAACCACACTGTAAATTTTGAAAATTATGTAAGTCTTCAGAATTATAGAAATTCAATGATTTCATTCTTGTGAAAATCGTTGGTCAATTTGAGAATTTTCTTTGTTTTATGACTCCAATATACAACTTCCATAATTAAAGTGCAACAGATCATCTGATTACTTAAGGAAAACAATGTAAGGATTAGACACTATCCTTTGCAAGATTTAAAGAAATATTTTCAAATTAAAAATAAATAATCCCCATTACACTTTGGCAATAATGACTTACAAACCAGTAAAACCAAGAATATTTTAGTATATAATAAGAGTTTGGGACCTCCATTCTGTTTCTTTCTAACTTTCTTGGATAAACTAATCTCTCAAATTGAAAAAGATTAAAAATAAAAATTCTAGGAGTTTTGGTTTTCTTGAAGAACAAGAGAAAAGTAACACAAATAAGTATATCTAAACAAACACAATCTAACAAAGTATATCTACAATCTAAAAGGATCCATTCGACAAAACTGTATTTGAAAAAGCATTTTAAAGAAACAAGAGAATAGATGCAGTCGAGCTATCTTCATAACCGAACATAATTTTCTCCTCCCCTCAAAGGTATAAAATATCTATTTGACTTGAAAGGTGGCAAAACATAACAAAAATTGCGAAATTGCAATCATAATCAATAGATGGGAATTCCCTCCTTACATTTTGATCATGCATGAGTAGATAAGTTAAATAGATTTCTCTTGGGAAATATGCCTTTCTTTTTATTTTGGGTTTCTTTCTCTTTCAAGTGCCCATAACATTAAAAGATGGTTGGATAAAGAAACCAACAACAGGGAGCCACTGAGTTTTGAATACTCATAATACTTTATTCATATAAATGACAAAATGAATATTAGCTAGCAGAGAAAAACAAAGATATTTAGACATAATTTGGCACATTAATTAAGATTAATATTATATTCCATTTGAGCACTTCTAGTAGGGTGTATAGATTAAGAGGACACGTAGCTTTACAAATTTGCACAGACAACCAACTAAATCTATCAATCCAATGAAGTTGGATCAGCTACATCGATCCCCGTCTTTCACTCAATTCAGATGTGCCCATGCATGCTCATACATGCATGGACACATACTTTTATCTTTTTCCTTGATTATGGTAAGGAATAGCTAATGAAATAAAAAATTAATATCCATAACACAATTAAAAGAATATAAAACTTCTGTTAAGACTGGAAATTACCATAGTATCAGAATCTGAAAGAAGCAAATTAAAGTAGTTCCATCATTGCGTCCATTTTTAGCCCAAGTACAGCAATATCAAATAAAGATGCAGCATTCTTCTTCTACTTACTTAAACACTGCCACCTGAAAATACACATACACAAAGAAAAGAAAAGAAACTGGCTAATCTGTTGAAACTTAATTAAGAACTTATATACTACAAATACATAGAAACTAATATAAAACACACACACAAACACATGGTTTCCTAAAAAGATTTGAGAAATAAAAAATTAGGCAAAATGGTAGTTCTGATGCAGAGGGAACAAAAAACTCATCATTAAGTTTTAAGGATTACTTACGCAATAGCTGTCCCCACAAAGAACATATCTTCATTAAATGATTGGGTGAGGCAAAGATGATGTGAAGTTTAAGAAATAATTGATGCTCGTGCTCATCTTATTACCATGCTAATGGAAACTTACTTTCTTACTGATGATAGTTGTGTCCAACTTTACAGTATTATATTCTTCCGTTCTTGTTGCCTTTCTTTCCATTTAGAAAGTTGATTTTCTGAAGTATTTAAAAAAATCATTGGCAGCAAACTACATGGAGTATAGGAAATAAAGTGGTGCTTGAGAAAGAAGAGAGAGAGAGAAAGAGAGAGAGCTTCCAGTATCAAAAAAGAATCACAAAAAATAGAATGTTTACACACTCAGTAGCTGTAAATTGCTTTGACACAATTATTCTTGAGTAGATAAGTTAAGATGGAAACAAAATTTAAAAATAAGTGCAGTCATTTCTGGAAGTGTTCATAAATTAAGATGACATATAGCTTGTCAAATGTGCATATAAACTCATATATAACTAAATCAATCAATCCAAAACCAATTGGATCAATGTAACCACACAAAAGTACATCTACAGATATATTGTTTCTCACCAGAAGAGCACAATTAACATTTATAATCAGTCTATACAGAGCTTAAAAATTCTAAACACGAAAGAACATCAGCATAAATGCATATTCCTAAAGCAGCTGTTGAATAAATTACTCCCAAAAAAGTTGGGATCAGCCATGTAAATCACGATCTTCCGTTCAATTCAGACACACAAATGCTCATGTGCTTATCATTTTCCTCTTAATGTTAACTAACATTAACAATCATTCCAAACATACCTTAAAGATTCTAAAATACCAATGAAAAAATATAACACTCAAATACGCACAACTTAGATATAGCTTAACCATTCCAAACAAGTTGGAAGCAGTTTCATAAATCCTCATTCTCCATCCAATTCAAGCTACGTTCACACACATTTTATCACTTCAAAAACTTCCAATTGTCGAATAATGGATGATTCATATTCCAAGCATGGTTTCAAGACTCTAAAGTTCCAATCAAAACTAATGAGAACATACCTGGACACTGAAAGCTTTTCAGTCCCTCCATTTCCTTAAGCACCAAAGCCTGAAAAAAAAAAAAAAAAAAAAAAGAAGAAGAAGAAGAAGAAGAAGAAGAAGAAGAAAATCATTGGACCCAAGAAATTTAACAAACACATTTTAAAAGGTAACACTGATAATTTAGAGAAACCTAATTTTTTGTTTCTGGTTCATCGTCATCTTCTTCTTCATTGGCAGCTCTCTCTTGGAGTAAGAAACCAATGTTAAAGGCGATGGCTCTTTTCATTTAGGGTTTTCTAACATGAAAGAGTAACTGTCTCACCTAATTTCTATTTTCATAATTCCTATGGGTGAGGCTGTTGGGTTTTTTCTTTTTCTTTATTTTTTCCCTAAAATTTTTTTAATTGCTTTTTAATATCAATCCTTTAAATTTCTTTTTACAAAAACTCTCCTTCAAACATGAAAATAAAACATTAAAATTTTGTATCTTATTCTCTTTTTTTTTTTTTAATTTAACTAAGTTTCTAGCAGTTGTTCTGCAATTGTGTTATTTAATTATTTATTGTATTTTTTTTATAATCTCTAATATATTATTATGAATTATTGATAAGTAATTATTCTTACATTATTTTAACAAAAAAATCATTGTTTATTACATTATATATGCATAGTTGTTTTAATTAAAAAAATAAAACATTAATTTGGCATTTCATTTTAAAACATAAGTTTTATTATTATTGGTGTTTTTGAACTTATTTAAGCATTTTTAGAGTTTTCATATGATTGAGTGAGGCAAAGATGATTCAGAATTTAAAAAACAGTCAATGCTCATGCTTGTTTGAATACCATGCTCACTGAAACCCTCTTTCTCAAGGATGATAGCTATGTCCAACTCTACAATATTATCAAAGCAGAATCATTACAAACAGAATGATCACTTAAGAAAGAAAATGAGCTTCTAGACAACACTAATTAGATACTCAACAAACTGGATTCAAGCCTAGGAAACAACAATTGGTGCAGTTTTCACCTTTCATCTTAATCAGAAAATGTTTATGAGATGCCTGTTGCAATCATGTTCATATGTCGTATGCCTGGATTCAAGTCTTCCAATTTTAGATTCTTGTTTATTAGATTAAAGAGTAAAGTTACCTTATTTAGTATTGAATCAATTTCTTGACAGAAAGTGACAGCAGAATGCATACAATGGGCAACTCCAAAATGGGATCTCACTAGCTTTCTGAATCACCAACCTACAGCCATCAGTTACACCATAAGCAAGTGGAATAATTAATTACTTGAAATGAAGCATAAATCTAATTCCATTTTGGTTGCATAGATAGTTTGAATGAGCACTACACAAGTACAACATAGTATCATACATCAAATTTACCTCAACTGTATAATGATTAGACACCATGCTTTACATGAACAAGGAAATATTTTATAAATAAATTAATCAGCATAGCACTTTCTCAATATATATCTTACAAACCTAAACATATAACCAAGAAATGTTTTATCCATGCTAAAAGTTCTATTAATCTCCAATCAGTTTCTTTCTCAACGATCTATTTGTCATTCTATGCATTATTCAACTACAACCAATTTTTATCTCTCAAATTTAAGCTATTTTACAAAAGTATCTCTTGAGAGGTATTAAATATCAATATGACTTGAAAGGTAGCTAAATAAAACAAACTTTCTAACTTGCAACAATCATAACCAATAAATTAGAATTCCCTTGTTACATTTCAATCATGAGTAGATAAGTTGCAAAAAATTATTAGCTGGAAGAGAGAGAGAAAAACATTTAATCATAATTTGTCACATAAGACATCTATTATATTCCATTATAGTAGTTCTAGCCATGTGATAATTAAAGATGAGGTGTAGCGTGTCAATTGTGCATGCAGATAAGCCAAGAAAATCAATCTCCAGATATGGAAAATATTGGGATCATATATATAGATTCTCATCCTCCATTAACTTTAAGTACACCTTCACATGCATGTAAGAAAAATCATTAATGGATAATCGAAAGATTCATATTCTAAATATAGTTACACGAAGCTAACCCTCTATTCAATACTTATAAATACCTTTGTATGAGCATCTAATGGAACCAATTCTGATAGTGCCATCACTGCATCCATTTCGAGCCTAGGTGCAGTAGTTTCAAAAGGAGGAGAATTCTTCATCCTTTTACACCCACACCTGATAGTACATGCAAAAAGGAAAGAAAGGAAAATCATTTAACCTTGTTAAACTAAACTAAAAGCTGATAGAGAAACAAACAAACAAACACTTGGTTTCCCAAATGATTTCACTAATTGAAATGCAGGTAGCGAATTTCCACCTTATATCAATCTTAAAAAGTTCGACAAATCAGTAGGACTGATGCATAAGGGAGCAAATATTATGTTTATGGAATACTTACACAATAGTAGTCTCGATGAAGAACCTACCTTCATTCACTTGCTGCCCTTGTCGACCATATATGATTGACTGAGGCAAATATGATTTAGAATTTAAGAGACAGTTGATGCTCGTGCTCATCTGAATACCATACTCACTAAAACCCTTTTTCTCAAGGATGATAGTTATGTCCAACTCTATAATATTATCTTCTTCCTTTCTAGCCTTGTTTCTTCCAATTTTGAAATTCGGTTTTATGATGTTGTTTTGAAAAAAAATTTTACAACGAGCTATAAGGAAGTATGAGATGTAAAGTGGTACTTTAGAAAAAAGAGAGGCTTTAGTATCAAAGCAGAATCACGACAAATAGAATGATTACTTAAGGAAGAAAAGGAGCTCCTAGACAATAATGATCAGACACTCCGTAGCTGCAAATTAATTCCTTCTACATTTATTCATGAGTAGATAAACCACAAAGATTTATTAGCTAGATGTTAATAAATTAAGAAGATATATAGCCTACCAAATATGTGTAT
Source organism: Dovyalis caffra (assembly GCA_963924115.1). Lineage (NCBI taxonomy): Eukaryota > Viridiplantae > Streptophyta > Magnoliopsida > Malpighiales > Salicaceae > Dovyalis > Dovyalis caffra. The sequence goes on along the minus strand of CAWUPB010000858.1, from coordinate 2,685,838 downwards.
AGACTCTTACATAAATAAACCTATCAATCTGAAACAAGTTGGGACCAATGTGCCTATATTCAAGTAGACACAAAATTTGGGATCACATACGTAGATTCTCACCCTCCATTAGTTTGGATCTGATGTTCCTATATAAAAGTAGACACATATATATCGTTTCTCATTTAATGAGCATAATCTACATTTACAATCATTCTGTATAGAGCTTAAAGATTCTAAAAACAAAACAACATTTGCATAAATGTGTATTTCTTTACAAGCAATCGAATCCAATACTCCCAAACAAGTAGTCGCATAAATCACCACCTCTGTCTATTTAGATGTAAACATGTACATGTGTTTATCATTCCCCTCTTAACGAAAAAGAACATTCACAATCATTCTAAACATAGCTTAAGATACAAAATGCCAATGAACAAATCTGACATATAGCTTCTTAAATATGCACAAATACTCTAACGTATCCATTGTAGACAAGTTGAATCTAACCACATAAATCCCCATCCTCCATTCAATTCGAGCACACACTCGTGGATGTATAGTAGACATACGTTTTTACCTCTTAACAAAATTCATAATTAAAAGAAAACAGAAGTTCATGTCTTAAAAAAAGTTTCATGTGACTCAACATCCAAACAAAACACATACCTGAAACTGTAAGCTTTTTACTTCAGGTCCATCTTCCATTAATTTCCTTGAACATCAAAAACTATAGAGACAAACACATAGACACAAAATAAACTAAAAAGAAAATCAATGACCAATGGAATTTAACAACAGATACGCACGTAGTACGAGATAACAAACACAAAAATTAGAGTGAAACCTAACCCAGACTTTTGTTTATGATATATATCGTAAATCTGATGAAAGAAACTTGACTTAGAGGTCTCGCTCTCTTCATCTTCTTCATCAGTTTCCTTCAGCTCTTCTCATCACGATTATGGGTACGACTAGATTGGCAGCTAATTATCCCTAATTAATTTTTGCTTTCACTAACTACTGAGCTTGTGGGTTACCTTTTTCCCCTAAAAAGCTTTTTATATCGTCCTTGAGTTATTTTCCTTTTCTCAATGGGCCGATGGCTCTTGTTGTTTTGTTTTTTAAATCCTCACTCCTTTGTTTTGTTAATGGAATTAAAAAGTTTTAATAAAATATTTAAATGTCACTTGTCCTATTGCAATTATTTTATTAAACATCAAACCGATGTAGTGAGTTGTCCGAAATACTTTCTTATCATCAAATTAAACAAAAAATCCTCTATTCTATTCTTATATTTTATGGTTTAATTTACAATTTTATGTGTTTTAAGAACCCTGTGTTCTAAACTTCTTCTTCTTCTTTTTCAATCATGTTATGTTTTGGATCCTAAATTGTATAATAAATTTTTTTCTTTATGTTAATTTAGATCTTATACATAAATTATATCAATTATGTAACATTCTTCATTCAAGACGTCTTACCTAAAAGGTTATGATTGAATAAGTCGCTACTAAAACTTATATCATTTCATTATTCTTACATATTGTTCCTAATTTAATCTCATTCATCATTAAGTATATCAATTAAAATATACCATCAATAATATAATCACACGATCATCTTATTAATATAGCGAAAGCATTTCATTAAAATTTCACTCATACTCTATCTTAATATCATTACGACAATTCATCATTAAATTCTAAAAACATCCTTCATTCTTGTTCGACATTCATAAATAACTCCAACTTATTGTTCATATTTAATTACTAAGTAATAATTTCCAATATTCAAAATTTAAGATTCTTACAATTAATATTTATAACAACATTCATAAATATTAAACAATCATACATAAAAGTACATTTATTTATTGAAACATAACACATTCATTACTCCATTAGAGACATTCAAGAGCAAGCACAAGTCACTCGTCATTGGGAGTATCCTCAATATTTGCATCGATACTTACATCGGGTAATTGACGGGAGATACTAATATCCCAATCGGTGTAATATGCATGATTTTACATTAAAATATTTCATTAAATGAATGTCTTATAAAAAAAAAAAAATTCTTATTTGAACCCACTAGAAGACACTAACGTAGTGCACCATAGCTCTTAAGTTTAACTTTTTCTCCATATGTGAGTCACCTCACTATGGTCACTAGCTTGAAGGGCCTAGCCTCCATAAAAATATATAGTCACATTAATCTCAATATTTAGCGAGTCAAACATCAACCTTTAAACATTAACATTTAACCTTAATAGACAATCTCAATATTAAAACCTCAATAGTTAATATCAATGGTTAATCTTTATTTTTAACATTAAAATCTCACCATGTCTTCAAAATATTTTCTATCATAAAACATCATTTACATAAGCATCTCATTTATTTATTTAAAATATTTTATTTCATCATAGTAAATATGTAAAATATAAGTATGCATGTAAAAGTAGGGGTGAGCATTCGATTAAACGGTTCGGTTAAGCATAATTCGATTCGGTTTTCGGTTAACCAAAGTAGAAAAAATAAAAACCAAAACTCAACCAAAATTAATTCGGTTAATTCGGTTTGTAACCAAATTATTTCGGTTCGGTTTTGAAATAATTCGGTTTAACCGAACTTTTTCATTACTTCTCCATTTCAAACTTTAGACAGTTCTCCCAAAACTTCCATTTATTTTTTCTTTGCCTAATGCGAGTAATTAGCAATGCCGAGCTAACAAGTAACCACTTTCTTTTCTAAAAAGAATTCAACACCAAAAAAAAATTCACAATTAAAATTAAATTTAAACACCCAACAATCCAACATGTTTAACATTCATATATCATAAAAGGAAATAAGTCATGCAAAATAATTGTTGATGAAACAAAGATCCATATACAATACAATCGACATTAAACAACAAAAGCATGGTAGAATGTCCGTTCTCATTTCTCAACAAAGAGGACAAGACACGAGCTCTCTTCTCGTCCTAACACAAATGATTTATATGCATTTGCAATACCTTCACTCCTTCGGGATCCGCAATAGAATGAAATCCCAACAAACACTCGATGCTCACCGAAAGAGAATATTAACATGCTACGAAAATCAAAGGCGGTAGGGCCGTTGCCCACTGCCGATGGCAGGAGACACCAAGGCGGTAAGCCTGCGTCCACTACTGTAGGCCTGCGGCCACGGCAGTAGGCCTACGCCCACCCGAGTAGCCCTGCGGCAATAGGCCTACAGCGGTGGGCGGTAGGCTATTGGCGGTGGGCGGTAGGCCTACTAGCCACCGCCGATAGGCCTACTTCCGGTGGGCACGAGGCACTGAGGCGGTAGGCTACTACCTACTATGGTTCTCTTCTCTAGTTTAATGAAAATGAAAATTTATAATTCCCACTTACCGACTAAACTTGCACAAACAACGAAATAAAAAATCAAACTTAGAAAGTAGAAACTTAGTAACTTACACATACCACATACCATTCATCACGCCAAAACACCATCAAGTCATCAACCCATCAAGATTCGATCATTTGTAATAGAGGTAGTGGCAAGTGGTAACTCGAAAATATAAGATAAAAAAATTAAACTTTTAATATTAATATAAAGGAAAGAAATAACAAATGAAAAGGTAAGAGTTATAGAAATTACCATCTTGCATTTTCTCGACATCTTGCAAATTTTCTTCAATAATAATTGGTGTCGATGAATTTTTAATCCAATCTTGAGCACATATAAGAGATTCCACTAAGCTAGGAGTCAAAGAACTCCTAAAGTAGTCAAGAACTCCTTCCTCCGAGTGCTAAATGTCAATTACGAGGAAACGGTAGAAACGAGGAACCGCCAATATATCCCTAGCCATTTGTGAAAGGATGGGAAACCGAGGAGAATTGGTTTTCCACCATTCTAAAATCTTAAAATCAACACTGTTATTTTCAGCACCTTCACTAAGATATTTATCCAACTCCGTTTTATTTCCTCCACCTCCGATATCACACTTGTATTTTTCAAAACGCATCATTATCTCCCTTTTTATTCTAATTTCTTCTTCATCAATCATTTCTTCATTTGCACAACCCACATCTATTTCCCGACTCCCACTACCTTGGCCAATTTCACCTTAAGATGTTGACGAACGATAATAGAAATTATACATAGCATGCATAGATTCCTTGACAATATTTGACATTCTTTGACCCTCCAAATCACCATACAATTCATTGATTGAAAATTCAATAAATACAAGTTTATGCCTAGGATCAAGTATTATCGCAATATAAATCAACTTATTCATTTTCTTAATATCCCACCAATACTTCTCAAACTTTTCTTTCATTTTATTGGCCAACGTAAAATCATCTAAATCCTCACTTCGTTGCCATTTTTTCAAAATATGTTCGAGAGCATAAATCTCTTCAAAATAAATATTTGAAGTACATACAAAGAACTCGAAATACGCAAAGTGAGATTGTAAAAAAATTTCAACATGCCCACCAACTTCTTACAAGACTTCCAATCATCAACATTAGGTGGCCCAACAACATTATCACCATGATCTATATCAAATTCACTCCTATATAAAGGATCAATTTGCTCATATCTCTTAAAAGCTCTCTTGAACTTTAGAGTCGACTCTAACATCAAGTATGTTGAATTCCACCTAGTAGCAACATCTAGTTGTAACAAACTCCTAGAATCAATTTTCTCAAGTTGAATGCATTCCTTAAATCTTTTCAACCTAGCTGGAGATTGCCTCACAAACCTATCGGTCGATCAAATATGAACGATTGAAGGATTAAAATGTTTTAACCCATCAACAACAACTAGATTCAAAGTATGTGCCATACACCTCATATGAATGAATTCACCATCTAAGATGCTATAACCTCAATTCTTAATCACATCTTTTAAGTGCCTAATTACCACATCATTTGAACTCGCATTATCAACTGTAACACTAAAAACCTTCTCAATTCCCCAATCAATCAAGCATTTCTCAATGGCAATACCTAAATCTACTCCCTTATGACTATCAATCGGATAAAAATTCAAGATCTTTTTATGCAACTTCCAATCATTATCAATAAAATGAGTCGTTAAACACATGTAATTGATTCTTTGAATAGATGTCCATGTGTCCGTAGTAAGGCTAATTCTTTGACTATTTTGTTTCAAAAATTGCTTCAACTTTATTTTCTCATCTAGATAAATTTGATAGCAATCTCTTGAAATTGTAAAACGAGGTGGAATCTTGAATCTAGGTTGCAAATTAGATAAAAACTTTTTGAATCCCCTACCCTCTATATGCTTAAATGGAAGCTCATCTAGAATGATCATTTCAGCTAAATCTTTTCTACTAACATTTTGATCAAACTTCCATGTGGTAAGATTGCTTTCTCCCGCTTCAAGCTTTCTTAGGTCTAATTGAGTTTGGGTAGAGTCAATACAACTAAAAGGGTTTTTTTTACAAGTCAAAACATGAGACCTAAGTGAAGTTGTCCCATTTTTTGAAGGATTACGAGCAAATACCTTATCACAATAGTTACATTTAGCCTTCATGTTTTTCTTATCATCTTCAAACTTTGTGAAATGATCCCACACCATCGATCTTGGCTTCATTGATTTCCTCTTCTTTCCTTTGCCACCGTCTTGAGTGTTACTTGGAGTTGCACTTGATTGTGGATTAGGATTGCTTGAATCCACGGTTTCATAATTCATCTCTATGGATTGAGATTGCGACATCTACATAAAAAAATAGGAAAAAAAGTATTAAGCTTCACATTTCACACTCCTTAGTCCTTAAGCTTAAGCCAAAAAAAAAAAAAAAAAAATCTAGCTAGGCGGGAGGCACCAAGGCAATAGGCCTATCGCCAGCAGCTAGTAGGCCAACCGGCAGCCTGCAGTAGGCCTACGGGCTGTCGGCAGTAGGCCTACTTTCAGCATCCGGTTGGCCTGCGGCGAGCGGTGTATGGCCACACACAAGGACACTTTGTGCCTAGAAATTGATTTTTGCATGCATCCGATGCAGTATAGATTATTTTGCTAATTTCAAAATTAGGTTAGGTAGGCTTTGTAACTTGTAAGTGTTTTGGCCTTATCATGATGCAAGTTCATAGTATGTTCGAGAAAACGAGAGAAACAAAGCTTCTATTAAAAGAAAACGGAGAAACAAAGTTGCTATTAACAATCAACAAATCTAACCAAATTAACCAATGATCTCCCCATCGTTGCCACACAATCACATATTCCGATATTCACATGTAATACGATAATAGTACTGCGCGGCCGTGGTCGCCAAGTCCGAGAGTGAGAGAGACGAAAGAGAACGCCCGAACGGAGCTAGGCACTAGGTAGCACCACGACGGCAGCGAGGCAACGACGAGCGACTAGCGAGGGTAGCGAGGCGACGACTAGCGAGGCAGCGTCTAGAGGTAACGAGGGCGGCGAGACGGCGTCCGGCCGAGTAGCGAGGCGGCGTCGTAGCAAGTCGGCGACGACGAGGCGAGCGAGTCGACGGCTAAGGACTTAGGGTTAGGGATTTGGTATTTGACTATTTTGATGGAAATGTCTAAATGAGAAGAGAAACAAGAGAGTGACCGAGTGAGAGTTTGAGAGAGTGAGAGTGAAATCGAAATAGGAATTTAGGTTTTTCGGTTTGAACCGAAATTTAGGCATAAATTTTGGTTTTCGGTTTGAACCGAATTTTTTTAAAAAAACCGAACCGAACCGAAATAAATTTTGGTTTTTCGGTTCGGTTATAAATAATAAATTTTAAATTCAAAATCGAATCAAATACCTTAATACGGTTCGGTTTGATTCGATTTTCGGTTAACCGAACCGTTTGCACACCCCTATGTAAAAGCACCTTAAGATCAATCACATCATATCATTCACATTAAACACAAAGTATTTACGTCCATGGTGTAGGTGAGTTAGTTATGTGATTCGCTTAAAATAAATGCTCTTCATAACCTTTCTCTAACAAGTCGATATCTCAACTCAATTTAATACCTTAAACATACACATGATATAACATAAAAAATTACAATTCGTCATATAACTCTAGCATTTAATTTTATTAATTCTTCCTCTTACTTGTAATTTATTTTCTATGATATTTGATATGCTAATTGCCCATTAATTAGTTGTATCTATATACCTAATTGTTTTTAATCATTAATTAACATTTAATTTCGTACCTCATTAAAAATTTCATCAATTAAACCTTAATTTTGTCATCAATTCTCAATTAAATCATTAATTCTATTTTAATTTATTGAATCCTCTTTGATTCATCTTTAATTATATTACTATAACCTAATTCTTTATTTTTTTCCTATTTTTTTCAATTCAATCCTCACATAATTTGTCTTTACAATCCATCATCTCAACCCACTTAAGGATTTCTCAAACCCATAGTCCGATAATCAATTTTACACCACCATTATCTCATTAGGAGCATCAATTCGTGTAAATAAATGTTTAATCATCAAACTTCTAAATTCAGTTCAAATCTTAATCCTAATCTAGCTTAATCTTTACTCAAACAAGAAACTCAATATAAAACAACTCTAAAATAATTAATAAATACACATAAACATCTTAATTTTAGGATCAATTGAAAATAATCTAGACTTTGACAAATGGGTCTTCAAACTCCAACTTTAATTTACAATCCTTCCAAGCCTTTCAAACACTAATTTAACAAAATTTCACTCTAATCATATTGTTTTTATTGGTTTTTTGAGTATTTGGACAAGATTTTAGCATTAAAAAAAAAAAAAGAAGAAGTGGGAGATGAAGGAAGTAGAGAGAAATGAAAGAGAGATGAAGGAAATGAAATGAAAGGGAAATATGGAAAAATTAGGGTTGTCCCATTTTTTAAAGGTTGTACCTTTTTTACAATACATTAATTGACCTCAAAACACATTTTATCCTCACTTATATACTTCTATTTAAAACTTAAAAATTACATTATTTTGATATATTTCTCTTAATATATTTAATCAAACTTAACTAACTCCAATTATCCTATTTTTCTTTAATTTTAAAACAAATTTAATCGAAAACATCTCACATAATAATTAGAAGATATCATTCACATGCATAAAAAAAGAATAAAATTAAGACACATTCACAAATAATACACATGTATGATATGAAGAAGAAAATTTTGGGTGTTATAATCCACCTCTCTTCATAAAAATTTCGTACTTGAAATTTACTCACCAAAAATTTCCAAATACTTAATCCTCACCTCTCCTTCCCTTTCCCATGTAGCTTCTTCTCTACTATGATTCCTCTATAAAACTTCACTGTACATAGCTCTTTGTTCCTTAGCTTCTTAATTTCCTAATCTAAAATTTCAATCGATCTTTTTTCATTAGTCAAATTTGAAGTTAACTCTACTAGTTTCACTATTAATACATGATTCGGGTCATTCATATACTTTTTTATTATTGATACATGAAAAATGCTATGAACTCTCGATAATGATGGAGATAGAACCAATCTGTATGTTCATTCACCCACCATGTTAAGAACTTCATGAAGCTCGATGTACACGGGACTCAACTGTACCTTCTTCTTAAATCTCACTACACACTTCTATTGGTCTTACCTTCAAAAATAGATTATCACCTACCTCAAACTTCAAATCCTTCTTTCTCCGATTGACATAGTTGTTCCGCCTACTCAAAGTTGTTTTTATTCTTAACTTTATCTTCCCTATTAGTCATTTACTCGAACTATCTCCGATTGTTATAATTTTCTCTCACTTACATCATCCTAATGAGCATTATTATAGGTAAATTCTACTAATGATGAATATTTTTTACACCTATCCGACCAATCAAGTACACAAGCCCTTAAGATGTCCTTTAACATTTGTATCACTCTTTATTACTACCCATCACTCTAAAGGTGGAAATCAATCCTAACATTTAACTTAGTACACATTGCCTCATGTAAACTCTTCTAAAGGTTCTATATGAACCTCGGATTCCTATCGATACAATAGATATTGGTACTTTATGTAACCTTCCTCATATACAACTCTACATACTAAGTCATACTAAAAGTCATCTTCACTAGTAGAAAATGAGTTAATTTCGTCAATCGATCTATAATGACCTAGATGGCATTAAATCCACTTTCTAGCCTTGGTAATCCTACTATAAAATTCATAATTATATACTCTCACTTTCATTTGAGTATTGCTAAAGGTCGTAGCAAACTCGAAGGTCTTTGATGCTCGTCTTTACTTACCGACAAGTCAAACATTTAACTACATAATCTGCTACGTTGTTTTTCATTCATCTCTACCAATACATCAATTTCAAATCATGATATATCTTAATACTACTTGAATGTATAGAATAAGGCATAGAATGTATCCCACTCAAAATTTCTTTTTATAGGAATCCTAGTATTACTTCCATTCTCGGTGCTAACTCCTTCTCTACCACATCGCGATATCTTGATGGTAATATTCGGGAGGTTGCTACTCGGTATAAAGATAGGATGAAGAGGATGGAGGTTACTCATCAAGAATAGAAAGAAAAATTCCACACTTTATAGAGTTAGATAGAGATAGTGATGAGGTTGTTACAAGATTCATAGTAGAATTGCATCCCTCTTTGTAAAATTCTTTGAAGTGGGCGACTACATCTCAACCATTTTGATTTTATTTGATTCTTCAAATTGTACTGTGAGTGGATATTATATAGTATACTGTGTTTAATTCCTTTAAATTATGTTTATCATCCATCATTGGATTATGAATGATTTAGAATCAATCCAATAGAACATACATTTGAAATGTTTTCGTATCAAAATGATTTGATATGAATAGAAAAAGATATTCAATGTGTTATCAAAATTGATATGTGATTTTAGACTTGAATGAATGTGATATATTTATTATTTTGAGTATCCATACAACTTTTGAAAATGTATGCATGCTATTTGAAATACCATTTTGAAAAATGTATAAGTATGTTCAGCTTTCAAAACCCTAGTGGAACCTAGCTATCGAGGTTAGCTTTTGAGCTTAATGATATGAGGCTTTAGCTAGAAAAAGAGACAAAGTGCTATCATATATGTCGGTTAACATACGAAAACCTAGTCACAAGAGGTATGACCTTTGGGTGTTCACACCTAATGATATGTTATTACCCTACAAATGTAAAAAAATATATATATGTGTTTTTGCATGAGTACGAAATATACATGTACAAATGATTCGAAAATTTGATATGAAATGGTTTTGAACCATTTGTTTTGTGATATAAGATACATTTTGGATATGCATGTGTTTTGAGAAACTAGCATAGCATATGGAAATCAATTTGAAATTATCATCCTTATTCCGTTTCTCATCCTTAGTATATTATATAATGTCTACTCACTCACTATTGATTGATCACCTTTCATTATTTTAGTTTTGTAGGATATTGAGGGATTGCCTATTGCTTCTTTTGGATGCCTTTCATGAAGTCAACACTTGATCGTGCGACTTATTTCCTTGTAATTCCTTAGAACCTATGCATCTTGTGATTTGTTATACTTTTAGAAGCTCTACAATTATAACTATGGATAGTGTATTAGAATTTGATTATGAATATTGATATTGGTCGTTAAAATGAGAATAACATGGAATTATGAATTATATTAAGGTTAAAGAAATATTTAGTAAGTCGGGATAATGTTAATTGAAATGATAATTAAGGTGATAATGATTTGAGAATTTTAGTTTAACATCCGAGGCTTGCTTGGGTCAAGGTAGGCCTCATAGTTCCCTTGATCCTCACATTAGTCATGGCCCACCCCCAAAGTCATGACAAGGTCTTTACCAATTCTTTCAACTATAGAGGCCTTTATCGAATCCCTCATTGAAGAATTAAGCCAATTTCTTTAATTGGGACCTTCACTAAATCCTTCAACTATCGAGGCCTTTACTAAATTCCTCAACGAAAAAATAGCATTATCATGAAAACCATGAAAAATCATGAAAACTTTTTCCTTTTATCAAAATCATGAAATTTATTTCCTTTTTCTTTCATCAAAATCATGAATACAAAATCCTCTTTCATGATAATGATGTGCATAAGCATATGCATTTGAATGAAATGTAGTGCAATAAACATGACCATGGCATACATACCATTTCACCTCAAGAACATATATAAACATTATAAATCATTCACATATTCCAAATAATTAAGTATGCATGCTTCATGAAAACATATCATGCACAATCTATAAACATAATAAACATTATGTCATAATCAATCAAATAAGCATTATAAACAATCAACTTTCCATATGAACATGACCATTAAAAATTTGCCTTGAATATTCATCACAACTCCTAATGAGGCTTTGCGGATGTAACAAAGACCTCTTCAAACCATTTGTAAATAGAGGCATATCATTTGCATGAAACAAATGAGAAAGTGAGAAATAGACAAAGCCCATCTTTCCACATCATATGTCCGAATACCACCCTCGTAAGATTTTCTTATTTAGATTAACCATAAAAATCTATTGTAATAAATAAATAAAAAGAGGATAAAGGATCTTCGTATCTAACTCCCCTACTAGATTTGAAATACCAAAAGTTATTTCCCTATAAATAAATAGTGTATCAAATATTTCTTGTACATCTATACATCTGATCACATCAAATATTATTAAAACCCAGCTTCTCTTATTACCCTCTCGTAAAAAAAGCTACTCAACTCTATCATAGGCCTTTGACATATCTAGCTTAAAAATCAAATTATCCCCTTTCACCGTCCTATTTAAATTTGTTACCGGTTCTTAAGTCGTAGCTACATTTTTTCGGTAATACTATGCCTTTTTACAAAACTAGCTTGTTCTTGGGCTATAACACTAGGTAAAACCATTCCTAATTTATTAGTAAGAATTTTTGATATTATTTTATAGCTAAAGGTTGATAAACTAATTGGTCATAAATCACCTAGAATAGTACGATTAACAACTTTCAATACCGAATAAGTGTACTAGTAGACATACTTATCGAAAGATGACCTTTTTTGAAAAAAATCTTATACTCGCTATAACTACTTCACTTTGAATCATATCCTAACATCCTTGATAAAAATGCCCAATGAAACTATCCCATCCAAGTACACTAGAAGGATTCGATCCAACAACTACATCCTAAAATTCCTTCTCTAAAGTATTATTGTTAGAAGCTCAATAGTAGAATCTAAAATTCCTTTTTGTATTTCTAAAATTAACTCTTCATGTATAATTGTAGAATCAACAGAGAATAAATTTTCAAAATACTTTGTTCGTCGCTTCTCCAATGAAGGAGATATGCTTAATAAAAGTTCTATCACCCTAACGCAATCTAAGAATGGTCTTTTAAAAATTTTTTTTAATACAAGTATGGAAATAAACTATATTTCTATTCTTAATCGACATCCATTTGACCTTTGCTTACTCGCCAAAGCCATGTCGACCTCCCATCATACTAACCGATATAACTCTAATCTTTTCTCCTTAAGATTATTAGCTATGATATCATTCCAACCCCGAATTAACACAAAATCCATCATTATAATCTCATCCTATAAAGCCTTCATTTTTCTTATAATATTCCCAAAAACCTCCCAATTCCATACCTTTAGTTTACTTCTTAGATGTTTAAACTTTTGATGGAAAACCTCCATAGATAAACCTCTAACCCATATACCTCAATTGCTCCTCACATAATTCTAAAAATTATGATGTGCTAGACATATTTATTGAAAATATAACATAGAGTTTCCCATTCTAGCTTGTTGTAGCCAAATTAACAAAGGACAATGATTCAAGCATGTCCATGCTATGTGCTCCACAACCGGATTCGGGCATGATGATAAATAAGACCTATTGGCTATAACTCTATCCCGTCTTTTCTAAATTCTTGAAAGCCTTGCTTGATTGTTACACCAAGTTGCTATCCTAATAACACATGTCTATCATACCAATTTTGTTACAATAATCATTAAAATCTATCGTCCATTGAAAGTCAAAACCTTTACCTTTAATTTTTTCATCAATAGCCAAAATAACATTAAAATCTCCTCCCATAATCCATAGAACTAGGCTAGCAATAGATAAATGGTCTAGTTCATTCCATAAATCTTAATGCTTCCCCTACTACAACTTGCATAAACTATAAAGACCCTAAGATCTAGAATTTGACTTCCTAACATGGCCACCGTAATGACTTACCTATGACTCGTTTCATAAGGCATTGTTATATTCTTATTTCAAAACATTCTCATTTCAAAACATCTAAATATTAGCATTAGCTAGATTTTGATGCATGCTAAATTTATGTTTTAGAACTTTAGCAATACCATCTATTCTATGTCCGTCAAGCTTTAGGTCAATAATAGCTAAAAACAAATGCTTATGCTATTTTTTAGTACTTTTATATAATTAATGGTACTAGAATTATCAAATACCCTTTGCATTCCAAATAATATCAGACATTATATATCAATGGAGAGAGAATTAATTAATGCTTTTTAAGTTGATTGAGTTTTCCTTATGAATTCGAGTTGTTATACTTTTTATTTTTTGCTAGTTTCTAAAAAGTATTATGGATCTTCTTTACATTTTTCATATCCCTATTCTCTAAATCTAGACTCCCCCACAAATTATCTCTTAAATGTTTTTTGTTTCATCTCTCTCTCCTCATTTGAAATAGAACCTTTCCTTATAGTAAGAATTTTGATATTAGACAAAGCATCTTCATCAATTTTAGAAAGTGCCGTAAAAGGATTTTTATTTATTGGAATAACCTTATCTTTTCCATATAAAGGCTCATCTCTATCATTATTCAAGTTTGTTATATGCATCACACTTTGATCATGTTGAGTCTAGCCTTCCATTATTGATTTTCCTTTTCCAAGTAATAGTTTAGTCATTTATGTCTAGTAATTCTATACTTTGGCATGTTCCCACATCTAAATTTTTTTAGTTAATCATACCAATCTCACGTGATTGAGTACTACACTCCTCAATCTCACCAAAAGTAGTTCTTTTTGTAGGTATTGGGCTAGTGTCATTGCATACAGATGGCAATGTTACAAAGACTATCTCTATCTCGATTCGGATTCATTAGTGCTCGACCCACCTTGATCATGTTAAAACCGGTTTTCCACTCGTTGATTTTTTTTTCTAGTAACATTATTGTCGATTTGTTCAGAACTTTTACACTTTCATCCATCTAATTCTTGCACTACTTATGTTTCTTTAGTGAAGTTGGATTGAATAACGTTCTTGATCTCGGAGACATGGCACTTTGATAAGTAATATTGTATTCTTCTTCTTCTTCTTCTTCTTCTTCTTCTTTTTTGTAAATTTAAAAGATTATCTAAATACAATTCTTTAAAAAATGATATCATTGAAAAATATGAATAAAATGCGTTGATATGACCAAATAATTAATAATTTTCTTAATTTGTAACAAAAATCAAAAGAGATAATTTTTTTGAGATAAAGATAGTATCATGTATGAGTAACAATAATAGAAAATTTTTGAGAAAAGAAAATTCATAGAAAAATGGAAAGAAAATCCCACCCAACAAAGTTAAAACTAAAAAAGTCATGAAACCCTAATTATGAGCAAGTGGTTCCAAGAAACCAAACCGTACAAGAGAAATTTTGGAAAGATAAGATCTCTTGTGAGATAAAAAAGAGATATACCTTCTTAACCTTATGTTCGAACCAAATCCCTTTATTTTCATTTGGCATTATCACTTTTTTTTGTAATAAAAACAAAAATTTTTATTGTCATTATTACTTTTATGATAATTAGTCAATTATTATTAACACACTTTTATGGTATTATGCTAAAGCTAATAAGGAAATAAATCTCATTGGGTAGGTGGTGTCCAAACCCAAAATTCTAAAGAGAATAGGAAACCCTAGAGAAAGATTCTAGGTCACTATATATAAACATCTTATTCATCACCAAACTCTCACAATCATAAAAATAAGCAATAAAAACTACGACCTTACCCAATGTTGTTTTTACTTAAAGAAGACAAAGCTAATAAAGTAGATGAAGATGGTGACAAGCAAAGGTCAAGTCGGCTTTCATTCATCGAGTTGAAGGTATACCAAAAAATAAATTCAGAGTTAGGATTTCTCACTAATTTTTCTTAGTTAAACTTTTACTTTTTCTATGATAGTGTTTTTTTGGTAACAAACTATTAGTGGACTTTATTCAATATTTGCATATGAATTTTAATTTTATACCATTTGCAATTCTAATAAGTAAGAAAACTATTGTATTATAAGTGGAAATGATTGATAATGAAATGTTGGAGCGTAGTGCTATTACCATAAAAAATAAAAAATTGTGTGTTAATCATTGCATGAGGTAGCAAGCTATCAAATGTTTAGAAGAGGTATGTAATGTTTAGGATCGGCATCCATTTTTGAGTTGGGTATGTAATGTTTCAGTAGATTACTTTTATTTTTTGTTTTATTGAAAATTGTTTTGGTAGCTATAAATCACAAAACACCAAAATACAAACTTCTCAAGTTTTTCTTAAATTTTGGTCATCATGTTTGCACAACCAAAATATCAAGTTCGAGACAAAAAAAAGTTAGTTTGAGGTAAAGGGAGTGAAAATCACTTTTAATAGTCCTTATGTTTAAAAGAGGCTTCCTAAGTTCTTCTTAAACGAAAATACTTTTTTCCAAATTGATCTAGAAACTGTTTTTTTTTTTTTTGTATTATCACAAAAAAAAAATCATTCCTAAAATCTCATAGATTCTCAATATATATATATATTGTCACTAATGAGTAGAAGAAATTGGATTTGAAGTTTTGTTTTGAAATTTTAGAGCTGATTTTCATGATAATTCGAGTTTGGTTAATGGTTGGTACTAACTAAAATTAATGATAATTGGATAGAATGACAACATGTCATATGGTGTAGAATAATTAAACTTAAATTTTAAAGTTTTTCTAGTTATGAGTGAATATTGAAATCAAGATCTAATATGCACTTGAAACTAACATAATGTTTATCTTATAATTATGGCTTAATGAACAAAAAATTATGAACTTTACATTTTTTAATCTTATTAGCATGTTCTTTCAATTTTGGATAAAAAGGTCATAAACTAAGCTTTTGGTAACCGTTTGGGCATAAATGAATTTTTTCGATTTAAATTCTGTTTTAAGCTAATATGACTTGTGAGGGAGGATGATAACATGGCTAAATTTTCCATATAGGATTCCATGTGCCCTATTGGAGAAATTAACTACCCAACTAGTAAACTACATGCCATCCATTCCCTCTTAAACCCAATTAAAAAAAAATCTCGTATACTATCACTACCCACCACCTCCCATCACTTTCCCTTCACCACCGACCACTACCATCGATCATCCCCTTATTGATGTCGTCTTCCCCACTCCCACATAGGGGTGTTCACTATTTGGTGAAAACCGAATAATCGAACCGAACCGCACCGAAATATAGTTGGTTTTTAGTTTTGGTTTTTTTTTTTAATTTGATTAAAACTCGAATAACCAAAATTATTATTTTTTTTTAAATTTATCGATGAACGACGTCGTTCATTCCAATCCTCACATCCTCACCTCACCCTCATGCAAACCTAAGCTAATTGGAGTTAAATCAATTAGCTCATAACCAATTCTTGTTGCATTGATTATATGAGCCAACCGCCCTAACGCCAAATGACAATAACCAATTCTTGTTTATAATTGCCCAAGGAGGTACATAATTTCTTTCTTGATTCAATTTATAGTTTTACAAAAAAGATGTGAGATAGTGTTTTTTTTTTATGTGAAAGAAAACGAGTTAATTTATAGACCTCGATAATAATTAGTATGTCTCTTTTTAGTAAACACATATAATTTAAAATTGCGCTAAAGAAAGTTGAGTGTTTAAAGTTTTAATATTCTTCATTATTCAAAAACAACATTGCCATTTAATTCGCAAAGGTTAGCTTATGGATGTAGTGTTTAACAAGTTACCTAAAATTATTAGTTCTAATTACGTCAAGTTAACTAAAAGTGTCTTTCATAAAGAGAAATAAGTCGATTATATTTGAGCTTCAAAGCATGCTCTGTTTCTTTTTAGAAGGAATTATTAAAATGTCTTAATTGTAACACATACTTGACGGTATTATCTATCGATATTGATAGACAATAACATATATTATATATTATTAGACTTTATATGGTAATGATGACATAATATATATATATATATATATATATATATATATATATATATATATATATATATATATATATATATATATATATATATATATATATATATCAATTGATATTATATTAGTAATGCCTAATGCCTATTGAGGAGTAGTAAAATAATAGTAACTAGACAGAGTTCAATGAGATTGAAAAACATATACATATAGGAACATAGCCTAAAAATTACAATGCAAATACTAAATTTATTTTTTCAAAAGTGCATGATCCTTTCAAAAATCAAAAGTATAGATAATTACGAGTGAAAACCAAATTATCGAATAAAAAACCGATATATTTCAAAACAGAATCGAAAAACCGAATAATAATTCGGTTCAATTTCGATTATTTTTTTAGGCAATTCGATTAACCAAAAACTCCGTCAAAAAAGTTCAAAGCCGAACCGAATTACCGAACGAACACCCCTACTCCCATAAACACAAACATAACCCACCAAACATGCCTCAATGTAGTAGCTCCTCACCACTCGCTCGATCTCCAGGCATAACTCGTCCACTTCTAACATCAATCACACCCACGGACTTGCACTTGCTACACTTTACAACCACTTTACACAGACCTCAAAACAATCCAAAACCCATAGCATCCCACTCGTCATTCCTTTTCTCTCTTCTTACCGGTAAAAAAAACCACTACCGTAGCCCCACCATTATTTAGCTTTTATATATATATATATAAACATAGCCCCATCCCCACAACATCTCAACTTCACTCAAAACTCCATCACACATCACCATTGAACACGCCAACAATGCAAACACCTTCATCTTAATCCAGTCTACCGATCATTTGCTATTGTCAAACCCTTAACCTAAAAAGTCATCCATTACCCAAAAATCCCATTTCATTTGTTATTTCTTCCCACTATTACAACCATCAACCCAACAATCTAACCGTTATTAATGGCCATCAATAACCCTTATCGTAACAACCATCAAACCCAAAACACTTACAACCACAAACCTAGTTATCTCGCAAAACACTCAACCACAATCCATTGCCAACAATCGGTATTCAACCACCATCAACAACCTCTCTTTATTTATTTTCCATACTCGTAGCTTGGAACACGGACCTAGCCCTCAATAGCCAAGCTTTACAATTGGCAATAAAGGAAACAAGAGGAGGAAGTTAAATCGAGCAAGAATAGTTTTTAGACTTGCTTGTCGATTTGAAATCCATTATTTCAAATCATTACTTGTATGTTGGATTGGGTTTTGCAATTTGGGGATGGTTGGGTTTAGGAATTTTGCAATTGGAAGAATGAAGGGTTAAGGAGGATTAGAGATTTTTTAATTAGGTTTGGGGATTTTTTTTTTTTTATTTGGGTTTGAGAGGGAATGAATGACATATAATTCATTAATTGGGTATTTAATTTTTCAAATAAGTCATGTAGAATCATACGTGGTTATGTCATACTATCATAGTCTCTTGCACGCCACATTAGTTTAACACAAAATTAAAGTCGAAAAAATTGTCATGTGATAATATAGTTATTAAAAGTTTAGTTTATGACCTTTCTTTCTAAATTAAAAAAAAAACAAGCTAATATATTTTTTAAAAATATAAATTCGTAATTTTTTATTACATAAAGCCTATAATTATTTATAACATTCTTCTTGTGTCAAAAATCATCTAATATTTGACTACAAATCAACTTTACGATTTTGCTTAAGATACTCGGCATAATCCTTGATCTTGTGCTGATTTATCTTTCTCTGACATTGCAAAATATCTTTTCCACATTATTAGCCGTTTTTAAGAGTAATTTCTTATACATTCTTCCATTATGAAGAATCCAAATCTAGTGGCAGTTACTTTTTATATGGAAGACCAACCATTTAAATTCATGAGATCTAAATTTTACTATTTAAATAGTAACACATCAGTTTGTATAAAAATTTAGTATGAAAAATTTGTTTGAATATTATTTTTCGACACACTACAAACTCAATGTATAGGATTTTGTGCACCGGCTGCACAAGTCAAAACTGACCTAACCTTGTAATATATTTTAAAATTTTTCTTTCTTAAATAATTTTTTTAATACACATTAATAATATTCAAACTATTTGAAAAACAAGGCTCTAAATTCTACAGTTTGCATAATCTATCTTATTGTAAACATGTGGATGCGAAATGCAACACCAAACCCAGGTTGAGATATTGCTGCTTCATACGAATAGGTAAAAAAGTGGATATGTGATTTTTTTTTTTTCTTCATTTGTGAACGAATAGTTTTATTAGTTTGGTGAACCCATCGCTCCTTATCCATGCTAAAATCCCTAAAAAATTATCAATTACTATACATAAAAGCATTTTTTTTAAAAAAAACTTTTAATTGATTATTTACTTTTAGTGCAATACTAACATTATAATATACCATCAACATTAATAAGTAAATTCAATCTGCCTTTAATTTAGAAAAATGCCAATACTGATAAAATTATTAAAATAAAAATAAAAATAAATTCCTAAAAAATAAACATTTTTTTAAAAAAACTTTTAATTGATTATTTACTTTTAGTACAATACTAACATTATAATATACCATCAACATTAATAAGTAAATTCAATCTGCCTCTAATTTAGAAAAATGCCAATACTGATAAAATTATTAAAATAAAAATAAAAATAAAAATAAATTCCTAAAAAATAAATGAATTTTTAGAATAAATCCCAAAATAGAGGTTAATAAATAACATAAAATGAACTAACTAAATCACTTCTAAACTATATAGTCCTATGCTGGTAGTTTATTTTTACTATCAAATTGTTAAAGATTTAAACATACGTCAATAAAAAACATAAAGTATTAAAATGTAAAAATAATCATACCACATCAAAATTCATCAAATTATTAATTTTAATTATTATTTAATTTTATAGGTTATTTTATTTATTTTACTATTTTGGAAAAAAAAATATTAATAATATAAAAACCCCATAAGGCCATTCCCTACTTAATTGGGCTAGAATCCAAACCCACCCGAAATAAAAATAAAATAAAAGACATTCAATCTACCAAACAACTTCTACCTAGCCACCTATGAAGCTGCCATCAAAATTGGCGATCAACTGCATTATTTCACCCCTGACAACCTCCTTGAGCATGACTCATGGCGACTATCAGGTTAAATTTCCTTTTTCCTTTTGGTTTCTTTTATGGATTTTGGATCTGGGTTTTCTATTTTGTTTAGAATAGTTGAGATTTGTTAATTTATTAATTTATTATTATTATTTTGCAGCTTGTATATAGCTTGTGATTAATGATTTAAATATCAATCAATGGCCAAAGGAAACAAAAATTAACAAAAAAGAAAAAAAAATTGAAAATCCGAACCAAAGCCCATAAGAAAATAAACATAAGTGGGAAGGGTAGGCTACTAAGCTTGTAGTTCATGCAAGGGCAGGTGGTATTAGGAAACCTTAGACACGTCTATGTCTATATTTATGTATCTTATTCACCAAAATGCTCACACTCATAAAAAAAGGGTGGAATCATCAAAACTGCTGCCATTCACAATGGTGCCTTACTCAAAGTGAAATCAGCCGGTGAATAATTTTTTCTTTGATAAAAAAAAAAAAAAAAGAATTTTTCTTTCATATTTTGTGTAACTTTCTAACATTGCTTTTGGATATTACATGGAAATAGTCTACTTGCATTTCTAATTCTCTAATGATCATTTGAAAAAATGGTGTGTTTTTTGTTTATGTATTAGTTTTAAATTATGTTTCATTAGAAAAATTGGTTTTTTTTATTTTTATTTTTTTCAATTTTGTGTGGACATTTTTAGGCTTTGTTTGGAGGAAGTAAGTATGTACACTATAATGAAACTGCCTAATTTAGTTCCATCAAATGCTGACATAATTGTAAATTTCAATATTGATTGGAGATTTAGATTCTTGTATGCTTGTTTACAATATGAATCTTTATGTTATTCTTAAATTTGACTATTATTAAGTGGAAAATAATTGTGTGTGCATGAATGTGAAATAGATGATCGTGTTGATCTTTGTATCTATCTACTTCCAAACAAGTTTGTAGTTCAGGATTTAATCGATTAAGTTGTATGATGCTTGCATATTTGACAAGCTATGATGTCATAATGTTATTTTTTTCTAAGAATCTTTTATATACTTATTTGGAATGCTCATAAATGTTTATGAATTTTGGTCATCAAGTGAGAGATGTTATATATTTGTGCATGTGTATGGGCATGTTAAGTTGAATGGTAATCGCAATGGAAAATCTTTCTTCCTAGTAGAAAATTGAGACAAACAAAGACACAAATGCAAAATCCTTCCTAATGTACTAGTGTAATGAAAATCAACATTAATACATCTTAAATGAATTTCCAATTTCCAATGATGCCAAATTGATTTATATGTATTAATTTGTCAAAATATTATGAAATTTTGTAACCACTAGAAATCTTGGTTGTCATATTAATGTAAATTTTTCATTAATTTCTACCTCTTTAAGTCTTGATTAATTTGTTATAGAATCCTTTGCTAATTATCAATTAGAGAACTATATTTGCACAAGACACTTGCTTAGTTTTACAAATTCACCATCCAGCTCAAAATGTTTTGATTGACTTTTAATAGCCATGAACGACAACTAAAGATCTATAGAACTTTGCTAAGAATAAAAATTAAAAATTGATGGTTTCATTTTCATTCAAATTAAAATCCCAGAAGTAGCAAATATTTTGCAGAGCTTAACAATCAATCCACTTCAGCAAAACAGAGATATAACCTTGAACTTTGTTGTTAATCTATAACGTAAGTTTTAATTAAGACACATAAATTCTAGAATTTATTGTGATACTTTTATTCTTGCTTGAATCAGTTTATACATACATACGTATATATATATATAAAGAGATAAAGAAAATATCTTTTTATATTTTTTATATTATTAAAGAAATTTGAAAATAACTCCAAGGACTGTGATAAGAACTTCTCATATCATGTTTGAAATCTAATTTTTCAGTGTAAGAGTCTCCATTTTTTAATTTTTATGGGTCATTGAACAAGGCTACGAGTCCTATTTCAACTAGTAATCATGTGGCTTTGGTTATGACAGAAAACATATTCTGCGTAGAATAAATAACTATAAAAAGAGTGATATAACAAGAGTAATACATAAAGTTGAGAAAGAATTACTCATCATAAGAATTTAGTTCTTTAGGTGAAATTTAATATTAACTATCTAACTCATTACGCTAAATTCTGAATGGATACCAATACAAAATCCTCATCATTTAAAAAAAACCATATAAGTAAAATAATAAATGAGAGAAGATAAGAACAAAAATCTGAAAGGAAAAAAATCATCAATATTGTCTGATTGCTAGATAGATATCCACATAGTTTTTCTAGACTTTGGATTTGAACCAAATCTTATTCTTTCAATTGGATTTCTATCTTTTGCAATGACGACCTGATTTCCAACTTACCTGATTACTTTTATACTAATTACAGCATTAGTAATCATTAACTTACCATGTATGTTATGCCAAACAAGGCAAGAAAACTTAGTGATGAGTAGGAAACAAAATCTAGAGAGGTATAACACGTGTTGTTAAGAAACCCTAGAGGGAAAGAGGAAATGTACCTTAAGCATCTACCTTTTATATAAATATCTAATTTACAATCACAAAATAGGTGAAAGGACAACTGCCGCCTTCCATAGTGTTGCCTTACACAATAAGAGAAAGGCGATATAATGAAGAATTAGAAGTTGAAGATTGTGATATGCAAAAGCTCAAGACAAGGAATTTTCATCAGGTTGGTGATATACCAGAAATAAAAGTTCATATTAGAGCTTCACACTATTTCTCAATGAATTCTACGCTTTTTCTTAATATTTTCTGCATAATCCTTGACCTTGTGCTGGTTTATCTTCCTCTGACATTGCAGGATATCTTTTTCACATTATTAGCTTCTTTTAAGAGTGATTTCTTATACTCTCTTCCATAATGAAGAATCCAAATCTTGTGGAAGTAACATTCTACATGTGAGACCGACTATTTAATCCATCGTATCTATATTTTACCATTTATATATTGACACGTTAGTTTGTATGAAAATTTAGTATGAAAAGTTTGTTTGTATAACATTCTCCAACATGCTACAGACTCAATGCATAGGCGTGCATTCGGCTGCACAAGTCAAAACTGACCTAATCTTGTAAATATTATGTAAAATTTTACTCAATTTGTTAAACATAATTTTTCAATACACATGAATAAGCAAGTATTCGAAAACTAGAAACTCTAAACTCTACAAGATTTGCATAATCTTTTTTACTGTAAAAATATGGATATGAAATGCAACCCTAACCCAACTTGATATATTGCAACTTCATGCTTGAACGAGAAAATGTAATTATTTGCTCCAATTTCAAGATTTACAACCTCGAATTGTGGATTTTTCCCATTTGTGAACAAATAAGTCTATTAGTTTCAATGAATCCATTACTCCTTATCCAAGCTAAAATCCCCAAAAAATTATCGAGTTACTATATATAAATGCAATAAATTTTTAAATGCTAACATTATGATATACTATAAACAATAATGAGTAAATTCAATCATGTCCATAATTAATTAAGAAAAATATCAATTTTGGTAAAATTCTTAAAAGAAAAATTATAAATATATTGATTTATAAAAAAAATAGACTTTTTTAGGATGAATCCTAAAATAGATATTATTAAATAATATAAAACAAACTACTTAAATCACTCCTAAATTATATGGCCATTTACTATTAGTTTATTTTGACTATCAAATTCTAAAAGGTTAAAAACCAAGATAACAAAAAACATAAAATATTAAATATAAAAACAATTATATTATACCAGAATTAATCAAATTACTAAATTTAATTCTTATTTAATTTTTTAGTCGTTATTTTCTTACATTATTTTTTTTACTATTTAGGAAAAAATACTAATAATATTAAAAAAGGAAATAAGAAATATGAAAGAGAATGAAAAAAATATATAAATAAGAGAACATGAACTATATATATATATATATAAGGCTAATTGAAAATATTTGTTATCACGTTTTTTGGTAGATCTCTATGTGACTTCCCTTTTTATCTTTGTATTTTTCTCTCCTCAAAGTGGACTTATAAAGTAACAATTGGTAATTATACTTGTAATATTGTAAAATTTCTCATGGTGATTTCTCATGGTACAAATTACCAATTACACTTATAATCATTATTAATACAATGTAGAACCATCCTCTTTTCAGTCGAGAAGTTTTTTTTTTTTTTTCAAGTTGCGGTATGTCTTATGATATACCTATTTTAATTTCCACTACTACAAATTTATCAATTAGCAACAAAAAGTAGCGATGAAAAAAATTTCATCCGTAATTTGTGATGACTTTGTGATGGAATAGTGAATAAATCAATTTGATATGGATTTGAGATGAAATAGCATCAAATTTTTAATGTTGGATTCACTTTTGTCATTAATTTGAAACTAAACGCAAGTAACAATGGAATGGCGACGGTTTAGAAACAAAAATTAGCAATTGAATTTAAATTTCATCATTAAAACACAATTTCATTAACTTGGAAATTATTGAGAAATTAGCATGAAAAAATTGGCGATAGAATTGTAGTTCCATCAATACTCATCAACAGATTAGCGATAGATTATTCATTCCATCACTAATGTGTCACCTTAACCAATTTGTTAATTGATGTCTAAAATAAAACAAGAGTAATAGTGACGGACAATAAAATTCATCGTTGAATAGACATAGAATAGCATTAGACTATTGGTTTCCATTGGTAAATAACAATGTTGACCTTTGATTAGTGACAAACACTTTCTTTAGTTGTTATTTTGTGAGGGATTAGCAATAGAATCACATCCATCATTAAATTTGAATCCTTAAATTAGGTAGAAACTCTCTTCTTTTCTATTTTTTTCTCTATTTCCCTCTTCTCCTCTCCTCTCCTCCTCCTCCTCTTGTAGTCGGTGAGTGCCCATACCCGATTACACCAACCAAAGCGATGCAATTTCCTCTCCAGACTCTCCTCTAACGATCGCAGCGCTCTTCTCTCCTAAAAAAATCAACTATTTCTCCCATTAAATTCATTGGTTTTCCTCCTCCATTGTTAGTTCTCTCTACTTTGTTTTAAGTACATTACCTATTTATGTTAATTGTTAGCTCAATTTTGATTAATTAGTTAAATTATTTTTATTATTTTAATTACTTTTATGTTAATTAAAATAATTAATCCAAATTAATAGCGTTAATGATATAATGCATAAACTCTTTATTTAGTGTACCTATTCTCCTATGATTATGAAAGATCGATGTTTAATTATTGAGAATTACTTATATAATGTTTATGAAGCGAGATAAATATTGAGCTGAATTGATTTAAGATGAAATTGGATATTTTGACGGTTGTTCGCCACAAGTTAGAAAGGGCGAAGTTGTTAGAGTTCCAGTAGGACATAATTGCTCCGAAGCGTGCCTACGCCCGATGATGAAATCATAATTCCGGAAGATGAGCGGAATTCTCGCGCATGGAAGTTAAGAAAAAATAAGATTTTGCTCTTATCTCCTAATTTAGCCTCTACCTTATTTAAGCTATTTTTGTGTTTATCTCGGAAGGAGTACACATCATATTGAGTGATGAAGTCTTTTGAGGATTCCTTATAAAAGGGAGAGAGAACCTTTGGGAAGGCATTTGGCGTGTGGAGCAATTCTAGACAACATGCTCATCTTCAATTCTAGCATCTTTTTCAAAAGAATGAGTAGCTAAATTCTCCTTCCGAGTTAAGAGGATATAGAGGTTTTTGGTTCAAGATTCATTATGAGATCTTTGTGATTTAATTGTGTCTTTTCTAAGAATATCAATTATTTTCCGTGTTCACAAGACAAGTATTTTTCTTGATTGATTAGAAGATGTTTTGATTAATTGAGATTGAATACTTGATGCCAACTGAAGTGTTAAATTCGAATATGTTTAATTATTTCAATATCCGTGATAATTTAATATGATTAATGAATTGAATTGTTAAGTCAAATTAAAGGAAATAATTGTTCCAATTTAAACAACCAAGCTACCGTGTTGTTGATTGGAAATTGATGACCCTTCCGTCTCTTCCTGCTATAATCAATTTAAATCTTAAGAGCTTGTTTAGGATTGATTGATTAATAAGAGTTGTGATTGAAGAGCTTATTTCAATCATCGATTGTTAAAGACGAGTTGGTTATTAAAGCTTATTAATAATTAGAATCAATTTGTTTTCAAGAGAAGATTTATCCGTCCATTAATGATCAATTGAATTGAACCACAACCAATATATCTCTCTTGATCGGAAATTCATTCTCTCCGATTTTTCTTCTTTACTTCTTTGTTTTGATTTCCATTGTAGCAACCTTGTTTTAGCATGTAAAAAAAAAAAAAACTCCCATTCTATTTTTTTTATTTTTATTTTTATCTAAGATAATTAATTAATCCTCGTGGAGTATGACTCTACTCACCCTATTTACAAAATCCATTTTTGAGAGTAGATTAATTTATTTTGTTGGAATCGACACCCACCAAATTTTTGAACCATTGCGGGGATTAGCATCTTTATCTTATCCGATTTTTTTTATGACTTGATCTTTTCTTATAGGTGAACTTATGTTTGATCCATAAATTGAGAAGACAACTCATAGATTGAGAAAAGAAACCAAACAACAACAATCAGCCCCATTGATTTCAGCTCTAAGATTAGACTTGGTCGTGGACTTGATGTGTTCATCCGACGAGTCTAAAAGAGAAGAAGAAATCATGGCTAATGAACAAACCTTAAGACGGATGGTTGTACCGGATTTGAATTAGTAACCCCTTTACATTGCTTATCCCAAAATTGAGGGAGCTTTTGAGTTAAAATCTAGATTAATTCATCTATTACCTTCTTTCTATGGACTTGCGGTGAAGATCCTCATAAACACCTTAAAGAATTCCATGTAGTTTGTTCAACTATGAGGCCATAAGGAATAACGGAAGAACAAATCAAACTTCATGCTTTTCCATTTTCTTTAGCTGAGAAAGCCAAAGATTGGTTGTATTATCTTCCATCCGGTTCAATCACCATTTGGAATGAAATGAAGTGACAATTCTTAGAGGTTTTTTTCTAGCATCCCAAGCTACTAACATCCATAAAGAAATTTATGGTATTCGCCAATAGAATGGAGAAACTCTCTATGAATATTGGGAGAGATTCAAACAACTTTACGCTAGCTGCCCCCATCATCAAATTGCTGATCGGTTACTCATTCAAGTACTTTTATAAAGGTTTGTTACATTCGAACGAAATCGATTGATGCAACAAGTAGTGGAGCACTTGTAAATAAAACTCCCACAAAAGCAAAAGGATTGATATCAATAGTGGCTACCAACTCCCAATAGTTTAGTATTCAACAAGAACCACCTATAAAAAAAGTCAATGAGGTTGGTATTAATTCCATTGAACAAAGACTTGATAATCTCACCTCTCTTGTGTAGAAAATGGTTGTAGGGAACCATCAACAAGTCAATGTTTGTGGAATCTATTCGGACATGAATCATTCAACCGATTTGTGTCCTACACTTCAAGAAGCTCTCATGAACACGCTAATGCTATGGGAGGATTCCAAGGTCGATCCGAAAGAAGGTATGATCCATATGCCCCAACTTACAATTCCGAATGGAGAGACCATCCAAATTTTAGCTATAGAAAAAAGCCAAACAACTTCTAACAAGCTATGTATCGACTAAGACAAACAACCCTTGCACCTCAATATCCTCCCTTGAAGTTAGGTATGTCTCTAGAACAAATTGTCACTACTTTTGCTAACAATTGTAATTAGTTCCAACAAGGCACGAAGGCTAGCATACAAAACTTAAAAAACCAAATGAGTAAATTAGCTACAGCAGTTGGAAAATTGGAATCTCAAGGCTCTAGAAAACTACCTTCTCAAACTCGTGGTGAATCTAAAGCAAAATGCTAATGCCATTACACTAAAAAGTGGGAAGGAGTTGAAAGAACTAGCAAAGAAAGTCCCGAAGTATGCTATGGAGGAGGAAATCAAGGTAGAAGCTGAAAAAAATGATTCACAGGTAGGCAAAAGTTAAACCGCCTAAAACCTTGGTAATTCCTCCACCTTTTCTAAGTCGTTTTTCAAAATCTAAAAAGGAACAAGCAAGATGAGGACATCCTAGAGGTGTTTCAAAAAATTGAGTTAAATATTACATTTTTGGATGCTATAAAACAAGTGCCTAGATGTGTAAAGTTCCTTAAGGAATTATGCACCACAAAAAGAAAACTCAAAGGTGATGAGAAAAATCTATATAAGGGAAAATGTGTTTACTATCATCCAAAAAAAGTTACCCTAAAAATGAAAAGACCTAGGTATGTTCACCATTCCGTGTAAGATTGGCAATATGAAAATTGCAAAAGTTTTAATAGACTTAGGAGCTTCAATAAATGTCATGCTTAGCTCAATAGATCACTCTCTAAATACTTGGACCATTAAAGAAAACATGTGTGATCATACGGTTAGTCGACAAGTTAATTGTATATCCCGAAGGAGTTTTAGAAGATGTTCTTATGCAAGTAAATGAGTTGGTGTTCCCCGTAGATTTTCATGTGTTAGATATGGAAGAAAAAAATTCTTCTAAATCTGTCATAATTCGTTAGGAAGACTCGGTTCTTAAAACATCTAAAGCAATAATTGATGTTTCAAAAGGTATTCTCATTATCAAATTTGATGATGAAATGATTATATTCAATATATATGATACTATGTGATTTTCTAGTGAGATAAACCCTATTTTTGTTATTAATGTGATTCATGCTTTAGCATAGTAAGTTTTTGAATTGATAAACTCGGATGATTTGAAGGTTACTATCAATGAGAATGTTGGTCTCGTAGAGCTAGAGAAATTTGAGCAAAAATTTATGATACATGAGGAATTGAAAGATACAATCTTTTGGTCGGAGTCACTTAAAACTCTTAAGCATTACGTTTCTTTCATTGAACTTCCAATATCTTACACCAAGCTTCTTCTTTCGGCTTTGCAGGCACCAAAGTTGGAATTAAAAGCTTTACCAAGTCACTTGAAGTACACCTTTTTAGGTGATGATCAAACCCTTCTAAGTGATAATTTCTAGCAAACTTACCAATCTTGAACAAGAAAAATTGATTAGAGTGCTAAAAGACCACAAGAAAGCAATTGGATGGGCAATTGAAGACATTATAGGAATCGATCCCTCCACTTGCATGCACCGTATACCGCTTGGAAGAAGATTGCAAGCCTTCTGCAGAGGCTCAATGCGGACTTAATCCACCAATGATGGAGGTCATCAAGAAAGAGGTGCTCGAAGCTCCTTGATACAAGTATGATTTCTCCAATCTCGGACAGGTAAATGGTTAAGTCAAATGTAGGTTGTGCCCAAGAAGACTAATGTTATGGTGATTGAAAATAACAATGGTGAGTTAATCTCCACTCGAGTTCAAAATGGATGGCAAGTCTACATAGACTATAGGAAGCTCGAACGCTTCCACTAGAAAAGATCATTTTCCATTGTCATTTATTGATCGGATGCTTGAAAAACTGGTCGGATGTTCTCACTATTGTTGTCTAGATAGGTACACGGGTTTCAATCAAATATCGATAGCACTAGAAGACTAGGAGAAGACCACATTTACATGCCCCTTTAGAATGCTTGCTTATCGTCGCATGCCGTTCAATTTGTGTAATGCTCTAGTAACTTTTCAAAGGTGTATGGTTAGTATTTTTTTAGATTATGTATAGAATTTCATAGAGGTATTCATTGATGACTTTACTATTTATGGTGATTCCTTTGATACATGTCTAAATAATTTGGTGAAAGTATTAAAACATGTGTTGAAAAAAACATTGTATTAAACTATGAAAAATGCCATTTCATAATTGATCGTGGTTTAATTTTGGGTCATATAGTTGTCTTCGAGGGAATAGAAGTTGATAAATCAAAAATTGATCTTATTAAGTCATTACCATATCCCATATGTGTACGGGAAGTGCGTTCTTTTTTTGATCATATAGGATTTTATAGAAGGATCAAGGACTTCTCCAAGGTTGCTTATCCACTTTGCTAACTACTGCAGAAAGATGTTCTTTTTTAGTTCAAAGAAGATTACGGATTAGCTTTTGACCATTTAAATAAGTTGTTAATTTCAGCTCCTATCATTTAACCACTAAAATGGGATATTCCATTTGAGA
Organism: Dovyalis caffra; assembly: GCA_963924115.1. Lineage (NCBI taxonomy): Eukaryota > Viridiplantae > Streptophyta > Magnoliopsida > Malpighiales > Salicaceae > Dovyalis > Dovyalis caffra. The sequence goes on along the minus strand of CAWUPB010000858.1, from coordinate 2,655,271 downwards.
TAATGTATGATGCCAACAACTATGCAGTTGGTGCTATCCTTGGTCAAAGAATTGGAAAAGTCTGTTCATGCCATCTACTATGCATCGAGAACTCTTGATAATGCTCGCCGCAATTATTCCACTACGTGAAAAAAATTGTTTGTTGTTATAATTGCTCCGGAAAAATTTTGTTCATATTTGTTAAGCATGAAAGTTGTTGTTTATTCATATCATGCAATAAAGAAAAAAGCAAAATCGAGATTAATGAGATGGATTCTATTACTACAAGAATTCGATCCGGAAGTTCTAGATAAGAAAAGAACGAGAGAATACGGTCGCAGTACCATTTAAGTAGATTGGTGATTAGTGAAGACCCCATACCCCTACAAGACTCTTTTCCGGATGAGTATCTCTTTAACTTATAAAATTCAATACCATGATATGCAAATATAGTTAACCTTTTGGTTACTAGAACTTTGCTCGAGGACTTTTCTAGAGCACAAAAAGATAAAATTATGAGTAATTCTAAATATTATGTTTGGGATGACCCATATTTATCGAAACATTATTCTAACCAAGTAATTTGCGAGTGTGTTCATGAAAGTGAAATCTCATCCATTCTTAAATTCTATCATTCATATTCATGTGGTGGTCATTTTGGTCCAAAGAGAACAACATGTAAGGTGTTAGAATGTGGTCCGTTTTGGCCTACTCTGTTTCGTGATGTATACATGTTTTGTAAGTCATGTACTAATTATTAAAGGAGTGGTAATTTAAGACACGGAGACCAAATGCCCCCGACCCACATCTTAGTATGTGAAATTTTTGACATATGGGGTATAGATTTTATGGGTCCATTCCTACATTCCTTTGGTAATTTGTATATCATATTAGCTATGGATTATGTTTCAAAGTGGATAAAAGCTAAAGCCATAAGAATTAACGATGCTAAGACTCGTTGTAGGCTTTGTCAAAACTCACACTTTTGCTAGCTACAAGACACCAAGAGCCATAATCGATGATCGAGACACTCATTTTTGCAATCATGTGGTGAGAGCATTGATAAAGAGATACAATGTCGATCATAGAATTTCAACTCGCTTATCACCCATAGAAAAATGGTCAATCTAAAGTCTCGAACATGGAGGTTAAATCGATACTTGAGAAGACCGTCAACCCAAATAGGAAAGATTGGAGTGTATGCCTTGATGATGCTTTATGGGCATACCATACAAGTATACAAAACTCCTATATGTATGTTTCCATATCGGTTGATATTTGGTAAGCTCTATCATCTTCCAAGTGGAATGGGAACACAGAGCTTATTGGGCGGTTAAGTAGTGCAATATGAAGATGGATGAAGTCGGAAACCATAGAAAATTATAGTTGTAAGAACTGGAAGAAATCGAAATGATGCTTATGAGAATTCTAGAATTTACCGGGAGAAAACAAAGATTTTGCATGATAAAATGATTTCTGAAAAACATTTTTCGTTGGTCAAAAAGTTCTCCTATTTCATTCTAGACTTAAACTATTTCCCGAAAAACTAAGATCTCGTTGGGTCAATCCATTTGTTGTTACTAATGTTTTATGTCATGGTGTAGTAGAAATCCCGAGTATTTCAACTAATAAAATCTTCAAAGTTAATGGACATCATCTCAAACTTTATTATAAAGGATTTCGGGTTTGCAACATAAAAGAAATAGTTTAGGAACTTCTAAAATATGAAGAGTGATTGATGAGTACGTCTAGCCAAAGACGTTAAAGAAAGGCATTGATTGGGAGGTAACCCAACAACAATAAAGAAAAGTGAAAAAATTTTTTTAGAAGCAGTAGCTATTTCATTCGAAGAATGCATCCAGGATTTACCGGTAAAGAATTGCCATTAAGAAACAAGAGGCACACAAATTCTCTTTAGCGTGTCAATGCCTTACCTTCAAATTATAACAAGCTTCTTCAACCTCTATTCTAATGTCTTTCCGACATCCGGAATCTCCGGGTAAAATTTTTAGTGAATCCGGAGTAATTTACGGTTCTCATGGTAAAAAAAATGGAGGAACGGTTACTTTGTTTTTGTTTATCCTTTCTTTTTAGTTTCCACTATTTACATGTGTCACTCTTTTCTTTTATTTTTCACTTGCCTATTTATTTTAACTTTTTTACTTTTAGGTTACCCATTCACACTTACTCTCGCACTTTTCAAAGATTCTCACATGCTTCAAAATCTTTCTTCCTCATCCTTTTTCTCTCACCCAAACCCTAGCCGTCCATGCTCGCCATCGTCGCTGTCGCTCTATGACCCAACCAAGCAAGGATTTCTCTCCGCCTCACTCGTCGACAGCCTACACATGAACTTGATGGTTCATTACAAAAGTGTGGCTAGAAAGAAGAAGGTGGAAGTACAAATGGAACCATTCATATTGAGAAATAAGATGGGCAAAGGTAAGTCCGTGCTTTCCCTTTCGTAAAATCAAATACGTGGTAATGTCAAATTCATAAAGAAAAACCACAAAGAAAGGTATGTTATTCTTTTGACCCGTTCCTTGTAAGCATATTGATAATCATGTGATTGAAACTCGCTCTTGGCTTATTATCGGGTTTTGGTTATGAATTTGGGATGGGACACTTATTTTTCTATTCATTATCCCGCATACTATGAGTTAACTAGAGAATTTTATACCACCTAGGAGTTCAATTATCCCAAAGATATAACTACCGACACTCTTAGGGTTATCAATTTTAGGATGCTTGGTGTTAATTATGCTTTTTACTTAACCGAGTTAAATTTGACTTGTGGGTTTATTTCCCCTAAATTTGCACATTTTGTTGAATATAAGGAAGCACTATGCGACTTCCTTGATAATTTTAACCCAACCACATCTTGGCCATCACTCTCTTCGGATGACGGACCTTATCATGCAAGCACCTCTCATTCCACCTATCTCGCGTTCGCTAGATTTATGGTACATACACCACTTCTTATCCATGTCGTTTTCCGGTACCAATGATGACTCCTCTAGACTAAGACTCGAATTCTTCTTCTTGTTTTGCATGGAACATAGTATGAAATAAATCTTGCAGACTTGGTTGGGTAGGCAATTCCTTTTTATGGCTAAGAAAAAAGAGGACATTTGTGCTTAGGTTCAATTATCACTTTTATTGCTATCAAATTAGGTGTTTTGGACATGAATAAGACTAACATGCATATTTCTTGTGAGATGGAACCCTTGGACTTCAATTGTTTACACATGATGGGAGTTGTCTCTAAAGACAAAGAAAGGCACTACTACATCGCTCCACCTAGACCGGGCCTTGCACCTCGGATACTTCGTTCCAAGTGTAGTAGACCAACTATTATGGAATTCGATGAGGAGGTCTGCTCCTTCCAATACCTCAATTTCACTAGCACAATTGAAAGAGCAAGCAGGACCGAATGGAGAAGAATTTGATGGCTTACTTTGCTCATGTTAGGTTTAGCCCTCCTTATCCACCCCCAACTTAGACTTTTCGCAACTCGCCGAAGTCTTAGTTTAGGAAAGTTCACTCAACCCTTCTATTCCATGATTATTTTGTTGTTTTTTGTTGTTTTAAGCATCATTTCAATTTCCATACATTAAGGGCAATGTAGGTGATAAGTGTGGGGGAGGTAGTTTTGGAAAACTTTATAAACCGAACCATACTAATTCTCTAGGCTAAGTTGAACTTATAGGAACTATAGGACTTGGAAGTAGGATAGGACTTGTGACTTGTGATCAACTTGATTCTCTACCGTATGCTTCTTTTTGAACTAGTATTGAGCTATCATATATTGTAAGCCCGAATTAGCTAACTTGAAAATGATATGAGTAACGATAGCTGAACTCTATTCACTAATTAAGCTTCTCATCTTTTTGACAATTGATTTGGTTACTAAGCATACAAGATTTAAATATCAAGTTATACAATCTCGTGAGATTTTGAGCCCATATGAAGAAGTCACTACACCTTGTTCCAATGGTTTCTTTTAAGTGATGTCCAACATGGTTTGTAAATCTAGAACTTGCTTGGTTATGCATTTTGAGACCACATATTTTGAATTCTTGCATTAATATGATGAAGGCACTTAGGATTAACCTTTTTAAACTCCGAAAAAGCCAACCCAAAGAAAATTTTTGATCCACTAGTTAGCCAAGTTTGAGCCTTACTCTTTGCCTCTTCTTGATTAAACACCATGCATGTTTTTTTTAAGCCTCCTCCTTTTACCATATTAAAGGAATGTTTAGTTGATCATGTAAAGCTAGTCTTACTTTTGAGGGAACCGTAGTGTTTGAATCGAAGCACTTGGAACTCGTAAAACTCGATATTTAAAAAAAAAAACTTAAGACACGAAGAAAAAAAGAGAGGAGAGTCCATTATTCCTTTAGTTAAAAGTTTCAATCCCTATCATTTGAAGCAGTAACATGGTAATTCAGCTTTATGTGATTAAGTGTTTCGTTCCCTTTAATACCTTCAACCTAAATTCTCCTTCCATTATACCCTTACCTAAGCCCCATTTCACCCTATTGAAAAACCTTCGATTTTTGCATTGGTTTATGTCCAAGTGATGGAGATTTGATACATTAGTAAGCATATGGAGATATCTTACTATGTTGTGACATGAGGGCTTCATAATACTCTAAATACTTGTGTGTGATTTTAGTGACAACAAGGTGAGAATATTTAATTATTGTTATACTTAGGCTTTGAAAATTATTGAGTTGATGAGAAATTTAAGTTGTGCATACATTTTATGCTATGAAAAGCTTATATTTTTTATAGTTGGTTTGATTCAAACTTATAATGCATGATATCTCAAGAAATTTTAAAGAAGCAAATGGCGAGAGATAGAGTGGATGAGATGGTTTATTTCTATTGCTTGAGGACAAGCAAAGACTTAGTGTGGGGGAATTTGATATAATGCATAAACTCTTTATTTAGTGTACCTATTCTCCTATGATTATGAATGATTGGTGTTTAATTATTGAGAATTACTTATATAATGTTTATAAAGCAGATAAATATCGAGCTGAATTGATTTAAGATGAAATTGGATGTTTTGACAACTGTTTGCCACAAGTCGGAAAAGGCAAAGTCGTTAGAGTTCTAATAGGACACAATTGCTCGAAGTGTGCCTATGCCTAGTGATGAAATTGTAATTCGGAAGCCGAGCGAATTCTCATGCATGGAAGTTAAGAAAAAAATAAGATTTTGCTCTTATCTCTTAATTTGGCCTCTATCTTATTTAAGTGATTTTTTTGCTTATCTAGAAGGAGTACACATCTTATTGAGTGATGAAGTCTTTTGAGGATTCCTTATAAAAGGGGGAGAGAACCTTTGGGATGGCATTCGGTGTGTGGAGCAATTCTGGACATCGTGCTCATCTTCAATTCCGGCATCTTTCTCAAAAGAATGAGTAGCTAAACTCTCCTTCCACTCAAAAAGATATAGAGGTTTTTGGTTTAAGATTCATTGTGAGATGTTTGTGATTTAATTGTCTCTTTTCTAAGAATATCAATTATTTTCTCGTGTTCATAAGACAAGTATTTTTCTTGATTGATTAGAAGACATTTTGATTAATTGAGATTGAATACTTGATGCCAATTGAAGTGTTAAATTCATATATGTTTAATTATTTCAATATCTATGGTAATTTAATATGATTAATGAATTAAATTGTTAAGTCATATTAAAGGAAATAATTGTTCCAATTTAAACAACCAAGCTAACGTGTCATTGATTGGAAATTGATCATCCTTCCATCTCTTCCTGCTATTATCAATTTAAATCTTAAGAGCTTGTTTAGGATTGATTGATTAATAAGAATTGTGATGGAAGAGCTTATTTCAATCATCGATTGTTAAAGAGGGTTGGTTATTAAAGCTTATTAATAATCGAATCAATTTGTTTTCAAAAGAAGATTTATTTGTCCATCAATGATCAATTGAATTGAACCACAACCAATATATCTCTCTTAATTGGAAATTTGTTCTCTCTTATTTTACTTCTTTACTTCTTTGTTTTGATTTCCATTGTAGCAACCTTGTTTTAGCTTATCAAATAAAAAAACTCTCATTCTATTTTTATTTTCCCTTTTTTTTTCAAATAAGATAATTAATCAATCCCTGTGGAGTACGACTCTACTCACACCGTTTACAAAATCCATTTTTGAGAGTAGATTAATTTATTTTGTTGGAATCGACACCCATCGGTTAATCTACATAGTTAGGTTATTTTTCAATTAAGTTTAATATAAATTTGTTATAAGTTGATTAATTAAGTTAATTTAATTAGGGTGAATTTTTTTAAGTTAAATTGAATATAACTTTGGGTTAGTTAAGGCTAAATTTAATTTAATTAGGATAAATATAGGGTTAATTATGATTAATATCAATTAGTTGTTAGTTGATTAATTAGGTTTATTTAAATAAGGTTTATAATAATTATGTTAATTTTAAGGATTTTTATGTTAATTAAAATAATTAATCCTCATAAATTAGTGTTAATATAGTTACATTATTTAAATTAGGTTTAGTATAAACTAGCTATGAATTGATTAATTAGGGTAGTTTAATTAGGATGAATTTTTTTAACTTAAATTGAATTTATATATTAGGTTAATTGGGGTTAAATTTGGGTTAATTGTGTGAAATATAGGGTTAATTATGATTAATTGCAATTATTTGTTAGTTGATTAACTACGTTTATTTAAATTAGGATTATAATAATTTTGTTAATTTTTAGGATTTTTATCTTAATTAAAATAATTAATCCTCATAAATTAATGTTAATATAGTTAGGTTATTTTCAATTAGGTTTAATATAAATTAATTATGAATTGATTGATTAATCACGTTAATTGAATTACAACAAATTCTTATAAGTTGAATGGGATTTAATTTGGGTTGCTTAGGGTTAATTTGGTTAAATTTAGTATTAAAAGAATTTAGGTAAAAGATTAAATTATATTAAAGATAACCAAAAACAATATTAAAAAAAATAAAATTTTTTAAACTTTATGTGATTTATTTTTCTTGCATTTAAGTACATATTTAATTTTGAACTAGATTGGATATTTATTTTAAATTATGACACACATCACAAGGAAACCTTCAAAACCTCCGGAACCCGAGCTAAAACCCTATTATGATTTAGATAGAGAGGTCTCGAAGGCAAGTATGATGAAAGTCTACTAATGCTCTTTTGAACTCTTGTTTGGACTAGAACTCACTCTATGCATACGAAATGGTAGAATAACCTTCACCGACCTCTTGGTGCATAAAGTTATAGGTTGAATTTTCCCACTCGGTAATTTAGGTATTTCAAAAACTTGAAACGACTTCAGGAGTAAACAAGATTTGCCTAGACAATAGAAAAGTTAGAAAATTAAATTTATTTAAATTTTACTTTTAATTTGAGTTATATATTTTAATTATTTAATTTATGATTGTTGAAGTGTGTCGAAATATGCCATAGCATATCAAATTCCATGGGTCCGAGACCCTTAAGAATTGAAGAGAAAAAAACGTTAGCTCAATACTCTACGATGGAGCTAAAGGACAAGTTTGGGATTTAATTTTGAAGGAGTGTTCGAGATAATTGTTGGTCTCGGTGTGCATAATGTTTGTATTATTATTTGAATTATTTATTATTTGGGAAATGTTCAATTTGAATTTTATTAGATGTTTAGAAAAATTATTAATCAAGTAATTTAAAAATTAAGAAATGTCTAATTTAATTACATGAATGTTGATTAAGAATTATTTGCATGTGTTGTGTGATTTTTGTAGACATTAAAGAAAATGAGATCCAAACGGAAATGGATGTATATTAGGTTAATTGATGGGTCAAATGATGAGTTTGTTAATGGGGTTGAACAATTTATTGCATTTGCTATAAATCATTTAGAATGTATGAATGGAATGAAAATAAGGTGTCCTTGTAATCACAAGTAAGTGTTGAAATAGAAATTTTAAGGAGATTGAAATGGTTAAATACCATTTATGGCGTAAGGGTTTTGTGCCAGGATATTATAATTGAATACATTATGAAAAATTTGAAGCATACATGGTATCTTGTAGTTCTAGGCATGATTTAGTTACTAAACATTATCATGTAGGTAAAGGAAATTCTTGTGAATCCTAAAATCTATATCAAATAATGGTGATATATGCAGTTGGCCCATCCTTTGACCCATTTGGCACGGATGAGGAAGTGCAAATCCTAGGGCTTATGCCTTTTATTATATATTGGATGCATCTCATAGGAAGATTTGGAATGGTTATGATAATTGCTCACAATTATCAATTATTGCTCGATTGCTCGAATCTAAAATCGGAGTATCATTTTCTTGAAAAATGTTATGACAAGCTATATGACCTAATGAACGAGCCGATAACCGATGATAATTGTATGATAGGTAACTTTTATGAAACAAAGAAACTGGTTAAGAGGATGAACTTACCAATGGAAAAGATACATTGTTGTGAGATAAGTCGCATGTTTTATTGGGGTAAAAATAGTAAATTAAAAAATATAATTTTTATCGACGTACTCAATATCAAAGTATTTGTCAAGGATCAAAATGAGAAAAACTTATTGTAATTAAAATTATGTATTGCTTTTCGCTCACCCTACGATTATAGAGATTGTATGCATTGAATGCTACAACTGAACACATGATGTGGCATACCAAGCGTGATGTTGAGGATGTAGGAGTAATGCATCATCCCTCGATATCAAAGTATTTATATTCCTTTTGTCGTTGAAAGCGGGAATGTTAGATTCGGACTTTGCATTGATGGGTTTCAATCATTCGATCAATCCAAGGCCCAATATTCTTCATGGTTGGTAATTTTTACTCATAAATTGCCACAATGGATGTGTACGAAGGAGGAATATAGGTTCCTAACATTGATCGTTCCAGGTCCAACAAATCCAAAGCATAAGTTGGACGTTTACTTATAGCCTTTCATTGCTAAGTTGATTCCGTTGTGGGAAGTGAGTGTGGTGACATATGATGTATTTCGTAAGTAGAATTTTATATCGAGAGTTATAATGACATGGACTATCGAGAACTTTCCTTCATATTCGATGCTATCTAGTTTGAGTACTATAGGAAAATTAGCATGTCCTTACCGCATGAAAAATTATGATGTTTTCTCCCTTCCTAATGGAAAGAAGACCTTGTGGTTTGAAAATAATAATAAAAAAATTCCTCAAGATTATCCATTTAGAGAAAAAAAAAGCATGCATACCAAAAAAAAGGTTTTTAATATGGCCCTCATTCAATATGATTTAGTGTTAAGATGTTACTACTAATGGAATATTGAGAGTTGTTGAAGGTGACAAAAGAGGGTATAGATAATCATAAGATGTGTGGATGGAAAAAACAATGTATTTTTTTGTATTTGCCTTACTAGAGTATAAATCTTATTCGACACAATTTAGATGTCATACACATTGAGACAAATGTGTTCGACAATGTCTTTAATACGATCATAAATATACCGGTATGAGTAAAGACAATGTCATCTCTTGCAACAAGAGGTCATGAGTTCAAATCCTAACGTACTAGCTCTATTAGAAGCCTTGGGTATATGAGTAAAAAAAAAAAATGTCGACTCTAAAGAAAACTTGAAAAGTTTTTACAATAGGTCAAAACTAGTAAGGGATAATGCCTTTCGAAAGTACCCAAAAGCTATGTTTATCTTTTCTAAATAATAATAAAAAATTGCTTGAATGGATCAAATAACTAAGTTTTTCCAATGGATATGTCGCTAACCTAACTAGATGTGTTAATATGAGGAATGACAAAGTGTATGGGATGAAAAGTAATGACTATCATGCCTTTATGCGGATGTTAGTTCCCATTGCATTTCGGAAGCTTTTGCCTAGAAATGTTTGGCAATCACTTATCGAGCCGAGTTTATTCTTCAAGCAATTGACTTCTACAATGATAAGGAAAGAAGATATGATGTGTCTTAATGATGAGATACCCATCATTTTGTGCAAACTAGAACATATAACCCTTCTAGTTTTTTTGACTCAATGGAACATCTTTTAATCCATTGTATATGAGGCATTTATTGTAAGACCTATGTAATATCTATGGATGTATCCATTTAAAAAGAAATAAAATTGAATTTAAATGTTAAATTAAATGAACTTGTAATTATCAAACACTAAATTAATTTATATTGTAAGTACCTTTGCAAGCTAAAAAATAATGTGAAAAATAAGGCTTAAGTAGAAGGATCAATATGTAATGAATATTTGGTAAAAAAAACCACTTTGTTTTGTTCGCACTATTTCAAGCCTCATGTGTATAATAGGCATCGTAAAGTGCCATAAAACATTGAGTGCGATGGAGATGAGAGTGACCACATTCAAGTGACGCTATCTATATTCAAACAACAAGATCGACCAATTGGTTGACACACGAGACGAATGTTGACAAAAGATAAGTACAAAACAACCCATCAATATATATTATTAAATTATGAAGAAGTAAAGCCTCACATTAAGTAAGATTGTCAAACTTTCATGTCAAAGTTATACATATTTAGTTGTCTATCATAATATTAACAATCATAATACGTAAACCGACTCATATGTTGTTATTTCTCGTTAGTGGATTCATTGTCAAAGTATGAAAAAATAATCTGTTAATCCTCAAAAGTGAGGTTGATGCTCTTCTTGAAATTGAGTTTGTCTCTTGGTTTAGTCAATATGTGAGCATCCTCATTTGACTTGTGTTTTCTAAGGAGGTAGCATTAATTAAAAGATAATTTACCTTTAATAGATTTTACGTTAAATTTTTAGATAAAATACGCATAAGTAATTTTCATGACAGATCAATTCATAAAAGATTTAGCACAAGGCCCTTTGCGTATTATGAAGTTATACCGATATTATATTATTAACTAGTATAAGTTTCGTATAGTTGATGAAGGCTTGAAACAATGAGCTTCAATAATGTTGTACGCATTAAAGAAACCAATTATAATGCAACTCATAGGGACTACTACAAAATATTGAGAGAAATTCTATAAGTAGAGCATCTTGCATTACCACTCAAAAGAATAATATTTTTTAAATACAATTGGTTCGATCCTACAACACAAGGAACAAGGGTTCATTTACAATATAGATCGGTTGAGTTGGTCTATCGACATGGAACATTTGACATATTCCTCTACCGGTAGTTCAACCCCGATTTATACATCTCCATGCACGATCGCTCATCTAGCTCATACGACCGTCGAGTTTCCCTAACCTCCCTCGAGGAGTCCATCATCTATTGATGTATATCTCGATTTGAGGAACTCCCGAGGCTCGATATTCGATAGCCGGCTTTAGTCGTTAATTGTTAGTAAGTAATTTACTTCAAACCTTGTTATTTTTTAAAATTTGATATATCTTTTCAATAATTATTAATTTTTTTATATAGTTTTGTACCGTGTTAAAGAGATTTCTCAAAAAGGACAACTATGATTTTCACGAAGCGAGTTGGACGTTGGTGACTCAACGTGAAAGTTCATTTCGAGGAGATGAAACATTTCTATTACAACGAGTTTAAGGTAATATATTACTTATTTATTTGTGTTTCATTTAAAATATTAATTTAACATGAAATGAATTAATATTAATTTTTTTATTCATGTAAAACTTTTTTATTAGGAATTGATCATCAAGGCATAAGCTAGAGATGCTTGGGATGCCTTAGCTAAAAGGCACTACTCGACTTCATCAACAAGTATGGTACGCATGACCAAAGGCCAGCTTTTGTTAGATAGGAGGAGTGGGAATCATAGAAGCAAGACTTTGCCACACCTAATCATCAATCGTGTTCCCAACAAGTATCGTATAACCCGATGTTAGAGACTCGGTGGCCCTAGTTCGGGGTTATCCAAGCATATAGAAGAGTCCATATCTACTTCTAAGCACTTCCACTCGCTTGATAAATCCAATCATATATTATTAAATGTTTAAAAAATTAATATTTATATCTCATATATTATGAGTCTTAATGTTTTTTAATATGTGAAATTGGGCCATCATCCTACAAATTTAGAGTTGCTTAGAATTACTCTCAAGCGGAGAAATAGGAATTTCATTGATTTGTAGGCCTAGTCTATAATGGTAGGTTTAGTTTCATTTTTATATTATAACTATGAAAATATGATCTAACAACTTATTTTAATTTTTTAATAATGTTATAATTATTTTATTGCGTAGGAGCGTATGAAGGAGATGATAGAGGAATCTATAAGAAATGAGGGAGAGGCTAGAAGTAAGGAGCCATAGGTTGACACGGACACTATATACTTCGATGTTATAGGAGGGAGAAGAAGAATAGGTATTATGGGATCGGACCAAAGGCGTACCACTATTTATCTCAATCGACTCGGCACGAGCTACTCTTTTGGAGCATTATAGTATCACGACCCCAATGCTATTGAACGGCCTCCACCTCAATATGATGAGACAATTAGGGCATTGCGAGAGAAGGTACGAAGCGGGACAATATTATCACATAGTAGTAGATGAAGATCCAAGAGATGGAGGCTAAGATGGATTTGATTTCATTGACGTTAGAGAGGTTGGCGCAACCAACTCCTTTGCTACCGACCCCTCCTCCAACAACTACAACACACTCCCTTCCAACAAGCCTTTTGACAATATCGTCTCTCCCACCGAGGCTCGGGATGACACGCTTCCTCCTAATGAGTTCTAGGATTCCATTAACCCTTCCACCGAGCTCCAACAATATGAGAGGGGATTACATGATACACAATGATATTTACCTTTTCTTGTATGTTTTTAATCTTTTTCTTAAGTACTAATGAATATTTTTTAAAATATAAAGTTTATTTTAATTTATAATAATTTAATTTTAATAAAAATTTGATTTTTATAATAATATGTTTATTTTTATTATTTTACTACTACGAATATGCAAATTTTTTTTTGAATTAAAAAAAATCAAACTAAATCCAAGGAAAAAAAAATATTTGTGATGGAAATAGCAATAGAATAGCAACTTAATACTAATGAATTAATAGCGAATTGTGGAAAAAAAATAAAATTCGATCGAAAAAAAATGATGGAATATCTTTTCATGGCAAATTACCAACTACTTAGTGATGAAAATAGCCACAAATTAATGATGAATATTAGCTTTAGATTCCAAGCATCGGTGAATTGCTCGTTATTTAGTGAACGATGTTGTGACGGATTGACGACGTTTCTTAATCTTCTCTTATTGTTATTTAGCGAGAGATGATATTTATTTACGATAAAAATTTTATTGCTACTATAGTGACAAACACTATTAAATCCATCACAAGGCTTAACGACACTCGTTTTGGCCGCATAAGTTTTTTTTTAAGCAAATCCATCACTAGTGTTCTATAACGACGAATTTGCGATAATTAGCAATAGACTTTTCCATCGCTAATTCGCAAAGTTTTATAGTGTTCTCCTTTCTTGAAAATTGACATATTTGACATCAAAAGACTTGACAGAGATATTTCGTTAGTCTTTTTCATATAATAAATGACATGATATACATCTTTATATGCATAAATGCTTATAATCATATAAAAATAGGAGGAAAAGACATAGAATGAGAGAGGAAAAAAAACTAACAATATTCGATGATAAATAAAACAAAACGACGAAGGATATAATGGAGAAAAAGGACTTTCTTTATATCTTAGTTTTTTATTTTATTTTTCCCAAGATTTATGGTATTTAGTTTGTCGGGTAATTACGAAGTTCTCATCGTAGATATTATAGAGTTAGATTGTTGAGATTGGATTCCATTCAAAAGGTTAAAACCTTATAATGAGTGACTATTTCTCAACTTTATACATTACTACTCTTTTTAATAGCTATTTAATGTGGAATATATTTTTTAATACTCTTCTTCATTTGTATTTCATCTTTTAGGTTCCGTCAAGTAGCTTGAACTCTAGGATTTTTGCCGAGCCATTGGACCTTTTTAAGACTCGATACCATATAAAGTTAAATAGTTGAGATTAGATTTCATTCAAAAAACTTAAGTTTTTATATGAGTGATCCCTTCTTAACTTTATATATTATCTATTTAATATGAAATGTGTTCTCTAATAGATATTTATAGAAAAAAGATAAATATAACTACCATCAAATAAAAACCCTTGACATTAGCAAGTGTTAGTTCCATGATTATTTCTAAACTACCCGATATGAGAGCATCCATCCTCCCACTTGATCGAAACTTTAGCATTTTATAGTGGCCGAAACTTTCAGCCCTTATCCTATCTATTTTATTATCTTTTATTTATTTGAGTTGTATTTTAATTAGTTAAACTAATTTTAATTTTATGAACTTGAGCTAATTAATTAGTCCTCATAGTTTCGCATTTCCTAGTTAGTTTAGGATTTGGATGAATGTGGCCTAGTAGATAATTAATCATTATGCGATGTGAATCCTTAATTATTACAGCATTCCTTATTTATTTTGAGTCCATTTAATATGTAGATCGATATTTAATTAAACTAAATTAATAAAGTCCTAATATAGATGGATGGCATAAGTCAAAGTTAAATTAGGAAAAGAGTCCTAGTTAAGAAAAAGGGTAGAATCGGCCAACGAGGAAAATTCTACCCTAGATGACTCTTTTAAGGTCTTTTTGAGTGAATATTTAAGCATACTTTATGCTTCTTTTTCAGTTTAGACTATGATAAATATTTGAATAAAAATTAAGATTTTTCTCTATAAATTTTGTTTATCTCCCTTGCTTAGACTAGCTAGGACATTATAAACACATCTATAGAGTGATCGATTAAAGTGGGCTTAGATCAAAATTATGTTAGGTGGAATCGTGAAAAACGTATCTTGGAAGTACTCTCTAAATCAACTTAAGTAGAGGATTGTACTTAGGAGTGAAATATTGGGGTTTTCTTTACTTTATTATTCTGTTTGCTTGATAAACTATTGGTGGATTAGGATTTCAAACTCGAATAGTTTTGATTGTCATGTTGATAAATAAGGCTATGAATTTTAGTTTGATCTCAAATTTTGATAGTGGTTATTTAAATGGTTGATTTAGCTCTAGTAAAAAAAATAGAAAATTAAAAAAAAATGCTTATATTTTCCCGAATTTTGACTTATTGAAAAACGAGATTAGAGGGCTTAGATTGACCTAAAATTTGGCATGCAAATACTTTTAGGTAGTACTAGGTTGTGTACAAATTTCAATTAAATTGAGTGGATATGCTAGGAGATCACCTCTCCCACTACAAGAAAATAGGTAATTAGCAACGGATTTTATTTCGTAGCAATATAGCTACTAATTAATGATGGATTAGCTAGAAAAGGAAAAATCCACAATTTAATGACTAAAAAATGACAAATTAGTAAAGGCCATAAAGTGACAGATGTAATTCCATCATTAAATATCGAGTAAAAAGCCATGCCATAATCAAAGATGGAATTTCCATAGAATTCCATCATTGATTTTACCATGAGCACCAAATTCCATTGCTATATCCATCATTGGAACAACTACATCAATGAATCCGTCGCTACCCGTCATTTTTCATCGATAATTAACAAAGGATACTAATCCATTGCTAAAAGAGAAGTTGTTGGGGAATTAAATTATTAAAACTATTGATAGATTTGAAATTCAAATTAGCGACAACACGATAATTACGTCACTACTTAGTAATTGAATAGTAACGGATAACCGAATCTATCATTATTTGAGAAAATTTCTCAATCCTTCTAGACTATTCGATGCTTATTTGAAAATAAAATTAGCAATAGGCATAAGTGTCCGTCACTAATTAGCAACAGAGTAGAGACAAAACCGAGTCCGTCGCTACTTATTAAACCTTATACGTTATTAGTTCTCTTCTTCTTCCTCACTTCCCTCAATTCCTTCTCCTCTCACTCGTTGTCGCCGATTGTAAATCGCCATCCCCACACCGCTCCATCCTAATGACTTCTTCTCCGGCCCACTCAATCCGGCGAGGCACATCTTTCTCCCTAAATTCCGACGCATCTCCCTCCTTAATCTCTTTGGTAATTTTTTCTCTCTCTAGATCTTAAGATTTTTTTATTACATTAATGTAATTAATTTTTATGTTACTTTTGTGAATTGTTAGTTGGCTAATCGTTTGTTTAATTTCATTATTCATCGTTTTATTTTTTTAATTATTAATGTAACGTTGTTAATTGCTAGCATTAATTTTTATGTTAATTATTAGTTTAAATTTTTTAATTATTATATTATTTTTCTTAAGTATTAGTGTTAGGTTAAATTTTATTTATGTAATTTTTCTATATGTAATTTAGATAAGGTTGATTAATTGTTAAGTTATTTGCTATTAATTGTTAGGTTAAAATTTAGTTATGTAATTGTTAATTGTTATTATAAATTTATTGATTATTAATTAATTTTTTTAATTATTATTTGAATTTTTTTAATTTTCAGTGTTAGGTTAAATTTTAATTATGTAATTTTTTAGGTAATTTAGATAAATTGGTTGACTAATTGTTAAGTTATTTTTTATTAATTGGTTGGTTGAATTTTTTTAATTTATTGTTAATTTTCGTTAGTTTTTAGGTTAATTTTTTTATTTTTATTTTTAAATTTTAATAATATTTAAATTCAGATTAATGTAATTAGTTAGAATTAATTTGATTTATGGTTAGTTCGAATATAAATGCTAGAAGTAATTATTATAGCATAATTATTAAAAATTATCAACATTCAATCAAACAAAGAATCCATCATTTTTCTTTCTTTCAATTTATTTAATTTTTTAAGAAATAAATATGAAAGAAAAATAATTTTTTTTTACAAAGTAAAGTTTAAACCAACATTATAGCTCCATGTGAACAAAATCAAATTAACATAAACAATCCAGACATTTTTATTTCTTTCAATTTTTTTCTATCAACCAACGTTGAATTGTTCATTCAAATTATTCAACAAAAAAAAAAAAATTAAAATCATTCTTTAATCGGAAAGTTATAATTAAAGATTCAATAAAAAAACCTAATTTTGACAAACAAATATTAACCCGATTGAAATAAAGTTAAAATTTAAGAAACGTTTAATTTAGGATTAAATTAATTATGTTTAGTTGAATTTATTATTAAATTAATTGAAAAATTTAATAAACATGAATAGTTTTAGCTTCGACATAGACAACTTTTAATTAATTAAAAGAATTTTTTAAATATAATTTATTTAGTTTAAAATAGTTTCAATTATTAAATATAATATTATTTTTTTAGGGTTATTTTAATACAAAAAATAAAATTTAATGAAAATATTTAATTGGTATAATAAAAAATAGACAAGCATAAAAAAAATAAAAAATTCTTAGTTAATGAACTTGATTGAAATAAAGAGAAAATAGGTGTACTAATAGTAAGTTAGGGTAGAACATGAGAAAAATAAAAATAAAATTACACAATCAGTCATATTTAAGAATAAAAAGCAAGAGAAAGAAGAAGTAATTATTCTTTAAACAATCAATTAAATTTAAAATAAAATTTAATGAAACTGTTTGCATGTGTTGTGTAATATTTGTAGTAATTAAAAAAATGAGATCCGATCGACAATTGATGAATATTAGGTTAGTTGATGGGTTACTAAATGATGACTTTGTCATAGAGGTTGAACAATATATAGCTTTTGTTTTTTAGCATCCGAAATATATGGACAAAAAAAAAATTAGGTGCCATTGTAATTATAGTAAATGTCGAATGGAAATTATGAGGTTGAAATGATAAAATATCATTTATGTCATAAGGGTTTTATGTCGAGATATTATGATTGGATACCTCATGAAGAATTTGAGTCTTACAAGGCATCTATTGATTCTAGGAGTCATTATGTTTCGAAAATAACTATGCAAGCAATGGTTGTTCTAGTGAACCCCAAAACCCATATCAAACTATGGTAATGGATACAATCGGTCCATCCTTCGATCCATCTACCATGGAGGAGGTTCTAAATCTTAGTGCCTAATACTTTCATGATATGCTAAATATATCCCGGAAAGAGATTTAGCCTTTTGTGATGAACACTTACAATTATCGGTAGTTGCTTGAATGTTAAATCTAAAAGCCGAATATCATTTTCTTGAAAAGTGTTTTAACTTGTTATGTGAGTCGATGAAGAAGTTAATGTTGATTGATAACTCGTATGACATGTGTTGTGTAATATTTGTAGTAATTAAAAAAATGAGATCCGATCGGTAATGGATGAATATTAGGTTAGTTAATGGGTTGCTAAATGATGACTTTGTTATAGAGGTTGAATAATATATAGCTTTTGCTTTTGAGCATCCGAAATATATGGACAAAACAAAAATTAGGTGCCATTGTAATTACAAGTAAATGTCGTAACATAAATTATGAGGTTGAAATGGTAAAATATCATTTATGTCATAAGGGTTTTGTGCCGAGATATTATGATTGGATACCTTATGAAGAATTTGAGTCCTACAAGGCATCTATTGATTTTAGGAGTCATTATGTTTCTAAAAATAACTATGCAAGAGAAGGTCGTTCTAGTGAACCCCAAAACCCATATCAAACTATGGTAATGGATACAGCTTGATCCATCCTTTGATCCATCTACCATGGAGGAGGTTCTAAATCCTAGTGCCTAATACTTTCATGATATGCTAAATATATCCCGTAAAGAGATTTAGCCTTTTGTGATGAGCACTTGCAATTATCAGCAGTTGCTTGAATATTATATCTAAAAGCCGAATATCATTTTCTTGAAAAGTGTTTTGACTTGTTATGTGAGCTAATGAAGAAGTTAATGTTGACTAATAACCGTATGACATATAACTTTTATGAAACAAAAAAGCTGGTTAAAGGGATGGGCTTCCTAGTGAAAAAAATTCATTGTTATTGGAACAACTACATGATCTATTAGAAGGAAGACAATGAATTACATAATTACAAGTTTTGTCAATATCCTCAATATCAAAGTTCTCATCAGGATTACCAAGAGTCAAACTAGTTCTAATTAAAAAAATATCCTACCTTTTTCCTAACCCCACATCCGCAATGATTGTATGCTTCGAATGCCACGACTAAGCACATGACATGGCATGTTAAACATGAGGTAGATGATGCAAAAGTAATACATCATCCCTCTAATTCTATTGTATGACAAAGTTTCAATTAGATTAATATTCCTTTTTTGGCTAAAAGAAGGAACATCGGATTAGGAGTTTGTAGTTATGGGTTTTAACCATTTGGTCAATCCGTGCATAATATTCTTCATGGTTGGTAATTGTGACTCCTTACAATTTATCACCCCGGATATGTGTGAAGGAGGAATATATGTTCCCGATACTAATTGTTCCGAGTCTAATAACTTTAAAGCATAAGTTGGACGTTTACTTGTAGTTTTTCATAGTCGAGCTTATTCAATTATAGGAATTGGTGTGGTGACCTACGATATCTATCGCAAGCAGAATTTTTATTTAGAGCTATAGTTATATGGACTATCCGTGACTTTTCCGCATATTTGATGTTATTTGGTTAGAGTACGATAGGAAAACAAGCTTGTCCTTACCGTATGAAAAACTTAGATGTTTTCTCTCTTCCTAATGGAAGAAAGACCCATAGTTTGACATAACCATAAGTTTCTTCCTCATGATCATCCTTATAGAAACCTTATGATCATCCATATAGAAGAAACAAGAAAGCATTCACCATAAAAAAAGATGTTGTTAGATTTGGCCATCCTCTAATCTAATCTGGAACTTAGATGTTACATCCGATGAAATGGTGGAGGTTGTTGAAGGTGACGAGAAGATGGTGTAGATGATCATAACAATTAAATCTTTTAGACGTATGGATAAAGGAAATAGAGTATTTTTAAGGATTTGCCTTACTAAAGTATAAATCTCATTCGAAATAATTTTGATGTCATGCACATTGAGAAAAATGTGCTTGATAATGTTTTAAACACAATCATGAATGTGCTCGGGTAAGACTAAAGATAATGCCAACTCTAGGAAAAACTTGAAATTTTTTTATTAAAGGCTAGAATTAGCAAAGGATGATGCATCTAGAAAGTATCCTAAAGCTACTCTTACTCTATCTAAACAACAAAAAACAAAATTGCTTGAATGGATCAAACAACTCAAATTTCCCGATGAATATGTATCGAACCTAGCTAGATTATTAATATACGACATCATAAATTTTATAAGATGAAAAGTCATGACTCGTCACATCTTCATATAGAGGTTAGTTCCAATTGAATTTTAGGATTTTTTTTATCGAAAAATGTTTGGCAAACATTTATAGAGTTGAGTTTGTTCTTTGAGCAATTCACTTATACAATGATAAGAGAAAAAGATATGATGCAACTTAATAATGAGATACCCATCAATTTGTGCAAACTAGAGCATATATTCTCTCCTGTTTTTTTTTTTTTTTTTTTTACTCTATAGAACATCTTTCAAACAATCTGCTATATAAGGCATCTATTGTAGGACTTATGCAATATAGATGGATGTATTCATTTAAAAGGTATTGATATCGAATTTTAATAAAAAATTAATGAATTTTCAACTATCAAACATTAAAATAATTTATATTGCAGGTATCCGTGGAAGCTGAAAAATAATGTCAAGAATAATGCTAAAGTGGAAGGATCAATATGCAATGCATATTTGATCGAACAAGCCTTTTTATTTTGCTCGCACTATTTTGAACCTTATATGCATACAAGGCATCGAAAAGTTTTACATAATGTTGAGTATGGTAGAGAAAAAAGCAACCACATTGAAAGGATGCTATTCATATTCAAACAACAAGGTCAACCAATTGGTCAATAAGCAAGACAAAAATTGACACAAGTCGAACACAAAGTAGCCCATTAATATATTTTGTTGAACTATGAAGAAGTAAAACCTTACATTGAGTGAGTTTGTCAAAATTCAATTTCTAAATCATACATCTTTAATTACATATCATAATATTAGCAATCATAAGAGACATTAAATCATGTTTATTGTTAATCCTCTTTAGTGAATTTCTTGTCGAAATGCTACTAAACATTCCCTTCATGTTTGAGAATGAGGCCAATGCTCTAATTAAAATTGAGTTTGCCTCCTAGTTTAGTTAATATGTGAGTATTATTATTTTATTTGTACTTAACAAGTTGGTAGCATTAATTAAAAGGTAACTAAATTTTATAGGATTTGTTATTGAATTTACGGACATAAAATGCATAAGAAATTTCCATGAAATCCTAGTTCTTTAAAGATCTTACATAAGGCCCATTGCTTATTGTCGGATCATACACTAGTTATTTTGTTAATGATTATAGGTTTCGCACACTTGATGGATCTCGCAAAAATAGGGTCAATCAACACTAGTATTTACATTAAAGGAACCAATTACAAGTACATCCGAGAGTGATTATTATGGGATACTAATGAAAATTTTCAAAGTAAATTTTCTTGTATTACCAATCAAAAAAATAGTATAGATCAAATGTGATTGGTTCGATCCTACACTACAAGAAACAAAGGTTCATCTCGCAGTACAAACTTATGGTTGTTAAATGTAGAGAACTTTAAACAATTACAAACCATTTATCCTAGCATCACATACAGACTCGGGTGTATTATGCCGAGTACCCTAGCTTGAGGTATGAGAATCAAGATTGATAGGTCGTTTATAAGATCAAAACTATGTTTGTGTGTTGACTTATCCGATTCATCTAATTTTGTCTAACAAAATGCTAAACCATTTCGAGTAAGATGATCTAGAAATCCGATATGAATTGATAGAAGAAGTCAAGAATGTTATATTGTTGAATGATCCAAATGGATCGTTTATAGATATAGAAGTAGTTGTAATCGACGAAGACAACAAGAACGAGAGTGAAAATGTATTGGATGACGGAGATGATAACTTAAATAGTGATTACAATAGTTCTAATTAAATATATATATATATATATATATATATATTGTATTTGTAATAAATGATGTATTTTTTGTTTCTTTATTTGTTAAATACAATAAATAATATCGACTTTCATACATCTTCAAAATTTTAGTTATGTATTTTGATTGTGTTATATTTAAAACAAGTTGTTTATTAGGTAATGACTCATATCGATAAGTATGTTTTTTATATTTTGCTTATTTGTTTAAGCTTACATATTTCAGTAATAACTCATGCTTTGGGTCGACTTCTCACAATCACTATGGGATCATGTTCGGTAGTCGTGAGCATCACCATTTGATGTTAGCTCACTAGGATCCTTAACTAGCATTGATCGAGGATCTCCGACTATAGGGATTTTATGTGAGTCCTACGTCTATCACAACCATGGAGGTAGCACATCTACATCGCCTTTAGCCATATAGGATACACCTTCCGGATAGGTTCCCGCACGAGTACTAGAGATTCTCGCACCTACATTGAAGGTTCTCACAACGACACTAGAGGTTCCAACACCGACCTCAAAGAGTGCCCCGTCCACCGATACATATGGCATTCCGGATAGTTCCCGCAGCTCCTCCGATCAAAGACATATTTCCGTCGCTCGAGGATGAGATGTAATTAGTTAAATTCGATGTAATCATTTTTTTATTTTAATATATCATTTCAATAATTTTTTATATTTTTATATTTTTTTCTCTCTTAATGTTTCAATAGTTTTAGTCTACCTAGTAGAGATTATGCCACAAAAATAACCATAACTTTCAATAAATGGTTGGACATCGATGGATCAACGTGGAAGTATGTCTCGGACCTACTAAACAATTCTACTTCAACAAATTTAGGATAACATATTATTAATTTTTTTAATAATTAAAATAAAAATTTATCATTGAATGAAGTTGTTAATATTAATTTATTTATTTTTTTGTGTAAAAACAATTTGATTGTGATTCGGCCATCAAAGTGCTCGTTAGAGAAGTATGGGAGGCTCTACCAAGAAAGCACTACGCGGACTTCATCTACAAGTGCGGTTTGTCTGGTTGAACGACCTATTTTTATTAGATAGGAGGTCCGAAACACATGGAAACAAGATTTTGCAAAATTTGATCGCAAGGCTCATTCGGAGCAAGCACCATAGAACTAATTATCGGAGACAAGTGATCTTGATGTGGGTCCTTCTAGGCATATATAAGGCTCAATCTCTTTGAAAGAGCACGCTTGTCATTTGGTACATTGCATATTTTTTATTGCTAATTACATGTTTTATAAAATTTAAATTTTCATCTCATATTGTTTGTGATTCATTTCTTTTAGGACACAAGATTGGGTCGTGAGCCAATGAGTTTTAAGCTATTTCGAGCAACTCACAAGTGGCAAGATGATTCTTTCATCGATCCGTGCTCACGTGAAAACAATGGTAAGTGTTTTTCAATTTTAAATTTTATATATGCAAATATAATCTAACTTTTTTTAATATTTTAACAATATCATTATTTCAATTACATAAAAGCATGTTGAGAAGCTCATACAAGAAGTCGTTACGATGTAGCGAGTAAAAGGAATCTTGGAGTTAAAGGTTGATTAGAACGCCATATACCTCGAGGCTATTTGAGAGAAAAAGAAGAGGGTATATGATATATGCACACAAGTAGCGCATTATCTATCCCGATCAGTGGGAGCATCTCCCCTCTATGTCATCATATTATATCGATAATATTTCTATTAAGGAGGTTCGGAGGCGATACAAGGAGATGGAGGCGATGAAATGCCCGCCGATCAAACAACACAAGTCGTAAAACCTTGTCATAGAGTAACGAGTACCATACACCGGCTTAATTCTCGGCACGAAATGATGGCCTTCATGTTGATTACGCCGGCACAAATGTCCGAGTTGCTTATAGATTTATCCACTAATAAAGATTCTCGTCGTTCCTCCCATCGAGCCTCCCACCAAGCCTCCCACCGAGTCCCACGAGGAGGATAGGGGATTAGACGATCGGGAAGACAATCGGGATCGATAATTCATTTTTTTAATTTGTTTTCTATTCTTTCATATGTACTACCAAATCTTTTTTTTTAATATTAATTTATATTTAATTCATAATATTGAAATTTTATTAATATTTGTTTCTTCTAATTGTTAATTACTACTAGGAATATCATTAATTTAAAAAAAAAAACATAAAAAGTTTTTTTTAGATACAATTAGCAATTGAATAATGACGGCACTAGCGACAAATTTCCATGCCGATGGCGACGGACTTGCGATGTATTTGTTCAACATTCAGCGATGGAATAGCAACGTTTAATATGATAGTTTGCGGTGATTGATTTAGAGACGTACGTTATCCGTTTGGCAATGGAAATTTCGTTGCTATATTAGCAATGAATTGCTTATTGTCGTTGCTAACATTAGCGACTAGCATTTCAATGGCGTACATAATTTCTATCCCTATGCCATCACTAAGCGATTTTAACAATGGATTTTGGCTAATTAGCAATGGAAAAATCCATCACTAACTCGTCATTTTTTCTTTTTCTTTTTTTGTGGTGTCCTCAATATTCGAATTTAGTGAGTTTTGTGGTTTGATGATTATGGATTTATGAGTTTGTGTTTGTGTTTGAGGTTCTTGTTGATTATAAGTTGGACCTTTGATTGAGTGTTGTTTGAGGTCTATTTAGAGTCTATTCTAGACTAACTTATAGCTTAGGTGCCTAAGGCTATTTATGTGTTGCTTGTTTGTTAGAGTTTTAGCATAGTTGGTATCTCTCTATCTTGCATCACTACCATTCATAATTAGGTAAGTAATTGTATTTGGATTACCTATTATTTCCTTAATAAGGAATTTCGTGAATATTATAGTACAAAATTCACTCTTTATTAAAGAAAGAAACGAATTGGTGATGTGCAAACAAAAAAATTAAAATAAAATCGTTTGATGAGTTTTCTGCTTTAAAAAAGTTGCATGATTTCAAAATATCATGGATTTGGCTAGTTCAAAATTATTTAATTATTGGTTAAGAATGGGAAAGGCAATTAATGTATCTGTTTGTTTGAAAACTAAAAACCTGAAAGCCTCGGGTAAAAGGTGATTTGTGGTTTCATATAGTCTGCCTAAAGGGAAGCAGGCGATGCAAAAAAAAAAAAAAAAAGGATCAAAAGTATGAAATAACAATCAAAGCTAAGGAAAATGATGGCGAAGGGGAGTCTCTATTATCAAACATTAGAGTTGCTCGTCCTTGTCATCCTTCTCCATGCATAAACTTCTTACGACTGATCTGCTTGCCAAACTCAAACATGGAAACCAAAATAACGAAAACCTTAGGTAAAAGTAATTTGTATCTCCACAAGTCTGCCTTCTGAGGGCAAACAGGTTGAATGCAGGAGGATAGGGAAACATAAAATCAAAAACAAAAACTAAGGAAACTAACGGAAAACGAAAGTATCATATGGTTATCAAACATTCGCGTTCCCTCCGGTCCGTGATAAGCATCAATTAATAGACAAGACTAAGAATCACCTCCATCACCACTCAGGCCTTCTTTATTGGTGACACAAACTTGTGATATTTCTGTATACTCAACTGGGGAAATAAAAACTCAATTTAATTACAAAACATCCACTCTATTCCTTTGTGAAATAAGTAAAAACAAAAATACAGGCCAAACCATATAAGCTACTTCTTAGTAGTAACAAAAGGCCATTTATTTTTTAATCCAAGTATAAGGTTTAAAAATCCTTGTATTTATACCAATGAATACTTCTAAACATACCCACATGTTCCATACTGACATCTAACCCCCCGAGCACACTTCTTGTTGCACTTTCCACAATTGTTAACATTGTAAAAGACAGTTGTACAATTTCCATTGCAGCAAAACTCTCCAAACTTGCACTTGTTACCACATTTTCCACAGTTATTCTTGTCACTAAGAACATTGCGGCAATGTTTCTTGCAACAGTACAGTAGGCTCGTGCCCCCGTTGGCTGAAACGCCATTACAGATGTTATAACGCTCAGCGTTGCATCCTGCACCTTTCTTTATTACACTGGCCAGGAACCGGCTTCTTGATCTGAAATTGGCTAGTGGGGTGTCAAGAACGTACTCTTCGTCGTCATCTTCTATATCGGACGATAAGGTTATTTGAGCGTGCAAGGCTAGGAGGATGGAAAAGACTAGGGAGAGAATGGTTGCAAGCTTGAGTAGAGAAGTACTAGCCATTCTCTCAGAAAGGTGGGAACGTGTCTACAATAGTGTGAAGTAAGGGAGGTGGAGGGTATTTTAAACTGCAAGCTTGTGATAAAAATATTCCACAATATAAGGGAAGGAAAGTGCTGCCTCAAAGCTTTGTAAGGGCACGCCAATTTCTTATACCAATTAAGTAGCTAGAATGATTAATCATTCGTAATGGAACTCTAGATTCTCGGGTTATTCCATTAATTATATTTTGACTAATTCGAATTTATGAAAGCCTGGCTCTCTGATTTTTAACTTTGAAATTTGAATAGAACTCCAAATTCAAGACACTGCATCTTATGGTCATGGAGCCCCTAGATTCTTAGGCTAATCTAACCCTTAATCTACTTATGATCTATTCATCTAAGAACTTGTCCCATTAAAAATTAAAAATTTATTTCTGATATATAAAGCATGCATGGACATTGGAACTTGAAACTATTTATGCCAATGCAGCTGCAATTAGTAAACTTTGGTTGTGTCTCGCACTAAAAAATTATGTTATTTTTTGAATCGGGAAAAATTAAATAACCTCCAATCTTTTTGTAAATTATACCATAAAGATGGTTTTTCTATGCCTATAACATAAACCATGCAAAACCTAGGATACATCTACTAGCTAGGTAGGAGTATTATTGGGCTAGGGCTAGTAACCATTTGCCACAAATGGTAACCCCCGCTAGCTAATTGCTTGGTCGCCGGTGAACGTGAGAGGGATCTTCTTTCCCGGCGGCAAATGCGTTGAAAGGTGCCAATGGAACACGCTTCTCAACACATGATCACAGAAAATGGAATTAATGAAGCATTTACGTGTGGCATTATATGATTCCTTGATTTCCTAAACAAATCAAAACCGCACAAAACTTAATATCTACACTATAAAATTTATGGTTGACATGCGCTGCCTCGTTCCACTAATTTACTTAATTTTCATGTGCCACGATGACTTATAGTCTACTACTTTTTTCTTTTTTCTTCTTCTTCTTTTGAGTTCTAGCATATGAGGAATTGCTATAGTCTTTAATAACAAATTGACAATAGCATGTTGCTACTTTACTTTACCTAGCTATAACAACAGCTAACGCGGGAAATTTGTTATTGATTGATGAAGAAATTGAAGTCAAATCTTGAAATTATAGAAGTAGGTACAGACGATGTTCAAACATGCCATTATGAAAACTTTCCATAATTTTTCTATTAATATGGACATCTTTTATATATGTTCACACATCTTTTATATATGCTAATGTAGTTTTTTGATAGGTTTTCACGTATGTAAGATAAGCTTTTTCATTATCGAGTTTTAGACACATCATTCATACTCGGACTAAATACACTAATGAGAAATTTTCTTCTTATTTATATGGCTTTTTCTTTAATTTAAATATGAGATTATAATGTGAAAAGCAAATTAACTACTTATCATTCCAAGCAATTCTCAAGGGTTGTGAGTAGTAATTCTTCAATTCATAAAACTAGTTGCTTTTAAAGGTTCAATATCGAAGTAATTGGACTCATCCCTAGTGTACAAAACTAAATGAAAAGTAAGTGAACAATAAACTGCAACTGGATTTTTTAAATGAATCTACAATTACGTTAGTACTTCAAAGATGTGTAATTTGAATCTCATGGTCCCTAACAAATAGGTTGCTTCTCATTGCTGGATGCAACTGTGCCTACCGAGCAACTTGGCAAAGAGAACCTCAATTTGTTTCAGTTTTCTGATCATTACATTAGCATTTCCTTTCAAGAATGACGAGTCTCAATATTTCTTAATGCAAGTGTGATCAGGTCAAATGAATATGAACAATAGTTGTCCGAGAAATTTGACTTCGAATAACTACATCTACAACTAGCTAGCATCTCAATATACAAATACGAGGATAACTATTTCCATTGACTTTTTTGGAGTGATTTAAGTAAAGTTAAACTCAATCCAACTTTTGACCGAGGTTGGAGGATGAAATCAAATAACTAGGACAACTTTGAGGATGAAACAAGATTTTAAACCATCAAGTGCCCTTAACTGGATCCATGTGAAAATATTTTGGAAGTGGATGACTGATTTACAACTCGTCGGAAAAGAAATAAAAATAAAAGAAAAGAGAGAAAAAGGAGCATGATCGAAATCACTTAACACCAAAACCAAAAAATTGGATTTAGAGAGATAAAATGACGTTTCGCTGAAGGGGAGGCTTGTCTTGTCTTCTTTAGTTGTTTTGTATGGCAAGTAATTCTAATGCAGACATTATGCAGTGCTAAATGGTGCATCCATGTGCATAAAACATGGGACTTCTTTTGAACGGCCTGTTGGACACCATATTGTGTCCGAAAAGTCCTCTTTCTGTCGCTGACTTGGCATGAAGAGACCTCTTTCATTAATTAAGGACTGCATCCTGTGTTTAAGTTTTGTCATTTTGTACAAGAAAGTGCTAAATTTTTATATGATATTAAATAAATAAAAAATAAAAAGTTCATGTTTATTGGCTAGCCAAACAACGTACAATCTTCTACTTCTACATCTATATTTAGCTTTGATCTTTTCAATTTGGCTTTAGGTTTCTATGGAAAATGGTAATTAATGAAAATTTTCTTAAACTTCTCCTTTCCTCTAATTTAGTTTAGACTTATGCTGTGGGACCAATTAAAAAATTACATTTTTTATTTATTTTTCTACATATTTTTAATGTGAAAGCATATGTTGTTTTTAAAAACTGAAATTTTTTAACTGATAAATTTTCAAAATCAAATTATTTTTGTTAAGATAACAACACTCGCTTTATTTATTTTTTTATTTACTAAAAATATTTCATTTTTTAATTGCATTTCTAATTTAAAAAAAAATTGATTCACATATTCTATTTTACTTTTCTAACGTTTCATGTAAAGTCAAGTTATTCAATGAAAAAAAATTGATGTCTATGTTTTTCTGAAACAAAAATAACATACATATATATATATATATAAAAGTTAATTGGTAATTTTAATTTCTTATAAAAAATTTCAAATCCAAGACAATAGATAAAATATACCATTAAACAACATTTTCTAGATTTTCTTCTATACCTTATTTGATGTATTTATGGCATTTTTTATATATTTAATTTAAATTTAGAAAAAAAAATTTAGTTCTCAATGTCTTAATCCATATGGAACGTCAAGACTTTTTAATTCAAAAGAAAAAATTTTTTCAAACTTTTTTAACATAAAAAATGATAATAACTTAATATTTTAACTCTTTATTCAAATATATGTATAAAAAAAAACACCGCTAAACAATCTTGAGGTTCTTGAAAACCCATTTATAATCTCAAAATGTATTTGAAATAACTTTTAAAGCATGAAAAAACAACTTTCTTAATTTTAGTTTTATTGGAGTTGCTTACCCACCCTATGCGACAGACAATGTGACGTTGTTTTTAGTGATTGAGGTATTGTTATTATTACAAAACAAAGATCTAAAAATAGCAGAGAAAGCAAGTTTTCTAGCGGATGGAATTTTTCATTGTTGCCATGCAAACAAATGTAATGCAATTATTAGATATTTGGTCATTATTTCGATAATTGTTTGAAAAAACATGAATGAGAGGTTTTTTTTTTTTTTAAATGATAAAAAGATTAGAAGAGTAACTTACCATTCTTATTTGTGTTTGGTCTTGGAGAGAAGAGTTTGCCTGAACAAGTCGAATGTAAGCTTCCAAATGTTGTGTGATTTGGATAGAGGGTCATGGTGTTTATTTATACTGATGTCCATTTGTAAATTCTATGAATAGATAAGTGTGGTAACCTGATATGAAAATTGATTTTTGCAAGAAATTTTGAGACATTGCATACATTGCATACGTCTTATGTTTTTTAAGCTTATGTATTATGGAATTTTTGGATGATATAAATGTTGAATGAGAATATTGGTAGATATAAATGTTGAATGTGTAGATTTTTTTTTTTTTTATCCTGGTTAGAAGAAAGTGTGGTTAATTTTGTTTCTCATTTCTCTGATATGTGAGTCTGTTAAAGAGACAACTGACTTGTTGATAAGATAGCTATAGGCTTTTGTCCGACCCATCTAACATTGTAATTTTTTTCGTAAAATTGGTGTGCTTCCTGATTATTCCACAGGCATTCTGGTGCATGAATTTTAAAAATGCTGAGTGGAAATCTGAACATTACAAACCATCAATTTATATCAAATAATTAGGCCCCGTGTGTGTGGATTTCGTGGCAAGAGTGTGCTAAATAATTTGAAATTATTTTAGAGTCGAAGAAGACCTATATTTATTTATTGACATGCAGCAGGTGATGATGTAAACGGATGGTGCCAAATTAAAAAATATAGGTGATACATGTACACACCAATATATATATATATATGATAGCAAACAAATTTTGTTTCCAAGCATAAAACATCAAAAGCATATTACAACTGATTAGGCAATTTTTCAAAACACTAAAACACCAAATCATTACACCAAGGTGATGAAGGTTTATGCAATGACATTGGTGGCATTGAGCTGCAGCATTTTCAAAAAGCAACAGCATTGAAACTAAATTGCATCGACTTCTTGTATAGGCTATCTTCTCTTGTAGCATGCAACTCGAGCACGACATCAGTTATGCTACAACATCAATTTAAGAAGTTCCGTTATGGCTGTGTACTGAGTTAATATTAATACAATGATGATATTTTTATATTTTTTTTGAAGTAGATTGCTACCATTTTTCATTAGCTCGATCTGGTGAATCGCTGCATGCTTAAGTTATTTGTGATTCTCATCAGATGCTATTTGGAATAGTGTTTCTGTAGCAATCATATTGATGAGGATAGATTCATAATTGGAAAACACATGCATGGGTTATAGGGGAGATGGAATAGCAACAACAAACATGAATTGCTAAAGAGGTAGAAATTGTTGTTGGTTGATTTGTAAGCATTGCATCAGAACTTATTTCAAGCAGCGATGTTGCTTTAGGTGTGTTACTAGCTTCATCATTGAACCCATTATTGACCAAGATGCCACATCTATTATTTACTGACTTGGACATGCCAAAAGGAACTTGAAAAATATGAAATTTCATCAATTTTTCAGCCATGGGTGGCAGAATCTTATATGGATCATCGAGGCTCCTTCCAATAACATATTAGTGGGCAGTTGCACCAAAGAAGTTCTCTATAGGTTTGCCCAACATCAAAGTTAGTGACGTCAATTCCATCCATAACTATGTAGCTGACTTTGAACCTATGTGTTGAACATATGAGTGAGGGAAAAACTATGTTCTAGAGGAATGTTTTACAATCTTATCTCACGCATCATCAGCGGGTGGAAAAGAATGGTTTAGAGTTTAGAAAAAAACATAAAGAACCTAAGCAAGGAAAGATAAAATTTTGAAAAAGACCATTGAACCAAAAATAAGAGGCAGAGAAATCTAAGATGCATATTAAAAAAAGCAGTATAATCAAACTACAAAATACAATAGCAAAACATAAGGAAAAGTTTAAACAAAATTGCTTAAAGAAAAGGAAGTCCAAAACAATACAAAAAAATTGAAAATAGATGTGACAAAATAGAAAATGTTAGCTTCATACGAATTCACAACTGGTGATTGTTGAAAAGGGAAAATAAGAATAAAATAACAATTTTGACATATTTAATTTTGATGTTTATGTTCTATGTGGCAGCAATTCTTAAATTAAATAGGTAATATTCATTTCAGGATGTAATATCAACGTGTATAAATTTTAAAAATAGGTAACGCAATAATTTCCATTAAAAGTGGAAAAATGATAGCGATAAATAATAAACAATAATGAAGCAGACTGATGGTGATGCATTGAAAAGGATGATGAAAAAACATGCACAAATAACTAAAGTTTTATGCACTGATTGGGCTGAAAATCACATCATAGTTATATCAAAGTGTACCAAGGTAAAGGTGGTTGGTCGATATAATTGTGCTACAGACATCTAAATCGATTCTCGTCTTGTAAAAGCTGCTTATTATTCATGGGACAACTTTTGTACCACCATCCCCAACTAACATTGAAATCTATAATTGTAGCTCGGCATGTGAACCTCTACCCATATCATGAGTTTAACAGAGAGATGAAGGAAGATGCCTAAGGAAGTTAAGGTTTTTTGTTGTCCTATGTATACAAACACAATGCTTAAAATAGCAAACATCATTTGCTTATTTTTCAAATTGGCATGTTGGTCTGAGTTTTATTAATGGCATAATCAGCTTGTTTGGTTAAAAAAAAAAAAGGTAAAAAGCACAATTAAATCATACAAAAAACCACAAAGTCATTGGGTGTTGTAGTATATGATTTATACTAACTAATGACGGTCATGCAAAGGGCAGGGCCAAAAAACTAAAAGAAGCATGAATACATATATTGCTAGGCATTAAAATCTAAAAGGGTAGAAGTTTTTTTTTCCTCCGAACACCCTCTTTAAAATGTGCAGCTGTTATGCCATCGGTATTTCAGCAATGAAAAACTTTAAAAAATCACTAAAACGAAACCCATGAACACCACACATATGACACATGCATGTTATTAATTATAAAAGGAACACTAACCTGGTGATCATAGGGGTTGATGCAAAGAAATTCTCTAATGCTCTTTCAATTTTCTCTTTTGTTCATCGATGGTAGCCTCGAACCCAGTAGACATAGGTAGTTGTTATATTTTGGATGGCATAGAAGCAAAACTAAGGAAGTTATCAGCAAAAAGGTTATTGTTAGAAGCAACAACATGAGGCTAAATAGAATTGCCGAAGGAAGAATCAGTAACAAACGATTGTAAGAGAGTGTTTCTGATATGTCTGGGTTAAAATACCATAGAGACGAAGCTGTTCCATTCAGCATAGGTTTTCCTATAATATGTGTTAGTGATAGAATTTGAGAAACTAATTTTTGGTTATTTATGGCATGATAGCTTTGTTTGGGATACTATAAGGATGGAAAAGTATATGTTCACCTAGGAATTTGACCACTTTAAAACCTGCAAAGACAGCAATGATAAGTGGGTGTAGTGCTATGACTAAGGCCTCGTCAAAACAATTAGGTCAACCCAAAGCGTGATGCATAGATCCTCATTCCTTTATAGGTAGAGAAAACATAATGTGTTAGTAACTTCATTACATAGTGTAAAGTAAATTGATTGCAAAGCAACACCAAATGTTTCCGATGATAATGCCTCTCTTATATTCAAGACGTGAACTATGGATAGTCATTGTTTGAAGAGCTAGATTGGATAGCTTTAATCCGACCCAAGACATCATTTTTTTTTTTTTATTCACTGGGAAAAGAAAGGAGAATTAGTGCCAAGTCAAGCTAGGTATTTATCAAATTACAAAATATGCAATTTTTATTTTTATTATTATTATTATTTTGCATATCTGTAAGGGTTTTGGATCCAAGTCCTTTGGTCAAAAGGTTGCAAAAATCAATGAGGAAGAAAACATAACTCGAGATAGCAGGAACGAGGGAGCAAACAGGCTAAACGATGACATCTTGCTTAAAATCAATGATAGCCTCATTTTCACCAACAACGTCGATGAATTTTCTCTTAAATGTATAGAAGTTCTTGACATCATAAAATCCACCTTCTTCTATTTCACACAAAAAAGCGTGTAATGTCTTTGGGTTTTGTCGATGCCTAGATCGTTCCCTCCTTAAAAGAAATAGAAAGAGTAGCCATTGAAAAATAATATATATGCAATCTACAGGAACATATAGTGAACAAATGATGAAAAAAAATGTAAGGTGTGGCAAATTATTAGAATTATTAATATGGTATTCATGCAAAATTCATGTGCCACTTGTATAATTTCTAAAACAACAGATGTGATCTTGGTCCCATAATAATGTTGTAATCCTTGTTTGCATGATTTTGATGTGGTTGTTCAAAATTAGAAACATTGGCATGAAAGAAAAAGGAATTTATAAGTCAGCAATTTGGTCAAAATGGAGAAAGCATAGAGAAAACAACTTGAACAAAGGTGGGACAACTTTAATTAAAGAAGAAGAAACAAACAGTGACTGAATAAGAGATGTAAACTGAAACAACAGTAGAGGTTAAAATGCATCTATAGAAAAACATACATACAATTATTTATTTTGGTGCTAAAACCTACTATTGGATTAGAAGTTTTGTCCTAAGAAATGTCTTCATTAACAATATGAATTTGATTGGCTATTTGCTTACCTGCTAATTCTGACCCTGTTAATATTGTGCAAATTTAACTCACTCATTGCTTGTGTCATTTCAATTCATACGATTTCTTGAACCATACATGGAAGATGGTCACTTAAAAGGGATGGAAGCATTAGTTTGCATGAGGGATCATTTGTACTAGCATATTTGAGCTATATCGGTATAATTTTTAAAATAGTGGTGTTCCATATCCCCACATGCAATACTTGGCATGGGCTTATATTCATATTTCTACATTAAAGAGCATAAAAGAAAAATCAATTGACCTTTTAGTAGCTTTTTAGGTTCCCTTCTATATATTATTATTTAATCTTTTACAAATCTTAATTTTGACATGCATTAGTATTGATTTAGGAATTAAAATTAACTTGGTATCCTTTGTTTAAGATGAAAGATAAGGGTAGCACTCCAATTTTGGGCATGTAAGATAAAGAAATTAGTCATAGGGCAAAGAAATCAACAAAAGACTCTCTTCTTTAATTAAAATTTAGTAGGCTTAATTTGTGTAAAAAAAGTTGCATGTATTAGGTGTTCCTTCCACCGCCAACAATTTGTTCAGTTGAACATAAATGATTTTGATTCTTTAACTAAACAATACCCATTTAGTTTTTGTCTCCATTTTATAAGGTCTCTCATCCATTTTGTTTCAGCTTTGAAAAAATCATAACACAAAATCATTTAGTATACCATGGTTACTTTGAGGCATTAAATTAAGTTAAAGAGGTTAAACCTTTCGTGAATTTTAATTTATTTAAAAATTAGTCTTTATATCTCTAATTTTGAGTTTAACCTTCTTTGATTTTTTTTTTTTTTAGATTTAGGAAAAAAAATTATTTTTTATATAAAAAAATAATGGTCACATAAATAACCTCATGATTAAAAATCATTGAGTAAGATTTGGGTGGAGATTTCCAAGAAATTTGAAATAATTCCAAGTTATTTTCTATTTTTCTCTATTTTTTATATTTTTAATGTTTAAAAAATAAAAAAATATAATTCCCGACTTTAAAAATTATGAGTTCCAAAAAAGTAATGGATGTTTTTCAACAAATTTGCAAAACTTCATATAAAAAGTGCAAAAATGTAGAGAGTGATACTTGGAGATGGATTAAATCTAAAAAAAATAAGGTTTATTGTATCATAAAAGCACAAACTATACACATTTTAATGTTTTTAACACGTTTTTAAAAATATATAGAAAACGAGATGAACTATGCTTTTGATAACAATTTTAGCATAAGAGCCATTTTTCATCCAAGATTTCGAGCTCATCCGACATGGTATTACATATAAGATGACACATTGAATGGAAATCCACATAGGATGACATGTAGTCAAAAATTAAATTTTCCTTCTAACGAGATGACAAGTCACCCATTAATTCTATTTGATTTCAAAAATAAATTCCTTACAATACAAACCTACATCAATTCATAAAAATTCATAATCTTCTTCTTTTCTCTACTCGATAAACAAGAACCCATTCCTCTCCCCTATAAATCTTCAAGCAGTACCCATTCATCTCCCCTATAAATCTTCAACCAATACCCATTTCTTTCTCTCACGAATCTTCCACTAGTACTCATTTCTCCTCATAAAATTCCAAAAGCAAAACTCACACTTGCAATTGAATAATTTCCGGGAATATGGTTTGGATGATGTGTAACCAACCTTGGTGGATTCTATCAAAAGTTGAGAGAAGATTAATTTTGATATAAATAACAAAAAGAAAAACATTGATATGGAAATTTTTGTATCTCAATTCTTTTCCTTAACATAGTCAATGCTTATATACGGGGTTTTCGTTGAAGACAATTGTAAAAGAAACTAGCTTTTGATCGGAACCAATGATAGCTACTACAAAAGTCTTGGCAATAAGCCATTTTAGTCAATTCCAAGCAAATCAAGCTCAAATCTAATTATCAAACATGTTCTATACTCTTTAAATCCTAGCTCTAGATATTCATGAATTCTTCTTCGATTCCTTTCACCCATTAAAAGAGTCTAGTTCTTTTCGTCGCTATCGATAGCTCAAGAGTCAAAAGCTGAAAGCCCAATTCATGACCAGTTTCCAAAGTCAAAGATTCTTTGTTAGTATATAAAGAATGAGAAGAAGAACCATGCGATTAACCCCTTTGGGAAAGCAAGAAAAATATTTGGTGGAAGGTTTTGGAGTTTTCCTTTTGTAATCGATCATGAGTGGCATGAGGATTTTATAAATTGATTTGATAATGATCCTATCCAGAGAAGTGGGTACTAGTTAAAGATTCATAAGGGAGAGAAATAGGTATTGGTTGAAGATTTATGGAGGAGAGAAATGGGTTCTTGTTCGTCAAGATGAAAAGAAGAGAAGATTATGGATTTTTATAAATTGATTTAGGTTTGTGTTGTGAGGAATTTTTTTGAAATTAGATAGAATTAATAGGCAACATGTTGTCCGTTAGAAGAAAATTTTATTTTTTAGCCAAGAGTCATCCTACGTGGACTTCCATCAAAAGTGTCATCTTACATGTAATGTCATGTCAAATGAATTCAAAATCTTGGACGAAAAATGGCTCCCATGCTAAAATTGTTATCAGCAAGTATAGTTCATGTATTTTTCATATACTTTTGAAAAAACGTAACATAAACATTAAAAAATGTATAGTTCGTATTTTTACGTACAATAAGCTAAAAATAATATAATAATAAAGTTCTGTAAAGGCATCTATTTATGTCATTTTAGTTAATAAATTTTCTTAAACCGTACATGGAACATGGTCACTCAAAAGGGATGGAAGCATACTTTATGTGAGGGGGCATTCCTAGTGATGTCCTTGATCTATAAACTTATCGCCATGATGGCAACTTCTGAATTTTTTTTTTTTGTGTCAGTTCAAAGAAATAATATCTTAATAGTGGTGCTCATTTCCATCTTATGATAATGATCGAGACTTTAATAATTGTCTCTACCCAACGTCGGACGAGACTCCTCGAAAATAATCTAAAATTAGAAATGAATATTTACAAGTTTATTTACGAGTTTGGAGTCGCCATCTAGTATTGAAGGAACTAGGAACCTAAAAAGGACACTAGTTCAAAGATTCTATGGTAAGGAGTTGGTTACGCTTTTGGGAAGATATCGATCACCCAAAAGCACCCTTTTCGAAAAAAAGGTACCACGTTTGGTTTAGCTCTAAATTTATCTCCTAAAATATTTTATTTACGTCAAATTATTTTTTGATTTTTGAAACTCCCATTTTTTTAAACAAATTGAATTTTTTAGTTTTGAGCGTGGCATCGTATTGAAACGATCGTCGGTCCCCTTCGTCGGGCGACACGTCAATTCAAACATCGGATCCACTTTATGCCTTGACACAACCGGTGTGTCGGAGGATATTTTGATTTAAACAATGATTTTTTTGTCACGTCGGTCCCAATCAGATAGGAGACTTCATCGAGAATTTTAGATTTTTTGTGTGACGTCGGTCCCTACCATGTAGGAGACTTCATTAAAAATTTGGATATATATTTTTTCTCGGTTTTTTTTTCTTAATAAAGAAAA
This sequence comes from Dovyalis caffra, assembly GCA_963924115.1. Lineage (NCBI taxonomy): Eukaryota > Viridiplantae > Streptophyta > Magnoliopsida > Malpighiales > Salicaceae > Dovyalis > Dovyalis caffra. The sequence continues at coordinate 2,617,277 of CAWUPB010000858.1, read as the reverse complement.
AAAAACTCTAAGATTTTAAGTAAATGAAATCAACTAAAATAAATTTTGAGAAATTAAATGTATTAAAATCACCGTCCGTCCCTAATAAATAGGAGATTCATTGATCCAATATTTTAATCACATAAAAAACATCACATGTTAGAATAAATTTTACAACTAAATATCTGTAGATTTTCGAACATGCATAAGATAAAAAATTATTACAAAACACATAAAAAAACAAAAAAAATAAATAAATAAAAAACAAACGAGTCCAAAATTCACCTTTACCAAAATTACAAAAATGCCCCTAAAATACCAAAGGTTACCGCCAAGTGACCGTTCGTCTTTCGGTGACCTTTCAAGTGCGTGGACCAACCAGCCTTGTAGATTCCATCGTTGCGAATCCAACGGTGGTGCTATCGACCGGAGACGACACCGGAGAAGGGAGATGGGAGCCTCCAAAGATTCGGCCGACCTCCTTTCTTCACCGGTGATGAATCCGATCTACTTTCGGGATTCCAAGCATACCGATCGACTCGTGAGGTTGAGAGAAAGATTTCTATGGTGGTTAGAACCTTCAATGACTTCTAGATCGGGTAATTTTTTTGGGTTTTTCAAAACGGGTCGAAAACGAGGTTAAACTTAATTAAACCGTTTTCCGATGTCTTTGGGTCGAGATATTTATATAAGAACACTCGGGGAGACCGGCGATCAATTCCGTGGTGGTGGTTCTTTGTTGGTGATCGGAGTTGAGAGAAACAAACGGGTATTGTTTCGGGTCGGGTTTTGGTGGTTTGATTTTCGATTTCTCTCTCCTCTGTGATTGTTTCTCTCTCTAACCGGTGTTGATATATCGATCTAGTGATGGGCTACACGTGGGTATGTTGATCGGGGTCAAAATCTGATCGGAAAACGATCAATTGAGGCTCAAAAATTTCGGATGGGTAAACGGGTAATCGGGTATGGTTATTGGGTTAGGGCGTGTTTGGCTTCTTCTTTTTAGGTTTTCGGTTTTTTTTTTTTTTTTTGCTACGTTTTCTCTTCTTCTTTTTTCCCCTCCTTCCCTTTTTTTTTTTTTTTTTTTTGCAAATTGGAATTCCAAAGCTTTTTATAGGACAAAAACATCCTAAAATTTCTCCCAAAATCAATTCAAAAATCAAATTTTAATTGACAAATCTTAATTTTTGAGATTTTTTTAGCTAAAAATAAGGAGATTCCAATTTAAAAAGATTTGTGAAAGATTTTAATAGATTTTTTGAATGATTTTAGGGAGGTTTAATAGTTTTTTAACTTTTTTGCTTTTTTTCCCTTTTTTTGTTTTTTTGTTTTGTTTTGTTTTTTTTTTTTTCTTTAAAAGAAACCCAAAATTGGGTTATGACAATAATTAAGGTTATTGATTTTTTATTGATGTTCAATTCCTGTTTGTTAATTTAAAACTTGAATACAAAGTGTGAAATATGTAAATGTATGTTTCTTTGTCTTTGTAATGACTAGAATTAGAGTTACGGTGATTGCAAAAATGCATCAATGATAAGCATGCAAGGAGATTGGAGTTGAAAATATTCAAATTACAAAACTATTAACTAAACATTGTATATATTAGATGTGTCAAGTTTAGTAAAATAAAGGTCGACTTGTACAATTGGTCCCTTAAAATTATGATTGAACTCCTCTCAAAATATTTTCAGCTATCTCGGTTTGACTCATATTCTCCTATTTCCCGGGTTTTGTGGTTGACAAAGATTTTCAAAACTTAACTAGCACTAAAACAAAAGATGGGTTGTGGCATTTGAATATGTATGTTTCTTTGGGTTTATTCTATTTTTAAAAAAAATTCTTAAGTTGATATCTAGTATTAAAGTATGTGCAATTCGAGGCCTTTTTATTTTTCTTTTTAATGCAAGATCCGTACATGTATGTTCCTTTGAATTTAATCCGATTCTTTTTAAAGGATTCAAAGTTTAAATTTAGCATCAAAGCATGTAAAATTCATCATTTTTTTTCTTTTTAATGCAACATGGCTAAATAAGCACTACATTATGATTTTGAAAACATTGAATGGAACATCGTGTATCATTTTTTTCTTTTTAATGCAACATGACTAAATAAGCACTACATTATGATATTGAAACATTGAATGGAACATCATGTATGCTTGTGTGCCATCCGTATATACAAATTAATTGGATGTAATACAACATCTTAAAAATATGATGCAAAACAAATTTACTATGAATGGATATTTAGTTGATTATGTTTTTTTCTTAAATAGTATGGCATAATAAATTTTGGGAGGTGCGAGCAGAATAAAATTCTAAACAATCAAGGTAGGCTAAGCATGTGTGTGAGAGAAGTGTTTTCCATTCTTAAATTAATGGTCGAAGCAATTGAATTCACCTAAAAAAATCCTTGAAGACATAACTAAAGCTTGTTTGTTGACCATTATTAGTCACTATCCACACTTGATAAGCACGAACTTGAATTACGGATCCGTAGCGATATTTCTTCAAACTCGATATTGGAGTTGTCATTGTTTCATGCAAGATCTATCTAAAAATAAAACATAATCATTCTTTCTCATGCGATAATGATTGCGGGATTAGCAATTCTGTCTCAAATTCTATAGCATTTTAAATGATATGTAACATAATAGGGTTAATTTCATGGAAACAAATGAATGGTCTTCAACTATTATATAAGGTAAATTCAATGAACTTAACAAAAACAATTGTTTGTTAGTCATCGGATCGAAAGTAAACAATGAGGTGAGATTCGGAACATATGACGTGTTGTGCATCTTTGGTTGTTATAATTCACCGAGTAGCTATACTATAGCAAAATTATACAATTTTTCAAACGCAAAGAACACAAAATTGGGTTTACTTTTTAAGGCTTGTTTTTGTAGTAGAGAGATAACAATGCTTGTATATTGTTTTATGTTTAAGCCAACCAAAATTGCATGTTAATCCTTTCAATGGAAACATTAAAATCCATAAAAGATCGAGGTAGTAGTGATAGTTATGTTAATCTCCTTGAAAGTTTTTACAAGCAGAGAAAAAAATGGAGGTATTCAAAGACGCAAGTAGTTGAAACTAATTAGTAGAATTAAAGACCGATGAAGCAAATTAAGGATACAAGTTCTATAATTTTAGTGGTTAGAAGGGAATAAAAAATGATGCCCATCCCAAAGACCTAGTTTTGGACACATTGGTTTGGTTTAAAGAGCTAAAGAAATGAAGCATTGTCGGTTAGGTATCCAATAAAAAGCTATTATTATTCATTATAAATCTATAAAGACGATTGGTAGGTTAAAATGATTTTGATCATTTATAAAGTGAGATCCAAATGATAAATCCTAAATTAAAATAGTTATGACTAAGTTATAGCACCTTTCGTGGTTTAGGTCTCAATCATTTCTTAAGAATGATAAACTGTAGTCAAATCATTGTATAGCTTAAAAATCAAACTCATAAAGATTGGGATGCATGTATCATTTTCACAAATAGATCAATTAGGTCTTTAAAGACATAAGATAGTTGTTGTTTCGATAGATTATATCTTAACTATTCCATTTTTTTGGAAGGAAAAATGATTATAATTATATAGCACTTAAGGTATTAATATATTTGGTTGTAAGGAATGTTGTATGCAATTTTTCTATGAAGGAAAAAGTATTTTGCTATCCTAAGCGCATCCCTGTAAGTGTTTCTATCATTTGGATGCTTTGACGGTGTGTGCCATGCTAATCAACTTTATTTGCTGGATTCTAGAATGGCTTTAGTCATGACATTAGTGGGACTTCAAAAAAATGGATTTCCTTGTGCTAAAATTGGTTACGGAAAGTAAGGAGACCGTAATGGGGCTGAAAAGGTCTTAAGATTAATGAATGGAAAGGGTTATGTTCCAAATGTTGTATCGCACACTCGAACTTATAGAAGCTTATAGAAGAGGAGGTCGGCATAACAATAATGAAGCCATGTTTCGAAGAATGTAGTCTATAAGCCTTGAATACTCGTTTTAATGAATTAAATAATATTAAAAATATTTGTTAAGGTAGTACACCTTTATTAAAGAAAATAATAATATGCATGTCAATGTACATATGTGCGAGCATATGTAAGCATGCATTTATGTGCATGCGTGTTTGCTTGTGATCGTTCGGATTGGATCGTGGTCCAAAAATGGTCCTTGAAATCAAATAATATTTAACTAATTTATGAGTTTGATTTCCAACTCAAACTTTGTGATCCAACTATAATTCTACCAAACTCATTAAATAATAAAGCAATGTAAGTATTTTGTGAGACAATGATCTAGAAAGTCACAATATAGCAAGAAATAAAGGGCCAACTCGACATACTAACAACCAAGAAAACAAACATAAAGAAGAAAAAACAAAAGATAAAGATAAATTAAACTTAAGAGAGGGCACTCAGCGAGTAGCATGAGCAACGGAACAACCCATAAGCATAAATCCAAAGAAGGAAAAACGATTAGCAAACTAGAGAGATCGAAAATAACAGCAAGTAAAGGCAAGGTAAATAATTAGAGCTGAAATAATAGTATCTTTATTAGAAGGCACTTTGGTTTCTTATTGCTAATATTCATTCAAATTGTGATGAGGTTCTATATAAAGCGACCAAAGTAATGACAATTGACCTATCCTTTGCAAACTCTTAAAGATGCCATTCTTGTGGTAAATAGAGAAAGTTGAACCTTCCCATAGACCTTTAAACTTAGGTCTCGATTGTGGTCGCTCATCAATAGATGAAAAAAAATAAAGGCATATTATTGAAAACTACAATAGGACTCATAAACACATATCTCCCATATATCCATCCTAGCAAACCCGAGACGATAGGTGTGTTAGTTATAGGTGCTCCTGTAATCTTAATTACGAAGGATTTCATTAACTTGTGAAAAGGATATAGCAGTAGATGAATTGTAGGACAATCGAGCTATTTGAGACATTTCATCAAACACCCTTGTTGTGCCATTTCGAGTTTGTTTCTATAATTTTTTTTTTAAAATGGTAGAGTTTCCATGTTATCCAATGAATGTAACCAACATAACAATGAGCAATACTCTAATCCAATCTAACTCAAGCCATTCATAAATTAAGAAAACAATGAGAAAAATGAAAGAGAAAAGCACACCTTTTTTGAAAAGGAAGGTAGAGATTTCTAAACCAAGAACGAGAGGATAGAGAGAAGAGCTGGTAGAAGGTGAGAACATCCATAGTTATAAGAAAAAAGAATTACAATTAAATCAAAAAATGAAAGGGAAAAATTAGATAGCAATGGAGGAGCAAAATGCAATCACAAAACACAATAACAAAGAGCAAAATAACTAACCCGCAAATTGTGGAAACCCGAGAAAAAAAGACGAAGCCAAGGGTGAATAAAAGGATCTTAAAATTGAAAGAGGAAGAAAAACACAAACAATGAGAGGAAAGAAAAGAGAAATGGGACAAACACAATAAACAAAGAGTAATTGCAGTTAGAATAGAGCAAAGGAGCGTACATAACACTAACCGAAGGTAAAAACATAGGAGAACATACCGAGCCCCTGTTAATTTCCAAAAATTGATAACCAATCCGAGGCCCAATAGGAAGATAATAAAACACAATAAAGAACAGAGCCAACTAGAGAGGAACCAAAGAGACCCATTAAATCGCAATAAAAATGAATATAAGGGAAAAAGATGCAGAATGGAGCAAAAAAAAAAGAAATCCAATGAATCATGTTGGCGAACCTCGATTGATAGACCCAAAACCCAACAAAAATGAGAAATTATTAAAGAAAACCACATGAAAGATAAAAATAGCCAACTAATCCGATATTGAAAGATACGGTTAGGGCACCCACGATGAGCAAAAGGATGCAACGACATAAAGGAAATGATGGAAATAAAAATTTAAATAATAAAAGGACCAAAATAACAAGAAAGAACTACATTAAATACCGACCTAGGATTGAGAAAGACCAATGAGGGGATATAGAGATGAAAGGAAAGGAATAAAAGACAACAAAAGGAAAAGACTTGAAACGAGAAAGACATAGCAAGGGAAAGACAATGGCATTTGCTAAAAATAAATAGACAACAAAGGGGCAAGAGACTAGCCAAGGAATGAAAGGTCAAGAAATAGGTAGTAGCGGAGAGGAAAGATCCGGAGGAGGAGAAGTATAGAGAAGAGACACATAGGAGAACCGATTGTGCATCTATAGTATTATTGTATCTAAATGAACGGTGCATAAACAATAAAGCGATCGGATGTTTTAGTTTTTGTTAATAATTAATATTAAACTCCATTTCCTCTACACCATAACTAGTTGTGTGTCCCCATCTTTCATAATAGTCGTAATGTTTATAAATAAACAAGTTTTATAAAACTCTCTAATCTAATGCAGCAAGTAACATAATAATGAGATTTATTAATTCTCAAAAACCCTTAAAATAAAGAACATAGCTACAACATTATGAATCAAGAATTAGAACTTTCTACCTTCATCATTGGAAAAATAGAGATTCAAATTATGTTTACCATAATTTTATGGTATAAAGATGATTAAAACATCAAAATCATCACAATTGAACAAGTTAAAGATGATTATTGTAACACCCTCGACCTAAAGGGGGCAAATAGTTTTATGGCAATGCCTCACACTCGTGAAATGTAAGACAAAACCCTATTGTCTCTACCTCGTGTATAAAATATAATGCAAACTGAAAATATTTTGGTTTAAAGTTCAAGGTAAACCTCGGTTTAAACATATTAAAACTATCAAGTTTCTCAAACATAAAGCCATTTCATAAACCTTTAAACTTACACACACACACACACACACAAAAGTGACCAACATGGGAAAACACAAAAAGTAGTAATCAAACCTACATGTTGTTTAGCTATTAAACTTCAAACCTATACATATAGTACATACTTTGAAAAACTTGCCTCCTCACAGTAGCATCCTCAACATAACACCACACCATCATGCATCACTTGGTTCACCTACACCATAAGATAAACAAGTGAGATAAAACTCAATGAGTGTAATCATCCATGAATATAAGAAAATATATTTTTCATGATACTGAAATTTGTTTACCTCTTTTGAACATACCCTATTAAATGTATAGATTTAGCCTTCATTTAAAACTATCCTTTATGAAAACCAAAAAAGCACTAGACATATTCCATCTATAAACCACTCTAAAAATTGATCATTCCCTTTGTATATCCTTTTTGCCTCTTGAACATATCTAGTTGTAGGCCTTGTAAGCCCTTTTTGAAAACATACACATGACCTTTCCTTGAATGCTTAAAATCATGATAAATCATTTTTATGATGTGGATGCAATTAAAGTGCAAACCTCAAGTAAAATAATAAACATATAACTAAGTAACATCAAGCAAACTCATGAACTCGAAACCAACACATGAACACAAAGCCATGTGACATAAAGTAAATCCATGAGTCGAAAACTTTAAGTGATGTCACAAGTATCCAATCATTAAAAAAAAAAACATAACTACGTAATCTCAAGTAGTCATATGATCCAAAATCATCAATAAATACCACAAGTGTTCAATCATCCAATAAACAAATGAACATAAATCCAAGTAACCTAAGAAAGCACTTAACTTGAAACCATCAAGTGATCCTCACAAGTATTTCATGATCAAGTAGTCTCATGAGTACAATGACCCTAGAACTCTTATTCCTTGTGGTGATTTGTAATTACATTTATTAAACATCTAGTAAACATATCATCACTTAAGGTGCAACATCAAGTAAACACAACTTCATAAGTAATCAATCATCCGAGTAAAAACATAAGCACAACAACCTAAAACACATCAATCTTATAACACCTATGTCTTCCGGTGAGTTGAGATGAGATTACACTTAATTTAGGGTTCAACTATAGTTAAGAGCACCTTAAAAGCTCTCCAAGATATAAGCTTTCTCCTTTGCTTTTACTCTCGACCACAAGTCTGTCCAATTTCTTCCTTTAGAACACACTCTTCCTCTCGGCCTGAATTGATTTTTCCTTAGCAAATCAATTTTTCTCATATTTTTTTTTATGTTTTTCAAGGTTAAAACATCACAAAAATAACTTATAAACTCTTCCTCCTTTTCTTCTTCTCTCGGTCGAAACTAAAAGGAGCCAAGGAACTTAAAATTGCCACTTGTATATGATCCTTGTATGGATATTTAATCAAGAGATTTTTATAGATTAAACACCTAATCAAGTTATATTTCTAGGTCCTCAAGTTTAAAAATCTTAATAAACTAGTCACTTTACTTTACCACTTAATTCACTTAAGCCCTTAATCTTTTAATATTACATTTAAGTCTTTTAATCACCTACACACTCATAACACTTAGTAATATGAACTTGCAAAGCTAAGCATTTATCAATGTAAACATAAATCATAGCATTCATATACCTAACAAAATAAGCACACAAACAATGCATAGGTTTGTTGAAAGCCTTGGGTATTACAATTATGCTAAGGCACGGACCGTGGTTTTTTTTTTTTTTTAATGATACGCACTATTTGTGAAATTCATCTTATATAGAAAATCATCATAGATTGCATGTCATCTCGGGAATACAATTTCTTGACCATCTTTGTTATAACTTTATAAGCGTGCACCACTTACAAAGCAAGAAACTCTTAATATTTATATAGTATTTTTCTTTACCTAAGGGACCATAATATAAAATATATGTAGTGTATAAAAAAAGTTTTTTAAAAAAGTCACAAAAAACTTTTTCCATGAACATAAACCACATTAAAGCATATAATCATTAGTGGTAATATCCTTGTAAAACTAAAAACATTACAAACTATTTTTTTTTTTAATATTGAGCCTTTAAACCAAATACATTGGTTTCATAAATTATTGCTAGTAAATACAAGATATTTTTATTTTAAATAATTAATAATAAATGAATAAAATTATTTTTTATAAAAATATTTCAATAATCCCACACTTATTTTTATAAAAATATTTTTAGTATAATAATTGGATAAAGATAGAATGTTATGCATAATGATTATGTCATTGGCTTGAATCCCCATGTAGTATTCAACAATGAACATTGTCTTGAACTAAGACTCATTTAGGTCACAGGTCAAGTACTCTACAATGAGCTTCTAAATCATCCTATCACGTCTTGTGCTAGATTCTAACTTTTATGAGTGTTTTAGTGAATTAGTCTCATTCTCATAAGAAGCGGCATCACTTTCTCACTCATATAGGTTAGTCTAACAAAGATAGTCTCGTAACTCTACATGTTACTCATCAAGAGTTTTGATCTCGGTATAAGTTTATATATATATATAGACACTCATTTAGGTCACAAGTCAAGTACTCTACAATAAGCTTCTAAATCATCCCATTATGTCTTATGCTAGATCCTAACTTTTATGAGTGTTTTAGTGAATTAGTCTTATTCTCATAAGAAGCGGCATCACTTTCGCACTCATATAGGTTAGTCTAACAAAGATAGTCTCGTAACTCGCATGTTACTCATCAAGAGCTTTGATCTCGGTAAGAGTTTATATATATATATATATATATATATATGTCACAAGTCAAGTACTCTACAATGAGCTTCGAATCATCCCATTATGTCTTGTGCTAGATCTTAACTTTCATGAGTGTTTTAATGAATTAGTCTTATTCTCATAAGAAGTGGTATCACTTTCTCACTCATATAGGTTAGTCTAACAAAGATAGTCTCGTAACTCTACATGTTACTCATCAAGAGCTTTGATCTTAGTAAGAGTTTATATATATATATTCAACTTTTTATTCATTACAAGATGCATGTACTACGCCATAATAAGAGACATATTAGTATCGTAAATCAAATAAATTGTGCATGTCATCAAACCAATACATGCTCATTCTTCTTCTTAAAACTAGTTCTTGAGAATTTTATTCTTTTATGGGCTTAGTCTCATTCGCTTGATATATCATCTAATTCTTTGACTTTAGCTAAAGATTCACTCTCACAATGTTCAACATATATACCCAAACAATTAGGTAATAAATACTTCATTTAATTTATTAGTGGTAAGAAGTTTTTTACTTTTTTTCATTTTAGATTGCATAATGTCCATTTGCTTTGTTATTGGTCTAGTCTTTAGCTAATTTACATTTCACATACATATATTAGCCAATGATAAATATAATAATTTATTTATTTATTTATTACATCATCATCATCACGATAAAGCATGATAACATCATTGTATTCATTTTTAATACAATGATTTTTTTAATAAAATCACATTAAAGTGAATATGGATATTTTTCAATCTTTAGTTTCTCATACAAATTTAATATAATTATATTTTATCTATCTAATAAGAATGTCAATATTTAATTAGGAATTTAAATTTCTCAAGTTATCACTAATTGTCTTATTAGCTAATGTCATCAAAACGCAATTGTACCTTGATTGTATAATAAAAGTATCACTAACTCCATCAATTGTCCCAACAATATATTTGTCAAATGTTTCATAAGTATCATCATATCTTTTGTATGATAAAAACATTTCGTTAATATCTTCACAAGCATCATATTAAAAATTGATATGATAAAAGTATAAATAAATGACTTTCACAAGAAAATTATGATTATTTACCTATTAAACAATATTATTTTTCAATTAAATTTTCAATATATATTCCCAACTATTCATATAATAAATTTCATCATGTCTTCACAAATGATAGGATAATTTATATCTCTTCTAATTTTATTCACAAAATATTTTATATGGCTTTATGAAGAATTTATTAATTCTTGAATTAAAATTTCAAATTAAAGTGTCATTAAATAAGACACGAGTATTTATTCATTAAAATTAAATATCAAATATATTGGATAGTAATAAAAGAAATGTAATCATTTTTTCTTTTGGCGCTTACTCAATCTCTTATACTTGTCATATTATAAGCATTTTTAGAGACTTGAAACATGTCTAATGTATTTTACGGTAACTCTTTAATGATGGATATTTCGGTGATCCTCTATTGTAACCATTGACAATTGGAGTTTATACTCTAATAAAATAACTTACCATTTTATATTATCAAAATTGAGGATAAAAACATGCACATCATACTTAACGAATTAAAGCATCGCACAAAAACAAGTAAAAATACCTCCTACCTTTCATGTCATATAAATTCACTTGAGTGGACAAAAAAATGTTAATTTGATATAAAATAAAATATGCCAAACATAAAAAATACAGTAATACAAAAAAAAAATATGATATGATAAAGATGTCTATCTTTATATCTCATATCCAAGTAAAGCATTACTTAAGTATTATTTTTGTTACCAACATTTTCTAAAAACAACATTTTTTTTTTATGGTCATGGTATGACTTAATTATTCTATTATTTCAACAATAAAATTCACAATTTATTTCTTTTTCAATAACAATCAACAAGATATATTTTAATTCTTTCCTAGATTCATTATAATAAAATAGTAGATCAAATTTTTATTTTCATAGGAAAAATAATAGATGAAAAGGCCTTTACTAGAGCATGTACTTTACCAATTTATCTTAGGAGTAATCTTTCTAACAATATTATTATTTCCATAATTATTTATGTCTCCACAAATTCATATAGGTAGGGGAGTCAAATATAAATTGTAATGACAATTTCAATAGATATTACAATTTAAAAAAAAAAAGGCTAATTAATTCGATAGTATCATGTACTATCAATCAAACTAAGACTAGTATCCTAACTTCAATTTTTTTCAATTAGAGTACTATAACTATTTTTTAGTTTATAATTAAGTCGACTAACCCCGTTGACTAAAATCCAAACATACATATAAACACGTGATGGTAAAATAATAAAAAAAATCCATACCTACATCAATGATTTCTAAGAAACTAAATCTCTTGGTGACATCTCATCAAACACTTTAAGACCATATAAAATCCATCCAGATTTTGCATAGACCTCTATCATTATACAAAAATACATATCAAATCAAACCCCAACTTCATTGCAACACAATGAACCATTTTTCCAAACACCACATCACTCTTAAGTGACAAAACAACTATGTTTATTAATGAAAAAGTAAAGCTATCAACTTTAACCTCAATTCTCTTATTCTTTTATAAACAACAAAACTTCATTATAAAGGCCATAATCAACATGAGATTTTATGATCAAATTTCACCTTATAGTGTTGGTTTTCTTCTTGTAAAGTGTTGAATACTAACATTGCATTGTTAAGATCATTAAAATATAAGCATAGAGATATGAATTTTGGAGTAAAGAAAATGGGTTGATTAAACCCATTCGAGACAATGACAAAATACAACCATTTAAAAAATAAAAGAAAAAAATCTTTTAGAATTTCCACATAAATCCCGATATAGAGAAAACACATCTTCAATCATGTCTACATCCAAAGCTTCACCTTTTATTTAAAACTCCATGGGATTTTTATGCCTTGTTTTGCTATTGATTTCATTGGTAGGGCAAGTAGTAGCATAATGGGTCGACTTGTCTAGGGCCATCTTCACGGATCCCGGACTACAACAAGGCTTGCATTGTAGCATTATATAAAGAAAGCTCTTGTAAGAAATTTGATGGCACTCCACCAACTTGATGTTGTAACCATACCCGAAATGGCCTCAAATTGCCTTAAACAAATAAACTAATATGATAATTAGACATGATGAAAAAAAAAAGAGAGATAATGAAAAAAGCATTAAGCTTTTTAAAAGTTTGAGGTTTTTGCATGTATGTAAAGAAGAAGAATCGAAAAACATTTGGTGGGTTTTTTTAGGTAATGGGAGTGAAGTAGGAATGGGAGTTTTGATGTAAGAGAAGATAAGAGTGAGAGGAAGGAAATGAGATTTGCATGGAGAGATGATGACTAAATAATTTAGAGTTTTCTTAAAATCTCAACTTTTGTTTTAATAATTTAAGGGTGGGTGTAATTTATAATTTTATAGCATCAAGTTGGCGAGCAAAAAAAAAAAAAGTCTACATGCCTTTTATTTATTGAGCCATGTTAGCATCAAGTGCAAAAAGTGTGCTCGTATTTTGATCAATGGGATCAATTTGATTACAAACCAAAAAATAATTATGATATTCGAATTGAAAAACAAAAATTAAAGTTAACGTACCACTTTCTTTTTACTGATAGTACATGATTTATGGTACCATCGAACCAATCAGCCTTATAAAAATAACATTCAAATCACAATTGATCTTAATTATATTCATTCAAATTAATATATGACCTTACAAGTCTCAATAAATCAATCATGTGAACCAATATACAATTAACATTGTATAAATTATGTTCATGTATATCTTTATCTACCATATCAATTTTACATGTGATTCAGTTGATACATTTATTCATCAAACAACTCTTACACACACACACACACAAAACATTGAAAACTAAGTTTATATACTAATAGAATTGTAAGATTTTAAAAAGATTATAATTTTATACCCAAAAGATGATCTTCAAACATTAAATAAAATATCATTATATAGATACCATGATATGCCAAAGAGCTTGTAGCCCAATGATAGTAGTCTTTTGCAAGAGGTCATGGATTCAAATCCTAATAGCCTAGTTATAATAGGAGCCTTAGGTGTGTGACTGATAATAAATAAATACCATGATAGTTATGCATATTTAATTAGTCATAATAGCACTTCATCATGCATGCAAAATTATTCTCACAATCCACGAAATTAGAAGTTACTAGCATTTTAGTAATAGTTAATTTACAAATTGTAAATAACAAAAAATTAAATGTAGTCATATTTCCCCTTTTTATCAAATATTATTTTATAAAAATTATGAACAACAAAAGCTTGGTGCTTAGGCCAAGTGTTTTTTCATACTACAAGTAACGCCACGGAACACAAAGCAATCAATTGATTCATGACAAATTAAATAATCGGTCGAGCAACACAACTAATTTATGATATTTTTTTTCATAATAACAGTATATAGATTAAAAAATTCAAACATATACCAATAAATATTAATACAAAAATATAAAAAATTTTACAAGCATAAGTATCATATATTTTCATTATTGTTACTAGCAAGCAATAGTCTCAACAAACATCCGAAGTGAAACGAATGCAACCCAATATCGCACTTTTCTTTCTATGGTATTCTAGATATGAAATTAGCTACAAAAGCCTAATAATGACGGTAGGCCCTAAAATTTTATCCCAAATACAATATACTTTTTTTGCATTTTATTATTTTATTTAAATTACATGAACTGAAATGACTAGATCCATGACACTTGATTGTCCCAAATTCCTTTTTAGTTTGTCTCTATAAATTCATTTAGTTGTTAGCCATTACTCGGTGATTAATTTCTTTTATCCTCAATAATTACCATTTATTATAGTTATTGTCTTATTAATTTCATTTTTCTTATTTTTCTATTGATGCTAACATATAAGAAAATAACCGAAAGAAATCTATACTAACTACGGTTATACTACTATTTTACTATCGATTAATATACATACTTGTTTTTAATTTACATATAACGAGTTCCATGTCATCTACTACAAAAATGACTTATTTAATACATCATTTTTCTTTTTAACTAACTATTCATTTTTCATAGCTTTGACTATAACATAAAAGAAAGATACCATACCCGGAAAATAAACTAAAATATCAAGTACTAAAACAATTATAGTGTGAAAAAGGTCCATCTTCCCGCCACATCCAAGGTACACGTGGTGCATTGTTCCCTCATTATTCGGGTAAGTGTGAACATCACTATTTTTACTGTTTTATCTACACCACAAGGAAATGATGAGCTACAACTCGGTAAGTTAATCTATGCATGCGATGCATGTATGTGAAATGCATATGAAAATCATTTGCATGCTTGTCTTAAATCCTTTTTCATGTCATAAAATCCTTGTCATGATTAGTTTGAAAATTTTTTCTATCTTTAGACATGTCCCATTGTAAGTACTTTAGGGTTTTTATAATATGTTTAGAGAACTAGGTTCATCTGCGGACGCACATCCTATCGAGCCTCCGGGAAATGCATGTCTACACCCCACTCGATCCCGAACTTTAAATCATGAACCATTATAGACATGGAAAACCCATAAAGCCCTCATTAAAACCATAAAAACCATATAACCATAAAATTTTTCCAATTGCTATCGAAAAATTCTTAACATAAAATGCTCTTTTTCATGACTTTAAATTATTTTCATAAACTTGGCATGCATATGCATTTTATTGTAAATGTATAACTATTATAATTTCATGAAATACATGCCATGAGTGAGATACATTTATATCATGATAATGCATAATTTAATAATATAAAATGCACCATATACATTACCTCATTAAAATCAATCCAAACCGATATAAACAATAACATCGTTATACAACACAAGGTAATCCACTTCCATAATCATCAACATCACAACTTTCATACATCATAAACACCTCAAACACATTGATTGGCACGAAAGAAACCAAATTACCATTGAATTACATAAACCAAACCACAAACCCTAAAATTCTAACATAGGTCGAATATTAGCCATAACCTAAACAAAGTATTTCTTCCAATTTCAACACAAATTTCTCATACAATTTCATTTAACTACATCAATATCAAAAGCTAACTCAATTAGGCATTTATTGATCAATAATATACATAAATCCCGAATTGATCCTTAATAGGCCTAAACCCTAATTGAGGTAGTTTAAGCTAATTTTTCAATTTTAATATAATTTCTCATTCTAACCCATCTCATTACATTATTCTAAGTCTAAATTGATTAATTTAATCATTAGAAGTCAAATGTATCTATACCTAATTTACTCCCAATTTGGGCCAAATATGGGCTTAAATGATTTAGGTAAAATTCTTCAATTTTTATGAAATTAATTCTCACTTTTATTAATCAATCTATACTTAACCAACTCATAATTAACTAATAATTAATTAAATGAGCAAAGAAATCAAACCTAAAATTTAACGTTTTAGGTCAAATGCTTCCCTAAGGGATTCAATGAAAATTCTTCAATTTTAATGAAATTTTTCACACTTAATCATCAATTTACATCTAATTAACACATAAAAAAGTGATAAATCATCAAAACAAGTAAAACATCAAAAACCCTAAAATCACAAATTTGAGTTGAATGATTTGTCCTTCCTAACCCTAGAAATTTTTTTTTTAATCGTCGATTTTAACCTCAATTGGCATGTTTAGACTTCAATTACATGAATTTTTAACTTAGAATCATTCTCCTCAATTTTTCTTTGTCAAGAACCTTAACCCTAACCCTAATTTTCAAAATTAAGGTCAATAAACATAAATTAAAGCATCTAAATCACTAATTGGCATCAATTAAACACTTATTGTGGTGTAGGTGATATTAACTTACTCAAATAAGCTTTAATTTTTTCTTGCAAGGTTGAATTGTTTGAGAATTATTCTCTCCCTCTTTTCCCTCTAAATTCGACACCACTCTAAATTTTCCTACTTGTTGATTCTTGACCTTTTATCTTGAATTCCTTGCTTAATTAGATGATTTAGAGTGTTTAAAGGTGGTTAGGAGAATTTTAGGTGGAATTTCTATGAAAATGTTTCAAGAGTTTTCCTTGTATTTTCCTATTTTTCCTTGCATTTTTCTCATTTTCTTGCACCCAAATTTATAGGAAAAACTTGGTGGACTTTTGACTTAATCTTCATCCTTAATTTGGTGAAATCCTTGCCCTTAATTCATCTTTAAATAATCTTCACCCTTAATTTGGTGAAATCATTGCCCTTAATTCATCTTTAAATTTTGCCCCGTAATTTAGTTTAATCTTAGCCTTTCATTTATTCTTTAAAATTTGACCTTCTATCTAACCACTCTCTTTAAATCTAATATTTCCTTTTGCACAAGCATTAATTACACTCTAATTATTGAGCTAAAAGTGGTAGCAAAAGGGGTAGAATTTCTCCCAAAAATTTGCTTAATTTTGGTCCTTAAAGTTACTAATCTTTTCTCTAATTACTCTTCCATAAGTCCTTCAATTATTTAATCGATTATCTTAGGTCTTCCTTTAAAGGTTTCTTAACAACTTTTGAATTCCTAAAGTTCATATCTAATTTAATTTCAAAGTTTAAACTTTTAATTTTATGCAATTAGGTCCCTAATTCTAAAATCTTACTCCATACCTTTCCAAAATCCAATTTCTTTTCATAATAAATTCAAAAACCTCCTAAAATCCTTTAATCATCATTCACATAATTTTTATACGCTTATTTAGCCTTCTAATTAATTACTTAATATAGAATTACACTTATTTCTATAGAAAATATTCCCTATTCATAGAAAAATTCAACCAAGTTCATGGAATATTCCTACACATCCTAAATGATTTTTCTATGCTCATTGGATAATTTTCTTATACCTTTAAAGTACTTAAAATTAATTAACTTACCTCAAAAATACTATTCATACACAATAAAGTTCAAATAAAATATTCGCGAGCATCAAAAAATTCATTTAATGACATTGAATAATCTAACACCCCTCTAGAAAATATTCTATTAAATAAAAAAAATTCATACACACTTAATATGCTTGAATTAATTATTTCACATAAAAGTCACTATTTATGCATCGAAAAATCAACAAAATATTCACCGAGCATGGAAAGACTATTTTAACTACTCCGAATATTCTAGCACCCCTTTAAGGATCATTCCATGCCCACAAAATATTTTTCATATACCTTTGATATTTTTTTTAAAAAAAATTATTAAGTGACATTTTTAATGGATACCGGATATTACAATTCATCCCCTCACAAATCACTATTCAATCACTCGTAGTTAGGTTTATATATATATAATTTTTAACTTGTAGTTCATAAATCATCTTGAAGTAAATAGTGATTGTACCAACTCATGAGAAGCAAAACATCACATTACATGCCTAATTATAAGTTATGTGTAAGTTTAGAACCGTTTTATATAACAACCAAACTCAGCCAAATCATTGCATAAGATTAATCATGTGAATACAATCAATTCTTAATGCTGACGTAATAAAATGCAATATTAATTTTTCATGTCAAAATTCTTTTCACGATTTTAATCACAAAATAACGGACATCGTTTCGTCTCAAGTTGTTGCTCCTAACACATAAAATAAAAAAGAATATAATTAAATAATAAAAATCACAAACTAAATAAATAAATCCATTCTAAATTAAGGTGAATAAAGAATTAAAATTTTTCCCTTGATCATTAAGAAAATTAGGGATTAAAATCAAGTTAGCATGGTTTCATAGTATAAAACTGATTGAACCACTAAAATCATCATAATTTAAGAAGTTAAAAGATGACTAGACTAAAGCACAAACATGTCACTTTCTGTATGCAAAGTTCATTTAATGCAGCAGATTAATCATATATTGCACTTCATCTTATGGATATAATAGTCTAACCATTTTTGTTGCAACTTTATAAGCCTACACCGCTTATAAAGCTCTCTAATAATTACACAGTATATTATTTTTTACCTAAAGGACCATGATTTATATTATGTGTAGTTTATGAAATAACCATTCAAAACAAGTCACAAAAAACTTTTTTCATGTGCACTAATTTTTATTTTTTTAATAAAACATGCACTGTTTATATATAGGTGCTAGACTTGATAGAGCAATAAATCATAATAAAGCATATAGCCATTAGTGGTAATGTCCTTATGAAACTGAAAGACGTTATAAACCCTTTTTTTCTTTAATATTAAGGAGTCTTTAAACCAATTAAATTGGTTTCATAAATTGTTGCTTGTAAATAAAAATATTATTATTTTAATAATTAATAATGAATTATTAAAATTATTTTTTATAAAAATATTCTAACATTTAATTTAAATATTTTCATGTGATTTCCTTCATAATCCTCGTCTATAGTAAAAACTTCCTTAGATGCAGATCTTTATGTTACTTCTTTGAAGCCTTTATCAATACCAACAATGCTAGGTTGGACGACCATACCAATCAAGTCATTATTTTTACCACATATCCAAAAAAGAAAAAAAATTAGAATAGTTACTGTTCATTCACTATAGCTTAAAACTGATGTATACACTATGTACTCAAGCATGGTATTTTTATAATTATCGTGCTATTTTTTAGACAATTGTATACAAAATTTTGTATTTTAGTTTCTAATATTTTTAATTTTTTTATTTTGATTTACGGCTTCATTTATAACACATTATAGTTTCTAAATACATAGAGGATAGAAATGAAGAGGGAAAGGAGAGGAGAGAGAAACTACGAGCCAAGCATATTTTGACTATTTTGACAGGAGATGTTCCATTCAATTTGATTATTTTGAAAAATTGAATTTTTTTTATAGTGATTTTAAGATATAAAATAATTGAATAAGGTAGATCGAGACCTCAAAACATTATGAGTTTTATAATTTTTTTTTTATGTATATTAAAATAAATTCTAAGATTCCAAACATATTTGTTGAACTCATTTTAGTATTTTTAAACTATTTTGAAAAAAAAATAATGCATAAGTAAGGTTTTAGAGTAAAAATGTTTTTAAAAAAATTCCATTTTTTCTAGCAAACTTTTCAACCAACTCAAATTCATCTAATGTTGCATTGAACGACGTGTCATCTGCTGTCTGCGCAACCTCCATTGGTTCTTTATTTTTGTGTGTGTGGCCAGACAGCCCGAGCTTGCTTCTGCAGGCCCAAAGTGCAAGCTTGGCTTTGTTTTTGTCTTTTTTTTTTTTTCAACAAATTGTTTTATTATTGATTTTGTACGAAATTTATGAAAAAAATAATCTTAATTTTTTTTTCATGTAACCTATCAATAAAAAAATATTTTTTTGTGATTTTTCATTTTTTAATTTTTTCTTTTAGAATTTAAAATGATTTCTTCAATTTATTGTTTTTTATTGAAACGTTCAATTAATTTTTAATTTATTTTTATATAATTTTATTTGTTAAGAAAATATAATTTATTATTTTCTATGTATGAATTTTTAAATAAAATTTTGGAATATGATTTTTTTTAAATATATTAATATAATTTATATGATGAATTCTTATGATTTTCAAATGAGAGAGAGAGAGATAGAGTTGTACTTTTATTTTCTTTTATTAAATATCTTTGTTTCAAATTATTTGATAACATGTTTGATAAATAGACACATGTCGTAATTCTTACTGTGAAATCATTATTCATCTAATTGGAAAAGAATGAAAATCAAAGTTTAAAAGTATTACAAAAAAAAAATAAGAAGAAGAAGAAGAAGAAATTTCTCTCTCTCTCTCTTTTTTTTTTTTTGGTTCATTTTTTATTAAGAAACACTAGGCTAGAATCCTAAACTCAATAATGATAATGATAATAATAATAAGGAGAAAGAGAGTAATATCATGTTTTATAAAGAAAAATTATCTTCTTAATTATTATTTTCAAGTTGTTGTACTTTAATATTTCTCAATAACCCACAAAAAGAAGAACATGCAAGAAAATTCTCTCATTAAACACGATATATAACTTTTTTTTTTTTCATTAAAAAACAAAACGTTTCTGTTTATTAAAAATAACATCAAAATTTTAATAATAGAGACATTTAATTGATAAATAATTAGAAATATACTCTGAAATTAAAAAAATAAAAATAAACGTAGACACTTGATTGAAAACAGAAGCAAAAAAATAGAAATACTTAATCTTTTTCATTGCCTCCTAACGAAAGACTTGAGGCAGAGAAAGATCCAGTCAGCAGTCCAGAGCTGAAGAATTCAAACAACTAGTTCAATATGCCCGAGAGATAATGTTAGTAGGGCCGTTACCTCATTTCTTCGTTTAAAAAGCCCAAGAAAACCCACCCTCCCCAAAGACCTTCTCAGGTCTCAACGTCTCTCTCCATCTCCCACAAAATTTCAAATTCAAAAAACAACTCTCTCTCTCTCTCGACGATGGCAACGCCAAACACACACTTAACCACACCCACTAAAACCCCATCAACAAATTCTTCATCTATTTCAAGAAAGCACCAAAATAACACCTCAAACTCTCGATTCGAAGCATACAATCGGTTGCAAGCGGCAGCAGTTGCATTCGGCGAGAAACTACCCATCCCTGAAATTGTAGCATTGGGTGGACAATCTGATGGAAAAAGCTCGCTTCTTGAAGCACTTCTTGGATTTAGGTTCAATATCCGTGAAGTCGAAATGGGTACCCGTAGACCCCTCATTCTTCAGATGGTTCATGACCCGTCCGCACTTGAACCGCGTTGTCGATTTCAGGTCTTTGAACTGGGTTCCTTTTTGTGATTTCTTGCGCGGGTTCCATTTTTTGTGGTCTTGAAGGCTTCTTTCTTGTGATTTCTTATGTGGGTATATTTTTATTATCGTATTGAATGATATTTTGAATGGATAGGGACTTTCGATTTCTGTTTTGAACTAAGGGTTCTTGTTATATCGGGTTAGAGTATTATTGAGTGTTCACAATTGGATTTGGAATTATTTTGATTTGTTTCTGGCAAACAGAGAATGAAAGAGAGAAATGGAAAATTGGTTAGTGACAATGTGAACGAAAATTGCTTATATGAATTCAACTAACCAAAAAAAAAAAAAAAAAGCCAATTGAAATTGGAATTCTGTGGTTCTTATTGGATTTAATAAAATAAGGATCTTGGCTTTTGTAATCAAGCATTTATGCATTAGCCACATTTGTTTCGTAGAAGTTAATTTATCTATAGTCGATAGATTCTTGAAACGCTAATGCATTATTGTAGTGTTTGATCAAATGTTAATGAATTTAGTTGGTTTAATTGGTACTTTTAGTCATTCAAGATACTGAAATCTGAGGGTTGAAAACAGGAAGAGGATTCTGAGGAATATGGAAGCTCTGTTGTATCTTCAACAACAATTGCAGACATTATAAAATCCCGTACAGAGGCCCTTTTGAAAAGGACTAAAACCGCAGTTTCTTCTAAGCCAATTGTAATGAGAGCAGAATATGCACATTGTCCTAACCTCACTATCATTGATACTCCAGGCTTTGTCCTTAAGGTTGGTTGTTTTGTTTTAAGCTGAAGTGAAAGTTTGGAAAGTTGTTATTTCAATGTTTTTTATTGGTTTGAAAAAATTTTATTGCAGGCAAGGAAAGGTGAACCAGAGAACACACCTAATGAAATTCTTTCAATGGTGAAGTCATTGGCCAGTCCTCCCCATCGTATTCTTTTGTTCCTTCAACAGAGTAGTGTGGAATGGTGTTCATCTTTATGGTTGGATGAAATTAGGGAAATTGATCCAACCTTCAGAAGGACTGTAATTGTTGCCTCAAAATTTGACAATCGGCTCAAGGTACAATAAATTCTTTTGAGAAAAAAAAATTGATGAGGATAAAGGGGAATAGTCAATGAGAAATCAATAGAATACTATACAGAATGGAAATGAATCACAACAGCAATCTTGTCTGAAAGAGCATAAAGTGAAGATCTCAGCTTTAACTGTGTTTGAATATAGGGATCATTCTGTTGTTGAGAAAATAACAAGAGAGGAGCCTTGCTTCCATGCTGTGAAAAAATATTCCGTAACTTGTACTCTGAACTTGTGCCTCATTCTGATTCATGGGAATTTCTACCAATGCAGGAGTTTAGTGACCGTTGGGAAGTGGACCGTTATCTAAGTGCAAGTGGATACCTAGGGGAGAACACTCGTCCTTTTTTTGTGGCTCTGCCGAAGGACAGAAACACCATCACAAATGATGAGTTCCGCAGACAAATATCTGAGGTGGACTCCGAAATCCTACGCCATTTACGTGATGGGGTCAAGGGAGGTTTTGATGAAGAAAAGTTTAGGCCCTATATTGGTTTCAGCAGTCTGAGGGACTATTTGGAGTCTGAACTTCAAAAGAGATACAAAGAAGCTGCTCCAGCAACCCTAGCTCTCCTTGAGCAACGCTGTGGTGAAGTTAATGCTGAGCTGGCTAGAATGGACTCGAAAATATTGGCCACTTCTGATGTTGCTCATCTGCGGAGATCTGCGATGTTGCATGCAGCTTCTATTAGCAATCATGTGGTAAGCGGTCATTCTGGTTATTCAAGATATATTTGCGGAATTTTTAATTTGTACCCGATCACTTTTCTCAGCCAGATATGTCATTTATCTCTTAAGTGTTTTTTAGCTAAGAATTATGCACCTCTACTTGTAGATAGCAAATAACTTTTGAGTCTCTACCTATCATTACATGAGAAATCATATAGCTGTTACAGTGATCAAGTTATAAAGTTGCTCTGGCTCTCTTGTGTATATGTGAAGGGGGCTTTAATTGATGGAGCGGCAGATCCTGCCCCTGAGGAGTGGGGGAAAACCACAGAGGAGGAGCAGGCAGAGAGTGGTGTTGGGAGTTGGCCAGCTGTTACTGTAGATATAAAACCTCCCAATGCAACTCTTAGACTGTATGGAGGAGCTGCTTTTGAAAGGGTAATGCATGAGTTCCGGTGTGCTGCATATTCCATTGAATGTCCCCCAGTATCCAGGGAGAAGGTATAAATTTTTAAAAGGTCAGCATTTAAATTCGGCAAACAGCGAGTGCTAAATCGTCCAGCCTTCTTGAAACAGGTGGCCAATATATTACTTGCCCATGCCGGTCGTGGCGGGGGTAGAGGTGTAACAGAAGCTGCTGCAGAGATCGCCCGGGCTGCTGCCCGCTCTTGGCTTGCTCCCCTACTTGACACAGCTTGTGATCGGCTTGCCTTTGTTCTGGGGAATCTCTTTGACCTTGCTTTGGAAAGAAATCACATGCGTGACTCAGAATGTAAGAAGCTTTTTAAGTCTCTTTCTTGTTGTGACTTTTTTTGGGCCGTGTTTTTCCATTTTCAGAATAATTTTACGGGTACAAATTGCGTTTCTCTCTTGTTATAAAAAGGGCATATGGATTTACGGGATAATAATGACAAATAATATAAAAAGAAGAAAGGAAAAGGAATGAATCCATGGATTTTATCATGGCAAGTCATGGGAATCAGAAGCTTAGGGCGTAGATTTTTACAATTTCAATATTCATGACATCCTACACCAAACCTTGCTATTGGTGGGTCTCTTCTCCCTTTGATCACTTTCAAATACTGAGAAAATTACTGCACCATCCACTTACTTGTCGGAGAGGGGAGTTGGAAACTCATTTTTTGCCTAGGAATCTGATCACATGTAATTTGCAACTTCTTTGTTTTTCACAATTTATTTATAGTTTTGAAACGCTTACTGCTTGAATTTATTTGCAAATTATTATTTACTTCTCCAATGTGCAGATGATAAGAAAAATGGAAATATGGATGGGTATGTTGGTTTTCATGCTGCATTAAGGCGTGCTTATAGCAGATTCATAAAGGATCTTGCCAAACAGTGCAAGCAACTAGTTCGGCATCACCTTGATTCAGTTACAAGCCCATATTCTCAGGTTTGTTATGAGAATGACTTTCAAGGAGGCTTTGGCTTGAGCGCAACGTCTTATTTTAAGTTCAATCAAGCTTCTTCTGGTCCATTTTATCTGGAATTGTCAGATGTTGGAGCACCATCACATGATGAAACGATGAGGGACCAGGAGAATATACCTCCGGAAAAAAATGTACAGCAAACGACTCCAGGAAAAGTTGCAGAAGCTAGAGAAGCTCTCAAAGAGAGCCAAATGACTGTGCCTGAGACCCCATCTCCAGACCAACCATATGATGTGGTACATGCTGGCGTGAGGAAGGAGAATGTTAACAAT
Source organism: Dovyalis caffra (assembly GCA_963924115.1). Classification (NCBI taxonomy): domain Eukaryota; kingdom Viridiplantae; phylum Streptophyta; class Magnoliopsida; order Malpighiales; family Salicaceae; genus Dovyalis; species Dovyalis caffra. The sequence continues at coordinate 2,592,439 of CAWUPB010000858.1, read as the reverse complement.
GAAATTGGACCAAGAAAGAGAATGTCGAGAATGACAGGAAATACCAAGAATACTGAAAGTGTTCAAAATGGTGGCAGTCTTCTATTTGGAAATGCGGATAGCGGTGCAAGATCAGGCTCGGCATACTTGGAAATCTGCTCATCTGCTGCACAGCATTTTGCACGGATACGTGAAGTTCTTGTGGAGCGAAGCGTGACATCAACTTTGAACTCTGGATTCTTAACTCCCTGGTGAGTTTTCGTCATTCTGAAACCAATTTGCTTCTGCATGAGCGTACATGTTGAATTATGCTGGTATGTTTTGATAATGGCTTCCTTCAATCTATCTGCTTCAGAAGCAGTATGTTTTAGCAGTTAGGGATGGATGTTGTGATCTCTATTTAAGTAGGATACTGTTTCCGTTGTAGTACTATACCGTTCCCTTGACCCCTGTTTTCATGTACAGGAAAAAGAAGAACGAAAATAATTCTGTTCCCTTGAGCATTTTAGTTTTTCAGAAGCCTAATACACTGTAGTTTTGTGGTTTCAATGCCATACCGCCACTTTGTTGATGTTAGCTTAGCTGATGTCCTATCAGAGAACAGGTTCTAAACTTTAAGCAAGTAATCAGGTTCCCTCGACCCCTACCCATAAGATTTGTTTTTTAATGTCCTTACTACAATGTTTGCCAATAACTAGCTGTGCGAAAGCTATCGCAATCAGGTTCCCTAGACCCCTACCCATAAGATTTGTTTTTTAATGCCCTTACTACAATGTTTGCCAATAACTAGCTGTGCGAAAGCTATCGCAATCACTTGAATAAATGAGAAGCCAGGTTCCAACCTGGTAAAGCAATGTGTAGTAGATACCTGATGCATGGTCATGGGGCAGGGGCAGGTTTGCGATAAAGCAGTGGTTATTATTGTTTCCACCAAGTGACATGGTGATTTTTAAGTGCTCTGTACTTTTATCATTGGCTTTGCCTTAAATGAACGAACTGGCTAGAGTAGTAATTTTCTTCATTTTGTTTCTGCTTGATACAGTCGGGACCGTCTTGTTGTGGCACTTGGGTTGGATATGTTTGCTGTCAACGACGAGAAATTCATGGACATGTTTGTTGCACCTGGTGCCATTGATGTGCTCCAGAATGAACGCCAATCTCTTCAGAAGCGTCAGAAGATACTCCAATCTTGCTTGAACGAGTTCAAAAGTGTTGCCAGGGCACTTTAAAGGCAGGCAGCCCCTTTTTCTTCAATGATATACTTCCTTGCCAAGTCTTCACCACTAGTGAACCGTTTGAAAGTTCATTCATGCTCTCCTATGTAATATTTTCTGAGCTTCGTTCTTGATTTTCATTGGTTATCTGAAAGCCATTTGTTCCTGTAATGCTTGGGAAAGGTTGATTCCTGTGGCAGTATATGTTGTTAATGATGCTAACTTTTTTTTTTTTTTAAATATAAAATGATGCTAGATTTTATTTGATGGGTGAAATATGTAAGATTAAATTATTCTTTACTCCTTGGGTCTTAAATCCAATTATAACTCAGTCATTACCAATAATTTACTATTTTGACTTCTGTTGACAAATGTTTTATCAAATTACTTTTTTTTTTTTTTTTTTTACTAAATCACAAAAGCCTCCGATAATTTAGATTCTTTGAGAAAAAACAAAAAGTCTTGTAAGCTATGATTGCATTCAAAACCAGGGACTAAAGCATAATTTACTCACAAGAGCTAACGTATTCCTTGAGTGATCTGCCTATGAGATCAAAGCAGAAAGGTTAAACAAGCCTGAAAATTACTTACCAGGAAAAACATGGTAGTTGTAAAATACATTCATATCTCCTAAAACATGGTAGTTGTAAAATACATTGATATGTCCTAAAATGGGCCACTATGGATTTGTGAGGTGGGCCAATTTCCCATGAAAAGGGGGTGTTCATGTTCCTTATATTTGTCTTTTTCAAGAACCAATCACACTTGCGAGTGAGAATTGACCCACCTACGATGTGTAGAGCTAGACACCTATTTTGTGAAAATACAATACAATCTCCCCGAGAATTTATTCTTCGAAGACTGAGTTTGTTCATACGATTTGATGTGGAGGGCGAGTTGACATTTTGGTGGATTCTTTTGATGTTCCTGGATATAGCACATGGCATATAGGCCTGACAAGGAACCGACATGACGCATTAGCTACTTCGGATAAAAATTCTCCGCACGACGGACAATCTCTGGCCGGCCATTATCTATACATGAATGGGTCTCTAGGCAATTCCGGACAGAGACTTCGATTCTTGTCCGATCAAAGATTATCTGACCAGATACGACCGGACTCACGCCCTTGTGAGTAAATCTCAGCCTACTCCGTGACTAAAATTGTAAAACAAATTAAATTACTTGAGTTTGGTTCCAGTTGGATTATAAAAAATATTTGTTTGAATTCGATTATTATAAACAAACCAAGCTGAATAACAATTTTAAAACTCGATTATTTTTATTAACAAAATTTGTTTAACTTACTACTTGGTCGGAAATTTTCTAGAACATAAAAAATAATTTTAATTATTTCTAAAAATTGTTATGGAAAAACAATAGTTTTGTGTACAGTGAGTGTAAAGTTATTATAGAATACACATAAGATGAAATATTAAATGATTTTAACAATTATATAGTTTTGGGCTAAAAGAATTAATTATTATATTTTTTTTGTTTTTGTTTTTGTTTTTTTTTATCTTCGCGAAAAAACGCAATTTCTACAAAACAAATTAACAAATAAAGATTGAACACTATTTTGTTTGTCTGGAATTTGATTTAATTGACACGAACCAATTTTAAAAACCTTGATACTCGACTTGACTCGGCTTGATTACAAAGACAAATCGTTCATGCATTAAATGCTTGCATGTCCCTAGGGTTAGGAGCTGCCTTTGTTGAGTGCGCAATGCTTGTGACATCAGCCTCTACTCTCAACAGTGTTTCGCCAATTTTTAAGATCTATCTCCTAGTTAATGATGATCTGAAGTTGCCAAGGCTCAAGGTTGTATAAATATAGCCTCGAGCCTCAGGGTAAGGTTTTGAATCTCCCATCTTCGTCTTCAATCTCTTCACTGCTTTCAAACTCTGCAGAACACACAACATATATAGTCTTTTCAAACTCATTTCTCTTCCATATTTGTGCTGATTAACTTACCTGTATTTGGATAGAGTGAAAAGCTAAAAAGAAAAAAAAATGTTGAGGAAAAATTTTTTTAACTTGTTTGTTTTTTTTTTAAAAAAAACCTATAGAAAGGAAAAAAATAATATACAAATTTAAAAATGATGAGGCTCACTTTTCTCTCAAAATTGATAAAAAAGTGAGACAAAATATAATAAAAAATAAAAGGCATTATCATTTTTATTCTTCAAAATATTTTAATATAGAAATATAATAATAGAGATATTATAATAAATGTATAATAATATATTTTCTTTTCTTTCTTTTTCTATAATTATCTAAACAAGAAAAATATATATTTTTTCTTTTATTCCTATATTTATTCAAACAATTAATGAAAATTAATTCTTTTTTCTCTTTTTTTTTTTTTCTCCTCTCTGCGAGTAAATATCCAAACAGAATGTTAAGCATCAAAGAGAAAGAAAGAGCTCATCGTTTGTCCCGAGAGGCCTAGCTTTGTAGGGTAGGCTATGCCATATTATTATTCAAAGTTTAAAAATAGAAGAGGTTAAAAACAAAATCATGACTACATCAATTCAGATATAAATGATGGGTTTAAAATCTGATAAGATAAAAAGTTGGACTTATTGAATAAAAATAATCTGAAAATACTCTTACTATTAAAATCCAGAGAAAAAATTGATCATTCATCTAATTTATATATAACACAAAGTATGAGTCTAACAATTGTGTTGAGCAAAAGGAAAATGCTTCGTATTAAAAATTGACATTAAATGACATTTTATATCAAATGCCACTGAAAAGTATAACAGAATTTTGTCAGTATAATTTGAAAAAAGAACTGAAAAAAAAAAAAAAAACCACAATTCAATTTGTTGTTTAGGAAGAAGAGTTCAACAAATTATCAGAAACAGTTAAATCCGGATGAAAGAAGAATCGAAAAAGAGTCAAAAGGGCATATGACCCTCAGCTCTCAGGTGATAATATACATGTGATTTCCAAAGAACATAAAATAAAGAAAGACAGCTACACAGTGTCAGCAGTCTGTCTGTGTTCATGAACCTTGCTTGTATCATGGAATTAATTGGTAGGGGTCCCCCTTATCTTCCCTCTCCATTTCCCTTGTCCCTGTTATTACCAACATACTCCAACAACATAATTTTACAATCCACCCAGATTTACAACTCCATCCCTAATCATACCACGAATCCTATTTCTTCATTTCTTTACCACTATTAATCGGCATTGTTCTCTTTTTTTTTTTTTTAACATCTTTTGAGCAAGCGTACCTGCTATTTATCAAATCAGATAGAGAGATGGATTTGGAATTGATCTGCAAAAACTAGTCTGAAATCCCATTGATCATTAAAGACAGAAAATAAAAGACAGGTTTATTGTGTGGTCGCATCTGCCATACGTACGTGTGTGTTTGTGTTTTTTTGACCTTTTCCTTCTCTTGTTCATGGATGAAAGTTGTCTAGTTAGGTTTTTTATGGTTTGGACCCAATTTAGATATATGCCTTGAAATGATGGGTTCTTGTTGATACTATATTCAATCTTAAAAATTATCTTTTGAGCCAGACAAATTTGATTTCTAAGGGCTACGCAGTAGCTAAAGTGGAAGTTGATCCAATTTTTGACTCAGATCATATGATTCCAAGCTCTTTTTCTTTATACACAATTTCAAAAGGAGGAAAGAAAGAAACTGACTGGATTCTAAAGTATAATAAACTCATGAAGTTATTGTTCAAGCTATGATTTATAATAATTTTTTGGGCTGCAAACTTTTTGACTTTGTGCTGTTTTGAGTGTCCTTCACGGATCTCAATGTGTTGCTTAATGTAATTCCAAAAAGAAAAAGTAACAAAACAATAGTAACTTGTCAACAGCTACAATACAATCAATACAGACTAAGTTATAAATTAGTCTTTTAGTTTTAAAAAACAAATTAATTAATTTTATTTATTTGATATATTAATTTTTTAATTTTTTAACATTATTGAAAAAACTAAAGTAAAACATAGTTTTACTATTTATTTTCATTATTTAAAACATTATTCTTACACTCATATACTATTCACACACTTATAAATCATTATTCTTTTCACTATTTATGTTATTTTTTTAGCATTTTTGTTCTCAATTTTTCTATACTTATTTGTTTTTAATTTTCAAACTTTAATTATATTGTGATTTAGTCCCATTTTGTTTTAGTATTTTCTTTTAATTATTTTTATTATTTAAAATTTACTACTTTAATTTATCTTTTTTTTAATATAGTTATACGTTATTGATGTTATGATCATATTATAATAATATTATTTTTCTACACTAAGCATTTACCATTTATTTATTTATTTTTGAATAAAATAAGTAAAATAATTTTTTTTGCTTAATCACTCAATGATTCAAATTAATATAGTTTTTTATTTTAATATTATTCATTCTTTTGTAAATAAATATATACAAATTAAATTCGTATTTTTTCAAAAAACGATATTCCCATCAATATTAAATAAAAAAATTATTTGTTCAATTCTATGTAAGCTTTTAATAATTGTAATTAAAATTTTAAACTTTAATTGTATTGTGATTTAGTCCCTTTTTATTTTAGTGTTTTCTTTTAATTATTTAAAATTCACTACTTTAATTTATCATTTTTTTAATATAGTCATATGTTATTAATATTATGATCATATTATAATAATATTATTTTCTACACTAAGCATTTACTATTTATTTATTTATTTATTTTTGAATTAAATAATTAAAATAATGTTTTGGCTTAACCACTCAATAATTCAAATTATTATATTTTTTATTTTAATATTATTTATTTTTTAAAATAAATATATAAAAATTAAATTCACATTTTTTCAAAAATTGATATTCTCATCAACATTAAATAAAAAAAAATATTTGTTCAATTCCATGTAAGCTTTTAATAATTGTTATTTAAATTTCAAACTTTAATTGTATTGTGATTTTGTCCCATTTTTTTATTATTTTTTTTATTATTTAAAATTTACTACTTTAATTTATCATTTTTTTAATATAGTCGTATGTTATTAATATTATGATCATATTATAATAATATTATTTTTCTACACTAAGCATTTACTATTTATTTATTTATTTATATTTGAATTAAATAATTAAAATAATGTTTTGGCTTAACCACTCAATGATTCAAATTATTATAGTTTTTTATTTTAATATTATTCATTTTTTTTTTTTTTGTAAATAACTATATAAAAATTAAATTCACATTTTTTCAAAAACTGATATTCTAATCAACATTAAATAAAAAAAATATTTGATCAATTCTACGTAAGCTTTTAATAATTGTTATTTAACTTTCAAACTTTAATTGTATTGTGATTTGATCCTATTTTGTTTTAATTATTTTTATTATTTAAAATTTACTACTTTAATTTATCATTTTTTAATATAGTCGTATGTTATTAATACTATGATCATATTATAATAATATTATTTTTCTACACTAAGCATTTACTATTTATTTATTTATTTATTTTTGAATTAAATAATTAAAATAATGTTTTGGCTTAACCACTCAATGATTCAAATTATTATAGTTTTTTATTTTAATAATATTCATTTTTTTTGTAAATAAATATATAAAAATTAAATTCATATTTTTTCAAAAATTGATATTCTCATCAACATTAAATAAAAAAATATTTGTTTAATTCCACGTAAGCTTTTAATAATTGTTATTTAAATTTCAAACTTTAATTGTATTGTGATTTGATCCCATTTTGTTTTACTATTTTTTTTAATTATTTTAATTATTTAAAATTTACTACTTTAATTTATTATTTTTTTAATATAGTCGTATGTTATTAATATTATGATCATATTATAATAATATTATTTTTCTACACTAAGCATTTACTATTTATTTATTTTTGAATTAAAAATTAAAATAATGTTTTGGCTTAACCACTCAATGATTCAAATTATTATAGTTTTTTATTTTAATATTATTCATTCTTTTGTACATAAATATATAAAAATTAAATTCACATTTTTTCAAAAACCGATATTCTCATCAACATTATATAAAAACAATATTTATCCAATTCTATGTAAGCTTTTAATAGTTTTTATTCATGTTTTTCGACACAATCTTATGAAATATTAAAGCTTTTTAAAAAAATATTTAATTTTTTTTAGTTAATAATCCATGGATTAATAAGGATAAATCCTTTTTTCTAAATGAAAAATTATGAAAAATAAAAATAAAAAAATAATTAAATATAAATTTTTTTGATTAAAAAAATTATAAATAATTTTATCACTTTTGATTTCATATATTTTTTTAAATGATTTTATATATTTTATCTAACCCGCAGCGTAATGTGGGAAAAAAAACTAATTGACTCTATTTAATTTAAAATTGTTTCATGTAAAAAAGTCTTCTTTATTCATCAACTTTTTTCATAATATTTTATTATTATTATTATCGATGGAAAAAACCACATAAAATGAATGAAGATAATTAAATAATTAGTTTCTAAAATAAATAAAAATTGATTAATTTATTTTAAAACAAGAAAAACTAATTTATAATTTACTCCTCCAATACATCAACTTTATTTTATTCCCAACCCAACCACCAACGTAGTTTTACTTTTTCAATGGCATCTTAACATTAACAAATGCAATCATTAACTCGTTGTTTTGCACGTGCGAGTGTGCCTAGACATGATAACGGTTCGGTTTGAACCGTAAACCGAATCGAAACCAAACCGTTAACTAATTGAACCGAAACCGTTAAAACCGTAACCTTAATCAAACCGGACCGTAACCAGCTACCTACGGGTTGGTTATGGTTTAAGATATCATGAAACCAAAATCGACGAGTTCTAAATCGACGATTAACCGTAGAACCGACGGTTTCACATTTTTCCTAATAAATTGGATTGGGTCGAAAAAAAACAAAAAAATTAAATAAAAAACCCAATTTTATATGGGATGGATAGTAGCTATTGGATTGAAAAATGAAAAAAAAAAAAGCCTAATAATTTTTAAATTTTGACTTAATATATTAATATATACTAATATACATATATATATATATATATATATATATATATATATATATATATATATATACGGTATGTGACAAACGATCCGTGATCGTTTGTCACATACTCAATGGTCACAAATGTTTGTGACCGTTTTCTATTTTTTTTCTTTTTTTCTTTTCTATAAATACTCTCTCACTCTCAATTTTTTTCATTTTTCTCACAACTCAATCTCTTAAACTCTTAAGTCTAGAATTCTCAATACTATCCTACAATATTTTTTATACTCCAAATACTTTTTAAATTTTTACATTTCTATTGTTTTATACTACAAAAAATGGCAAGTTCAAGTTCACATATGCCATCACAACAAAGTAATACCGCCAATCAAAATCTAGAAGAGCAAGCAACAACAATAATCAAATTTTACACCTAGCTCATCCCACATCTTCAAAATTCATTTCTCAAAAGTTCCGTTAGAAAAAGGCGTTTTTACCGTGATTTGCAACTACCGCAACAAGCAATACACATTCAAACAAGGAGATGATTATGGAATATTCAAAACCCACTTGGAGAAAAAGCATCCATCCGTACTTGGTAATGATAGACATCGACACAAATATCCGGTTTGCTTCTCAATCTTCCTCTTTATTTCAAGTATACTCGATAAAAAAAATAAAGAAGAAATGACTAAAATGATATGTGTTGATCATTTATCTTTAGTTCGGTAAAAAAAATGGATTTTAGTGATTATTGTTCTAACGTTTTGAATCTTGCTTTCAAGCAAGTTGAAAGAAATTCTTTAAAAAAAATAGTTATAAAATTATATAGAGATAAAAAAGAGAATTAACTCGTATTATTTGTAAATTTGAATGGTCGTGTTTCTATATGTTCCGATATATGGTCCGATCAATGACAAATATACTCTTTTATGGGTGTAACTTGTCATTGGATTGATAATGAATGGCACATGCAAAAATGTCTTCTTGCATATAGAGTTTTTGATGATAAACATATCGCTCAAAATATATATAAAATACTAAAAAGGATTTTAGATGAATATGTTTTACCTTTAAGAATATTTTCAATCTGTTTTGATAATGCTAGTTCTAATGATGCTTCGAGTAGAGTCTTTAAGAGAACTTTGTCAACCCCATCTTAGAGGTGAGTTTTTCCATATTAGATGTTTATGTCATGTTTTAAATTTATGTGTGCAATCCGATTTGGAATATCTTAAAGATATTGTTAGGCCAATTAAAGCTTTTGCTAAATATTTATGGACACATCCCCAAAAGATGAAATCATGGGGGAAAGTTTTGCAAAGAAAGAAATAAAAACCAAGACAATTTTCAAAAGATGTTCCAACTCGTTGGAATTCAACCTATGACTTACTTAGGTAGTCTTTTGAAAATCAAGATTTATTTATCAAAATGATTTTGATATTTGCAAACCACTTTTCGAACTTTTAAGTGTTTTTAACAATGCAACATAAACTTTTAGTGCCGTTTATCAAATAACTTCACATTTATTTATGATTGAAGCAATTAATATTGTTGAAGCTTTTAATCATATAGAACAAGATATGCCACCTTTACATGCTGCTTGTTCAAATAATGAAACAAAAATGGTTAAGCTATTATGAAACAATTCCATCTATTTATCTTATTGCTTTAGTCTTTGATCTTAGATTTAAAATGGAAGGTCTTTCTATTGTTTTGAATACTTATTATGAGTATTTGTAATTATTTGATAAAAATGTAGAAATAGAAACTGCTTATATTATAAAACAGAGTTAGAGATTTATATATTGAAATGTCTTTAATCGTGGGTGCTCAACATGTTAGTTCCTCTTTACCACCTATGCCACAATCATCATCAAGTAGCCAACGTGTTATAGCTGGTTATCTTATGGCCATGGAAAGAATAAAAAGGCCAAGAGGATCATCGGACTCCACTTCCGAGCTTAATATTTATCTAACAACCGTGTTTGAGTTTGGTGATAGCAATGCGAGTGTAGATTTTGAAGTAATTGATTGGTGGAAAAGACATCCAAGCACCTTTCTAGTCCCGTCCATAATAGCTAGACAAATACTTGTTGTGCCGCCTTCAACAACAACTGTTGAAAGAGTATTTAGCTCCGGAGGTAATATTTTGGATGATAGGCGATCACAATTGGCTCCCGAGTCACTTGAAGCCTAAGTATGCGTGAATGATTGGATAAGAGCCGATAAGAGAACACAAGAACAAAAACAATATGATTTCAATGAAGAAAGTATGGATCTAACACCCGACGGCATAACAACGAAACTTCGAAGTTGGAACTTCCGGTCAAGAAAGTAACTAGGCGCAACTATATAGAACATAGATGTAATTTGTAAAGGGGTAATTTGAAATATAAAAGAGAACTACGTAAGCTTTGATTCCTCTAAACCCCAAGAGGATACGTATGAAGCTTAATTTTTGTAGTGTTTACAAAAATGAAGTTCAAGCCCTTCTTTATTTATTTCTTTTTTCTTTGATTTATTGTGTGAAACACATTACAATGTAAAAAATATTATAATATTTATACATTATGCAAAAAGAATTTTTTTCGTTTCAATGTTAATGTTGAGAAAAAATGTTCAATTTTTTTATTTTTTCATTTAATAAGAAACCGTTGAATCGTCGGTTTCAAACCGTCATTTTTACGGTTTCAAATCGTCGATTTTACAGTTTCAAACTAAAACCAAAACCGTCCATAGAAGGTTTGGTCCATAAAACAACAATAATAGTATTTATAAGTACATAGCGGTTCAAAAACCGTTACCATGTCTAGGTGTGCCTAAATCTCCTCCGAATCACTTTAAGCAATCAACAATAATAGTGGCATCTTGGCAAATGCTAGTTAATTTCTTCCAACTAATAATGTATAGTTTGAACTATAATTAAGATTAAAAAAATAAAAATAAAATAAAAGTGAAGAACAACAAGAGATAACAAATTGTCAAGAACAAAAGAAAGAAAGAGAATAAGAACGATTTGGTCCATAAAACATTAACTCCTTTTTTCGAGAGTTAAATGAATATTCAAAAACCTTTCAATAATTAAGATTTGAAATTTTCATTCGGAGATATCAAGTTCAAATCTTAAAAAAGATAAGAGTGAAATTTAGAAAAAAGAAAACTACCTCGTTTGTTCCCCACCCAAAAAAAATTAAGCTAATGAATTAATGATGGCTAAAGCATTTTACATGAAATGTTACTTCATTCTCTATAGTTGGTTTTAGTGATAACTTGAAAGTTAAACTCATGTCATTTAGCCAACTCTTTCCAACTCGGATTAGTTGAGTTTCTTCCTTTTTAAAGAAAACAATTTCATGTATTGGTGCATAGTGTAGATTCAATTTTAAATGAAATCACATTATTCCATATGGGATCATGGAGTGGCAATCAAAACAATAATTACTATTCTTCTATATTAAAAAATTAATAAATAGCTTTTTGATGAGTCGTGAATCGACTCGTTCGAGTGAAATTGAAAAATGTGGCATGTACAAACAGGTGATGATGGTCCGACGATTGTAAATAGCGAGGGAAGTATCTTTTGTGCTATGTACTTATAAAACAAGTCTTCTTTATTGGGAAAGAGACCTTCCAACAATCAAGTCGGTAGTCAAAATGTGACGAATTGGTCCGAAGATGCTTTTTTATGCACGTGCTTAACTATTTGTATGTTATGAGTAGATTAGAAGGAGTTTTACGTGATATAGAAATTGTATTGAGAGTATTTTCCAGAACATATTATTCTATGGTGGCTTAGGCCTTTATATAAATAGATGTAGGTACAACTTACATGTAGAAAAAATAAGTGTCCTTTCACTTCAAATTTAATGGATGATCCAATAAATATTGGTGTTTTGCTATAGTTATATTTGATCTACAACGATGTCGGTGTGATTAAAATAAGTGACAATTTGATTGATGTTACTATTATAAAATCTTCATTAAATGTTTTGTCCTTCTTTGTGATAGTAGAAGAGAGAAATATCTTTCTTTTTTAGGTTAAAACACCTTAGGATGAAAGGGTTTGTAAGCCCTTTTTAGAGAGCAACTTGTCCCATAAGGGGTAGCCATCATTTAGAGCTTTAGGCTCGTTTAATGAGTTATTACCCTCTAATGAGTTATGGGTCAATGTTGGGCCCGATGGGTTTAGGTAAGGGTGATCATTCGGTTAAACGAGTTCGGTTTTGTATGATTCGATTTGGTTTTCTATTAACCGAATTAAGAAAAATAAAAACCAAAACTGAATTGAAATAAATTTGGTAAATTCGATTTGTAATTGAATTATTTCGGTTTGGTTTTGAAATATTTTGGTTTTAACCAAAATATTTTGTTGTAAAAAAATCATTACATAGAGATGTTTTATACTATCACTTAGTCCACTAGCCAATGAAGTAACATTTTGTTATCAATTAATCCTTTTTATAGACAATCACAAAGCCCTCGAAGATTTTAACTAGGCTTTAATGAAAACCAATCCAAGCGTAATTAATTTTATCATTCAAACAAACCGTATCTCAATTAATTACACTCTGCCATTTTCCTTTCTTACCCCAACGGTCCTCAAAATTTACTTCCCATCTTTTGCTTTACGACCCATTTAGGCATTTAGTACCACAAAAATTAAACGAGCACTAAATTCACCAACATCTCTCGCCTTCTCCATCTCGTCGTCCGGTGAAAGTGTAGTAACAACAATGTTGTCCGAGCACCCTCTCCGATCTTGCCACGTCATATTGCCTTCCCGTTTTACTTGCTTTCTCGCTAACATGGCAGGATCGAAGCATTTGCTACACCTCAAGAATAAAATACACATAAATAAAAAAGAGTCGTCGTAACGTAATACCGACAAAAACTATTTTGTATTAATTACTTCGATAACCGATCGGTAACATTTTCTCTATTTTTTTTTTTTTTTTGTGGTTCAAAATACTAACTATGAATTTCTATGGTAACAAAGGACATCATATTCTCACTAGAATCACCTAAAATGACACCGTCTTCATTTTCGGTCTTTGAATTCTTGCGTGATTGATTTCCATCACGAGAAGGAGAAGGTGAAGGAATATAATAATACCGAGGAGATGCACACGGTGTCTAGAACGACATCGTTACACCATCAACCTCAACATCGACAAACACAACATTAGCAATAGCTACCTTTTCAAAACAAACATCATTGTTGCTCATTTTTCTCTTCTTACTTTTAACAAGCTCATTCTCTATAAACGATGCGTCGTTCTCGGTTACCTCCAGCTCCTCCCTATCCTCTTCCTTAATAGCAAACAAAACTCTCGATGGTCCCTACATCCTTTGTAACTTCAACATCGCCTCCACCAATGCATCTATTCCATCCGTAGAAGCCGACGATGCCACCGTGGATGTTGTTGGGTTTGTTATCAAGTCAAGTTCGACTCGAGTCATTTGGTTTTTGCAGCAAAAGAAGTAGAGAAGTTCCTTAGATGACGTCAAGTAGACCGAATCAAAACTACTACTAAATTCTCCGTCAATAGAGGAGCTTGGAGGGAATGAGGGACATAAAAATTGAAGAAGAACTGGAGAGTGGAGACTCGGAGAACAAAGGAATGAAGCCGAATGAGGTTAGGGAAAAGTGGAAGAAAGAAGGAGAACTGGAGAGTCATGATTGCATGTTTCGGTTTCGGAAAAAATAAAAATTGAAAACTTAGGGATTTAGAAATTAGGAAATTTTTTACTACTTATTACGGTTTTTTATCTTTTTTTCTAAAAATCGAACCGAACTGAAATAATTTTGGTTTTTTTGTTTAGTTTTATATTGTATAATTTTACATTTAAAACCGAACCAAATTTCATAATTCGATTCGATTTTATTCGGTTTTTGATTAATCGAATCATTTGCTCACCCCTAGGTTTAGAGATAGGTGTTATAAGGGTTGTCTACGAGGGTCCGCGAGGGAACGCACGAGGACAATAGTCACCACCTAGCTAATAAGAGAATATTAGAAAACTCTAAACATATTAGTCTATAAAAATATTTGGATAAGAGGTCGACTACACATAGAGAAATATAATATCACCGTCATCCCATCGTACTTGAGGTAAGTTGTATTATTTGTATGTAAAAATAAAAATCTAGTTTTACTATGCTACATTTCTATGTCTATTTAAATGAATTTATCTTTTTTCAAGATGGAATAGTAATGCGATTCGGGATTCGGATCGATCCGAGGCTAATACCCATAGTCGGAGTGTAAATGTGGAGGAGGTTAGAATTTTAACTAATATTTAGTGAACATGACATATATTAGTAAATGGGTAGATCTCTAAAGATCGATAGCCTTTATGACATGAACAACAAGTCATTAACAACTTCGATCACATAGGTGGGAAGCCACCGATATTTTAGGTCGTGAATTTAGGAAGTTACGGACTACTTCATCTTATTAGTGAAAAGTTATCGATAACTTCATTTCACTCGAGCCAGCAATAAATAACCGATTTTGAAGCCATTAACGACTTTGTCATATAAGTGAGGAGCTACCAATGAGTTCATTTTGAATAAGTAGAAAGCAAATAGAATAACCTTAAATCCACTAGCAACTTTTATCACGTAAATGGAAAGCCACCGACGACTTCATTTCAATAATTAAAAATTAAATAAAAGCTGGTTTGGGAGTCACTAACTCCATCCACATAAATAAAAATCCACTAACGACTTCATTTCAATAAAAAGAAAAGCATAAAAATTTATTAGAAGCCATAGGTAGCTTAGCTTCGACCACATAAGAGAGAAGCTATCAACAACTTCATTTTAGTTTATAGACAAGCATACAAATTGATTAGAAACCATATATAAATTCGACTATATAAGTAGGAATCCACTCGGTAGTTACATTTTAGCAAACAGAACGAGGCATACAAATTGATTAGAAATCATAAGTAGCTTTGACCACATAAGTGGAAAAGCCATCAACATGTTCATTTCGACAAACAAACAATAAGCAAAAATCTCAAGCATAATCAAATAGAGCATTTGATAGCACAATCCTTCATAACATAGTATTTTCATCATTTATTTATCATTTTAAACAATCCAAATAAGTTAGAAAGTTGCCTAAGCATCATGAGAGTGCTAGAAATCCCTTCATTGGATCAATTTTATTTCCTTCGATCTCAATGAAAACTGGCTATTTCAATCAACCGAGAAAGAGAAATAAACTATTTATGGGGGTCTAAAAGACTATTATATGGTCAATGAAATGCCACCGATCATTTGTAAAATGAGCAAAATACCTTTAGCATGAAATGACTAAAATGCCCCTAGAGGTAAAAATCATGAAACTACTCTCGATATCCCAATCACGACTGTCACCTACTCTTACCACCTTTTGATGGTCCTTCAGCATGTGGACTAGCTAGCATGGTGGAGGAGCTCCTACTCTACCATTCTAGAATGGTGGCGACCATCGTTGTCGATGGAGAAAGGAGATCGATGCTAAAGAAGTTTCGAATAAATCCTGCTCCTTTCTCACTCGAAGAATTTGGAAAGATTATAAGGTTTCAAGAAAACCAATCAAACTTAGGGAACTATGAGGAGTGTGTTTATACGATGGTTAGGGGGTCCGATTTGGCCTTAATAGGTGGATCTAGTTGAGTAACACAAAACGAGTCAAGAAATAGATCACCATCAATTAGGCTATTTTATGGTGATATTCGATCATGACTTCAAATGGGAATCACTCCTAGGAGTAAGGTGACCACTTCTATTATGATAGCTATTGGTGATTTGGTTAGAATTAGGAGATATTAACGGGTTAGAAATCGAGTCGGGTCATTGTGGTTCTCTTTTAGATTTCTCCCTCTTTCGATGTCTTCTTCCTCTCCGATTGATTGGGAATGATGGATCTAGTATTGATCTATTGATTGGGGATAATGGTGGTTGGAGGAAAAATTAGTCAAAGGATGGCTAATTTAGGAGAAATAATTCGACGGATCGGGCTAATCAACTCACAGGTACCGTGTCGATGGGTTTCTTAGAGGCTCTTTAGGTTGGTTTTTTTATAGGTTTTTTTCTTTTTTAGGATCCGTTTCCAACTTTAATGGATGGAGGGGTTTTGGGAAAATACTATTTTTGGTCTTTGGTTTCTCCTAATTTTTTATTTTGGTATAATTTTATTTACTTGTATTTAATTACACCCCTTAATTAAAATCAATCAAGACCTCTTATTTTAATTTTCTTTAATTTTAACTAAAAATATATATTTTTCAAATAAATCTCTTTTTTTCTTGTTCCTTTCTCTTTTTTGTATTTTTTTAACTCATAAATCAATTAAATTACTTGGGATAAAAATTAGGTGTTAATAGTTACCTTCTCTTTACAATATTTTCATTGCAAATTCATTGAAAAGTAATTTTCTTTAGCTTTGTATAGAAAAATTTGTAAAGAAAACCAAAAAGAAAATAAAATATGTAAAACACAAGCAACAATCAAGCAAAAAAGACAATCATTAAATTTGAATGACAACTAACTATTCAATCAAAGAAATTAAAATAAAAACATGCAATTGGATGAAAAGAAGATTCATAATGATATGGCTTAAAGAGATGCATACCGACACGGATTGAATTGGATACACAATGACATGGCTCGAATTGGATGCATGTTGACATGGTTTCAATTGAATGTATGCTTGACATACCTTGAATTAGGTGAATGCTGACATGCCTTGAAATAGGCATATATTGACATGGCTTAAAATTAAATACATACTAGCATGTCTTAAAATGGATGCATGCTGACATAGCTTAAATTGGATGCATATTGACATGATTTGAGTTGAATGTGATAAATCACATTGATTTCGAAAAATGTGATGAAACACATTTTTTATATGTGATAGACCACTCGACTCGGAAAGACATGATGGACTATGTTAATTTAAAAAGATGTAACAAATCATGGTTTTTTAACAAAATGTGATAGATCATTCTGATTTTGCAATACATGATAGGCCACTCGATTTTAAAAAATATGACATACACTTGATTTTGTAAGACGTGACGGACCATTCCGATTTTACAAGGTGTGGTCTAATTTTACAAGACATGACAAACCATTCCGATTTCATTAGACGTGATTGACCACTCGGTTCAAGAGGGTGTGACAAACCATTTTGGTTTATAAGGACCTAACAAACAACTCTAATTTAAAAAGACATGATAGGTCATATTGGTTTAAAAGGATGTGACGATCTATATTTTTTGACAAGATATGACGGACCATTCTCACTTAGAAAGACATGATAGATCACGTTGGTTTAAAAAAACATGACGGACTATATTTTGTGACAAGATGTAACAAACCATTCTAACTTAGAGGGATATGGCAAACCATGTTATTTTAAAAAGACATGATGGACCATAGTTTTTTGATAAGGTATGATCAACTATATTAGTTTAGAAGGAATGATTGATCATGTTTTTTTTGTAAGATGTGCTAGACCACTCTAAATTAGAAGGACATGATAGACCGTATTAGTTTAACGGGGTATGCCATACCATATTTTTTTTACCAAGACATGACAGGTATGTAATGTAGGCTAAGGTTTTGATTTATGAACCAAATGATATAAAAAGCTTAAAAGATATTTGAGGGTGTAAAGACCTAGGATCACGTAATTGTTCGTCAATATCACTTTAGGCATGATGCCATATCATTCTTTTTTTTTTTTTGGAATTTCTAACCCTTTCTTACTTTATATTATGAGAGGAATCACTCTAAATGGAACTTTCTATTTGTCTTAATGCTTTCACTTTTATTTTTTATTTTTCTCTTTTTTAAAGTCGATCATGGGTTTTCTTGATAAGATTTTACTTTATAAACAATTATAATCATTTCTCTCTTTATTTTTTGTATGAAAACATCCTTGATCATTCATGAATCCCAAAGCTGCTCATAGAGTAAAAGGTGATCTTAGTCTAGGTCATTGTCGAAAGAAATCCTTTAGACTCAAAGTTAGATAGAAAGGGATAAGTTTTTTGTTTGTGAAAAAAGCTTAGCAAAAATGCTCTTTCTTCATCTCAAATATGATCTTATTCAAGTCGATAAGTTCTAGTTTCATTCGAAAACTATGATTGACTTATAGAAAAAAAATGATGGATAAAGTGAGATTATAACTTAAAAGCATACCACTCATCATCATTTAAGACATCTAATCACTTTTTTATTGTTTTTTTTTTTTGTATAAATATATTGTCTCGAGCAAGACTGTCTTGGAAGGGTTTGTCAAGTATAGGAGATAAAAGTTTTTGGTTTTAAAAAAAGAGGGAATGCCTCCTAGTATTTGCATGACATGTTTTAAAAGTTAATCAATGTTGAAAGATTTTGAATGAGTTTGCCATTTTATTCATTTGATTTGAATGATATAAAATGACAATGATACTTCCAAATAAACATCTCTTAATTTCAAATTGATAGTAAAATCATACTAAGATAGTAGAATTTTCTCCTTTTTTTTAGAAATGACCTAATCGATGAAAATCATAATACTTTTGCAAATAAAATCCAAAAATTCGATATACAATAATATTTCATTCATAAAATCAAGACACATTCCTACTTCTCTAACGAGCTTCGGGTATTCTCGTTAGATTCATTCTCATGCATAGTATAATTAGAGTTAGGCTGACCTTCTTTTTTTAATGCAATCATTTAATGTTTTTGTTCTCAAGATATGAATACATCGAATGTCCTAAAGATAAGCTAAAAATTAAAATAAAACACATTAAAAGAAATAAAGCAAATATGATAATTTGAGAAGAAAATACATCTAATCTTGTAAATTAACATCATATAAAAGCTTGAAAAAGATTTAATATAATGCATTCATTAACTATGATGGAAAAAAGATAAAGGTAATGTGCAAAGAAAATTACTCAAGTTGAAAACAAAAAGTGCTTCTTCTTCAAACTAGTCATCCATCTTTTCTCTTTCATTGATTTTGTGAACAAACTAGCCAACATTAGAAACATCCCTAAGCGTATTGGTAAAAAGCACCATCAATTTTGAGCTATCACTTGGTTGTATGAATTTGGTCATAGCATTTGCCTTTTCTATTCTTAAGATGCCCAAAGCTAACATGTTACGCACCTCTTGATAAAATTCATGAAAATCAGCAACACTATGTCCACTTTCTTTCTTCTTCTTTTTTTATTTTTTATTTTTTATTTTTATGAAAGTTGTAGAAGTATTTGAAATGAATAAGAGCTAGAGACTTGGCTAGTTTCTTGTTAACATCAACGAGTATATAACTTGTCAAACCAACGGGACGTGAAAATTTTTAAGGTTATCTTTTCATTGTCATACCCAATGTCATTAAATGATAATATATTCACTCTACTGGCGATAACATGGTTGGGAAGAGGGTTACTCGTTCACATTTAAAGTTGAAGTATCCTTAAATAAAATCAAGCCTCGATCAATCAATGAGAACATGCTTCTTGAAGCTTAGACAATCTTCGATATTATGACTAATTATGCCATCATGTACAAATAACATTCATTAGGATTATACCATTTAGGAAATAGAGGTTGTCAAGGAATGGTAGTCATAAGACTTACTTGATCGGTAGCCATAAGATGTTAGAATAATTTTCCAAAAGAAATTGAAAGAGATGGTAGTATTTCCTTATATTTTATGACTTGTATTTCTTTGGATGTCTTGATTGAATTGTCTCTGCCGACGATTGAGTCGTAAAGGATGTTTGGCTTGAAAATTTTTGAAGAAAAGTTTATGATAGATGAGAATGATTCGGATAATTGTTCGGATCGAGAGTAGATTCCCTAATATGGTAAACATTGGGGTCCTTTTCTTTACCAAAGTTGTTTTTCTTTGAATCTAATTCGGAAAGGTCAATTATTTATCTCACCTTGATTGCTTGCTCACTTCTATCAGCCACGAAACTATCTCAACAAAAATGTTTAATCCATTACTAAAAGTAATCACGAGTAGGATGCTTTGAAGGTATTTATGAAAAGAATATCCGACTCTTTCTCAAGAAAAGGTGGGCAAACTTGGAAAGCCATTTCATGCCATTATTGGGCATATTCTACATAGATTCTATAACGCCTCCGCCTGATCATATTTCTACTACCCAAGTAGAGTATCGGACGAAGCGCGTTACGTCGACATACCCTAAACTCTAAGTAGTTCTCTTATGATATTCTTAGAACTTTAACGAGTACATTACGTATATAACTTCTTAAGAAAAAATTTACATAACATAATTAAATACATTAATAAAACATTACGAGTAATATTTAATTTCTTACGAACTCCATACCCCAAATTTACGAACAAAATAAAAACTAATATATGGTGCCTCACATGAGCCGATTAGGAGGAGCCAGCCGCATCCGTACCAACTTGTCCTTTTCCGTCACGACATAAAAAAAATAACAACGAAGTGAGCCGAAGCTCGGTAAGTAGGGTGATGCACGTGATATGCAATGTTGTTTTGACTTCCCACCATACTCATAAATTTTAATCTCGGGTACCTTGAGTATTAGCCGATCTACTCTATTTATCATCCGAGTGGTCCACGGATCACCTTCTGCTACAACAAAATTACCCCTCGTTGTAACTACCGTTAGCGGGAATCCATTGTCTAACGAGTACAAGCACATAGCTTGGTTTCATCCGAGATGATCCTCGGATCATCTTCCGTTACAACAAAATTATCCCTCGTTGTAATCGCTATTAGCGAGAATCCATCGTCTAATAGTAGATGCACACAACCTAGAGTACTTGGACTACTAATACCCATTTATTCTAGTTAGGTTATCAAACCTAGATGTATAAACTATTTCTCAATCAATTGACTTGTCTTAAACCACCCACTATGCACATAATGACATATTTAATCACGTTCAACCAAATTCAGGTATCAACCCTTCATTCTCATGTCATACTCACGGTCCAACCCACACTCGGAATTTACCCATTGCTCATATACCAATCATGATACCCATAGCGGGAACACAACCTCCGCTCATTAATATTGTTCATTAGTTTTATTAATATTTAAAAGAAGGTCCAAGTCTATTTACTTTAATCCAAGCCCATTAACTTTATCCTAGGTCCACTAACTTTATTTAATTTCATTTTATTTATTCCAAGCTCATTTAGTTTATTCAAAACCTATTAATTTTGTCCAAGTCTAATTTGTTTTGGTTTTAGGGTTTATTACCGGGTAACTCCTAATCGAGTAAATAATTTTCTAATTTCAGAACATAATTAAATCTTACTCATTTTATTTTAGATACTAGAAATATTTATTTATAACATATACAAAAATTAGGTCTAAATACCAAGTACACAATTAATTACAAATTTTTGAAACTTAGGGAGCAATCTGCCTAGTAGTAGTTTGTCTAGAGCTATCCATACTAAATCGGGTATAACTCCTTGTACACCAATCTACTGACCAAGAAATTTTAAAGGGAGTTAGCTGAAACATATATAAACAACTTTTATTCTTTAAGTTTCACTCAGAAATTGACCTAAAATCCTTGTACATGCACCCCAAAATTCGGACAGAATTTACTCCTTATCAACACTAATTTATTAGTTCATTCCAAGCCAACTTTAAACATGTTTTAGTTCACTTAAATTTAGTCCAAGTCCAATCCAACTCATCACCACATACTTGGACATTTTTCAAAATATCATAACATCATAAATCATCACAAAAATGCATCTATACATAGATTTATCCCAAACATCGAGCATATAACCATTGAAAATTATTACAACCCATGAAATAAACACTAACAAAATAACTTCAAAAAATAACTTAAGACATTAATCAGCCAAAAAATGAAACCTACTTACCTTTTTAGGTTCGATTAGAATTTCCTTAGCTCTTTTTCTTTCCTTTTTCCCTTTCTCTTTCTCTTTTCCTTCTTTCTCTCTTTTTGCTATTTTTCTCTCTTCAATTTGGCTTCTCTTTTAATTACGGATGGGCTACGGTTTTTGGCCTAAAAATGGCATCCATTTAACCCTCTCTTTCCCTTATATACCCACCTTTTATCCTCTCATTTATTTATATCACAAGTGTTAAAAATTTAACTAGGCCAAATGTAAAGTGGAGGAAACTTGGAAGGCAAAGTCGGCATGTTTTGGAATTCAAAGGTGATGATTTGGCTTCCAAGCATTTAATTCAAGTGCTTAGATGGCTAAAGAAAACTTAGGCTAAATAAACACATTAATAAGCTGGATTCATGTAATTAGACATAATTTCTTTCATAAAAAATTTGGAAATTTCCATTTTTAAAATTCGAAATTTCTTTTTTCCTAAAATTTCAGTAGTGTTACCTCTTAACCCATCTATACTAAAATGTGTATAACTCTTTCTATATGTATCCAAAAATTATGAAATTTTATAGAGAGCTAGTACACACATAGAAAAAACAACTTTTATTCTTTACATTTTTCTCAAAAATCAATCTAACAAGCATCAAATAAATCTCACAAGATTCGGGCAGATTCTTCTCCCAAAATTCCAACAGAATGCATTTCGAAACAACCCTCACCATAATGGATATAACTCTTAATGTATAGGTCCAAAAATTATACAATTTTATACAGGTATATGCAAGACATATATGAACAACTTGCATTACTTACGTTTTACCCAAAAATCACCCTAAAGTGCTCAAATAATTCACACAAAACTCGGCGTAATATAGTCCTTAAAACACCGATTTTGCATATTTGATTTCTTTAATAATTAAGCCATTAATCTTAAGCACAATAACTTTAATTTAACATAAATCACATATTTCAAGCATTAATTTCTTATGATGAAATGAGAATTATACTTAGTCTTAATATACATATATATAGAATTATTCTAATACACGTCGCGTTACGGATAAGGGTTTTTACGGGGTTACAACTCTCCCCTCCTTAAAAGAAATTTCATCCTTGAAATTGATTCAGTTGAATAACTCGGGGTATTTATCTTTCATTTCTTGCTCACGTTCTCAAGTCATTTCTTCGAGGTTATGGTTTTTCCACAAAACCTTAACTAGCCCTATTTCCTTATTTTTCAACTCGTTTGACCCGTCGATCGAGAATTTGGACTAGTCTCTCTTCGTACGTTAAATCTAGAGTAAGATTCAGCGGCTCTATATTCAAATTTTGACTTGGCTCTCCAATGCACTTCCTTAGCATAGACACATGAAATACATTGTGTATTCTTACTAAGGATGGTGGTAGCAATATGCGATACGCTTTATCTCTTACTCGTTTCGGTATCTCAAACGGTCCTATATACCACGGGTTTAACTTTCCTCTTTTTTCAAACCGTAGTACGCCCTTCATTCGTGAGACTCTTAAAAATACGTAATCACCGACCACGAACTCTAGATCCTTCCTCCGTTTGTCCACGTAACTTTTCCGTCCGCTTTGAGTCGCTTTCATCCGTTGGTGGATTTGGTCTACTACTTCGACTATCCGTTGTACCAATTCTGGTCTTAGCAACCTTCTTTCTCCTATTTCATCCCAATGTATGGTAGATTTACATTGTCGTCCATACAAAGCCTCATAGAGAGCCATTCCAATTGAAGCTTGGTAGCTATTGTTATACGTAAATTCGACTAAGTGTATGTATTTCTCCCACTTTTCGGACCAATCTAAAACGCACGCTCGTAGCATATCTTCAAGAATTTAGATTACACGTTCGGATTGTCCGTCGATTTGTAGATGATAAACCGTGCTGCAATTGAGCTTGATGCCCATAGCCTTATGCGGACTCTTCCAAAATATGAAGGTGAATCTAGGAACTCGATCCGACAAAATTGAGATCGGAATCCCATGTAGTCTCACGATTTCGTTCGGATATAATTTGGCATATTGGTTTAGATCATATGTGGTTTTGACGGGAAGAAAGTGTGCTGATTTGGTCAACTTCGTCTACGACTACCCAAATGGCATTTAACCCTCTATCCGATCTTGGCAATCCCATGACAAAGTTCATAGTTACATGCTTCCACTTTCATTCCGGAATTGTTAGTGGCTTTAACGTTCCCAAGGGTCTTTGGTGCTCCGCCTTCACTTGTTGGCAAGTTTGACACCTTGTCACAAAATCGACTACATCTTCCTTTATTCCAGCCCACCAATAATACTCGTCGTAAATCTCGATATATTTTCGTACTCCCCGGTGTATTGAATATGGGGTTGTGTGTGCTTCCTTCGGTATCTCATCTTTTATGTCCTCCACTCGTGAGAACATATAGTCTTCCTTTGAATCTAATCATTCCTTTATCATCCATCGTAAAATCGGACTCTGCTCCGGCCTCTATACCTTTCTTTAATTCCTTCAGCTTGTTCATCCTTTTCGTCTGCTCAATTTGAATTCTTTCTTGCAGCATCAATCGGATTAATAATGCCGATAACACGTTCTCGTGGCCTATAGGAACTATTTCTAGTTCCGAGTGCTTGTAGGTCCTTCATTATTAGCGTCCGGGTCATCCGCACCACGAGCGATCGATTTCTTGCTCAAGGCATCGACAACAACATTGGCTTTACTCGGGTGGTAGTTGATTATACGGTCATAGTCCTTTACCGACTCTAACCACCTTCTTTGTCTCATGTTCAGCTCCTTTTGTGTGAAGATGTATCGTAAGCTCTTATGATCCGTGTATATCTCACACTTTACCTCGTACAAATAATATCTCCAAATATTTAGGGCCAAGACTACTGCTCGCTAATTCTAGGTCATGTGTCGGGTAGTTTCGCTCGTACTCCTTTAATTGTCATGACGCATAAGCTATTACTCTCCCATTTTGCATCAACACCACTCCTAATCCATGTTTGGAGGCGTCCGTATAAACTACGAAAGTTCCATCCTCGGACGGAATGGTTAGCACTGGAGCCATGACTAGCCGTCGTTTTAGATCTTGGAAGCTCTCCTCATAAGCATTCGTCCACCGGAATCGATGCTCTTTTTCATCAAGTTAGTAAGAGGCTTAGCTATCTTCGGGAAGCCTTTCACAAATCTTCGGTAATAACTCGCCAACCCTAAGAAGCTTCGTACCTTCGTTACGCTCTTCGGGGTAGGCCAATTCCGAATAGCCTCTACTTTCTTTGAGTCTACAGCAATGCCTTCCTTCATCATCATATGGTCTACAAAAGCCACTGGCTCTAGCTAGAATTCACATTTTTTGAATTTGGCATACAATCGTTGCTCCCTTAGAGTATGCAAGGTGACTCTTAGATGTTCCCTATGCTTCTTCTCAACTTCGAGAGTAAACCAGGATATCATCGATGAATACGATGATAAACTTATCCAGGAACCCTTTGAAGACTCGATTCACCAAGTTCATGAAAGCGACCGAGGTGTTCGTCAACCTAAACGGCATCACTAAAAACTCGTAGTGACCGTATATCATTCCGAACGCTGTCTTCTTCACATCTTCCGGTCTCACCCTCAATTGGTGATATCCAAATTGCAATCTATTTTAGAGAATATCATTGCCCCTTGTAATTGGTCAAATAAATTATCGATCCGGGTAATGGGTACTTATTTTTAATGGTCACCCGAGTTTAGTTCTCGGTAGTCGATACATAGCCTTAGACTCCCATCCTTCTTTTTCACAAATAGTACTGGAGCTTCTCAAGGTGAGGAACTAGGACGTATAAAGTCCTTGTCTAGTAAGTCCCGTAATCGCACCTTCAACTCCTTTAGCTCGGCAGGAGCCATTCTATAGAGGGTTTTCGAAATCGAGCCGTACTCGGCTCTAGTTCAATCTCAAACTCTATTTCTATCTCCGATGGTAGCATGGTCAAACTCTTTGGAAACACATCTATATATTCTCGTACAATCTCTATATCTTTCGGTTTCAACTTTTGCTCCACCTAGCTATCACCACATACACTAAGTACCCCATACATCCATTTTCTAGCATTTTTTGAGCTTTAATAGTCGAAATGATCGGTGCCATTTGAAGCTTTAAATCGGCCTTAAACTCTAACTGTCGACTTTCGGGTAGATCAAAAGTCACCTTTTTCCTCTACAGATCTATGTTGGCACTATGCTTTGTCAACCGAGTCCATCCCTAGGATCAAATCAAAATCCCGGAGGTCCAAGCACTATTAGATCGACTTCTAATCTCATATCTTCAACATGCATCGGACACTTTTTAACCACACTTGACGATTTCATAGTATCACCGAAGAAACCGTTATAAGATATCTTACGGTTAATGTCTCCGGTTTGACTCTTAGGCTTTTCACTAATGTGTTTGATATAAAAGAATGCGTGGCATCGGAATCCATCAAAACATATGCAATTAAGCCAAGGATTGAGATATTACCACGAATTATAGTTATATCCCTTTGATCCGCCTCTTCCCGGGTCATAGTATACACCCGAGCAAGTACTCTTCCCGGTCCTCGATTTCCGTACTTGTGGGCAATTATAGGACATGTGCCTTGGCTTTTGACACACATGGCATACCCGACTGTCCGATCCGTATTCCCCAGCATGGAACCTTTCACACTTTCTACACTAGGGCGGATTGCCCATCATTGATCTCGGTTAGTCGCTCGACGGTGGTCTCGGAACATATGATGTTGATCCGGTGGCTCGATAGTTCCTTGGACCACCACTTCGGTTGAAATTCCTAGGAGAAACTCATCTCACTCGGTCCCGATGAAGAGGCTCCAAATCTAAACCCTTACCTCTTTTCGTTGTAAGTCCCTCGAAATCTCCTTCGATCTTCGTCGACTATCATCGCCTTATCTACCATTTTTGAAAAGGTATTGGTAGGCGACATCCGCACCATACTTCGCACTCTTTGGTTTAATCCTATCGGGAATGCTGTTCCTTTTTAGATTTTAGTCCTCAATAATAAATGGGACGAATCTACAGCCTTGTTCAAACTTTCGTACATATTCACGGACCGACATCCCACTAGCTTTAACTCCGGAAAGTCTTGAATCTTCTCGGCCCTCACGTACGCGATAAAGTATTTATTATAGAAGACCTCCTTAAATCCTTCCCAAGTTAAAGTCAACACATCTACGGTTAGTCGCGCGCTTTCCCACCATGTGTGAGCATCCTTAGTTAATAGGAAAATAGCACACGACACTCGCTCCTGGTTGGCAAACTATAGATATTCGAATATTGCCTCCAGAGACTTAATCCACTCCTCGGCTATCATTGGGTTCACTCCTCCAGCAAAATCTTGAGGGTTCATCTTGCGAAACCTTTCTACTCGTATCATTCTTGTGCTTGGGGTGGAGGTCGTTGTTGTGTAGCTAAAAGCTGCCTCATCCGTTCGGCATGGACTCGTTGTTGTTGCTATAGAGTTTGTTACTGCTTGTTGCATTATTTCCATCATTTGATTCAGAATTTCTTGTTGGTTTGGGCTATTATCGTTAGAGGTCCCTTCACTTTCGACTCGTACAAGGTTCTTTCTTGGCGGCATAGTTTATCTTTATATACACATTAAGTTCATATTAGTTTTAGTATGGATTTTAGCATTTAATGCTAATCATTCATGATCATATGAAATTATACATTTTTATACATAGTAAGCATCTCATACACACCATTACTAGGTTTTCGGGCCATATTTACAATCAAAAGTAGTCCTATTTACATTATAGAACATACAAAAGACACCACATCAAGTGATGAGATTCCTATTAACTTATTTATCGGACACGTCGAGGAAAAGAACCCTCTAGTAACCATCGATTAATGCGATTTTCTTTGCCGCATGGACAATTTCACGGGCAATAGGTAAGGGTTGTAACGCCCCCACCCTGGTCGTATTTCTACTACCCAAGTAGGGTACTGGACGAAGCGCGTTACACCGACATACCCTAAATTCTAAGTAGTTTTTTTATGATATTCTTAGGACTTTAACGAGTACATTATGTATATAACTCCTTAAGATAAAATTTACATAACATAATTAAATACATTAATAAAACATTACGAGCAATATTCAATTTCTCACGAACTCCATACCCTAAATTTACGTACAAAATAAAAACTAATATATGGTGCCTCACATGAGCCGATTAGGAGGAGCCAGCCGCATCCGTACGAACTTGTCCTTTTCCGTCAAGACATAAAAAAAAATAACAACATGGTGAGCCGAAGCTCGGTAAGCGTGGTGATGCACGTGATATGCAATGTTATTTTGACTTCCTACCATACTCATAAATTTTAATCTCGGGTACCCCGGGTATTTGCCGATCTACTCTATTTATCATCCGGGTGGACCGCGGATCACCTTCTGCTACAACGAAATTATCCCTCGTTGTAACTACCGTTAGCGGGAATCCATCGTCTAACAGGTGTAAGCACATAACTTGATTTCATCCGGATGATCCTCGGATCATCTTCTCGCTACAACGGAATTATCCCTCGTTGTAACTACTATTAGCGGAAATCTATCGTCTAATAGTGCGAGCACACGACCTAGAGTACTCGGACTACTAATACCCACTTATTCCAATTAGGTTATCAAACCTAGATGTATAAATCGTTTCTCAATCAATTGACTTGTCTTAAACCACCCACTATGCATATGATGCACGTGATGACATATTTAATCACATTCAATCAAATTCGGGTACCAACCCTTCATTCTCATGCCATACTCACGGTCTAACTCACACTCGAAATTTATCCATTGCTCACATACCAATCATGATACCCATAGCGGGAACACAATCTCCGCTCATTAATATTGTTCATTAGGTTCATTAATATTTAAAAGAAGGTCCAAGTCCACTTAATTTAATCCAAGCCCATTAACTTTATCCTAGGTCCATTGACTCTATTTAATTCTATTTTATTTAGTCCAAGCTCATTTAGTTTATTCCAGACCTATTAATTTTGTCGAAGTCTAATTTTTTTGGTTTTAGGGTTTATTACCTAGGCAACTCCTAATTGAGTAAAAATTTTCTAATTTTAGAACATAATTAAATCTTACTCATTTTATTTTAGATACTAGACATATTTATTTATAACATATCCAAAAAGTAGGTCTAAATACCAAGTACACAATTAATTACAAAAATTTAAAACTTAGGGAGCAATCTGCCTAATAGTAGTTTATCTAGAGCTATCCATACTAAATCGGGTGTAACTCTTTGTACACTAATCCAATGACCAAGAAATTTTAAAGGAAGTTAGTTGAAACATAGATGAACAACTTTTATGCTTTAAGTTTCACCTAGAAATCGATCTAAAATCCTTGAATAGACACCCCAAAATTCGGACAGAGTTTACTCCTTATTAACACTAATTTATTAGTTCATTCCAAGCCAATTTTAAACATGTTTTAGTTCACTTAAATTTAGTCCAAGTTCAATCCAATCCATCACCACATACTTGGACATTTTACAAAAAATTATATCATAAATCATCACAAAAAGGCATCCATACATAGATTTATCCCAAGCATCAAGCATATAACCAATGAAGATTATTACAACCCATGAAATAAACACTAACAAAATAACTTTAAAAAAATAATTTAAGACATTAATCAGCCAAGAAAATGAAACCTACTTACCTCTTTTAGGTTTGAATATAGTTTTCCTAGCTCCTACTTACCTCTTTTAGGTTTGAATATAGTTTTCCTAGCTCTTTTTCTTTCCTTTTTCCCTTCCTTTTTTTCTTTCCTTTCCTTTCTCTCCTCATGTTTTTCTTCCTCTCTTTTCTTTCTTGCCTTTTCTCTCTCAATTTCTGGTACCTATGGTTTGCTAAAGTTTTTCTCCTATTTTAACACTTGCTATATATATATATATATATATACTTACTTTCATTCAGCTACAAGTGTTAGAAATTAATGGGATAAGGTGTAAAGGTTATGGGTGAGTCATGAGGAAAGTTGGTCGCTTTGGAATCCATAATGGGTGAGTTGGCATAAATTCATTTATTGCATTTGCTTAGGTGTCTATATAAAATTTAGACTAATTAAAATCATTAATTAACTTAATTCAAGTAACTAAAACTACTTTCTTTCATAAAAATTCAGAAATTTCCATTTTTAAAAATTCGAATTTCTTTTCCCCCTAAAATTCCAGCAGTGTTTCCTCCTAACCCATCTATACTAAAATGTGCATAACTCTTTCTATATGTATCCAAAATTTATGAAATTTTATAGAGAGCTAGTACACACATAGAAAAAACAACTTTTATTCTTTACGTTTTTCTCAAAAATCAATCTAACAAGCATCAAATAAATCTCACAAGATTCGAGCGATTCTTCTCCCAAAATTCCAGCAGAATGCATTTCGAAACAACCCTCACTATAATTGGTATAACTCTTAATGTATAGGTCCAAATATTATAAACTTTTATACAGACCTATTAAACACATAGATGAACAACTTTCATTCTTTAAGGTTGACCCAAAAAGTAATCTAAAGGCCTCAAATAATTCACACAAAACTCGGACAGAATATAGTCCTTAAAACACCGATTTTGCATATTTAATTTCTTTAATAATTAAACCATTAATCTTAAGCAAGATAACTTTAATTTAACATAAATCACATATTTCAAGCATTAATTTCTCATGATGAAATGATAATTACACTTACTCTTAATATACATATATATAGAATTATTCTAATACACGTCACGTTACGGATAAGGGTTTTTACAGGGGTTACAAGGGTAGTCCCCATCGGTACATCGACTCGAATGAGGGATCGTCCGGCCCAGGTTGGTAGAAAGGTCCGAATTAGAGCCCGATAAGAGTGTTAGTCTATCATGTCTTCCCAAACTTCGTCTAACAATCGTTGGTCTCTCGATGGGAGAGTCCGACGTAGAGTTATCCGAAGGAAGTCCGAGCTAAAATACCGATTAAAGGAGGCATCGGCGAATGTGATTCCCTAAAGTAGGTTGTGAAATCGCACAATATACGCTACCGGGTCTTGTTCTAGAACCATAGTGAGGTTATTTAGCTCGGCCCTAAGCGCAACTAGCATTGCCCGCTACCATCGTGTTCTAGGCACGGTTGGTACTCGATACAAAGTCGACATCTACAAGTGATAGGGTTTGTTGTTATTAATAATTTCAAACGAAATTTTATATACATTACACAATAATAATAAATAAATAAAACATACATAGTTTAAGAAAACTAGAAATTAAAATTACCCATCCGAGAGCGGACCGGTCCTCGGGCTCATGTGGCACTTACGGCTCTACCCAACTCCCTAAACCATTACTTTGATACCATACCGTAACCCCCGCCCCGATCATATTTCTACTACCCAAGTCGGGTATCGGACGAAGCGCGTTACGCCGACATACCCTAAACTCTAAGTAGTTCTCTTATGATATTCTTAGAACTTTAACAAGTACATTACGTATATAACTCCTTAAGATAAAATTTACATAAGATAATTAAATATATTAATAAAACATTACGAGCAATATTCAATTTCTCATGAACTCCATACCCCAAATTTACGGACAAAATAAAAACTAATAATGGTGCCTCACATGTGCCGGTTAGGAGGAGTCGACCGCATCCGTACCAACTTGTCCTTTTTCTACCACGACATAAAAACAAATAACAACGAGTGAGCCGAAGCTCGGTAAGTAGGATGATGCACGTGATATACAATGTTATTTTGACTTCCCACCATACTCATAAATTTTAATCTCGGGTACCCGGTACTAGCCGATCTACTCTATTTATCATCTAGGTGGTCCGCAGATCACCTTCTGCTATAACGGAATTACCCCTCATTGTAACTACCGTTAGCGAGAATTCATCGTCTAACGAGTGCAAGCACACGACTTGGTTTCATCCGGATGATCCTCGGATCATCTTCTCGTTATAACGAAATTATCCCTCGTTATAACTGCTATTAGTTATCCCTCGTTGTAACTCGCCGTTAGCTGGAATCCATCGTCTAATAGTATAGGCTCACGACTTAGAGTACTAGACTACTAATACCCATTTATTCTAATTAGGTTATCAAACTTAGATGTATAAACCATTTCTCAATTAATTGACTTGTCTTAAACCACCCACTATGCACATAATGCACGTGATGACATATTTAATCACATTCAATCAAATTCAGGTACCAACCCTTCATTCTCATGCCATACTCACGGTCCAACCCACACTCGAAATTTACGCATTGCTCACATACCAATCATGATACCCATAGCGGAAACACAACCTCCGCTCATTAATATTGTTCATTAGTTTCATTAATATTTAAAAGAAGGTTCAAGTCCATTTACTTTAATCCAAGCCCATTAACTTTATCCTAGGTCCATTGACTTTATTTAATTTCATTTTATTTAGTTCAAGCTCATTTACTTTATTCCAAACCTATTAATTTTGTCCAAGTCTAATTTTTTTTTGTTTTAGGGTTTATTACCGGGCAACTCCTAATCGAGTAAATAATTTTCTAATTTCATAACATAATTAAATATTACCCATTTTATTTTAAATACTAGACATATTTATTTATAACATATCCAAAAATTAGGTCTAAATACCAAGTACACAATTAATTATAAATTTTGAAACTTAGGGAGCAATCTGTCTAGTAGTAGTTTGTCTAGAGCTATCCATACTACATCGGGTATAACTCCTTGTACACCAATCCAATGATCAAGAAATTTTAAAGGGCGTTATTTGAAACATAGATGAACAACTGGTATGCTTTAAGTTTTACCTAGAAATTGACCTAAAATCCTTGAACATGCACCCCAAAATTCGGACAGAATTGACTCCTTATCAACACTAATTTATTAGTTTATTCCGAGCCAACTTTAAACATGTTTTAGTTCACTTAAATTTAGTCCAAGTCCAATCCAACCTATCACCACATACTTGGACATTTTTCAAAACATCATAACATCCTAAATCATCATAACAAGACATCCATACATAGATTTATCCCAAACATGAAGCATATAACCATTGAAAATTATTACAACCCATGAAATAAACACTAACAAAATAACTTTAAAAAAATAATTTAAGACATTAATCAGTCAAAACATGAAACCTACTTACCTCTTTTAAGTTTGATTAGAATTTCCTTAGCTCTTTTTCTTTCCTTTTTCCCTTTCTCTGTCTCTTTTCTTTCTTTCTCTCTTTCTGCTTGGTTTTTTTCTCTTTAATTTGGCTTCTCTTTTAATTTTGGATGGGCTACGGTTTTTGGCCTAAAAATGACAGCCATTTAACCCTCTCTTTCCCTTATATACCCACCTTTTATCCTCTCATTTATTTATATCACAAGTGGTAAAGTTTAACTAGGCCAAATGTAAAGTGGAGGAAACTTGGAAGGCAAAGTCGGCATGTTTTGGAAGTCAAACGTGATGATTTGGCTTCCAAGCATTTAATTCAAATGCTTAGGTGGCTAAAGAAAACTTAGGCTAAATAAACACATTAATAAGCTGGATTCATGTAATTAGACATAATTTATTTCATAAAAAATTCGAAAATTTTCATTTTTAAAATTCGGAATTTCTTTTTCCCCAAAATTTCAGCGAGTATTACCTCCTAACCCATCTATACTAAAATGTGTATAACTCTTTCTATATGTATCAAAACATTATGAAATTTTATAGAGAGCTATTAAAAACATAGAAAAAAAACTTTTATTCTTTAATTTGTTCTCAAAAATCAATCTAACAAGCATCAAATAAATCTCACAAGATTTGGGCGATTCTTCTCCCAAAATTCCAGCAGAATCCATTTCAAAACAACCCTCACCATAATGGATATAACTCTTAATTTATAGGTCCAAAAATTATACAATTTTATACACGTATATAAAACACATAGATGAACAACATTCATGCTTTACTTTTTACCCAAAAAGCACCCTAAAGTACTCAAATAATTCACACAAAACACAGGTAGAATATAGTCCTTAAAACACTCGATTTTGCATATTTGATTTCTTTAATAATTAAGCCATTAATATTAAGCACAATAACTTTAATTTAACATAAATCACATATTTCAAGCATTAATTTCTTATGATAAAATGAGAATTATACTTACTCTTAATATACATATATATAGAATTATTCTAATACACGTCGCGTTACGTATAAGGGTTTTTACGGGGGTTACGGATTCTTTCAAACCTTTTTCCATAGATCGTAAGCTAAACCTATTAGGAGCTATTTTCATATTTAATTATACTATTTTATAAATACTTCAACTAGATCCGTCCACTTCAAAAGCTTTGTTTGATCAAGATCAATAAACCAATTCGGAGTGGTACCATCAAGACTTTCAAGAAAGAAATGAATTAGAAGCTTTTTATCATAAGTAACCTTCATCATCCTATTTAAGTAAATCATAAGATCAGTTATAAGACATTGACTCCTAATGCATTTGGAGAATTCAGGCACTTTGAACTTTTTATGTAACAACCCCATCCTATGACCTAGATAAGTCAAGGGTGTTACTAGCATTGACCCACATTCGACATACGATAAATGCAAGCCAATAAGCCTTCTTCCTTATCTTTACTAGTATATTAGCAAAAGTCAGCATTTATTCATATATAAGGTCCCTATTGAATCCGGGATACTAGGTCCACCTATATATAAATTGAGTATAAAATTTTTCCTCCTTATCTTTAGGTTTGATTAAACCCATTACTAATTTCATTTAAACCTCCAAATAATTTGGCCAATATGTTTTCTCTTAACCTTAAATTTCATATTCCTTCTTAGTTTCTTAATTTTTATCCCGAGATGAAATCATCTCCATAATCTTATCAATTATGCCATCCTAGCCATATTAGTCATTCAAGCATCTATAATCTATAACTAACCAAAATTGACATACTAATAACTTAACCTTCAATTAATATTTTCATTTATACCAAAATAATATTTGTTAATTAACTTACATTCATACAAAAAATGCCAAACTTGCTAGGTATATACCTAAAAATCAAGCTAAGTCATACATGATTTTTCCATACTCACTAACCCATAGCCTGAGCACATAAAATGACAAGTCTATCACTTATCTTGGTGGTGACCTTTCATTTATCTTTATCATTTCCTACACCATAAGAAAATAATAGTGAGCAAAAGACTGGTCGGTAAGTATAATTCATGAAATGCATGTCATATCCTTTATGCATGAATGCATATGATGCATCTTTCTTAAAAATCCTTTTCATGCCTTTGAAATCATTTTTTTTCCTTTTCTTTTTCGAGTGCATCCTTTCCTTATCATTTCTTCAATTGGGGACTTCATCAAATCCCTTAGCAGTCGAGACCTTCACCAAATCCTTTGTTGAAGAAATGCCATTACCACATTCTTTGGTTGTGGCTTTTACTAAATCCCCTAACTATCGAGGCTTTTACCAAATCCCTTGGTGAAGAAATGGGCTAATTTCTTCAATTGGGCCCTTCACCAAATCCCTCAATTGTAAAGGCCTTTACTGAATTTCTCGATGAAGAAATAACATTATCATGAAAACCATAAAAATCATAAAAAAAAAATTTCCTTTTGCTTTCCATAAAAACCTTTTCCTTTTTCCTTTCATAAAAAACTTTTCCTTTTCTTTCATCAAAATTTCCAACTTCTAACACTTATAATTTGACCACATAATTTCATTCCATAACCGTACATTTCCCATCAATCTAGCCCTCACTCGATCAATCCTAAATTTATTCAAGACCTTAAGGTTTCATAATCATTCACGTAAAGATATTGACACTTTATCTTTACAATTGTATCCTTATGTTTTGCAATTGCACCCTTTTGGCAATGTATAACCATATCAATTAAGGGTAACATTGCATAATTCAACCTTTCCTCATTCCATAAACCAATTTCATTAACTTTAATTGTGTTTTTTTATTCTTAATCAAATTTCAAACTCTACTCATTAAATAAATACTCCTCTTTATTAATTAGCAAAATTATCCATACATCACATTTACTTTTCTATGAGGGTTTTAGATCATGAATATTACATCCCGCCCTCCTTACAAAAATTTTATCCTCGAAATTCCTAACTAAACAATTCAAGATATTTTTCTTTCATCTCATCTTCTCTTTCCCATGTCGCTTCCTCTATGTTATGGTTTCTCTACAACACTTTCACAAAAGGAATCTACTTACTTCTTAGCTGCTTTATCTCCCAATCAAGGGTTTGAATTAGTCCTTCTTGATAGCTAAGATCGAGTTAGAGGTTTAATGACTCATCTCTTAGAATATGGCTCACGTCCTCTACGTATTTTCATAACATTGACATGTGAAATATGTTATGTACTAAGGAAAGAGATAGAGATAGAGCTAATCTATATGCACGGTCTTCAATTCTCCGTAACACTTCAAATGGCCCAATGTATATTAGACTAATTTTTTTCTCCCAAACCATATTACTTTGCTCATTGATGCTACCCATAGGAACACTTTATCACCAACCTCAAATTCTAGATATGTTCTTCAAACATCAACATAACTTTTTTGTCTACTTTGAACTATCTTCATTCTAGTTCCGATATGTTCAATTATTTTTACTATCTATTAAACTATTTCTAGTCCTAACAAATTTTGTTCGCCAATATCATCCTAATGTATTGGTGGTCAACACGTTCATCCGTATAAAGCTTCATAAGGTGACATACCAATATTGGCTTGATAGCTATTATTATAAACAAATTTTGTAACTAGTAAGTATCTTTTTCATCTAGCAGATCAGTTCAAAATGCAAACTCATAACATGTCCTTTAAAATTTGATTCACCCTTTCGTTTATCCATCGGTTTGAGGGTGAAAAGTTATACTCGAAGTGTAGGTTGGTTCCTATCATTTGATGCAAACTCTTCCAAACCCATGATATGAACCATGGGTCTCATTCTAAAATAATTATGACCAAAATATCATGTAGCCTTCTAATCTCCCTTAAATACGAGTTTGTCATATTATTGCATGGAGAATGTGGACTTCACTGTAAGAAAATGAGCCGACTTGGTCAATCTATCAATAATCACCCATATATTGTCAATTCCTTTCTTAGACCTAGGTAGCCCAAGTATGAAGTCTATAGTGATGTGCTCCCATTTTCATTCGAGTATGTCAAAGGGTCTTAACAATCTTGATGGCCTTTGATATTCGATTTGGACTTCGTCGATAAATTAAGCATCTTGCTACAAAATCGAGCAATGTCTCGCTTTATCCTTTTCCATTGAAAATTTTTCTTCAAATCCCGGTACCTTTTAGTACCTCCTAGATGGATGGAATAGGTTACAACATGAACTTCTTTCAAAATATCCTCTTGAAGCTTCTTAATTACGAGAACACATAGCCTTCCTCAATAGCGCCAAATACCTTCGTTATCGATGGCATATTCTGTAACCTTTCTTTCGGTTACACTTTTCTAAACTTTCATCAAATCTAGATTACGTAGTTATCCATCTTTAATTCTCTACCTTATGTTAGGTTGTAGTATTATTGCAACCAACATCATATCAATATCTCCTCTTGGTACTACCTCCAATCGTAACCCTTCCATGTCTTTAACAATTTAGACTCGTATAGTCATCAATGTCTTTTGACTTATAGCATCCACCACGACATTGGCTTTATCGAGATGGTAGTAAAAAGCAATGTCATGATCATTAAACACCTCAAGCCATCTCCTATGCCTCATGTTTAGCTCATTCTAGTAAAGATGTACTCGAAGGCTTTTATGATTGGTGTAGATGCATACTTGACCCCATATAAGTAATGCCTTTAAATCTTCAAGAAAACAATTATAGCAACTAACTCCGGATCGTGAGTGGGATAGTTCTTGTCATAGTCTTTTAAATATCTAGATGCATAGACATGACTCTCTTATGTTGCATCAAAATTACCCTTAATCCAATTTATAATGCATTGGTATAAACAACAAAGTCCTCATCATCCTTTGGTATGGCTAAAATAGGTATAGTAGTTAACCTAAACTTTAGCTCTTATAAACTCCTTTCACAAACCATTATCCCATTTAAATCTAGCATTCTTCCTCGTCAATTTAGTCGAGTAGAGCAGCTATCTTAGAAAACTCTTCTATGAACTTTCGATAATACCTTGTTATATCAAGAAAGCTTCTCACCTCCGACACATAGATTGTCTCCATTCTTTCATTGCTAGCATTTTGCTAGGATAAACCATCACTCCTTCCTTGGAAACAACATGTTCGAGGAATACCACTTGCTTGAGCTAAAAAAACACATTTTTTAAACTTAACGTATAATCCGTGCTCTCATAAGGTTATAGTGCCATAGTCAAATGCTCCATATGATCCTCATGAGTCTTAGAATATATGAGGATATCATCAATGAAGACTATGATGAAATTATCTAAGTACTTATGGAATACTCGGTTAATCGAGTCTATAAACACGATTGATGCATTGGTTAACCCGAATAGTATTACAAGAAACTCATAATAGTCATATCAATTTTGAAGGTCTTCTTCCCGATGTCATCTTCCTTGAGCCTCAATCGGTGATACCACGATTGTAAGTCAATTTTAAAGAACATTGAACTTTCCTTCGGATGGTCAAACAAATCATCAATACAAGGAAGAGGGTACTTATTCTTAATGGTCACTCAATTCAAATCTCGATAATCCATGCATAACCGAAATGACCCATCCTTATTCTTAACAAATAGTGTTGGTGCTCCTTATAGAGAACAACTAGGTTCTATATAGCCTTTGTCTAGCAGACTCTTATAACTAAACCTTTAACTCTTTTAATTCTACAAGAGCCATTCTATATGACGTATTTGATATGGTTGTTATCCCCGGCTCTAACTCAATGTCAAAATCAATTTCTCTTCTAAGGGGACATCCGAACAAACCATTAAGAAAAACATTAAGGAAGTCTTGTAGTACCTTAATATCCTTTAATCTCGAGCTCTCCTCCTTACGGTATCAACCACACTCATTAAGTATGCTAAACATCCCCTTGCATTAACTTCTAGGCCATCATTACCGAGATAATGCTTACTAGTGTAACCTTAGTCTTGGCTAGCAACCTAAAAGATTGCTCTCCTAGCCTTTAGAAAACTATCCTTCTTCCTACATAATCAATCATTGCAAAATTCTTGACAAGCAATCCATGTCTAATACGACATCAAAGTCCCGAATCCTTAAGAACACTAAATCCATGTGTAAAAAAACATCTTCAATTTGCACCTCATAATTTCTTACCATGTGACGAGACTTAATTGAGTCTCTTAATGGAAGAGCTACTTTATAAATTATCTCCAATAGTTTAGATATCACACTCAATGTCCTTAGAAATGATCATGCTATGAAGGAATATATGGCATATGAATCTATCGGTTTATATGTAATAAGATTATGAATAAGAACATTATCGCATAGAACTTTGACCTTTCCTTTATCTATCATGTCTACTTGCACTTGAGTCATATTGTAGACTCGTCTAAGAATCCTTTATTCCGAGATTACCTTTCTCTTTGGACAATCCATTACCAAGTGTCCAGACCTACATATAGAAGGTGCACACATTGGTGCCAATCAAGCAATTATCACCGTGTGCATAGCCACATTTCGGATAGCTTAGCTTGCCCCTCATTTCATTCCTTGGTGGTAGAGTATGAGCCTTAACTTTCTTGGCATTTCCCCTAACATTTCCTTACCAAAGCCTCATAAATGGCTTCTTTTTTTTATCCAAATAGACCGGTGGCCCTACTTGAAATGTTAGGCCTCCTTATTAGTGAAAACTAGATCAACTCCTTCCGAATCGCCTCGATTTAGAGAGCTCGACCGATCATTTTCAAGTAACTATTAGTCGACACTTGCATAAGACTTTACATCTCAGCCCTCAATACTCGAAGTAAGTGTTCCTTCTTCCATGCCTTATCGCCTAACATAAAAGTGGCAAATTGACAAGCGTTCTTGAAATGGTTGAATGTATTTAGCCTCCGTAATGTATCCTTGCTCAAGTTTTAGAAACTCTTTAATCGAGACTTAAAAGTATTTTTTTATTAAACGCTTTTTTGAATTGTGACCATGTGAGTTATGGCACATCTATCGTGATTTCATTGACTCCCACCATACGCGTGCATCATCCACTTATGTAAAAGTAGCACAAGCTACCCTATCCGCATCCTCTAGTGCCAAATGTTCAAAGATCATCTCCATCGAATCTAACCATTCCTCTACAATTATTGGATCCGATTTTCCTTTGAACTACTTCGGATTAAACTTCGAAAGTACTCAACTATGTCCGTTCATTGCGACTTTCTAGCCACTTTTGAATTCTATTGTTGTTGTTGTTGTACCTTCATTATTCTTTGCTTATTTTGCATTATGTCTTATTCATTGTCTAAGCGACATTATGAGTCGTTCCTCTCTATCCATGGCATCCCTACTCGGACCCGCATCATGATGATCATTGTTATTTCTCTTTATAGGTGACACTCTCACTCACTACATGCACATAATCGCACACCTAGTTAGTCTCTTTTCCTTAATTACTTAAGACTAATTCAATTATATAACATTCGTATTCACTTTTACATTCATATTCTCATTCATACCTTATAATTCATAGCATTCTCATATTATTCCATGACATTCAAACCATGAACAAGTACCATTCAATCACATTCATGCATTTTACATTAACTTAACTTACATTCATTGCATTTTCTATGAGTTTGAAGTGAATAAACCAAGCCAAAAAGAGCTAAAATTAAAGTCACTAAGGACTTAAGAGAAATATATGGT
The DNA here is from genome assembly GCA_963924115.1 of Dovyalis caffra. Taxonomy (NCBI): domain Eukaryota; kingdom Viridiplantae; phylum Streptophyta; class Magnoliopsida; order Malpighiales; family Salicaceae; genus Dovyalis; species Dovyalis caffra. The sequence continues at coordinate 2,551,413 of CAWUPB010000858.1, read as the reverse complement.
TGTATAGAACTTCTCGAGAGGAAGTCACATAAATAGAATAGTCTTGCACGGTTTAAAGAAGAATTAGGACACGCTCATGCTTGTCTATTGGAGGATTTCTATGTAAAGAGGAAGTGTTGCACATGGGCGGTAGCCCTCCATATGGTGTGATGTTCATTTTGGGACATGGTCATGTGTGCTTCATGAAGAAACATCATGCAAATAAGGAAAGAGAGACATGGGTAGAATTGATCTATACAGTTTGAAGAACAATTCCCACGAGCCCATGTACATGCATTAATAAGGTATACTTTCAAAACGAAATTAAGACACATGGCCATAAACATTTGGCACAATTTGGAGAGCAATTTCTCATGGCCATGTACCTACATTAATTGAAATAAATCATTTAGAGGAAAAAGTTGTCACGCGGAAAAAACCATGCCACACGGTTTGGAGTTCAAATTCTCACACGTTTCGTGTGTGTGTCTTGAAAAGAACAACAAATCCAAAGGATTGAAGGTACACGGGCAGAATAGCCCACACGGTTTGAAATGAAAAATGTTACACGGTCGTGTATGTGAATTAAAATGTATACCATTCAAGGATAAAATGGCCACAATTGTACTCACACGACTTGAATAAGAAATGTTACACGGTTTGGAAGGAAAGAAAAAGAAATATCACACGATTGGCTTGAATGAGAAATGTTACACGGTTTGGAAGGAAAGAAAATGAAATATCACACGATTTAAAAGAAATGGGACACGGCTTTGGAGAATACCACATGATATGTACGTACCTAGAATATATATATCATGTACGTGAAGGTGTGAATTTATCCATGCATGTGTAATTAAATATGATATGCAAAGGAAATGAAACATACGGCCATCCATTTACCTTAATTGCAATATATATATATATATACACACACACTCTGAGGAAAGTGAGCCAGACTTGTATTTTAACTTAAAATATATTCCATTTCAAGAATTTTAATTCACACGGCCGTGTGATATATATATATATATATATATACTGAGGAAAGTGAGCCAGACTTATATTTTAACTTAAAATATATTCCATTTCAAGAATTTTAATTCACACGGCCATGTTTACTCCTTTTACTTGAATTTATACATAACATTCAAAGGAAATGACGTATGGCCATGCATGTATATATTTATAAAACTTATCTTTTAAAATGAAATGGAGCATACTGCCATTCTTGTCCATGAATTGTAATATATATCTTTTAAGGGAAAAAGTGGGCATACGGGCAGTAAGCCTTCGACACGGCTTGGAAGCCAAAATGTAATGCTCGTGTTTCATGCAAAGCCTCCTTTTCACTTACATTTTCTCTTATACATTTCCATTCCTTTTCAAATAAATTTATTTTTCACATGCCTTATCAATTTACCATGCAAGGTAATCCATCCACTCCTTTCATTCAACATTCCTTTTTCACTTAGTTTCCATAACATAACTTATACTTTCATCACATATCATTTTCCATATCATTTAATATGAACATGCACTTATTATACATCACATACCATTGGGTCTTACTTGCCACCAAGATGTGACTTATGTATGCTTAATCAATCATCCTAACTCAAATAGCTAAGGTAAACCTTTACTCCGATACCGATCCGTAATACCTCCGTCCTAGGATCTAGATAAGTCGAGGGTATTATCGACATTGACCCATATTTGACGTGCAATAAATGTAAGCCAAGAAGCCTCCTCCTTTATCTTTACTAATGCATTAGCGAAAGTGAGTATTTATTCATACATAAGGTCCTAATTGAATATGGGATACTAGGTCCACCTATACATAAATTGAGTATAAATTTTTTCCTTCTTATATTTAGGTTCGATTGAACCTTTTGCTAATTTCATGTAAACCTCCAAATAATTTGGCCAATATGTTTTCTCTTAACCTTGAATTTCATATTCCTACCTAGTTCCTTACTTTTTATCCTACGATGCAATCATCTCCATAATCCTATCGGTTATGCCATATTAGCCATTCAAGCATCTATAATCTATAAATAACCAAAATTGACATACTAATGACTTAATCTTCTATTAATATTTTCATTTAGATGAAAACAATATTTGTTAATTAACTCATATACATATCGAAAAAGCCTAACTTGTTATGTATATATCTAAAAATCAAGCTAAGCCATACATGATTTCTTATACTCACTAACTCATAGCCAAAGCATACAAAATGGCAAGTCCGTCACTTATCTCGATAGCAACCCTTTATTTATCTTTATCATTACCATAAGAAAACAATGGTGAGCAAAAGAATGTTCAGTAAGTATAATTTATACAATGCATGTGATGTCTTTTATGCATGATGCACATGAAGCATCTTTCTTAAAAATCTTTTTCATGCCTTAGAAACCATTTTCTTTTTCCTTTTCTTTTTGGGTGCACCCTTTCCTTTATCATTTCTTCGGTTAGGGCCTTCACCAAATCCCCTAACCGTCAAGGCCTTTACTAAATCCATTAACAAAAAAAAAATGCTATTACCACATTCTTTAGTTGGGGCCTTGACCAAATCCTCTAATTGTTAAGGCCTTTACCAAATCTCTCGACAAAGAAGTGGACCAATTTCTTCGGTTAGGGCCTTCACCAAATCCCTCAATTGTCGAGGCCCTTACCGAATCCCTCGATGAAGAAATGATATTATCTTGAAAATCATGAAAACCTTTTTCCTTTTTCCTTCCATAACCTTTTCTTTTTTCCTTTCATAAAAACTTTTTCTTTTTCCTTTCATCAAAATCATGAATAAAATTCCTCTTTCATGATAATGACGTGTATATGCATTTTTAAATAAAATGCAATCTCGTGAACATTACCTCATCATGCATATCTTTTGAAATTCCTTAAGAACATATGCACATATGATGTATCCAATATATGTTCCAAACACATAAGTGTGTATGCAATAGGAATATACACCATGAACAATCAAATGTCATGGAAAGCATCATAATCAAACACTTCTCATACAAATATGGTCATTCATATAAGCATCATAACCATCAACTTTACATATAAACGCATTCATTCCATTCATCTTAGTCCTCTAAGCCTCAAGTTTAACAATTTCCTCTTTACCTTTGTTATTCATACTTAGCCAAATTTGAGGAAAGTGAAGGATAAGTCTCATTCCTTCATTCTAGCCTTAGGAATGTCTCTAAGATATCTCATCAAACATTTAGTAGGCATTAAACAAAGTGATCACCAATCTATGCTTACTTAATGATGGTTCATCCACCTTGTTCATGGAACAAGAATATCATTCAAACACAAACATTCACATCATTCAAACATTCCAAGATCATTTCCTTACATTATAAACACATACACATCATAAATCATTAAAATTTAGTCATAAATCATTAAAATTTAGTCATCAACATAAAATTTACAATAATCTCATTCACTAACCCTTTATTAAATAAACCTTAAATTAACACTAATTAACACCTCAAACATCTAATTCTTATGGTGTAGGTGAGGAATTATACTTACATCATTTAGAATTTGGTTTATTCTCATCATTTCCTCCTTGGTTTCTTCCTTCCTCTTCCTTCCTAAAATTTCATCCAAATAGGGATATTATTCCTTTCTCCTTTGCTTGATCATCTATGATGATTTAGAGGTTAATTTAAGATGTTTCTAAGTGATTTAAAGTGATTAGGGGTGGTGGATTTCAATGGGTGAAGTTTTTCTCTTTCAATTGAGGGGTTTTCTCTCTTTTCTTCTCCCTTTCTTTATCTTTTTTCTCTCTCCCTGTTTTCTCTCTTTGAAAATTTAGAAATCTAGATTTTTCTACCACTTTTGTCCCTTTATTTCAACTAAGGAGTCCCTCGCATTATAGGTAAACCTTAGTCCTCCAACTTTCAATTTGACCATATAATTTCATTTCATAACTCTATATTTTCCATCAATCGACCCTCATCTTGTTCAATCCTAAAGTTATTTCATTCCTTAAGGTTTCATAATCATTCATGTAAGGATCTTAACACTTTATCTTTACGATTATACCTTTATGTTTTGCAATTGCACCCTTTTAGCAATGCATAACCATATCAATTAAGGATAACATTACCTAATTCAACCTTTCCTCATTCCATAAGCCCATTCCATTAATTTTACTTATGTTTCTTTTATCCTTAATCAAATTTCAAACTCTACTCATTAAATAAATACACCTCTTTATTAATTAGCAAAATTATCCATACATCATATTTATATTTCTAGAAGGGTTTTAAATCATAGATATTACATTTTAAGAATCGTGACATTAAAAATTAAGCATTTATCCATTATCAAAAGAGGGTCGTACATATCCACGCTCTCAATGGCTTTAAAAAGTTTCTCAATGGTACTCGAGCTTCTCAATTTCGGTCTCTAAGATCATTTTTCCTTTCATCTTTTCGTTAGTAGCCAAATCAATCATAGAAATTGCTTGAGTTTGTAAATTGTATGACTACTATGGAATCGAGCTAGAGACTTCAGAAGAATTGGCTCATATATGTCCTTAAGTGTAATGTGATCTGGTTAGATTCAAAATGCTAATAGCCTTTTGGTGGGCAATAGAAAAAGGTGGCACATAAATCATCATTCAAGTAATGGGTATTGGTATGGTAGTAAACACCTTAGGGATAACGGATAGCTAGCCTATTTCCTAACTAGGAGGCACTTTAAAAAGTGTGTGAGTTTGTAGACCTTGCTTAAGTAAAGTAGCTAGCTTAGACATTTTTATTTTCAAACCACCGAACTCCTTCGATGACTTTACTTAAATTGAGCCCTTTCTTTCTTTGTCCATTTTTATTTTAGCTTATGTTATCAATCTTTAGAGGGAAAACACAGTTTTAATAGGGTGACTTATACTTCTCTAAATAAATAAGAAAAATAAAAATATACAATATCATAAATAATATTATGAAATAAATAAAAATATTCGAGGTCTGAATATGGAGTAGCCTTCACGTTATAGTGGTAAGAGGATCCAATCATTGATTTTTCAATCCTTTTATGCTAACCTAAGTTGGTTTAAAGATGAACTTAAACTTCTTTGAAAACTCTAGCATGATGGATTGGTCTATTGTTAATTGGTTTAAAGATGGAGTTGTGTTTTATTAGTAACTTTTAACATATTCTGATCGAGATATGGAATTCTTTGATATATATATTTGAACATTATATCACTTTAGACTTGAATCCTCTTAACACCCATCTAGAAATATTCATGACCAAATTATTCAGTCAAGGTTTTAATACATTTAACTTGCCTAGTGAATTTATATAGAAAAGATGATCCTAAGATCCGATTCGAGTCATTATATGAGTGCGTAAGATCTATTTAAGTCTCAAATTTGGTCCCTTTCATGTTAGGAGAACTAAGGCTGACCAAGTGTGAAGATGGTAATCATAGGACCATCGGTTATATATGACAATAGTAGAAGCTTTCCAAAATATTTAAGGTTTCATGAGTATTACCCGGGATGAAAACCATTGAAGAACTAGTAATTCCTCCTAAAATCTAAAGGAAAGTGTGTTTGACGGATAATATGTATCATGTTGTGTGTGATGCCATGACCTTATATCCGAGTCTCAAAAACTAAAGACCAAGGATTAAACAAATAAATTTACAAAGCAAAGCACCATATATATCCACAACCAAACAAATAAGCAAACGAGTTAAAGGCTAATTTTTCATTCAAAACATATAGGTATAGAAACATAACAAACAACTAGAGATTCCTTAGCTTAAACATTCAAAACATAACCACTAGTGTGCCATTATCCCTAATGGACTTACCAATTTTTTAATGAGACCTACGAGAAGAACATGTGAGGATAAGAGCGAGCATCCTAGGTAATCAAGAAAAACTAAAAAACCTTAAATATACTTGATCTATAAAGATATTAAGATAAGGGGTTAGTTACGTATGGGAAAGATATAATATCACCGTCATCTCGTCCTACCTAAGGTAGTCTGCATTGTTTACGAGATGAAAATGAAACTCTATTTTTACTATGCCATATTTCTATGTCTATTTAAATGAATTTATTTTTTTATAATAGAATAGCGAGTAATTCGAGGTTCGGGTAGGAATAAGATCGATACCCATATTTAGAGTGAAAAGGTGGAGAAGGTTACAATTTTTGTTAATCTTTAGCGAACATGACCTATATCGGAAAATAGATAAGTTTTTAAAGATCGATAACCTTTATTGACATGAAAATTAAACCACCGACAACTTCGCTTACATAGATGGGAAGCCATCAACACTTTCGATTATGAATTTCGAAAGTTACCAATAACTTCATCATATAAGTAAAAAATCATCGATAATTCCATTTTGCTCAAGCCAAGAGCAAATAAATGATTTAGAAGCCATAGGGACTCTATCAAATAAATGAAGAGCGACTAATGAATTTATTTTGGAAAAGCGAGAAAGCAAATAAAATAACCTTACAATCACTAATAGCTTCATCACATAAGTGAAACGCCACCTACATCTTCATTTCGGTAATCAAAAATTAAGTAAAACTCGATTGAGAGCTACTAACAGTTCCATCCATATAAGTAGGAAGCCACTATCAACTTCATTTTGGTAAACGAGACAAGTATAAAAATTGACCAATAAGTGAAAAGCCATCGACGGCTTCATTTTGACAAACATATAGACATACAAATTGATTAGAAGCCATAGGTAACTTCAACCATATATGTAGGAAACCATCGGTAGCTATATTTTAGCAAATAAATAAGCATAAAAATTGATTAGATGTCGTAGATAGCTTTGACCACATAAATAAGAAATCATAAACATCCTTATTTTAATAAATAGACAATAAGTAAAAATCTCAAGCATAATCGGACAAAGTATTTGACAATACAATCATTCATAACATAACATTTTTACCATTTATTTATCACTTTAAATAATCTAAATAAGTTTAAAAGTTATCCAAGCATCATGAGAATGTAAGAAATCTCTTCCTTGGATTAGTTTTACTTTCTTAAATCTAGACAAAGATTGGTTATTTCAATCAATCAAAAAAAAAAAAGCAACTTTTTATGGGTGTCAAAAAAAACTATTATATAGTGACTAAAATGCCACTTGGTTAGTTATGAAATGACCAAAATACTTATATAAATAAAATGATCAAAATGCCTTTGAAGGCAAAAATAAAGAAACGCCTCCGGTAACCCAACCATGAGTTTCACTTGCTTTGATCACCTTCCAATGGTCATTCGAGTGCATGGACCAACCCACGTGATAGAGGAGGTCCAACTCTACTCGTTCTAGAATGGTGGTAACCATAGCCATCAATAGAGGAAGCAGATCATCACCGATAAAGTTTTAGCTAAATTTTTCTCCCTTCTCAATAAAAATTTTGATAAGATTAAAGGGTTTTGAGGATAGCAATCAATTGAAAGGATTGTGAAGAGTGTTTGTATGGTGGTTAGAAGGTCCGATTTGGTCGGGTTGCATAAAACGGAGTTAACAAACGAGTCATTATCGATTATGCTATTTTTTAATGACATTGGGTCATAAATTCAAGAGAGAACCACTCTTAAGAGAAGGACAACCACTTATGCGACGAGTGGCGGTGGTGGTTTAGTCAAAATTAAGTGAAAGTTATGGGTTAGAAATCAAGTCGGTCATTATGGTTCTCTTCTCGATTTGTCCCTCATTTGACATCTTTTTTTCTACATTTAGATAGAAATGATGGATTTGGAGCTGATCTATCAATTGGTGGAGGTGGTTAGAGGCAAAATCGGTTAGAAGATGATCGATTTAGGAGAAATAATTCAATGGGTCTAGTTGGTCGACCTACGGGGTATCTAGGTTGATAGGTTTCTTAAAGGATGTTTTGATTTTTGTTTTTTAGGTTTTTTTCTTTTTAGAATCCATTTCCAACTTTAATGGCTAAAGGCATTCAATATTTATAGGGAAAAATAAAGGTTTTGGATAAACATTATTTTTTATCTTTGGTTTCTCCTAATTTTCTATTTTGGTATAATTTTATTTGCTTGGATTTTAATTAAAATCAATCAAGACCTCTTTTTTTAATTTTCTTCAATTGTACCAAAAAAATCATATTTTTTTTCAAAAAACTCTCATTTTTTTTCTTTTTCTTTTCTCTTTTTGGGTTTTTTTTTAAACATACAAATCAATTAAATTACTTAGGGTAAAAATTAGGTGCTAATAAGGGCCATACATGATATGGTGATCTTGGAATATGAGGCTACCTCTAAGTCATCGTAGGCCTCGAAAGAGTGACTTCTTCTATTTTTATTCCTCAATTAGGAGAAAAAAAATGATAGAGTTCTTACAACTGCAGTAGCCTTTTCCCTTACTTAGTGTTCGAAGAAAGATGTTATTAGGACTTCTATACCAAGCTAACCTAGGCACCACAATATGTTTGTATGCCTCTCTCTCTCTCTCTCTCTCTATAAAGTAGCTTTATCTATGATAGAAGCTATTTAGCGATGTTTGTCTAAAAGAAGTGGAAAAAAAGAATTCTCTTTTATGTTTTTTAGGAGATCTCTCTACTTTCAATTGATATAAGATCCTGGGTAATGAATCTTTGGTTAGAGAGATGAATAAGGCCATGCGAGTTGAATCTCTCTATAAGTATATGCATGCGTACTCTAACTACTTACTCTAACTCTACTTTTGTATTTTCTATCTTATTTTTTACTCTTTTTTATGCAGTTTTTCTAAATGTTGGCCAACATGCTTTATAGATAAAGGACTATAGAGAAAGAGAGATTCAAAGTAGTGGATCTCATCCAAAGCTCGTGCCTCTTTATTAGAGAAAGATAAGAATATCCAATCTCTTCAAGAGGAGATGAATAAGAGATTGAAGAACATGAGGAAGGCTCTAGTGTAGGCCCTTAATACAAGAGGGGTGGTTGTAGCCAAGGAGTTTGAGGTAGCCTAAACAATAGTGATTATCACTTGTATAAAAGAATGTCACTCTAGAGAGGGTGGCTCAACTAAAGTTCACCTACAGTCATCTTGTTATGCTTAAGAAAGACTCATCCCTTTTTTTTCCTAGGTGAAGGAACCATTTGTCGGATAGGGATCTTTTTTTCTTTAAAAAGCAATGCTTTAGAAGTATAAAGGTTCTTCCTTCCATCATAAGCAAGGATCCGATTGTCTAAAAGTTATTTCCATATCATAGTATTGAGACCTCTTTAACTATCTCTTCCTTCTTCTCTTACTTCATCATAAAGGTTTAAAAGGAATCTTATAGAGGATATAGTGTAGAAGATAAGAATATATAGTATTTTTCTAATAATATGGCAATTGTGCATGTAAGTTTCTTTATGTAACATTAGTTTACTTGATAAACTTAATAAAATTCTAGAGACTTGATTCTTTAATTATTTTTTTTGTTTTTTTATCTTTTTTTTAACATTGATTTGCATGAACACAAGTTAACACTTCCATTTCTTTTTTTATATGTCTAAAGTCTATATAGGACTTGACATTTGTTTATTTGTACTTTCATTTGGTCGGTGATAGAAAAGGACAAGTGTGTTTTCTAATAAAATATAGTGTCTAACTTTTTTATGCGTGATCTCTTGCTTGTCTACTCTCTAAAAGGTGGATTCTTATAGTTCTGTTTAGGGTTTAGTTGCTTGATCCTAGAAGGATATGGCTATCAACTCTTTTTTATAGGATTTAGTCATTCCTTCTTCTCGTGATATGGTCTTAAACTTTTCTAATGATGTTTGGCTATTCGTTCCTTGTATGATGCAACTATGATTTTTGTAAGGGTATAGCTATCTTTCCTTAAAGACATATGGCCATAGATCTTATCTTTAGTTTTTAGTTATCCATCCCTTTAAGGTTATGATCATGGTCTTTTGTTATTAATACTCTAGTCTATTGCTCTACGAGGCGTATGTATAGGCAATCATTTCAATCAATATAGTATTGAACTTTCTTGATGGTGTTTGGCTATTGACTCTTTTGATGTGGTTTTATTCAACTAATTACCTTAGATAGTAGCGAATTCTTTTGAAATGAGAAACTTTATGGATAAGTAACTTACAAAGGTCATTGTCCCTAATTTGTACAATTGGGGCCTCTTAAGATGACACTGTATGCCGGGCATATTTCCATAACCATAAATATTAGAGTAAGGATGATCTTTTAATAAGAAATTACCAATTTAATATGAGCTACACAATTCCTCCTGTAAGCACTCATCCTTCTTTTATCCCCATTAGTGGTGTGGTGGTCGGATAGAATCGAGATGTTTCTAAACCCATCAATCTAAAAGCTTTTTTAAAGAGTAATGCCCTTCTACCATCTATTAAGATGCAATGTACTTTATATCCAAACATGATGACGAAATGATCAAGGCATCATCAATGGAATGTGTTATGCTAGTAGAGCCTTTAGGGGTAAAGATTATGGACTCTTGTCATGGCATCATTACTTATCTATAGTGAGGATCATATTAATTTTGACTTCTTTCTCGTAGGACCTATCCTAACTAGATTCTTCTTATAGGATAATAGTTATTTCTAAGGGGTCATCTTGGTAGTGTTTCGATTCATAATTGTGATGATTGGGATCATCTTTTAAGAATTTATTAAGATATCCTTTAGCTATCAACCTCTCAATTTCTTATTTCAAGGATTATCATTCTTTGATGTTATATCTATGATCTCGATGATAAAGGTAGTATTTCTTTTGGCTCTTTAGATGAGAGGGACCCTTCATTAGTGAAGGTGATTTACAAATGTTTATCTCTAAATGGTTATGAATACTTCTATTTAGAGCTCATTTAAGAGAGTGGTTTGGAATTCTAAAAACATAAAAAGACTATAGAGAAGCCCCTTCAAAATCTTTTTAAGCCGACGACAAATAGATGGTGATTTTTCTTTTTTGACTTACCAACTGGCCTCTAAAATTAAGGATGCATCTCTCTGAAAGCTATTGTTTCTTCTACCCTAATGTGGCTTTCAAGTAGTTTTTTTACCTAGTATAGGTTTTGATGGAGAAAATTATAGATCTTTTTTCATAAACTAGTATCACTAACCCATTTGCTAAAGGCCTTTATGGCTACTGATTCCAACAAACTATTTATTTTTAGCATCTTTTTATAGAATCAAAAAAGATACATCTAGGTGTTTTCTCTTTCTTATTATGTAATGTAGGAAAAGATCGAATTTGAATTCCTTTTGATCTTAGAGAACTAGGCTACTAGCTTAAGATTGAAGTCCTTAAAATTTAGGATAGACTTAGGATTCAAATTGCTATATCACTTTTTAGTAATATCTTAAAAGATAGTAGAAAGCACCTTGTATATGGCATATGTCTCTTCTAACATAAGTTCGGGTGTTATCCTCATAATTTGCACACATTCTCTAGGATTAATAAAACCATCATATGTATCCAAATTCATTTTACTATAGATGAATTCTTTGAAGAGCTTAGAATTGAAGATTCGTGGAGCTAAGAGAGATACTTGGAACTTATGTTTATGATGGTCTAAGTGTGAACAAATGGAGACCTCGAAGCTTCATTTATACACGATGGCACTCGGAGTTATGCGCTTACACATGATATTTTCAATGAAGAGAAGCTGCGGTGATGCTTTTCTCAATGTTTTCTACCGAGCATTGTGTTTTTTTAGTATCATGGTAGCACTTGAATGTTTTTTTTTCTTTTTCTTTCTACGATACCATTAAGTTACTAGCTCCTTTTATATAAAATGTGCATGATTTCTTTAGGGTTCGAAGATGTATAAGGATCGTTTCTTATTTAGTAAGTGTGGGCCTTATTGATTAGTAATGAGAGAAGATAAACTTTTTTTACATGAGGTATAACACATGATAGTGTTGGAGCATGCGAAGGTGGACGACATAGAGGTGTTTGAGACAAGGAAGCAAGCACTTTTATTTGTACTATTGTAGTTAGAAATGTTCATAGGTCGGGCACTTAGACTAACGAAGTTTTGGAGGGGTAGTACGACCGGAGATTTTCACTTGTTCTCGCCATGTGTGAACCTAAAGGTAATATGGAGAATAACGATAGAGATAAGAAAAAAACTAGCTTTTTATGTAGTTCTCCATAAATGGCATTAAATAATGAGTCGTTGATCAATTTTTCTAGTAAAATTAAGAAATATGGCACGCACAAGCGATAATAGTGGTATAATGATCGTAAAGAGTGAGGAAAGTCATTTTTGCATAATGTACCACTAAAACAAGTTTTTTAATTGGTGAAGGATCCACTAACAATCAAGTTAGTAGTTGAAAGATGGTGAATTAGCTTAAAGAGACTCTTTTGTGTAAGTATTTAACTCGTTTATATGTGATAAGTATAAAAAAGGAATATACATGATATAGAACCTATATTGAGAGCATTTTTTGTAACTTGTTATTTTGTTATGGTTTAGGCCAACTTTCATGGTAGAAAAGGCAAGAGTGCCTATTTTTCTTCGAGTTAGCGAGATAACCCAATAAGTGTTGGTGTTTTACTATCATTATATTTGATATGTGATGACATTAATGCAATTATGATGATCGATGATCCGATTGATGTCATTATTGGAGAATCTTCATTAAATGCTTTGTCTCCACTAATGATGGTGAAAATAACAATGCTTTTCTTTTTCGAGCCAAAGCATCTTAGGATGTGAAGATTCCTAAGTTTTTTCTAAGAGTGCTTATAAGGAATAGTCATCATTTAGGGGTTTAAGCCCATTTGATGCATTGGTATCCTCCGATGAGTTATGAACCCGAGTTAGGTTTAGAATTGGGTGTCTATGTGCTTATTGTATTAGACTACTACATTAAGATTAGGCTTCCCTCACTTTTAATCAAATCTCAATTCAATCATGAGGTTTTTCTCTTTTTTTATTGAGGAATAAAAATTAAGATAAATGACATATTTGTTCTCAACTATCACATAATTAATGAATCTCTTATCTATCGAATTGATATATTGGTAATTTACATAATTTTTATGTCCTTTTACATTAAACTTACTAATACTTATTATATTATATTAAGGTAAATAAGAACAAGTTAATGATTTTATGTTCTTATAGAAAAAATGCCAAATCATAGTGAATAAACCCAAACAAAAATTTATAAGAAGCTAAAGCCACTAAGGAAGCAAAGAAGTCGGACGATCATATTACCTACAAAACGAAAAAACTACCGGCCGTGTGAAATAAAGAAGGAAACCGTATAGATGCTCAGCAAAAAAGGCACATCAACAATAACAATCAACACGACTTGAGCAAGAGAAGTGATACGCCCATGTGAGTAAAGGTTAAGATGCCTTCCAAAGAGAAGGAAAAGACACGTGGGCAAAAACTAAATGACATGGGATGAAGAGCAAATTAGGCATGGTTGTGTGCCACCGACTCTGCAAGGCTCCAAACCATGTAAAAAAAAAAGAGCAAGCTGTGTGGTTCGGCCAAACAAGCCATGGGGCTATCTAAGATAGCCATGTGTATGTTGTAACCTTACTTTTGGTTATAAATAAAAAAAAGTTAGGGTTTATTCTTAGGATTTTACCCTTCTCGTAGCCACCATAGATAGAAGTGCTCTCTTGTAAGCAAACTATGCATCACTAAAAATCTCTTGGTTGAAGGGAAAGTTGAAGCTTTTAATGTAATTCATTATGAGATCTAACTGAGTTTTATCTCTAATCCTATTCTTTTTAGTATTTTATATTTTTTTTATGTTATTTGAATATGATTGTAAAGTTGATTGATTGGAATGCATGCTAGTTAGTTAATCATTATATTATATTACTAGCTAAGTATTCAACTTCGTAATTGCTTGTCTAAACTTGTTTATGGTAGCAACTAGGGGTTAATGATTATAAATGAGTTTTCATTTAATCTCTTGAAAAACATAAAATTAGATTAAATTCTTGTAGCATCTAAGAGGATTGTTTAGCTCCACCTATCTTTCTATCATTTAAAGATACTTGTTAGATTAAATCTAGCTAGCGCCTCTACTAAGTTGTTCAATAATTAGATATTAATCAAATAGCATCTATTTAATTAACAAATCACTAAGAAAAGATTGAGGATAACATATATATTGTTATCTTACGATGGATATTCGTAATAAAATGAATTAATGTGTGAATCGATGATTAATGATTGAACCAAAATTAGAGACCTACCTTCAAACAAGGCTTTCACCATTATTGTCATCTCTATATTTAATTTTGTTTACCTTTACTACTCTTAATAAGTCAAGAACCCCAATTTTCCTTTACCCTTTACTTTACTTTGAAACAATAAAAGATAAAGGACATTGATTGAACCATCTTTCAATAGGATCGACCTTGACTTACCCTAACTATAGTTTTGTAAATGGGTCCGAGTGAAGAAAAAGAAATATATGAATTTGTCGACGGAGCGATACGCCATCACAAACATTAACCAATTAATCTCTTGATGCAAATTTAAGACAAAAAAGTCATTTAAGACAAATAGGTTCTTAATTTTTACAATTTTAAATATAGAAATTTTAAGATGAGGGTTGATTAGATGAAAGTGTTGTTTTTTTTTTAGGACTTATAATTTAAAAAAAAAGGGGTCATCTTAATTGAAAAAAAAAAAAAAAAAAAAAAAAAAAAAAGGGGGTCATACGTCGTTTCCTATAAGCTATGCATCATTGACATAAAAAGATCCTAGCTCACCATTCTATTTATTTTCAACCCTGAGCAAAATTTTTCTCTCGCCCTTGTACATAGCCATGACTCTCAAAGGCTAAAGCCCTCCAAATCACGTCTATTAACTATCCATTTTGAAGCCAACACGTATATTTAAAACAAAATCAAAAGCATCATATCGATAATGGTGACAATCTAAACTCTATTACTACGAAGTTGCATATTATGAGCTAATTATAAAAATGATTTGATAATCTAATTTGCAGTTATTTTTTGTTTAAAAGTGCTAATAGTTATTAAGTATACTCATTCTACTACAACATGATAACTACACTAATGTATCGCAATGTCTTTCAATTGAAATATACTAGTTAAGTTTTGGTTATTTTAAGTTTCTAGCTCGCCAACAATATTTCCCATGCGGTTTTATTTGTCTCTTAATTAAGTATATTTGTCAATTTATATCCCAAAGTATGTTTATTGAAGGATCTTTTTCATCATTATTGTTGAGAGCAACACAAGAAAGGGTAGGACCGCGCCGCATTGACTTAAAACAGCCACATTATATGTACCATCGACAAAACTCTGTCTTTCATTTTCCTTTAAAAACTAAAGGCAAGAACGTAGCACACAAAGCAGTCAGGCTTTTCAATCATGTCATGTTTTCGAATTTAGATCCAACCAGAACGTTCACCCTCTTCCAAACTTTCTACCTTGTTCTCATTAGCGTTTTTCTACTCGCTAAATATTCCCAACATTCCCATGTCATTATCCTTCGTAATTTTCTAAAAAAGGAAATTTAATTTATATTATTTATTTTGATTAGAAGAACAGTTTTGAATTAGAATCCTCCATAATACTGATAGTTAAAACTATAATTCATTAACTTTTATTAATTAATTAACTGTTGATTGGGATGTGTCAGTTGTACCTTCATATATATTACATCATGAAAATGACAATGCTAATTCTCTTTGTATATTCCTTGATCTCTGTTCTTTCCAAGTGATCACCAAAAAAACTTCAATAATTTACGTACACTAGCTAGTATGTGAAAAAAAAAAACCCTAACTAGTACGGTCCCATACAGTCTACAGACATTTCAACATGAATTATATATATACTCTTTTTAGGACTCCAATCCAAATTTCTGTGCACCCGGGTTGTGATGGTTACCGTCAACTCTCTTGTTTATTATAATTTTTTAATATTTATAAATAATGAAATATTTTAAATTCAATTTTTGCATGAATGAAAATTAAAATTATCAATTTTTGAATTAAACAAATATCAAAATACATTTAATTTTTAATATTAAATTATTTTTTAAGACAAAACAGTTCAAATATGATACCACTCTCGTTCTTATATACGTACGCAATTCACCGGTCACTTTATCATCATGACGTATTATTTATATATACCTGCCATACCACTAAACAACCGACCTCATGTCACATTGGACTCCCTAAATTTGAAAAGAAAACAAGTAATGCAAGGGGTAGGTTATTTTCAAGATTCAAGAGGTTACGTTTTATTTTCGTAGACTAATTTAGGTATTAGAATTTAAATTTTAAATCAGATTGTAAGAAATACGACGATTCTTGTAAATCCTTTAGGTTCGGTGTTGATAACTTTTTCTTTCACTGAAGTTAATAATTGGAGTGGGCATAAGCCGATCCAAGGATTGAAAAAGAAAATAGAAAGATCGAGAGAAGAGGAGAAGGGAAGCATGCAAAAAATGATCAGTATAAAATAGTATAGTTTTGGGTATTGGACCCTAAAATTACGTAAAGAACCACAAGATCAACATATACAGTGTGCTGTGCTGGTTTGTTCGATCAAAGAAGTGCCCAACACTACAGTAGCAATTAAGGAACGGCCGCGATGATGGTGGCACAGTAAAGGCTAAGCTGGTTTAGCGGACCCTACGAAGTAAGCAACACCTAATTATGATTCTTAACAAAAAAAAATTTGTCTCTATTCAATTACATAAGAAGCACCAAAAAGCCACCTAATATTAGCATTGTTTAAGAAATTAGTCAAGCCGGCCAAAGATGGATTATTAGTATTATTATTCTTGTTGTTGTTTATTACTGTACTAAATATTTTATTTTAGTCAGAATTTATGCTCTACAATCAACTAATAGACATTAAACACATAACCCAAGAGCTTGTAGTTTATTAATAGTTGTCTTTTACAAAATATCACATGTTTAAATTTTAACGGACTAATTCTCTTAAGAGTTTTGAATGCGTATCTTAAAAAAAAAAATATGTACAAAGTAATACCATGGAAATTTAATTCAAGTTAATGTTGAATTCATATTAGGATCCTTGATGTGTATGTATATCTCTCCAATTGTATTTTTGTACTTAACAGGGTACTCAAGTTCTTAAACTCTCTTTGATTATAGTTGACCAACTAATGGACAACCACAGATGTCCTTAATTTGGGACTAATATCTATTTTTCTATTTATGTCCGTAAATTTTTATTCTTCATAGGGAAAGAATTCAACAAAATAATTAGAAAAAAAGAAGGAAGAAACATATATAAATTAATAGTCCAATCCAAACTACTATCTAATAGTCCCATCCAAACTTTTCATTAGATTAGCTGCAAATTAAGTAACTTTTAGTGGAAGATTTGCGTATGAATGCATGGCAAGTGCAACGAAAGCAATTATACAAGAGGAAGAAAAACCATTTGAGAGAGATAGACAAACCAAGTGTCCAACTACAGAAATGACAAGGGAAATTGTAGTTTCTACCAAGCAAAAAAGTGCATTCATGAACATGTATTTGACACTGAAATATCATCTACAGGCAGCATGGGAAAGCCAGTCAGTCATTCTCATGCAATAATAAGTACTTCAATGCAATCCAATATGGTGAAAAATCACATAATAATATAAAATTTAGCTGTCAATCTTCTCCTTCATATCTATTCATTGGACCTACTTGAGGATGCTCCATTATCCATTTGAGATTTGCACTCACACTCTCTCTCTCTCTCTCTCTCTCTCTCTCTCTGCACAGAAGGGTGGGATTTAAGTTTTTTGGTTAAGTACTACAACTACAACATGGAAATTAATAAGTTATTTGATTCTTATTTCATTGATATTTGTGTTCACTTTGGAAGAATCAACTTCCATGATACAGTGAATTTTTCTGTCCATTTCATTAATTTATGGTTATGCCATTTTAATATGGAACATAGTACTGGTGAATCAGCTACCTTTTGCAGGTTTCTTGCTTGTAGTTTAATCAAAATATTTTTTGGAGAGACTTAAAGCTAATTAATGGCTTTTGCATCATAAATGGAGTTTGTTAGGAACTCCACAAACCAGACATAATGATTTTAGCTATGAAAGAATGTGATCCCTTTTTGAGCAGCAGTGGCATTTAATGGAATTTTGGTCCCCCATCCGTCTTTCCTTTCCCTATATATATATATATATATATTATCTGTCCCTAAATATACTAATTAATAATTGGTGAGAATTTGATTCTCTGGCACATATTTTTTTTGTCAACTATGACTAAGAAACTTTTGCTAATGCGGGTACGGAACAACATTTTGAAAACTTGATTGGACGATAAAATTATAGCAGAATCGGATCAATATTGGTTTTGCTCTTGTTTACGTACACTGATTCTTGAAACCGACGGAACAGAATGACCATGGAACCACAAAATTAAACAATAAAAAGGATTCTAATTATCTTCTTTAAATTTTTGCTGACACAACTGAATAGTTTAGGGAGACGAACCAAAATGGTATGCTAAAGAATAAGATCGAAAGTGATTATATATGTTGGTTAATTAAGAACACTTCAAATATGGGCGTTGGAAGAAAAGTAATTACAGTGAGGTTGTTAAAATGTATCAACTCACTCTCCATCTCCACTTCCTCTCAAATGGTGGCTGGCTCAACTAATTAATTACTTCTTTCTTTTCAATATAGGTGACTAATCTTATCTCTCCATAAAATGTTAGTGGTTGTACAATGAAACCCTAGCTAATATGTATCAACAAAGGGAATTTTTTTTTACTATCAACCGCAATTGAAAGAACTTCCTAACCTTAATGCATTGAAGCATAATAAGGGCCAATCATTGAAAGTTTAAACTTAACACTTAAGACTTAACAGTGCTGTGTGTGGTTAGGGGGAACCGAAAAAAAAAAAGCATGAAAGAGGATATATATATATATATATATATGCAAACCCACGAACTATTGAATGTTGTCCTCTGTGGGTTTAATGATAGATATTCAAGTCGTATCGATTTTTAATAAAAATATTCTTATAATTTTAATAATTAAGTCCTTACCGTTCGGTTCGTTAGCCAATAAGAGCCCTTCCGTTAATAATCAACTCAATGTTCGTATTGACTTTTAAAAAGAAGGAGAGACATGACTCGGCTTTCAATTGGTTCCAATTTAATAATAATAATTAAAAATTCAAAAATATATATTAAAATTCAACAAAAAAATTGTTAAATTTTTTGTTTTTTTAACCAACTTCTTATGTATTTAGTCCTAGAAATTACTTTCAAATTGTTTTTATTTACATTAGAATTTTTTTTTCCCTTAGAGAATGGGTATATGCAAAATTTATAGGGGTTCATTTATGTAAGGGCTCGTCTATTTTTTTATACAAGTTTGTAGTCGTTAGAGGTTAGCCAAAATTTCAATTTTTACCTCTTTTTCCTCTTAGAGTATGGTTATAAGCCTTTAACTAATCTAAACCTCAAATTACTCAACCAATTTATCCTAATAAAATAAATTTATTCAAATATACATAGGTTCATGACACAATAAGATCAAATTTTAGTTTGCACATGCATACAATCCAACCTACCTCAAGTAAAACGTGATGGAGGTGATATTGATCTCCCCACTCATGATCGACTTCTTATCCGGATATTTGCATAGACCAATCATTTTAAGGTTTCCTAGCTTCCTCAATGCTAGGTGGCAACTACTTTTTTAATTCCATATCCTTTCTCCGAAGAGCCCATCATATTCACCTTAAAACCCATTAACATCGCCCCTCCCTCTCGCAATAGTTTGACGACTCCATCGAGAACATGCCATACTAAGGTCTATCTTTGAATGCATATGTTAAAAATCTGTGATTGTATGATTATGTTTAAGTGCCTATGTGTTATGAGAGAATGATTTCTTTTGAATTATTTGTTTATTTATATCTATTGTGGAAATGTGTTTGTTTATGTGTGTGATGTTTGCATTATTTTTCTTTTTATGGCTTTTTAGTTGTTTGATTTTTTAGTCTTTAGTTTTATATTTGAAACTGGATATGGAGTTGTGCTCTATACATATCATCGCATCCGTATAATTATAAATTGCATACGTTTTGCCTCGGGTTTTAGGGAGTTAGTAGTGGTGTTTCGATGGGTTTTATTCGAGTAAATACTCATAAAAAATCAAGTCTTCTTGCTAGCTACCTCCCTATAATGGATAATAAATAGGTGTCACGATTGTTAATGTTGTCATGGTTAGTCCTAAATGAATGGTTAAGCTTTATTGGGCCAAAAGATATCTTTTTAAGACTTAGATAGAACCTACCTATTTATATAGTGGCTAGAACCAAACCTTAGGACCATCCTTCCTTATTAGGAATAATGGACAAGTTGACTTGTTTGAAAACTTGACTAAGATAACTTGATCATGATACTTCGGGATGGGTGATAAAAGAGTTCAAACATAATTTACGCTAGCGATAATTTATGAAGCTAAATCCGAGGTCCTTCAACGATTGAAAGGAGACTATCTTCAAGATGGGTTTCAAAGTAACTTTCGGACCCTAACTTGCTTTTAGCCAATAATCAATGACGCCAATAAACTCTTTGGATGTTAGGAGTTCCTAACTTCAAAAAATAAATAAAGGTTCAAGTACAAGTATGAAAATTTGAACGTACTACTAGAGATGCATGTCCAAAAACCTATGCTCGAAAGCTCTCATCCCTTTATGGAACCCCTTATACTAATGTTTCACCATTAGAGACATTAACATGTCTCTTACTCTAGAAGAGTACTATCGGTTGCTATAGATGCCAAATCATTATATCAAATCTATCTTTATTATCAACATGGTGAAGTAGTTAGAAGGGTTCAATACTAGCTTAACAATGACATGAGTTGAGCACGAGTTAAAGGTGCAATTGATGAGTGGCACTAAGAACCCTTGCTTGATATGTTCAAAAGAAGCTTGAAATATCCAAGACTAGCTTAAAGAAATTACGAGTTTTTGCTTTATGCATCTTTTGTTTGATCATATTTTCATCCACTTGCTAAGGTAGTCAATTTAGGTGTGGTCAATTTCTTCATCAAAATAAAAAAAAAAACTTAATTAATTCCACTTCTATTATTTTTGCAAAACCATTCTATTATTGAATCACTTTCAAAGAATTAGGAAGAGTGGAATGAGGTATTGTACGTAATTATTATATATGTGGATTATTTATCATATGGAAGCACACAAATCAATTTTTAAATCCATCCGGTAAAAGGCCGAGAACCTCCGAAAAAGTTTGGTATTGTGACATGGATGACTACTCTAAATAATAATTAGTTACCTTACTTTTTGAGCTATCAAATGCCTCTTTCGTATGAAAAATCGTGTGAATGAACTAAGCCTCATACCCGGTTTATTGTGAGACACATCCTTAGGCCCTTTTTGTTGGATCGACTAGATATGTTAGCTATGCATCTTGTATGGTATCTAGGAAATTAGGCTACAAACAATACATTCTACGAACAACTAGTCTAGCGAGACTTTGAGGATGTCTTAAAAAGTGATGCTTCACTCAAATGTATAAAATACCTCAAAAAAGACTAGCTAATACGTAGAATAGTGGGTGATAAGATAAATAATCGAGAGATAGCCACAACCAAAGCCTATCCATCATGGTTGTTTGTAAAAGTGAAATATTTTACAAGTCAAACTCAAGTTGAAGGAATGTCATCATCCAACCTCGCAAGCTAATCAAGAAATGGCAATTCCTTCGAGTTTGATAATCCACAAATGCCACTAAAAGCTAGTTGATTTTTATCTAAAAAGAAAAAAGAAAAAAGAGTGGAAGATGAGTCAAAGAAAACTCTTTTAGAAAATAATGTGATGAAAAGAGAGCTTGAGCAATTTAGAATCGAGAAACAAAATTTGCTATATGACATAGCCAAATCTAAAAAAAAAAGAAAAGAATCGGTTAATGTTATAGCTTAACAATTAGATAGGGATATATAAGACATGACCTTTGAGGAAGAGGGTTGGAAAAAATCATGCTATCAAACTCTAGATGAATTGGTAAAAAAAACTATTGACGTTAGTAATTTGAAGTCCCAAAACAAGTAAGCCATTCATGAACTAAACATTTTCCAAAAAGAAAAAGATGAGCTCTAACAATAAAAGGACACTTTGAAAGAAATATTAAAGGGAACGCTCAAAGACTTTGATGAAGTCAAAGAACAATTTAGAAGCTTTTATGAAATTAATGAGCAACTTATTATCATCGAGTAAAAAGATAGCCAAGCTAGAAAAAAAGAAGAATTATGATGTTAGAAGATTACCAAAGACAATCCATGTGCTTGGTAAGCATAAAAACATCATTTGGTCGAAGAGAGTGAAAAACACAAACTTAACTTAGAGAAGCTAGAAGTTTAGATTATAGAAGTGACCAAAGATGCCAAAGCTTTATGCAACATGAAATAATGCATCAATAAAGGAGAGAAGAATTATAGAGCTGAGCATTTACATTGTACATGAGGCAATTTGATTATCTACTGCGAGAAAAAGCTTGACATGGAAAAGTCCTTGGGATTTGAAGATTTAGTATAGCAAAGTTATTGTATCAAGCAAAATTATGTATTTTTCATTCCTAGTTTGTGAGGAACTTTTTCATGAACAAATTAAACTTTATGCATTTTTTAATTTCAATCAATGATGACTTCAGTACTTCCTCTCAAAAAAATGATGAATATTGTTAAATAATGATGTGATGAATGGCTTTGAAGATGGAACAAATGTATCAAGCCAAGCAACGAATCCCTCAATGCATGTCGATAACTTATCTATAAAAATATCTACAAAGGCCCTAACCTTTCTCAATATAGTGGATCTTGATATGATTTGAAAGTGTATTATGATGCTTGATTGTTACTTTAAAATGAAGATGAAAATGAATTCTTCCTAAATTCAAATCATCCAAAAAGGTTACCGATGTGGCATCACGTCTCTAAACCCGTTACAAGCAATCTCATTGATGAAAGATATATTAAAAAAAAAAAAAGTTCTTTTGTCATCCTCTATAGATGACTACTCGTATCCGAGTTTCGAGTATCTTTATTGTTATCAATATGTTATTTATATTGTTGTTTTTCGTTATTTCCCTGTTTATATAGAAGTACAAGTCGTCCTACTAAAATCATACTTTCTTTGGAAATCTACAAAATAAAGTTGAGAGAAAAAAAAACTCAACTCAAACAAAGCCATCGAAAGAGTAAAATGCTTAGAAACGAGAGATGTTTGGGCTAATTGTTTTAGTTAAGCAAAGTCTGCATGCCCATACACTTATTGAAATGCCTCTAAATTGAGAAATGGATCAATCATCTATTACCCCCGAGTTATTTACTCGTTATGTGAAGTTTTAATACTCTAATGGGTTAATCTTATGAATCAAAATTGTCAATGGCTTCCTATTTATATGAATGAAGCCAATAGAGGCTTCCCATTTTTATTAATTAAAGTTGTTGGCGAGTTCCCACTTGTGTGAACAAAGTCACCTATGGCTTCCTAATTTCATGAATCGAAGTTGTCGATCGCTTTTCATTTATACGGATGAAGTCATCGGTGGGCTCTCAATTATGTGAATTGAAATTTTTGATGATTTATTGTTTATATCAATAAGGACTTGTGATCTCTAAAGGCTTTCCTATTTACCAATATAGATTTGCGGTTGCTACAGATTAGCTAAAATTTCAATTTCTACCCTCTTTTCCCCTTAGAGTATGGATATAAGCCTTTCATCGGTCTAAATCCCAAATTACTTGATCAATTTATCTCGATAAAATAAACTCACTCAAGTAGGCATAGGTTTATAATACATAAGATCAAACTTTAGTTTTTACATGCATACAATGCGACTCTATCTCGAGTGACGGTGATGTTGATCTTCCCCACTCGTAATTGATTCCTTACCTAGATATTTACGTAAAATAGTCATTTTAGGATTTTCTATATCCTTTGATGCTAGGTGGAGACTTCTTTCTTAATTCCATATCCTTTCCTCGTAGAACCCATCACATTCGCCTTAAAACCTACCAACGTCACCCTCCACAACAATCATCTTAATTCATATTTGCATCATTGGGTAATAATTGTTCGAATATTCAATCAATTCGTCAAATCTTTTTTTTTTCATTTTCTCATACCTATTTACCGGGGCCTTATACGCTACCTCTTAGGCTATCAAAAAGCCCTAGATGGCCTTCACCTTTTAAGCCATGTCATTAAATCGACAATATTGGTTACGTCTATTACTTAGGCCAACCGTTATAATACTACATGACAGAACATTTAGCAAGATACATAACTAGTTAATTCCTAAAAATCCTAAAACAAAGAACATGGTATAACTATAGAGAATTCTCAAGTCTAAAATTTATTAATGTATAAAAAACTAATGGCCAAAGCCCTAAAGTAGTTTAAATAGTCTTCTCTAAACTCACAAGGGGGAAATTGAAAAAAAATAAATTATTTTTAAATCCAAAAATAATCAAAACCTAAATAGAAATAAGAAAAAAACAAAAATAAAAAAGCTATAATTCCTAAACAATAACAATCTATGCCTATTTGGGAGTTTGGATGGCAAAACCCCCAAAAATGGGGTTTTGAAATGTACTTTAACTTAAAAAACAACCTAGAAAAACCTTCGGTGCTCTTTCATAGTATGGTC
Source organism: Dovyalis caffra (assembly GCA_963924115.1). Lineage (NCBI taxonomy): Eukaryota > Viridiplantae > Streptophyta > Magnoliopsida > Malpighiales > Salicaceae > Dovyalis > Dovyalis caffra. The sequence goes on along the minus strand of CAWUPB010000858.1, from coordinate 2,526,741 downwards.
TCGAAATAAGCTTTATGGATCGATATAAATTACGTTAATCAAACACTTAAATAAAAAATTATAATCATTTAAAAGACTAGTGCACACTTATCCCGTAATATGTCTTATTGGGCTTGTGTTTGTCAATATGGTCGATGAAATCATTTGCTAATTGTTCCATATTAGATAATTAAATATTTTACTTTATTTCAAAATCTTTAGTAGAAAGCCTTTAGGATTTAAAAATAGTTAAATAGTCCAAACATCTCCTAAACTTCAAGTCATTTAAAAATTAATTTCTCAATTTTTAGTTTTAGATTGGACCTCCCTCTAATTATTTTTCATTTGAAATTGGATCCTTTTATTGATTTTCTATCAATTATAACGATGCAAATGCACGTGATTTGCACATAATTGATTTTTTTTTTTAACTTTTTCAATAACTAAAAATGTGTTAAAACTTATTAATGTTTTTTTTCCTCCAATATTTATTTTTTTCTTTCTAAAATATTTTTAATTGCTTAATTTTTAGCATTTAAGAGGATATAAATAAGTTTTACAAGGAAAATTAAAGCATCCATAAACTTTGACATATTTTAACTACCGATAAATTATACTTACTCATTAAAATTGATGAAAACTTAATAGCAAAATTTAATTTCAGTTGAAAAATAAGTAGAAAGATGTTTAATAGAAAATTAAAAGTTAAATAACATATTATAAAATGATTTAAAGTCTGAAAGAAGTTTTAACCGTTGGTCTTTTAAAAATATATATTAAAAAAAAAAATTGGCATTGCAAACAATGAGATGGGAAATTGAAATACAGAAAAGGACATGAAAGAGTTGCGCAAAGTTAGCACAGTTGAGAGGAAGGAAGGAATCCATCAAGTGGAGGCAGGAGCTTCATTGTCTGCCAAGAGCAAACCCATCTGGTTGGAGAGTGAAGACACGGGCATAGGATATGATCATACATGCTAATTTTAATGGATGGTTATTTCTGATGAAATGTTGCCATCATCTCCAATCCCATCACACAAAGAGTCCTTGCAGTCAGGGCGCTGAAGTCAATGCCACACACATATATATATAACTATCCTTTCCTTTCCACATTTTGATTCCAAGAAAAAACTTGCCACTGCTGCATGCCACTACAGATGCTGTGCCCAAAACTTCCAAATACAACCAATACCCTTCCAATCTTTTATAATCCCAAAACCGTTGGGCGTATATTTTCTCCCTACCCATGCCCCATTGGCCAATCACCCACCAAAAAAGTATAAAAATTTTGATTTGAGTGAAAATAGGCAAACCTTAGATAGAAAAAAGATATATATCTTTGCCTTCAGTACAACAACAACACACACACAAAAGACATTGCAAGGAAAGGAGAGAAAACAAACCCTTTTACCTTCTCCTTCTCCTTCTCCTTCTCTCTTCTCAAACCTTGTTTTTCACTCTTCTATTCCATATCACCGTCTCCACACGCACCCACCACCACCCTCAAAGTTTCACTCCTCCCTCCTTCAAGGTGGTGCTGTGGTGGTGGTAGAGGAAATCAATAAGAGAGCTAGCTACGCTTGATTATTAGACCGGCTCCCATATAAATCAATGGAAACCTCCACAAGATTTCAAGAAATGAAAAACCCATCTCCGTTAAACTCTCCTCACAGCAATGGAAGCAACAATGGGGTCCAAATTCACACCCCACCACTCACTCCAATACCCATCTCCAGATCTGACACTAACCCTTACCCAACAACCTTTGTCCAAGCGGACACTTCTACTTTCAAACAAGTTGTCCAAATGCTCACTGGCTCAACAGAAACAGCAAAGCAAGCTTCCTCAAAAACAGCCCAAGATCCACCAACAACACCAACTCAAACTTCAAGAAACTACAACATCCCTCCTATCAAGAACATGCCCAAGAGACAACAAAACAGCTTCAAACTTTATGAAAGAAGGAACAACAGCTTCAAAAACAGTCTCATGATCAACACTTTATTGCCTAGTTTTGCAAATACTAGTAACCCTTCACCAGTTACTGGGTTTTCACCAAGAAACAAGCCAGAGATCTTGTCTCCAAGCTTGCTTGACTTCCCTAAACTTACACTTAGCCCTGTAACTCCATTAACCGAAGACCCTTTTAACAAGAGCTCACCTTCTTTAGGGAATTCATCATCAGAAGAAGAGAGAGCAATAGCAGAGAAAGGTTTTTACTTGCATCCATCACCTATATCTACTCCAAGAGATTCAGAGCCTCAGTTGTTGTCACTTTTTCCTGTAACCTCACCAAGAGTTTCAGGCTCTTCGTCTTGAATACTATTCAAGTCAAAAGGATTCATGATGGGTGATGGATGGTTTTTGAGGGAGAGGTAGAAATCTTTGTGTTCAATTGTACAATTTGATCTCTCTTTTCGTCATATATGGTAAAGTCTTTAATTAATTTCTTTAGCCATTTTTTTCTTTTTCCTTTTTTCAGCTTCTTTGGTGGATTATATTACCATTAGAGAAAATTATTTTGGTGAATTTCTTGCTTTTTTTTTTTTTTTTTTTTTGAGGATTATCAATTATCGACATGGTGAAATTAATTTGACTGTCTGCGCATTTATGTGTACATTGACTGATTTGCAATAATTTCTTAGAAACTATAGGGTTTTTTTTTTTTTTTTGAGGTCTCTCTCTCTCTCTCATTGACCCATGAATAGTAGATATGAAATTTAATTTTTACTAACTAAAAATAGAGTAAATATTTAAAATCTGCACTAAAATATTCAAGAGTAAAAGTAAGTCGTGTGCTCAATCATTGTAATAGCAGACTGTATAACAATGTTAGTGGAAATTAGTGCATTTGATGTTAAAAGGAAAATTTCAAAAAATCGATCAATTTGAAATTTTTGATACGTAATGCTTTATTCCTATTAGCTTAATAGTGTCAATTTCCCCTTTGGGATGTTAATTAAGTTCTCTGAGGAAGGTATTTTTGCCCCAAAATGGCCCCCACAAACTGGAAGTTTCAACAAGTTGATCACCACAGTTTTTGAACATCTATATCATTGACTTATGAAAGAAAAAAAAACCTAGTACAAGGGAGAGATTACAATTTATACAGTAGAAAAGCAATTTAGAGGGAGTGTGGGATCAGCATTCTGAACAGCTCAATAGCTCATATTATTTACCATTAATGTCATAAATACAGATGCTGCTGTTACTTCTTTAGTTTTTTTTTTTTTTTTTTTGCCTTTGGTCTTATGCATGCTCTTTTATAGGACACAGTAAATTCTGCCCTAGATCTTTTGGCCAGCTGAATCTACTTGATATAAGATATTCTTGCAGGCTGAGTACTGCTCAGATTCTTTGAGTACCCCATTTTCCTAGAGAACTGAGAGAAAATGAATTTAAGGCATCCTTAGATCGATGCACAATTTTTAAAGTGCGTGTAAGGAACAACAGAAATTGATAACCCATCTCAGTTTGCTTCTTTCAAGAAGGAAGTGAAGTCATTTTCCTTTGCTATAACTTTCACTTGCTATGCCATCATCCAATGCTATTTTTTCCTGCTTTATTTTCTTTTTAAATTTGTTTTGTGCTTAAGGTGTGGTCTTTTTTTGACTTAGATGAGACCTGCTATGATGGGGGGAAAAGCACAAGAAAGGTTAGAAAAAATAAATAAAGGGGAAAGAAAGAGTGGACTTTGCTATGATGTCGATGATTGAAAAAGAAGGAAAAGAGAGAGTATGAGCCGAACAACAAAAGAAAGCAGAGAAAATGTGAGGGACTTTCTTTTAAATTTTACTTTGTCATTCATTGTCTCTGTATGGACTTGGTTAGGGCATTATTTTGACAAAGAACTGCCGTGATCTTTTTGTACTGGTTTTGTTGCAAGTTGAGTAACTTTTTGGCACCTCCTTTGGGTCCATTTGCCTTCCCTGACACAGTTTCTGTGACTGTTCAACATAAATTCTTACTTGATCGTTATTTCCAACTCAAGATAGATGCAAATACTATACATCAGTTTGAAACTATGAAATGATTCCATTAACAAGTTAATTTGCAAAGTTTGGGAAAACCATACATCTACAGTGCCTCCAAATTTAGTACTACTACTTAAACAAAAGAAAAGGAGAAATCGCATTGGATATCCAAAATGTTTCTCCACAGGATTATCCTCTCAATGATTTTGTCTCTTAGGAGAACACACACACACATATATATATATAGCAGAATACTTTCATTCTCTCTTACCTATGATTGAATGGTGGATAAAGACTTCTGAGGAGCAACGTTAGGCCCACCAAGTGCAGATTTATACACAAGCTAAGCTGCTCACATCTCTTTGGAATGTAGTATCTATCTATTGGGTGCTGCTGTGCTGTGTGGTTATGTACAGTCGTTTTTTGGGCCACCACAGAATACTAAGTTATTCAAGGTATGGTTTGCGTTATAGTTCATAACCACAAAATAGTCTTAGTTGTGGTTGACCAAAGCATCCCCCTTGAACTCTTTGGCCAACCACAATTTTGCGCACCATCATATTTATCTGCATTTATGGTCCAAACACTGTTTTAATAGAGCTGCTGACTTTTGTGAGGCTTACAATGCTACAGTACCATACAACAAAATACATATCCATTAATGTATACGATTAATAAAATTTAATCCATTGGTCCATCTGAGAAGATTTCTGATGGTCGAATTAAAAATTAATCTTGAAAACGATAGAAATGTTGCAAGTGTGTGGCCACCATCTAGATTAATGAAGCATTCTTTGAATCCTTCAATAGGAAGTTGCGAGCACAACAGGAGGAATGACCTCAGCTCACATTTAGTGAGTGCTAAACTAATGATTTAAAGGGTCTGAATTTTTTCCCCATTGAAGATTAGTAAAAACTTCGAATTAGTCCTAATCCACTATAATGATATGATATTTGGCATTTACTAAAGGATCCATCATGTTTGCCAAGTGGTCAGAATAATATTATTATATGCTTTGATATCACTTTTAAAATATCTAACAAAGTGGTCACAATAATAATTAGATACAGAGCTAGGAATAAAGTGGGCACAACGAATGTCAACAAAGGGTTCTTTTTTTTTTTTTAATTGTTGATGATGATGGCGTTTTTCATATGCTAAAAAAAGTGAAAACAGGAGTCTAAATTTACTAAAATTGTCATTATAAAAAATCTCAATATTCACCTACACATGTTGGGATATAAGAAGAGTTGGAAGAGTTGTTATATTCTAAATTCTAATTCCATGGCCTCTAAATACATACATACCAGTGGGATCAAATGCTCAATGCAACCTCCATAAATTCTTAGTATATATATATATAATTCTGACCATCTAGGTGGATTTAAAGAGGTCGCAAACCAGGACAGAAGAAATTTCTACTTTGATTTATATAATAGGCTCAATAAAAAATTAAACCTTCTGTTGTGCTGTAATTTGTGTCGCATATAAACCAATGTTTCATTATTCGAATGGGGACTCAAGATAATTGATATATGCTACTAGCACTAGGCACTAGCTCCAAGGGACAAATTTTGTTTTGTTTTCCAACACAATCAAGCACTTCCTTCTCTTTTCTCTGTCCTTCCAGAATATAAACTTCAATTTGCAGCTATTCCCGCTTTCATTAATTAAATCTACTTGCCTCGTCATGCGGCTTAAATGTTAACAATCGAAATATGCAAAATCGAGCTGTATAGACGAAACCACCAACTTTTGGATTGATGCTGAGAATCCTAAAACAAGTCGAGCAAGACTAGTTACTGCTAGCTGCTTTGGTGAGGAGAGACACTATCTAAGCGACCCAAGCCGTTTTCCTTTGTTGAAACAAAATCAAATCACGCAAGACAAGTCCTTTAAAGGAAAAACAAACTGCAGTAAGGCGCAAACAGTGATGCTAAGCACTGAAAGGCCACAAAGGAAGCAGCCGCATTTCGTTCTAGAAACAAGAAAAGATTTTTATTTATGCATAAGTTGTGAACAATATATCATACATTTGCGACAACACTAGTTCATACCATCTTTCAGAATTCCAAGCCAAACTCCAACATTAGCGTGATAAAACGTTGTGTCATATCTGCTTTTAGGTTTCAGAGAAAGAGGTGATTGTCTTGAAACCATGATTCTCTGGAAGAGGAGCATTTCCTGGCCGGATAGAAATCATCACCTCCAAACCTGAATCAAACATTAAAATTCATATATCAATGCAAAAAATAACATGAATGATATTCTTTTTCAGAAGTACCAAAATCCAGAACTCAGTTTACAGAAAAAATATTTATTCCAACTTCAGAAACACTGTTGGAGATGAGTTAACTTCCAGACACCATTCCATACCACTTAGTACTAGAGTAAATTAGCTCATTGTGACAAGCAGTAAGTAACAAGAATGTGTTTTCTTTGCAAACCAGGACACCACATACAATTGAATCAGTTGTTCATCAGCCTTTTTTTTTTTTTTTTATTCATCACATTTAGCATTCCCTTTGTTAATTATGGTCAAAATTTTGGTGGTTATATTGCAGGCTGTGTTTTTTGGTTTACAAGGAGACTCAAACCCAAGTCTATTAGGGGATGGAGAGGGAAGTAATGCAAATTCAGCTACAGCTCATCAGCAGTGACAGGGTTGCTAATATTGGCTATTGGGAATTCAAATAAATATTAACCAAACCTGCGATAGTCCAGTGAAGTGCATTGATATATTTATGAGGGAAAGAAGAACGCATTCTCTCGTTCCTAATTCTCAAAACAAAGATTGTGACACAAAGAAAGGAAATCTATTGAACGTGCAGCGAAACTGGCACTAGGAGAAATCTATTGAACTGGTTAAGTAAATTGAACTTGTAGTGAAACTGTGCACTAGAAGGATTTTGCCCCCTTGAACCCTTACAGCACTTCATAAAATGGACAATTAAAAGCAACTTGTTACCTGCTGCTTTTGCAGCCACGGCTTCTTGAAAGACATCTGTCACAAATAAAATGTCAGATGGTTTATCAACTCCAACTGACTCTGAGATTTCAATATAACTGCGTGTTTCTTTTTTATTTCTGCAAGAAACATAGTGGCAAGTGTTACAGAAGTTCAAATTTAGTGGCATGGGAAGTTGGGCAGCATCTATAAAACTTACCCCACTGTGGTGTCAAAGAATCCAGACAAATATTTTCTCAAGTCTCCATAGTTCGTCTTTCCAAATATAAGTCTTTGTGCCAACCTGCTTCCACTAGAATATATATACACCTGAAGCAACATAGAAACAGTAAATAATGGCACAAAAAGAATATACAAAGTCAAGAAATAGAAAGCCTTTTGAGTCACAATCAATCAGTTCAGGGAACTAGGTTATTGGATTTCAAGGACTATTCCTTCTGGTGCATTAACAATGGATCTCAAGCTCTTCAGTGCCACTAACAACTATTATTCATTTATTCCAACTTCCTCATTCATGTATCTCTAATCTTGAGTGTGCTTTCCATCCCCTGTCTTCTGATTTTTACATACAGTATCATATCCATTATAGCTATTCTTATAAGGAACCTATATTTGACTAATAGAATGTTCACAACACTTTTTTACAATTTGATTAAACATCTAATACTTCCAAGAAGCCATAGTCTTGAAACATAACTTCAGAATTACATATCACTAGGGACCATTTACTAATTAGAAATATTTGGCATCGGCACTAACATCCTCTTCTGCATATAACAGTAGCATAGTTCACAGTAAAGGAGTATTTCAGGATAAAGATGGGTGACAAATTAGTATGTGATCTGTTGAAATTACTGTTTGAATCATTCAAGGAGAATTTGCCTTGATGGGTGATTCAGCTACATTAATAGTTGGAAACCAAACCGCAGTTATGACATTACATGCTACTACAAAGAAAAACTAAATCGTATAAATGTTAAAAAAATTGAAACATGAAGAACCTTTATGCCCAAAGCATGCCACTTCTCCAATGCTTCTGGAACATCATCATACACTACTCCTTCCAGTTCATTATTCTCATACCCAGTTCTCCAAATATGACCCTGCATCAATAAATCTTCGTAATATCACTGAAGTACACTTTATATCAAGCATATCTGCCTCATGTTTACCAGCTTTATGTTTCTGAATACTTACTTGCAATTGTTTTAATGCAGTGATCTTTCGATCTGCTTTTATCATTGCTTCCACGTTAGCAACCAAAGCTGCAATTACCTCCTCTTTCCCAGCATCATCTGTTGGAATAGGAATAGCACCACCAACACCTTGTGCCAAGTCATCTTCAACCTGCAAAAACAGATTTAACAGCACATAACATATTTTCAAAGTCCCTGAACTACTAAACTCATAAACTAAGGGCAACAATCAACTCCTTCAGCAAAAATTCCTCCAAGAACTGTTAAAGCCTGGTCATTCAATTCCACATTATGCCATTTTGAGTTGACTGGTTAAAGGAAAAATAGAAGCATTGTACGGGAGCATTTCATCAGCCCATTGATTACATCACAATCCCATGCTACAAGTTAGGATACGCGTCCCAACATCTGTTTATCCATTTTCTAAGATTTGCAATCCTTCAACAGCGTAACTGCAGTTTTTCTGGCACATCCAAAAATTTCAGGGCATCTATTGTGATTATGCTCCTACCATGTCCTTGTGCAATATAGAAAGAGTCGCCATCTTTTTTCTCTAGTTCAACTTTTCGTGTTGTCTCTCTCTTTTTTTCTTCTTTTTTTTTTTTTTTTTTCCCACAACAATCATGAGACATTTGGCCATGGATGCTGGAAAGGAATAAGGAGAACATTAAATTTTCAAACTATTAGCAGCTAACTTCTTTACATGCTTCCCCTAAATGAATATCAAATCTTTATCATCATTGCACTCAAATTTCAAAAGATCAATGTTAGAATTCCACCAGTAGCATGCAATGGAAGGCAAAACCTATCTGGTACAACATGAATTGCTATCATACCAAAACTTCTAATAACAAATCTTACTTGCAAGCGCAACAACTTTATATCATCTTGAGTTTCTGCAGTCTCGTATGTTGCAGACAGATGCCTCCCAACATTATCACGGGCATATGGAAACAGAACATCAGCAACAAATGTTATTGGAGTAGTAGTTCCCTCAATGTCAAGAACAATGCAACGCTGCGACCAAATAATTTGAAGAATAAAGATGTTTATCTGATAAGACACAAATATTTGATACAAAAACTTGTAGATTTCAAACCGCAAGGGATCGGGACCAATATAAAACACAAGTTCTATTAAGCCAGTGCAACCCGCATCAAAATTAAAATGCAGAAATATCAGTAATGTTGAGGACATCGTTTGAATAACTTACTGGCAACAGTTCGATTCCATTATTTGACTTGTTTGTGCCTGCCTGAACCACCGCTTTTATGTTTCTATTACAGCCAAGAGCTCCTTTGACATTTTGAATTGGGCCATGGTTTGGAGTAGACCAATCTAGGCCCATTTGATGAAGTTTGATAGCAGCATCAAACAGATAGTGATAACATTCAGCCTGAAAGATTTGAGAACAATTTAAGTAAAGCTCCAAAAGGTAAATCAAAACATTCTGTAAGGAATTGAGGATGCATGGTTACATACATTCAGCTAGTTTTGGGCTCAAGCCATACAAATATAATATCTCTCACATATTATTTTATAATACTTATGATGGTATAACAACATAGAGGAGTAGAATATGTTGCATCACATCAAATAATATTTTGTCTTGAAGGTTTGAGACATCATTTAATATTGTGCTCATCATATCATGTCCACTACAAAATTCAAGGTATCAAAAAGATCAAATATGCAAGGCCAATCAAGAAAGAGAAATGGTAAGAAACCCCACAATAGTAGGTGATTACTGGAAAAAAGTCCCTCAAGCACATCAGTTATCATATGTGTAGGAGCTTTCTTCTAAATTTTGAAAAGGGGGAAATCCAAGCTGCTGTATATGCCGAGATTTCCCCTGCTCAGCAAAATAACACCAGTTTAGGGTTCCATCAACAAACTTCCTAACGTTTCTGCTATAATGCCTTACAGAAAATGATATAGCAACAACATGAGAGTCGGAGGGGAAATTGTTAAGGTTAGGTGCCCAATTCTACATCACACAGCTGATCTGCCGAGAAGTGCATTAATAGCAAAAACTAAACAAACCAATATCAAATGAGATGAGTTCCAGAAACAATTGCAGGTATCACTGCAATACTAGCAGCTTATGCTATTCCTTTGTTAACTTTGCTCTTCACTATCACCACTAGAAGGAAATTATCATGACTCAAAGATTATGAATTTGAGATTTAGTTCATATTTACAACATCTGATGACGTAAATTTTATGATTGATCAGGCGTTTATCACTAAAATTTACAATCATGATCACGTATCTGCATATTTAAGCAAATAGCAGGCACTAAATAACAGAACAATCAAATAAAATCTTTAAATAAAATTAATGAATTTTCTGTGCAGGCACCAACTTCATTCAATACCAGCACAAACCTGGGTTTTGGCGCTGATCCATGAGTCTCCCCATATATATATACCATGGTTGCGAACAAGCACAGCTGTTGTTTTTGGGTATGCTTCAATCTGAAAAACATGAATGTGTTTTAAGTACTTTACAGCATATCCCACTGAATAAACAAAAGAGCTGGAGATCTTGGAAAAAAAATTCTCAAAGAAGTCATTCATTTTCCAGAACCTGTAGTAAAGACATGTTCTAATTGGCAAGTGTTGCTTATGCTGCTCATCAGTATGACAGTGAGCTACTAATGTATAATTGTCAAAAGATTACTGAAACAATCATCCATCAGCAGAGCTAATCAAGCAAGATGGCATAAGGAAACAAGTAGGATTTTCTCCTTTCTACAAATATTACATGATGTGACAATAGATCTACACATAGTTAAGTCCCATTCAAAAGAAATATTTGATTATTTTCTCCCACAGTATAATTGTGTTCCACAGATAAGCATAGAAAGTCAAATGTTAGAAACCAAGCTACAAATTGTAGATTCTGACATATTAAAGAACATACAGCTTTAGCAAGAGAATCTGTAAGCTCATTTTCATAGGCTGTGTTCTCTATTATTGGGACAACAAGTTCATCATAGTAGCCATGCCCTTGAATTCCTTTTATCATCTCCATATGAGTGACCTGTAAATGTACAAAAAATTCAGAAGCAAATCAAAGGATGCATTGAGAAATGAATGGTAGGTGAAAAACAAAGTATATGTGATGTTGTGTGCTATGTTCAGTGATGCATGATGACAAGATCTGGCTTTCCAGGATGCATGAATAACCAATCACGATACAAACCCTCTTTTGACAACTTAATACAGATAATAGCTGATAATCTGAGATGACAATACTGACACATCTTTCGTTAATATTGCAAAACCCACCATCTTGAATTCTGAGAGATGGCTATTATCAATGAAGAAGAAATTTATTTGGTTAACTTACCATAATCAATTAAAATAACCTAATGCTACAATATGGCAATTGTTTCAAAAAATTATGAAAAATGATTACCCACATTGATCAACTTGGTTGAACTTGTAAGGCTTTCAGCCCCCTACCCATTTGCTTATACCCCATTTTAGAATTATTGAGATATGAGATTAAACAGAAAGTAATAAGAAATATCTGGACAATTTCATATGGTCTGCTTTTTTATGCATTTCTGAACTTCCACCAACACCCCTACCATAAACTTGAATTCCAATTACAAATAAAAAGCCATCTCAATAAAAAAAAATGATGGAATTTTCATTCACTGACAGGATCATGCTTGGCTATTGCCATCATTTCGTATGGTCAGGATGGCATCTCAGATTGGAAAACACTCATTCATTTAACAGATATACGTTTCTTATCTGTGATCTGATACAAAATTGTTTGTTCACATCTAATCTGTATCCTCATGCTGTGGATCACTGATGATTCATTTTAGTTCCAGCACAAGCCAATATTTTCATCTAAGATAATGTCCTCAAATGTCATCTTTCCCCAGGTCTTAGAGAGCAAATGTTGTCTCCATGTGTACAATAAAAAAGATATTCTGTTTCTCCAATCAATCTTGAAAATATCGAGGAAGGGAGGCAGATTTCTTTTGGTGGGAAGGGGTATGAGAATTATGAAGATGTTACGTAAAAGAAACAACAGGTATACATTTGAAAACTCCAATCGCTTGTAAATTCAAAAGGGAAGACTTACACGGAACTCTTTTGATAACGGATTGATCATTGTTACAAGACAAGATTCTATCCCATGACTGTGAATGACAGCCCCTGCATTGCGCATGTCATATGCCTGCATTACGCCAGAGTAACTGTTAATTGTGACTCTATGAAGAAAGGCAACTTTCCATCTTATTAGGTTAATCCTCATATGAGATTACAAAGAACTGCAACTCCTAAAAAACACATGAAATCTGCCATTTCATTATTTTTTTCTCTATTTAAACAGTGACCAATCACTAAGTAACTATGGGTAACTAGAAAATAAATATACCATAGTAACTACCATCACAATTAAGAATTCAAATAACCATGCCATTTGCACTAATAAAGTTGAGAAATCAATGTACAACAAAACTTTATGCTTAGAGCACCAGAGCATCACTATATAGCAAACATTAAAACAATCCAATTAGCAACTCACTTTTTTATGATTACTGTGCAACACTGCACTGATAATAAACCATTTTTTTCAAATTTGAATGTTATTAATAACAGCTCAAACTCCATCTTTATGTGCTATCAAATGGAAGACCTAATCGAGTAACTGCAAAACAACAGAAAACCGATACCTTCAAGAAAAGAGGAGCACAGTCAGAACATTTGGGAGGCTTGTGTGGGTAAGGTTTCGGAGATGGCGAAGACAATAAAGAGCCATTTGTGGCTAAGATATACATGTCCTCTGGTTCCATTCTCTCCTTCTGCACTCCTGCCCAATTACAACAAATATTCAACTTTGCATCAATTAAATTCCCAGTAATCAATAAAAAGTCATAAAATACACAAAAAAATACAAATGACGCAAGTACTAAGGCCAAGAAAAAGCAAATAAAATTGATACAAACACACAAGAAATTAAGCACATACGCAGACAACTGAGCTTCAGTATCAAATAAACAACAATACCGAAGCAATAAAGCACAAGACAATCAAATTAAGCTGAAAAAACAACCCATAAACCAAAGCCACATAACCAGCCACAAACAATGACAAAACCAATCAAGAATCCATAAAAATACAAACTTTTATCACTTAAACCAACCCTTTTAAAAATAAACAGAAATGTCAAAAACTTAAATATTAGTATTACCAGAAGGGGACATAAGGATAAGCTGTTGGCGCTTAGGGATAGAGTCATCATGGGCCTTGATGGTGATGCTACCACCAGTTCCAGAAACCCATCCAAGGGTGTAAAATTGTTTGCAAAGATCAGCTATTAAAACCCTTGTGTCTTTAACTGCTTTGCTCTCTAAATAAGCCTGAGATGCCAGCTTTGCTGCTGCCATTCCTCCTCCGTTCACTGCCACTGCTGGTGGGGCTGCTGCCATTTCCTTGCTTTCTCTTTCTAGAGAGAATAAAAACAGAGATTCTAGAGAGAGAAAGACTGCTACTTTGTTTAGTTTTTCAGCTTGAAATGTGTTAAAAGAGTTTTTATCTTTTATGCTGTTTTTTGGTTAAGAGTGAGAGATGGAGAACGTGACTCTGGTGTTTAAGGTAAGTAAATTATTAATTGTTTTTTGCGGAAAAGTGATTGGGTTACTGTGTGTTGCCTCCATTTTGAAGTGTTGGGTTTTTATTGGACCACGTAGGGCTGTTCAAAAATGGTAATTCTTTATGACTACGTGTTTTTTTTTTTACTGTGACTACGTGGAATTTAGTGCTCTGTTTTGAAAAAATAAATTAGTAGTTGCTCTGCCTTGCTTTTGTTTGATTGACGCATGACATCATGCTATCTTTCTTCCAAAAAAGATGGTCCATTCTAATTTTTCGCACATTTTAAAACAATTATTGATTATTACGATATATCAATATTTTTTGTTTATAATTTTTTAAAATAGTAGTTATTAAATTTAATTATAAATCAATATTAATTTAAAGATATAATATATTCAAAATTAAGATGATAAATAAAAAAAATCATTAAGTTAATTGACTATCAAATTTATAATAATTATGAAAAATTATATAATAACAAAAATATTTTACTTTCAAAATCCCGACATGCAATAAATTTTTTAAAAAAATGAATATTTTTTATGTAACAAAAATAATTTAAGTCAAAGCTATTTGTATGTATAAATGAAGTATAAATAATATTGATTTTTTATTAACGAAGAACCAAAAAAGAAAAAAAGCAATTACAAGTATTTTTTAAAAAAATAAATTATTTAAAATTTTGACTACAAGTAAATATAATCTTTTTAGAACAGAAGAAATAATAACTCCATTATTTAGTTTTGACTACATTAGGGAGAAGAATTTAGCTAACAAAATAGTCTAGATTCAGTAAGTGTTTTCTTTATCTATTACGGGCAAATTTTGTAGGCTGCAAGTAAACATTTTTTTGTGGTTGCATGGGAAACAATCTAAACTAATGTATTAATAAGAAATTTCCACACAAATTTTTTTTATTGTATTCAAACTTGAGATGGGGAGCAATCTTATCATGTTTATTATCTAAACCAATACTTCAAAACAAAACAAAACATTAACTCAAGAAACTAATTGTATAAACCATTGAGTTTCAAACTTCACTCACACCAGCAATCTTCCTTTAATAGAAAGATTACAGATTTGCCGTCTGAAAATTTTGATCATGTATTACATGGAAATGTGTTAGTTCTAAGCTTCAAGCAACTGTAATTTTTTTTTTTTTAATCTAGATATCTCACGTCGAAAATAGGATTAATCTTGTTCGAAATTAGAGCGATAGGATTTAATCTCTCATAATAAATCCAATTCTAAAATTCGAATAATATACATTATTAGAAAAATTATCTTAAAAACTACTTTGTTTATCACCCAACCATACATCCAATTATAAATTATAAAGTTAACATGACTTTTAAGAATTATAATTGTTGTCATTCATGGTTTTGACTTTTGACCAGACTAGTACATTAATGTTAATGCATGGAGTTTGCTGTTGTTTATTTTTATTAATTAATCGGTATGCATCCCACCATTTTTTATATCCAAGTCCTATAACTTGAAAATCATTGCCTGTCAAAATATCACTAGCCCACATAAAAGAAACAAAAAAAAAAAAAAGGAATAGGAAGAAGAAAGCAGTCCACGTAAAGGCAAGGAAAATGGGCTAATTTAGCTCAAGTATTATAAATCAATTAATGTAAAAAAAATAGCCCACGAACTTTACCTATCCTATCCAATCCAAACCCAGTCCAAATTCAAATTAAACCCATCCTGTCCTGATGCTAGCCCAAGTGCACGCAGATGAGAAATATCGGATATATCCAAGCCGAAGCATACCAAAATTAAATCGTAACCATTTCAATTCAAGTTGATTTAGGTATAAGCGTAATGAGAGAGATCCGTTAGTCTTTTCTCATTGTCTTAGAATGATAGTGGTTAAGTGAAGATACGGTCAAATCTACCAATATAAATATATCAAAAGATTCGCATTTGTAACTTCTCATTTATCTAGTCAAGGTCAATTTTTCATTATTATTATACCATATTAGCGTTTATAAAAAAATTATTTATAATTTAAAGAGTAATTATCAATATTTATTTCATGATTATACTTTAAGAAAAGATATAAAAACAAAAAAAATTGAAAAAATCACATTTGAATCATAAAAAGCGATAAGGATATTTGTATTAAAAATTACTAGTTAAATACTATAAAATTTGTCATATATGTTAAGCAAAATATGAGAAATT
Organism: Dovyalis caffra; assembly: GCA_963924115.1. Classification (NCBI taxonomy): domain Eukaryota; kingdom Viridiplantae; phylum Streptophyta; class Magnoliopsida; order Malpighiales; family Salicaceae; genus Dovyalis; species Dovyalis caffra. The sequence continues at coordinate 2,510,810 of CAWUPB010000858.1, read as the reverse complement.
CTAAATTATACATTTTTAAAAGAGACACGGCTTCTAAGTTTAACATTGAAAAAATTGGGTCGTATTTCTTTTCATATATTCGTTATAATATATATATAGGGAGGATGCTTCTAAGAAAAATAAATATAAGGAAAATAAGCCTAGATGGGAGTGGAGAGAGACAAATTGGAGGAAGAAAAGCAAACGCCCAGAGAAGCATGATTATAGTGATTTCTTATTTTCTTCCATCATTTTGCATCATTATGTTTTCATTAAAATATATATATATATATCTACATCTTCTATCACTTTCTTAAAGTGCGGAAATATATTGAATTTTTTATTTTTTTACAAAATTAAATCCAATTAAATTGTTTCCCTTGATTAGACTTCAATTTAATGATCATGGCATTCGAGTCTCTTGATTTTCTTGATTAGGAATTTCAATGCAACCTTAAGACTATAGTTAATAAAGGTTACGTGGCTCTTATGATTTATGACCGGTACGTTGGTCGTTCTCAATGATTCTTCATACTTATGTTGCCTATAAAATTAGTCTTTTTAGTAGATTGAGAGATCTTTCGATGATAAAATTAGTGATCGAAGAGAGGAGTAACCTAAATAGGCTTTCAATGTATCTCTTTGTATGTGAGTGAGATAATGAACAATATTATGTAGTGGATTGCAAGTATTAGAAATCTAGAATCTCTAGTGGTTAAGATTCTTATGTAGACAAGATTTATACCAAGTTGCTTAATGGAGAGGCATAATAGTCTATTTCTTAACTAGTGGCGAGTCTCTAATGTCAACTTGAGAGACCTATGCCTTTGATGTGACTTGTTCTCTTATGATGTCAATATTATCATATTGGTGTCAATTAGAGAAAGACAGCTTTAAAAGAATGTATTCATTAGATGTATATTTTTGTGCCGTGATAGTTGATGGAGCATGTCTTTCTTCATTCAAGATTGGCACCTAAGGTTGAAGGAGCAATGGTGCTTTGTTGAGGTATTAGTCGGTCCTTAATGTAATGATGGATCTCATTTTGAGATGTAATATGTTTGGGATGTCTTGAATGACACGTGTGATCCAAGGTCATTAGTACTCTCCCTAAGTCTTGTTAATCATGCTTGACTTAGATTGGTATAAGTCGAACATGCTTTTGGAGTACATCTTTATTATTCGGGATAGCGCAAGAGTCGTTTCCACTCACCTTATTTTCGTTGAAGTTGATAAAGGTGTGTATGTCATTTTGTAATACCCCGAATCCGTGAATAAATGAAATAATATATTTTAAATATGTATAAAAATTATTCTATGTGCATAGAACAATTGCTAGAGGGGTGATAGAATATTCCATGGTGAATATTGTACTAGCTTCTTTGTGCATAAATAGTGCATTTTATGCAAAATATTTATTTTAAGTATCTAAATAAGTGCATAAAAAATATATAATTGATGAATAAATTACTATAGAAAATGCATGAATTTATTGTGAAAAGAAATTATTTTTCGAAGTTCATAGAATAAATTATGCACATAGGGATTTAATTGCATAAGAATTAGGAACCTAATTGCATAAAATTAAAAATTTTGGCCCTCAAATAAATTTGAAAGTAAATTTTAGGGGGCATAAAAATATTTGGAAAGCCTAAGAGAAGGACCTAAAATAGTCAATTAAAAATTTAAAGGACTAAAATGTAGGGACTAGAATAAAATAATATGACAAATTGAGAGACCAAAATAAATATTTTTGGCTAAGATTTTTCTTCTCCGGCCAGCCACTTCACATCCCTCCTTAAATGAGTGTGATTATGCAATTTAAGAAATGGATGGCTAGGATTAAAGTAAGGATGGGTGAATATTAAAAGAAAAATCAATGGTGGAGATGGAAACAAATGGAGGGTTAGGATTAGAGTCAAACCAAGGCAAAGTCCATTCTTTTAGCCTATAAATTCAGCTTGTAGAAGAAGGGAAAAAATGGAGGAAAATTAGAAAAATTAGGCCAAACTCTTGTCAAAAAATTACTAAAATCATAAGAACTAATAAACCAAGACATTAAACATATCCTAAATCACTTCATCAAGCTTAGAATCATAATTGGAAGATCAAAAATAGCAAGGAGAAATTTTAGAAGGGAGGCCGAAATTTTGGAGGAGGAAGGGGGAAGGAAAGCTTGCAAAAAAAAAAAAAAAAATCAACTTGAAAAGAATTAATTGGAGCATTAAAAGTAAGTTAGTCTCACTACGTCACAAGAATTTAATTTTGGTATTGATTGGAATGATTTTTAATGGAAAGATGATGTATGTATATGTGTTTAAACGTGTTGATGTTGATGGAGAATGGAAGCTTTGATACATGAACATGTGATTTTTGTATTGAATTTAATATTGGTGAAGTGAATTGATAATGTTATGTAATTAATTTTATATGAATTGTTAGGTTTGCGGAATTCATTCAAGTTTGATTTAATAAATTGGATTAATTAGGGTTAGGGTTTTTGAGCATGTGAATTAGGGAAAATGATTTAAGTGTTGAAATTGATGATGAAATAGACCAATTAAGCATGCAAACAAGTAGTAAAAATGAAGAACTATCTAGCCTAATTCAAGGAAAAAGTTTTGGCTAAATGGAGAAATTTTAGGGTTTGTGGCATATTTGATTTATGGATGTTTAATTGATAGAATTCATGTTATAAAAGTATATTTAGATGATTAAGCATGTGAATTAACATTAAAATTGAAAAATTTACCTAGCTTATGCTAGGTGTATATTCGGCCATTTTGGAGAAAATAAGGAATTAAAGTTTAATCCATGTGTTATTAATGTTAAATGATTTAAATGATGAAGTTACAATAATTAAATGGGTTAGTATGTGAAGTAGTAAGTAAAATGAAAAATTTTCTTACTTTAGGCCAAAGAAAGTTTCGATCATATATGAAATTAGGGAAAAAATTTAGTTAACCACATCATTATTTAGATTGGTGATTTTATAGTTGATTAAATGTATTGTGTGTGTTTAATGTATGCAAGTATGTGGTTATGGCATGGTTGCCTATGTTTATGAAAGATGTGAAATGAGTAAATTAATTAGTGCAATGTCTTATTGGTTGATTGATGTTGCCAAAATGTGTTCTTATGATATGTATCAATGAATGTGGTGATTTAATGTGCAATGTAGGCTTCTATGCTCTTATTTTATGGATATGTGAAATGTGAGTTAAGTGGTACACTCGTGTTAAATATTTTAGGTGGTACACTCGTGTTAAATATTTTATTTGATTGGACCGTGTATCTTGAATGACATATAATGGATTGAAATGTGAAAGGTAATGAAATGTTATGTGCATTTTATTATGTTGAGGCATGCAATTTTATTACGTAAATGGACATTCATTTATGACATGCATCATATTCATTCATGACGATATGCATTTAAATTTAAATGCATATGCATGTCAAAATCATGAAAAGGTTTTTCTTCATGATTTTGCAAAGGAAAAGGAAAATAATTATCGAGGGTTTAACTATTTTTGATATTTCTTCATCGAAAAAATTGATAAAGGCCTTGACGTAAGAAAATAATAAAGGAAAAAGATTATCGTAGGTTTAATTATCTTTAATATTTCTTCATCGAGGGAATTGATAAAGGCCTCAATAGAAGAAAATGATAAAGGAAAAGAAGACCAAATATATACACTTATGTGTATAACATACGTTCAACTGGACATATTTGAAAAAGAAAAAGGAAAAAGGATTTCAAAAAGGACATGAAAAGGGTTTTGAAGTGCATTCACTTGCATACGTGCATAACATGCGTGACTAACTTACCGAGCAATAGGTCACCTAGTTCTTGTGATGTAGGGGTGAAGAACGAAGAATAATGACCATGTTTATGCTAGAGTCTGGTTGCTAAAGGAACTCTTCTATCGGTCCGTAAGGTGTATCTTACTTGTGATTACAAGTTAGACCTATTACATATGGTCGTATTATTAGTCTTCATTATTCTAGTATATGTAATTGGTATGGTTACTTTGTTTTATATAATGATAAAGGTAATGAACGAGTAATCGAGTTTATCTAGTTATCATAAAAAAGGAAGTAGGTCGTAAACATGTAAACCAATTTTGGATTTGCTAATCATATAATAAAATAATAGTGTGTAATTATAATTTTTGTTTAGTTTAGTACTTACATACTACTATCCTTGATATATTTATTCTGTCTTCTAAAAAAGAATTTGATGAAACTATTTCGATCTATGCTATTAAAATAAAATGTTAAAATAGAAAAATTTAATAATGCATTTTGGGTTGAAATTTGTAAGTAAAGTTGGCCTATTAACTATTTAATAGGCTTGTATTGTAAAAACCATAATTAATAATACAATAAGAAGGACATAGTGTGTCTTACATTCATCGTGGGGCACGACGAGTAATATCCTCAACTTATTTAAGGCCTAGGTCGGGGGTGTTATACATTTAATAGTTAGTGCTTCAAAAACTATCTTTTTATGGGGGAGACTAAACATTGACACATGAGAGAGCTTTAGAGGCGTGAAAAGATCATGCATTTTAGATACCCTTAAAAATCCATTGATTATCGTCTTATCGATTGGTACATATGATCCACTATCATTTTTAATTAGGCCATGTTAGATTAGGCTCATTGTTGGGCTTGGTATGTTTCAAAATTTATTGAGAGAAAACATGTTTCTTTGCTTATATATCACTAATAGATTTTCATTTATGCTTTTACTTAATTCCTAATTTTTACTATAAGCAATCTTTGGTAAATTGTTTAGTGTTATTTGAGATTTTAAAGAGGTCCTTTTTTGGTAAATACTTTGTTGTATTTTTTCTTAAACCAATTCGGAGATCCTTTATCTAAACCAATAGCATTGCGACAAAGGTCTTATTTTCTAGTAAACTCGTTGAGTTCTACGTGTGAGTGGAAAATCTCACATCGATTAGTAATAAGAAGTTTGAGTTGCTTATATATAAGATGAAACCATGACTTATTAATCTAAGCTTCTAGGTTAAGATGATGTCAATTCTCATGGGTAAGCCTTAATATGTACGAGCTTGTGTGGAGGTCTAAATGACTATTTAAGTGCATACCTCCTTAATAAGTGATATTAGAGTCGATAGTTAGGCTTGGATCGAGTGACAATTATGGTTAAGCTCCTATGCCTTTGTTGGTTTCTCTATGTTTAAACCAAAAAGCTAAGCTTCAAATTTTTTTATCCTTAAGATCGTGAAATACTTCTATTAAACAGGGATTTATGTTTAAATAGGGCAAACTCATATGTGAATGAGAGATTTGTTTAGTTTCACATGTGAGTGAGAAATCCTACATTGGTTAATAATGAGAAGTTTACGGTTTTTATATATAACATGGACCCATGACCGATTAGTCTAAACTTTTAAATTAAGATGTTGTCCATTCTTTATATAAATATGTGTGCAAGCCCATGTAGAGGCCCAAATGAGTGTAGATATCCTCAACGTAATTCATTAGAGTTTTTGATAGATAATACTTTTTATTTCATTCATTTTTTTATATTATAGTGAGCATGAATTATTTAGAAGGAGTAAAGAGTGCATTTGAGACTATTTCCAAAAGTAATTATAGAGGAGATATAGGCTTTAGTATGGGCAAAGTGGCCCTCTTTGAGGTGAATAAAGGTTTGATGCCTTTACTTAGTGAGGGGAGGCCTAATAGTGTGTTTATGGTGAGACTTATTGTTTTTGGTCATTTGTTAGGAAAGGATTATTCTTAATTTTTGCTTATCGAGATGATAGAACGAGCATGCCAACTTTTGGAATTACCGAAGAAAACCTAGATATCGTTGTCTTTACATATAAAATAAAATACAAATATACCTTCCTTTGTTTGGGTTCGTGGTAGAGATATTTCCATATTTTAGATTATATATAGGTCAAATTCATTTGAACAAGTTTCTCGCTACCTTTAAGAATTTTTATATGCAATTTGGTATAACTCCAACCCCCAAGCTTTGGGTCATTTATTGGAAAATGGATTATATCTAGATCTTTTCCTACCAAGATGATAAGATGAGTTGGTCACCTTCTAAGACTCGTGGGGAGAAACTCTGGATATAGCAATGCCGATTAGGCCAATTATTAGGGTCCGGTATTTTTTTTGAAATTTATCTTGCAAAAATACGTCTTTTTGCTTATATATAGTTGGTAGATTTTCATTTTTACTTCGTGGTTATTATTGTAAGAGATCTTTAGAGAGGTCTTTATTAAGTAAATCTTTCGTTGAAGTCTTCCTTAGTCCAATTCGAAATCCTTCATCTAAACCAAGCGACCTTGCAAAAAAGATCCTATTTTTTTAGTAAATTATTGAAGTTTTTGATAGGTAAACCTATTTCTTTCCTTTATTTTTTTTATTTGGATGAGCATGAATGATTTAAAAGAAGCTAGAAGTGAACTTAAGGTTATACGTATCATGAGTTTTAGAGGAGTGACGAGTTCTAATATGGACGAGGTGGCTCTTCTTTGAGATGAATAATGGTTTATGCCTTTGTTTGGTGAAGAGAGACCTAACAATATTTATGGGTGAGACTTGTTGTTTTTACCATTTGTTAGGAATGGATTATTTCTTGATTTTTTTCAAATCGAGATGAAAGGATGAGTAGGCCACCTTATAAGACTACAAAAAGGAAACTCGGGTATAATTGTCTACCTGTGTATGTTGAAGTACTAGTATACCTTTCCTTTGTCCGGAGTTTGCGGTAGAGGCTTTTTAATATTTTGGTTTATGTGTAAGTCAAATTCATATGAACAGAGTTGACCATTCTCGCTATCTTTAAGAATTTTTGTAAGCAATTTGGCATTATTCCAACCTTTAGAATTTTCATTTATTCTTATCGTTTTGCTGAAAATGTTGGAAATGAAAGAGAAAAGGTTCATGTGTATACCTTTTACGAGTGAGGGAAGCATGTGCCATTAAGCTTGGTGAAGGTTTCTCTCCGCCTCTCTTTTCGTATTTGGTTATTTGGAGCCATTGGTTGGTTGATTGAAAGAGAATATGGCTTGGTCTTGGTGTTTCCTTTGCTTAGAGATCGAATGGTATGGTTTTCCTAGTTGATATGTCCTACCATAAAAAACACACGTAAAACATGTAAGACAACTCAATATTACATAAAGTGATAGCACATTCTTTTCACATGTTCACTAGAGATTCTTTCTTGCTCTCTTTAAAGCAAGAACATAAGATTACGGACCAAATCAATAAACTATTACAAATTATTAAATTTATTTAAATCATCTATTTAGTAAATCACATTTAAAATGTGAATCTTTTCATATTTAATAGCATAATCATAACTATAAAATGAAATAATTAATAACGTATTTATCATAAAATAATATGGGCAAATTTAATTACATTTAAAATTTATTAGTCTTATGTGGTAGACTAGGTTTGTATAATAATTTCTCTCTTAGGGTGGGCTATACTTGGGGCGGGTTAAATATGTATTTTTTTTAGGGCCAAATCCTAGACCTTTATGGTTTTCATTCCAAACATGGTGCTTATAGGATTAACGGCTTGATTTGTCCCTCTACTCTTAATGTTTTCTTAATATGATCCCTATGCACTTTTATTTTATCTATCACGCCCTTCTACTATCTAAATTTTCTTAACTTGGCCCTCCAATGGTTTTTTGATCAATTTTCCGAGCAACACATGATAGGTGGTGAAAATTTGACATGTGGCAAAAAATGAAAATGTATCCGTAAAGAAAATAAAAAGGAAAAAACATATTTTTTAATTATGAAAAACATACATATTATTAAAAAACCAAATTTATTACGAATGTTAATGAAATCCCACATGATTTATGAGGAATTGAATGATAAATAACAATGACCAAGTACTAATAGTGGGTAATGCGGACAATGAAGAAGTAGATGACGATGACAATGATGATATTTGCAAAAAAAACAAAACAAAAAATCTTTTTAAGAAACAAAACGAGTTTTTTCTAACATGATTAGATTTTATTTTCAAAGCAATTTTTTCTCTTTTAAAAAACACGCATTGTTATTGTTACAATTAAAAGATTGAGCATAATAGGTTGAACAAGACAAAAAAGGCTAAGGGAGATATCCACACACTCGCATTTACAAAAGATTTGTGTGAACGGATCAAAGAATAAATAGTTTATTTGGGGCCAAATAGGTGATAAACATTACTCCAAGAGCATTTTTATAAACATAGAAGATTTTGGTTCAAGGCCCAAATTCTTAACAAAATTCACTACATTAGCCATCTTATCGGGCTTAAAATGTATGGATCTTAGACATCTCAAAATCGGCTTTTCAATCTTATTAAGTGGCACTCCCCCTTTAACAAGATATTAATATTTGGTTGCATAATACTTTTTACATCAACCAATAACAACTATGGTGAATGCTTAATAGCTATAACAAGCTTGTCATTGCTACCAAGAGCAAACTTTAAAAACTTAAAAAAAAAAAGTTTAATATGAGAATCAAAAGCTCTTGACAAAATTATCGGATTTGATATAACAAGTTGGGCTGAAAAGTTGATCCAAAAAGCCATTTGCCACAAAAGCTTGATTTTGGATTTGAGATTATAGTCTACTCTACATCGGAGAAATTGGAGATGCTTTTAAATCAATTTGGCAATGTCATTGTCGCTAAAGTGCTTGAGATTTAAAGGGATGGAGAACAAATTAAGAGTTTTAAAGTTTATTTTGATGGATTTGGAGCTTTTGAAAAATTAAAAAAAAAAAAGAAGAAGATATTAATGGAATCCCACATTAATTGATGAGGAATTGAACTATAAATGACGATGAAGTAGTATAAAAATGGAAATGGAGAAAATGGAAAAATAGATGATGATGATGCTTGGTGTTTTTTTTAAACATCATTAGATGTTTGTAGAAAACATCCAAACACATTTTTGTATGAAACAAAACATGTCTTTTTTTCTTTAAACATCATTAGACTTCATTTTCAAATTGAGACAAAATTAGTTTATGCTTCGTGTGCTTTTATATTTAATTTTTTTCATTTCATTTTTTAGTTTTTTTTTTTTAGTTTTTTTGCTTGCCATGTTTGGTTTAAAATTCGATCGAAAAATCATTGGAGGGACCACATTAGAAAAAATTAGTTAATAGAGGGATGTAATAAATACAAAAAAGACTAGAGGGACAAATCATGTGATTAATCTTGGTGCTTATATATATATATATATATATATATATATATATGAGCTTAGTTCCTTTTTTTCCCTTAATGAAAACAAAATAACTTAGGAACTCGTGGAGTACTCTTCACTTCGTAATCTATCTATTTTAATTAAAACACGTGTACGGATTGACAATCACATATTAAAATTGATATGATTTTTATTGCTATTTTTATATGTTGTTTCTATTTTTCTAAATGACCTAAATCATATCAATTTTAACGTAATTGTTAATCATTACATGTGACTTAATTTAAGTGAATGAAGGATAAAGTGGTGGGTACTCCTAGAGGATCAAAGATATCCTCAATTTATATTTTGACAAAAAAAGAAAAGAAAAGAGAGAGAGAGAGATGATGTATGACATGTCTTAATTTATTTATTTTTCACAAATGAGTATTTCAACTTTAATTTCTATCAATTGAGTTGCTCATCTATTTATTACGATATAATTAAATGCCTCGATAGATGTCTTAGGAATTTGCTCGACACATACGTAAATGATAACATGACTATCAAAATCTAACAATAAACTTAAAACTAACATCACTTTAAGTATCACGTCACCAATTAAGCTAAAAAACATATTTTATGCCGATAATATGTGTTAAAGAAAAATCTTTCAAACTAAGTAAAACAAATCCATATTTCATATTTGGGCTCACAACAATGATTATTTTTCTTGTAAGATTTTGGAGCTCGTATCATTATTAACGGATACATCAATAAATTCTTAAGAGATGTCCATTGAGGCACTTATATAGATAGATGAGAAACTCAATCGATAAAATTAAAGCTGATATATCCAATTGTGAAAATACAAAAAGTTCAAACACTTAATATATATTATTACTATATATCTAAAACACATGGGGTTGTGATTATTCACAACCCCGTTCACCTATTTTATTTTTTTAGGTTTCGACACGGTTCACTTTCACCTCTTTTTTTTCTTTTCGGTACTCGTTCATTTTTTTCTCAAGTTGTTTTGAATACATGCCATTTCTGTTTTTTTTTTTTCATCAATTTAGGTTCTTTTTCTTATTTAATTTTTTTTATTTTTAGATAGTTTCATTTTGGTCTCTAAAATTTTAAAATAAAAATTTCAATCCCCTAAATGATGCACTACTTATGCCTTTTTTTTCTTTGCTTTGTTCCATTAATTTATGTTCTTTTTTTATTTAATTAGATGTTAAATTTTTAAAAAATTAATCGTTATTTTTTCTCACAAGTCGACGATTATATAATATATACGACTTTGTTCGCTTCTTTTTTTTTTTTAGTTCGAGCACTCGTTCATTTTTTTTCTTTTTTTCAAGTTGTTTAGAATACATGCCCTTTCCGTCCCCCCCCCTCCCTTGTTTTTTTCCATCAATTTAGGTTATTTATTTATTATTTTCACATTGTTTCATTTTGGTCTCTAAAATTTTAAAATAAAAATTTTAATCCCCTAACCGATGCACTACTCATGCTTTTTTTTTCTTTGTTTTTTTCCATCAATTTATATTCTTTTTTTATTTAATTAGGTGTTAAAATTTTAAAAATTCAATCATTACTTTTTTCACATAAATTGACGATTATATAATATATATGATATTTTTTTACATTTATACAATATGTTTTTAGATTTTATGATGATATTTTTTTTTATTTCAAGTTGTTTCACTATGTATACCTTTTCTCTTTTTTTTCATCAATTTAGGTTCTTTTTTTTATTTAATTTTCAATTTGTTTCATTTTTGTCTCTAAAATTTTAAAATAAAAATTTTAATCCTCTAACCGATGCACTACTCATGTCTTTTTTTTTTTTTCCTTTGCCCTTTTCCTTTGTTTTTTCTATCAATTTATGTTTTGTTTTTATTTAATTAGGCATTAAAATTTTAAAAAATCAATCGTTTTTTTTTACTTTTTTTTACACAAGCCGACGATTATATAATACTTGCTCATATCTTTTTTTCTTTGCTTTTTTCATCAATTTATGTTATTTTTTTATTTAATTAGGTGTTAAAATTTTGAAAAACCAATTGTTATTTTTTTTCAACACAAACTGATAATTATATAATATATACGATATTTTTTATATTTATATGATACATTTTTATATTTTAGAATAAATATAAACTACTCTTATTGTTTAAAATTGATTTTTTCGATAAGAATTCTTATCAAGATAATTCTTATTCTTATTTTTTTATAACTTTATTTATTAATAAATAAGATTTATTTTCTCTATATATGGATTCGAATAAGTTTTTTTTTATACTTGTTTTTATTTGCTTAATTGTTATATAATCAATTTTTAATAATTGAATATACGTATTTTATTTTCTTATTTTTTACATAATCAAATTTTATCGAAATCAAATTTATAGTTTTTATTGCACTCTACTAACTTCAATATGTATTTTACCATTTAATGTTTTTTAAATATTTTTTAATTTATTTTATACATTTTCACTTATTGAGTACGAGTCATGATGTATCAAAAATAATAACATTAGGGTCATCGATTTTATTAGAAATCAACTATGCATCTACACATACAATACCAATTATTTGTTGTTATTTTTTAATATTTAAAATGATTTTTCTAAATAAAATAGTTGAAATAATAATTTAAAATAACCGCATTCAAATATAATTTTGTGTACTAATATTATTCATTATTTTGTAAATAAATATACATAAATAATGTTTATATTTAAAAAAGAATCTTCTCATCAATAAAAAAGTTTCATTTCTTAATTTTCATACAATTTTTTATATTAATTGTTATTTTATTTCTTCAATGCAATTTAATGAAAAACAAATATTAAGATTTTTTTTAAAAAAATTTATATTAAAATTTGTTTATTATGAGTTTTATTTAAGAATAAATGCATAAGAAAAAACAAATCATATTTTTTTGATTTCAAAATTTATTCAAAACATCATGATTTTTACTGCACTCTATTAACTTCAATATATATTTTACCATTTAATTTTTAAAAAAGATTTTTTAATTTATTTTATATATTCTCACCCATTGAGTACGGTCATGATGTATCAAAAATAATAACATTAGAGTCATTGATTTTATTAGAAATCTACTATGCATCTACACACATAATACCAACTATTTGTTGTTATTTTTTAATATTTAAAATGATTTTTTCAAATAAAATAATTGAAATAATAATTTAGAATAACCACATTCAAATATAATTTTGTGTATTAATATTATTCATTATTTTGTAAATAAATATACATAAATCAAATTTTTATATTTAAAAAAGAATCTTCTCGTCAATAAAAAAGTTTCATTGGTTAATTTTCATACAAGCTTTTATATTAATTGTTACTTTATTTCTTCGATGCAATTTAATGAAAAAAAATATTAAGATGTTTTTTTTAAAAAAAATTATATTAAAATTTGTTCATTATGGGTTTTATTTAAGAATAAATGCATAAGAAAGAAAAAATCATAATTGTTTTAGTTCAAAATTTATTTAAAACATCATAGTTTTTACTCCACTCTATTAACTTCAATATATATTTTACCATTTAATTTTTTAAACATATTTTTTTAATTTATTTTATACATTCTCACCTATTGAGTACTTTCATGATGTATAAAAAATAATAACATTAGAGTCATTGATTTTATTAGAAATCAACTATGCATCTACACATACAGTACCAACTATTTGCTATTATTTTTCAATATTTAAAATGATTTTTTTCAATAAAATAATTAAAATAATAATTTAGAATAACCACATTCAAATATAATTTTGTATACTAATATTATTCATTATCTTGTAAATAGATATGCATAAATTAAATGTATATATTTAAAAAAATAATCTTCTCATCAATAAAAAAGTTTTATTTATTAATTTTCATATAAGTTTTTATATTAATTTTTACTTTATTTCTTCGATGCAATGTAACGAAAAAAATATTATGGGTTTTATTTAAGAATAAATGCATAAGAAAGAACAAATCATATTTTTTTGACTTTAAAATTTATTCAATATATATATATACACACACACACACAAAATTCTGATTAAAAATTATAAAATTAGATGAAATTTTATCTTTTATATTTAATTTAATATATTATAATTAATCGATAACATAGTATATGTTATCTAATTGAAATAAATATGTTTAATTTGATGCGCAGCGTAGCGTGAGAATCCAAACTATTCATATGTCTAAAATTTTTATTCACTTACTGTTCATATACATGAAATTAATATTCACTTGATAACAATTTAAGTCATTTTTGTGTATCGTTTTTTGTGTGTTTTTGGCCATTAATATACAAATTTAACACTTTTTTCTATTTTTCGTCCTTCATGTTATAACATTTTTTTTCAATCCTTAGTTTTTAATTTTCTTTCATTTTTACACAACATATATATACACATGTTATCTTTTTATATTTTAAAATTAACACATACTTCATTTTATATTATTCTTATCATTTAAATTTCATTCTTTAAATTTATTATTTTTTTATGAAAATTCTCATCCAATTAATATTTTTTTATATAAGATTTTATTTACTCGATAAATATAAGCTATTTTTTTCTCTATATTTGAATTTTAGAATTAAATTTTATAATATGATTTTTTTCTTTTTTAAAAAATAAATTGGTATAATATATGTCATGAATTCTTAGAATTTTTAAATGATAGTTGCGCATATATAAATATATAATTATTTTATTCTAAAAGATTAAAAGTGTATTTCAAATAATTTGTCTCAGTTCACTAGGTATAGTCAAGAAATATAAAAAAAACTATTGAATCGTTGATTTTATTAAAAATTGACTATATATTTCCCAAGATAATACAAATTATTTACTATGAATATTTTTATTAACATTATCGAACCAATTTATTTGAAATAAAATAATTAAAATAACTCTTTGAAGTAACCAACCAATTATTCAAATATACTTTTTTTATGCTAATTTTATTGATTATTTTATAAATAAATATATATAGATCGAATCCATATACTAGGGGGAAAAAATCTTCTCACTAACATTAAATAAGAATAAATTTTTATTTTTTCATTGGTTAATTTTTGTACAAGTCTATACATTAATTGTAATTTTATTTTTTGGATACAATCTTTTTAAAAAAAATATAAATTTAAAGTATTTGCTTTTGAATTCTTAATTAATATCATGTTTAAATTATTAAAAGTTTTTATATAAGAATCCTTGAATAAAGAAGGATAAATCATATTTTTTTAGTAGAAATTTTATGAAAAACACAAACAAGTGGTAATAATTAAATAAAAAAATAAAAATTTTAAATAGTTTTGTTCTATCTCGCCTCTAGTGTTGTGCGGATAATTTTAAAAAATAATCTTTTCGTTAGCGATAAACAAGAAAATTTGTATTCATTTGTTAATTTTTATAAAACTGTGTCCATTAATTATAAATTTATTTTGGAATGCAATATTATGAAAATTATATTTTTAAAGTTTTTTTTTAATTTTTGATTAATATTTTAGTTAAAAATATTATATATTTTTTATTTTTAAATCAATCCATAAAGAAGAATGATTTATGCTTTTTTTTTAAAGCAAAAAATTTATAAAAAATATTAAAAAAGTAATTAAAAAAATTATAATTAAAAAAATTTAAAATTATTTTCTTTCTACCGGATATGTAGTGTAGCACACGCAAACCACTAGTTATTAAACAACCTAAAGTAAAATATAGTTTACTATTCATTTTATTATTTGAAACACTCGTTCACGTACTCATAAATCACTATTACTTTCACTATTGATGTCATTTTTTTAACACTTTGGTCCTCAAATTTTCTATTTTTTTTCTCAATTTCAAACTTTAATTGTATTATTATTTGATCTCATTTTGTTTTAGTGTTTTTTGTTAATTATTTTTATTCTTTAAAATTTACTATTTTAATTTACCATTTTTTAAATTCTCTTTTTTTTTTCAATTTCAAACTTTAATTTGTTAATTATGTTTATTATTTAAAATGTACTATTTTAATTTGTCAATTTTTTAAATTCTCTTTCTTTTTTTCAATTTCAAATTTTAATTATATTATGATTTGGTCCCATTTTATTTTATTGTTTTTTTAATTATTTTTATTGTTTAAAATTTACTACTTAAATTTATCATTTTTTTTTAATTCTCATTCAATTAATTTAAAATTATATTTACTGAAAATTTTGATTTATTTTTCTATATGTATGGATTTTGAAATAAATTTTTAGAACATGATTATTTTTTCTCTTAAAAAATAAATTTATATCATTTTTAAATGATAGTGGCATGATTAATATATATAATTTATCTAAAATACATTTCTAGATTAAAATTGTATTTCAAATATTTTTTTTAGTTTTTATATTATTTAAAATTTACTACATTAATTTGTCATTTTTTTTAAATTCTATTTTTTTTTCAATTTCAAACTTTGATTATATTGTGATTTTTTCCCATTTTGTTTTAGTGTTTTTTGTTAATTATTTTTATTATTTAAAATTTATTACTTTAATTTGTCATTTTAAAAAAATTCTCATCTAATTAATTTAAAATTATATTTACTTGACAGTTTTAATTTACTTTTCTATATGTATGGATTTTGAAATAAATTTTTAGAAAATGATTATTATTATTATTTTTTGAAAAATATATTTAGATGCTTTTTAAATTATAGTGTGTGTGTGTGTGTGTGTGTGTGTGTGTGTAAAATTTGTCCGAAATACATTTTTAGATTAAAAGTGTTATTCAAATAATTTTTTCTTGATTTTTTTATTATTAATTTACTTTATTAATTTGTCATTTTTTTTAAATTCTCTCTCTGTTTTTTTTTTCAATTTCAAACTTTTATTATATTGTGATTTCGTCATATTTTGTTTTAGTGTTTTTTATAATTATTTTTGTTATTTAAAATTTACTACTCTATGTCATTTTTTTTTAAATTCTCATCCAATTAATTTAAAATTATATTTGCTAATAGTTTTTGATTTATTTTTCTATATATATGAATTTTGGAATAAAATTTTAGAATATGATTTTTTTTCTTTTTAAAAATAGATTTAGATAACTTTTAAATTATAGTGGCATGATTAATATATATATAATTTGTCTAAAATACATTTTTAGATCAAAAGTGTATTTCAAATAATTTTTTCTGGATTTTTTTTTAGAAAAAACCTCAAATGAATTAATTAATAGTTGAAAGTCAAATGTGAAAAATAAAAAGAAGATGGTTGCTCTGTGCGTGAGGCCTATGTTCAAGGACTAGCCATGCATAACATAGAAATAAAAAAATATTTAAGAAGGAGTAAAAAAAGAAAAAGAATTCACATGTTTTATTAATTTGTTTCTTCTTTATATAATCAAAATTATTTGAAATCAGATTTGTAATAATTTTTATTTTGGTCTATTAACTTCAAATTTAGTCAATATATTACTTGCAAGTTAACTTTTTATAGTATTTTTTGTTTTAGACTGAATACTCTAAACTCGCTTAGTATGTTTATGATGCATAAAAAAAAACATTGAATTGTTGTTTTTTTTATAAATCAACTATGCAACTACTAATATACTAAATATTTACTATTTATTTATTTTTTTGAATATTTTAAAATGAACTTATTTTAAATTAAATAATTAAAATAATGTTTTGGCTTAACCATTCAATGATTCAAATTAATATAGTTTTTTATTTTAATATTATTCATTCTTTTATAAATAAATATATAAAAATTAAATTCATATTTTTTTTCAAAAATTGATATTCTCATCAACATGAAATAAAAAAAATTATTTGTTCAATTCTATGTAAGCTTTTAATAATTGTTAGTTATGTTTTTTGACACAATCTTATAAAATACTAAAACTTTTTGTTAAAAATTTATTTAATTTTCTTTTTAGTTAATGATCTAATACGAATGAATCCTCTTTCTAAAGGAAAAATTATGAAAAACACAAATAAGAAATAGTTAAATACAAAATTTTTGATTAAATAATTTTTTATACCTTTGATTTCATATATTTTTATAGATTCACACCATAAAACAAACAATCAAATTGAAATAATTTTTCTAAACGATTTTATATATTTTATTCAACTCACAGCGTAGGGCGGCAAAAAAACTAAAAGAAAATGGATTTTTACTATTCATAACACTCGTTTACATACTCACAAATCACTATTTGCATATTCATAAATCAGTATTCTTTTAAATATTCATGGTATTGTTGTAATAGTTTGATACTTAATTTTTCTATACATTTTTTTTCGATTTCAAACTTCAATTGTATTGTGATTTGATCTCATTTTATTTTAGTATTTTTTTTTGTTAATTACTTTTGTTATTTAAAATTTACTACTTTAATTTGTCATTTTTTTTAAATTCTCATCTAATTAATTTAAAATTATATTTACTAATAGTTTTGATTTATTTTTTATATGAAATCTTATGAAATACTAAAAATTTTTAAAATTTTTTTATTTAATTTTCTAAAAATGAGTTTTTACTATTCATAAGATTGTTCATATGCTCATAAATCACTATTCGCATACTTACAAATCACTATTCCTTTCACTATTCATAATATTGTTGTAACACTTTGGTCTTTATTTTTTCTATACATTTTTTTTTCGATTTTAAACTTCAATTGTATTATAATTTGATCTCATTTTATTTTAGTGTTTTTTTTAATTACTATTTTATTTAAAATTTACTACTTTAATTTGTTATTTTTTTTAAATTCTCATCCAATTAAGTTAAAATTATATTTATTAACAGTTTTGATTTATTTTTTTATATGAAATCTTATGAAATAATAAAGCTTTTTTAAAATTTTTTATTTAGTTAATAATTCATGGATTAATAAGAATAAATTCTTTTTTAATAGAAAAATTATGAAAAACACAAATAAGAAATAATTAAATATAAAATTTTGATTAAGAAATTATAAATATATTTTTTATTTTATATATTTATGTTATAATATAAACTATTAAACTAAAATAATTTTATATATTTTATCCGAAGAGCTTAGGCCAAAAAAACTAGTCTTTGGCTAACATAAAAATGAAAAACTTTACCCAACTCGGTTTGGTTCGGTTTATCTGTTGGCCTCAGACCCATCCTCCTACTTCAGTAGTGCAGGCTAGGCAGGATATATAAACAGCCCACAAATGCATATCCAGTTACAAACTCTATCCTCTGTCCATCTACATCGCTATGTCAAGAGGACCAGACCGTCTGATAAAGAGTGCGAAGCAATTCGCAGACTTTCAATACAAAGTCTTCACTGCTCGATATGGCCAACAATTGATTGACCTTTTCGAGTTCCCAATAAAACTTGTCCTTTCTCCTTTCACTCTTGCCTTTGACATTGTGGGCTCTGCTCCTCGTGGCTTTGGTGTCCCTGAACTCATCTCCAAGCTCTCCTATGCTTCTATCTTTGTATAATTCTCAACCTTTACTAGTCTTTTAATATTATGTGCCATGTATCTCATGTACACTGTGTGTTGGTTTTGCAAAATTAGAGACGTTATTGGTTGTTTTTCATTTTACTTCTCATTTACTTAAATGGGTATTCTTGTTTTCATGTTCAACTATGTTTATTTAATAAAAGTTCATAGTTCGTAAGTAGATACTACGTTAGGGTGAAAATTTAAGTATTTGGCTGTTGGTTTTGAGTTAATTTTGTTACTTGATACAATTGCTTCTCAGGGTATTGTTCGTTTTTGCATAATTTTTGTTTTGGAAGTTGAATGCTATGATTGCTTGCAAGTTCGGTATGTTTGGCGTTAAATTTGTGTTGTGGGTGGTTTTGGGTTTTTGTTCTTGCACGAACAAATTATGTCCCAGTTTAAATCTTGTGGGGGCGTTTTAGTTTTGTTGAGTTGCATTTCTTCTTGGCTTAAATGGGATATCGGGTTTTTGTTCTATTTGTATAAAGTTGCATTTGTACTTAGGATTTCATGTTGGTGGTTTAAACTTTGATGATAATTTAGTGGCTTTTTGGATCATTTGGTTAAAGTGCTAATAATGACACCTTCCTGAAACTACAACAGTTTTGCTGGGTCAATGTATTCTTGTGCAATCTTCTATTATTTGCTTTTCTTTAATGAGATTTTGGTGGCGGGATAAAGCCTGAAGTCATCTATTTCCTGCACTTCTTGTGTAAATAAAAAATAAGCAATTTTTCAGTTTATTTATGGGTTGAGAAAAACGTCCTAAATAGATCAGTGCTTTTTATGCAATTCTTTGTGTTTGCAGAACTAGCACAATTTCCTACATTCTCCTTCCTCTTTTTTGCTACTTTGTGTCATTTTTTGGGGAAACATTATTTTTGAGGATCATTTCACTTTTTTTTTTTGCAATTTACATAAGAGTAGTACAGCTATTGTACCTCTAATGTTCTTCTTGCAGCATATTAGCTATTGTCCTCTTTCAACCTTCTTGTGCTTTTTTCTTGCAACTTTTTTCGGTGGCAGTCACCATGTTTTTTTTTTGGTAACCTTTCTAGTCTTCTCTAAAGTAGGACTCACAAACACACTTGTAAGTTTTTAGAGAACAATGTGTCAGAGATCATTGTGCTCTTTTGAAATTTGTTTAAAGATCACAATACGTTTTTTTTACTGGGTCATAAGGTGCCGAGTTATTGTCAGCAAGGTCATATGTACAAATTGCACTTTATGCTATTGTCCTAGCTCTAGATTTTCATTGCCTTCAGGTTGACTTAGTGGTTCTTCAAAGTTACACTTCTGATTTCGTTAAACTGACCAGTTCCTAGTTAACGATTGGTGTTTTTTTTTTTCCTCTCTTTCTGATATGGATTTTTAGAATGGTATTAATTGACATCTCACTGATTTTGTTTTTTTTCTCTTCTTTAAAGGCTGTTGCTACTTTGGGGACCTATGATATTGCATTGGAGATGGGAAAGAAGGTCATATGCCAAAGGTACTGACCCTTGCCTATGCCAATAATTTGTCCTATTCTAGTTTGATAACACTCTTCATGATAGTATTATGCTCTCCATTGTACTGTTTAGAACTTTGAATCCTGCATTTTCATCGATGAAGTTGAATATCCTTCGTGCTTCTAAATCATGATTTTGTGACCGCAGATGAGTCAAAAGTTATTTATTAAATTGAATATAAAAGGTTTGATGCTTTGGGAACAGCTGTGACAAAGGCAGCCTCAGAACATACATTTTTAATGTATCCATCTTGCAGAATGGATTACCTTGACTGTCATCTAAATGACATACTAGATGCTTGTGCATGCAAATTTGCCCTTATCACCTGTCAGAATGAATTTGATGTGATGTGTGTCTGAGGATAGCTTTTTTTCATTTGTTGACTTTCAGAATCGCTGTATTATTGATATGTTCCTATAAAAGAAAAATGTTAGCAGCGACTGTAACCTCTTCTTGGTTGTGATGTCCTTCACATGATAATTGAACTCTTGTTATAGGAGGCCACTAGAAGTTCCATGAGGATTTTTCTTTCTGGGAAACTCAAAGACTCAACTTATATTATATTAATGCAGAACTATGTAAACTTTGACTAAAAAAGGGCGACAGTGCATCATATTTAGTTTTCTTTTCATATTGTTCATAATGACATACATATCAAGTTGTTCACGTTGAAATTTTAGGGACATTGATTTGAAATGTCTGAGCAATTCCATTTTCTGCCAAACCAATTTAATGCACATGTTTATTTTTGATTGTGTGGTCAGGATATTCGGTGCATGAATTGCTGAGCTTTGTACTTAAAATTCTTTTTTTCTTTTTTTTTTCTTTTGCATTTTTATGATTCTGGTGTGATTTTTGCTGAGAGCTAGAGAGTTCCCGTTGTTTTCACTTGATGCAATACAGCATACTGTTTCAAAGAACTAAAAATTATTCCTATAAAAAAAGAACTAAAAAATGATGATTTTTTTTTTTGAATCAAAAGGAGGGTGGAATTTTATATAATCATTCTAGTCTCCTTGGAAATTGGCAGAAGACCATGTCTGATTAAGATTGGCGTGTTGTTCATTTGACTGGCTTTTGGATGCAGGAATTGTCAGACTTGCAATGGGTGGCAGGCATTGCGGTGTAACATGTGCAAAGGAGCAGGGAAGGTGCACTACCAAGTTAAAAATTACACCTTGAGAAGGTAGTTAATGGGGTAAAGCTCACCAAAGTAAAAATCTTGTGGTGCTAGCAATAACCAGAAACTCAGAGAGAGCAAAATCTATCAAACATGCATCCAAACCTTTTACAGGAGACCACATGAAGCCTTAATTTGAAAACTGCTATACTGCATGTATGTAGCAGTGCTACAGAACAACAAACAGTGCCACTCCAATAAATCAGCATTATTCCAGTTTTAAATTTCATATCGCTATAGCATACCACGTAAATTGCTACTTGCTAATTGTTTTAATCTTCTTTCATGATGAACTGCAAATGCTTGTTGAGGTGGTTTAAGAATGTGGTCGGCTGGAGTTCTTGACCTGGTTGTAACTAGGAATTACATTATTTTAGTTCTCAAGGACTGTTGTTTTGTGCAAATGGTAAACGAATCAGGTTTACAATCAATAGATTGCAGGTTTGGGAGTGGAAAGCAGTTACTTTGACTCAATATGCTGTAGCTTTAAGGTCTGTTGTGCTTGGTTGGGAATACTGGGGCCAGCTAAAAACTTTTCTCTGATTTGAACTGCATATTTCAAAGTTTTCAAGTAGCACTATTTTTCTTAAGTTAAGTCTCTCGAGTTTGCAACCAACATGTTGTAGGTTCAGGGCTTGATATCAGTCAGTTCATACAAAAATGTAGCAATGTAGGGTTTTCTCCAGAGTTCCTTTCCTGGTTCCTAGGATCCTACTTTAGAGAAACATTATGGCATTCTTAAGTTCTGTAGTTCTTGTCGTCACAGTTGCCTCTTCAAGAGCTTATACATATTATTTTATGCATTACTATGCAAATCAGCATATTGCAAATGTTCTTTTTGCTCAACATCATTACCTTTAATGCATAATTTACACTTTGCCAATGATCTATGTATCCAAATTTATAGTGCTCTTGAATTGTTTATATGCCCTTCTTTTAATCTTCTATGGATCCTTTTGCAGTGGAGAGAAGGCTACAGCTGAGTGTATTGCAGATGCCATTGCTGACAATCGGGCTGAGCTGGTGCACCTTCCCTCCTCTGTGGATCTTAACGTGCCTTTGCCATCTAAAGACTGTCCAACTTGTGATGGAACGGTGAGACTTGCATATTTCCAAGCATGCCTATCCAAGTTTGTAAAATGTTATACCATCTATGTATATTATTTTTGGTATTGGTAGTTTGATCATGATGTGCTTTTATCTCATATTCTGAGAGGATCTCTCTGGTTGTAATCTATTGTGGTCAGAAATGCACATCTTCACCGCACCACATAGCCCCTTTTTATACAGTTTGATAGGAGTACACATTTTACCATTCTTGTGAACCTTTGTTTGTTACACTTTTTAAGGGAAGTGGTGTCCATGACACATCTTTGAGCATAAGCTGCACAAATTTTCTGAAAATGAAAAATGTTAGGTTGTAATCTTTGGATGCAATATTTATTGATGTTGCAGGGTGTGATGAGCTGCCCTGAATGCAAAAACAAATTACAAGTCAGGATCTCTGCAGACGATGTGAGTTATTTATTTATTTTTTAGTTTTTGAATTTGCTGATGCTGGATTTTATTTATGACTGCATTAATATGAGTGTATTCAAGTAGCTCCAGACTTTCAATGAGAAAATTGCAACCAAAATTTAACAATTCAATCTTACTGCTGGACTCAGAGTTTGTATCATCAAAACGGTTGACATTGCATGGAAGCGATCCTTGTATCTGACATCTTATGTTGCTATGCATGGCAGTGAAACTTCTTTAAAATCCAAGTCTTTGAATGATCTGGACTGAAAATTCTTGAACTTCAAGCTTGAAATATCAGATCTATGCGGTATGCTCCATAGTGGAGCTGAATGGCAGCACACTGTAGTGGAATATTTTCTGGTTTAGTGATCCATTTGGATCAAATGGAAATTCTTTGAAAAAAGGGGAGAAGATTGATAATGCTGGATGGATCTGAATGTTTGGTCACCAAGGACTATTTAGCAACACGATTATAGTAAACAAACTGTCATTGAGATAACTTAACATTTGAGAGCTAATGACTCAGAGTAAGTGTATTTGGTTAATCATTTGGTAGTGTCAAAGGACTATCTCACCCAAAAGCTTAAGCTATTAGGTGAGACCTCGGGATATGATTTATATTATTCTCTAACACACCTTCTCAAGTGAAAGCCCTTTGGGCTTGACACCTGTATAGGCTCACACTACCTTGTGCTTAATTAATTAGAAGAGAAATAAGAGGGGGTAAGATTCGAACGTGTGATCATTTGGTCATCAAGGCTCGATATCATATCAAAGGACCATCTCACCCAAAAGCTTAAGTTATTAAGTGAGGCCTCGGGATATGATTTATATTATTCTCTAATAGGTAGCACCTTAGGTGATAAAAGAAAACCATAGTAGCAACAGAAAGTAAATTATGAGTGTTTTTAGATTTATACGTGCTCTATATGTTTATCAAGATTTTATTATTTATTTATTTCAAAAATCCAATCACTGATTCATATTGTGTTACCATATGTGATTTACTTTCATGTCCAATTAATGAAATCGTCCATCTTCGTATGGTTCAACTTTCTGCAGATAATGGAGCCCCCATGGCAAGCCTACAATGTCTTGAGAAAGATGGAGTATCCATATGAGGCTAGTATCATGCCACCTTGATTTTTTTGAAGTTGCTTTGCCTCTTGTCTAAGGTTTAGAAAGTCATGTAGCATATTACTTTAATTAGCCCATGGCTAGCCATCGTAGCTATGAAATATAAGCCATTTAATTTTTTGTTAAATTGCTACTGAAATATAAGCCTTTTTTAATTGTCCATCACCATCATCCCAATGAAGTATTCTGATTTTGTTATGATCACAGTAGTTGTCCTTTGACTTCATACATAGTCTTGCATGAATTGGATAATGTTTGGAGGGTAAATATCCATTATGAGTTTCAAGCATTTGAGAACAGTTATCGTCTATTCAGATGTGCATAGGATTAGTTGTGGATTGGTGTCATGGTCATGGTTAGCCCTAGATTAATGAGATTACTTTGGAGACATGGATTGGCTCGAATGAGGAACTATTAGACGTGGCGTGTCCTTTCTCGGTCTTTCCTACTGAGATCAGACACAACTTTGTGCTCCCTTGGACACATATGGTCTTACAAATTGATCTTGTCATAGGGACACTTGGATTTATCTAATTGGCTCAGTGTTAACTCTCCATTCCACTTACTGTACATACCCACAGCCACCCCTCTGTAATCTAATATCACAACATTGGCTAGATATTATATCTTTGTGCAGTACTCCATGCCCATATTTCTTAATCATACCCCTTCGAGAACTCTGACATCGCATCCCATACAAAGGGATATTTCCATTTACAGTTTACACTATCCATTCCTTCATCCGAAATTTGGGAGCATTTACCATGCAGATGCCTGGTTATGCGTCTCCTAACTAGTCATGTGCATTATGCTTTCACTAAGATTCTTATTTCTTCACCTTCTCACTGATCCATTCCACTTTCTGCTTTGGTATTGTTGCTGCACACCACGACATCACCGGATCCCCATTTGCTTCAAAGAATTCCACTTGTCTGCATGTTGTGTGTTCATGGTTTACTTATATTTCTTTCTTTTCTGAACTACTCATTTTTATTTGGGAGCCCACTCATGTTTGGTGTTTTATATATCCGTTGGAAAGTTATCACTATGATTTTATCTGACACATTAGACGATAGCATGATTTTCAAAGTGGAGGCATGCAATATTTGATTTCAGTCTATCATATTCTTTGCCAATAATATAATTTTGACTCTTTTCTGTTTCAGCATATAGTTGATAGCATGAGAGATCCCAGCATTGCTGCGTTTTGGTTGTTTTCCTTTCCTGAGATTATGGGTGGCTTCAACTATGATGGTGATGTCAAGCAGAAAATTTGGTGGCAATACAAGGTTCCTAGTTCATTTTGCCTCCTTTATCTCGTCTGGTGGTTGATGTTATTTCTTATCATTTCCTCATTGTCTTATGGTATACTGTTTCTTGAAAAGCCCCAATTCTAATTAAGTTTCTGCAACTTTAGCCTATGCTAAGCAAAGAGGTGCTTGCATTCAAATGCTATGTTAATTGAATGGTTCATCGTCTTTCATTTCCATATGGAAGTCAAAGCTTATTTGACTTGAACTCTGCCACTTTAGCACATGTTAAATGAAGAGGTGATGGCATTCATATCATTTATCCATTGAACAACACATGCTAAATGTAGAAGTGACTAATGTGCATCTTATATGCAGTCTTTTAGCCAGTCATGTCTACACTTTTCATTTTCTTTTAAAAAACAGAATTAGAATCCAGGAACCTATTTCATTCCATGAGGCACCAAAATTGGACTGAAGGTCTTTTTAGGGCTTTAAGTCAGATTGGCAGGCCTGTTGCATTTATAGGAGTGTTTCAAAGCTTCAAAGCACAGTTTTTGCAGTTCCTTCTTTTAACAATTTGGTTTTCTGTGTTGGGTAGGAATCAATGAGGTATGATCAATTACGAGATATGGTATCCAAGCGAAAACCTGGTTGGGAGCACTTGCAGGAAGTAAGACCATCTTCTTAAAAAGAATCTACTAGTGAAATTCATTGATGCATTAAACATGTGATCTTGTATATGTGAGTATTTGGTACATTTAAGAAGAAACAAGAGCAAATGGTCAAATCTTTTGCGTGTAATTCTCTCTGTGTGTTTGTGATACTCACCCTTCTGGGTTTCCTTGTAAGCTGAAATGATTGTTATTTGTGTTTATTCTGTGCTGTGACTGCCTTATGTTAGTCAATCCACCATATGAAGCAAATTTCAATTCCTTTTGCTACTTTCTAGTTTCTCCATATTGATAAAGTATGGCTAGTGGTGCAGAACTTATATTTCTCTTTTATTTGCAACTGACATCAAGTTGTTATTATTTTATTATTTAAATTTTAGTTTTTATAGCTGCTCATGTGGAATTTATTTTTGTGTTTAAATAATTGCAAACCTGCGAGATAAAATAATTTTATCCACGGTACTTCAAATTTTTTTCTCCAGTTTAGCTGAATGATCGAATTTCTATAATCAGCTTAAATTTCTAGTAGTGCATATCTCTACTGGCTGTGGGGTGAGTTTTATTGGCATACTAGAAAAGGGTCCTCAGTGGAGCAAATATAGAATTTCCTGCCAAAAGTTATGGATCCTTAGGTGTTCATTAACATCTTGGTCTGCTCTCCAGTCTTTAAACTCTATGTCTCTGTTCTGGGAAAAAGTTATAAATTTGCTAAACAAATTAAGAAGTACAACTTGCTGCAATTTACTGACTGCTTCAACTGCTGGAAGCTTGGATAATTTTTGAATGGAATAAATAACTGACTTGCCCTGATCATTTTATCTATCCATATGATGTTTGATTAGGATTGAGATCAAAGCTCGAAGGTTGAATCTTTGCATCATAAAGTATACCCAGGGTTCATCCAGGGGAAGAATTCGCATCTGTCATTTAAAATCTTGTCAGTGTGCATAAATACTCAACTTACAAAAGTTACAATGCAGGAAGCTTTTGATTTTTTCATTTTCTTTTTAATTGTTATATTTTCATTTAACCATGATAAAAGTATATTTGACATTTATCATAAATTTTATTGATGTCTATCATAAAGGGTGGGTTATATGTAAGGTAAAAAATTATGCTCATAATAAGAATTATTCTTTTTTCTTTCCTATTTGTTTTGATTGTCTTGCCAGTCAAACTCTGTCAAATTTAAATATGTACTTGGTGGAATTGCATATGCTTCATTGTTTTGCCAAAGCTTTGTCATTTGAGTTCATAATCATATGCAGGCCCTGATCTCCATAGATCCTGTTCGTGCCAGAGATGATCCTGTTGTTGTGAAAAATGTCCCGTATTACAAAGCCAAGAAGGCACTGGAGGCAGAGGTGATGAATCTTGATCCGCCACCACGGCCACAAAATTGGGGTGTGAGTATTTATTGTTTCAACCTATCGCTGCATTCTTTGATGCTTGTGCACGTTTTTAACATGTCATTTCAATGGGGAGAAATGAAGATTCATTTAGTAACTAAAACATTGACAAAGATATATACAACCCTCAAAGAAGTTTCTTTTTTCCAGTAGTTGAGGGTAACATAATAGTCATGAATTAAAAAAAAAAAGTGTAATTTAGATCTATGATGTAATGGGGAAAGCAATTATGAATTGGCAAGTAAGGCAAATTGGTGGAATAGGCATGATTAAGATTCTAGTTTCAAATCTCACTAATGAATCAACTCAACTAAACTTAATTCCAAATTAGCTGGGGTTGCATGACTTGTTATGTTATGTTACAACTTGCACCCAGTCTAGGAGGCTAGGACCTTTTAATCAGATTCTTCTTATGATTCAATCTGTCATTTTTTTTTCTCTCTGCCCTGCCCATTTTATCCTTTCTACTCAAGTGTAGTCACCTTCAACCCAAGTCATTCTGGTCTATGTTTCACCCCTTTCACTTTTTACTTGAATGCACTCCCTCTTCCCTAGGCACAGTTAAAGGAGTTTAAGGTTTCCTTGGAATATGAATGAATCATCTTAAATGACCTTCCCAAAACCTATACCTTTTGTTGAATGTGATTGCTCTATCATTTCTTGTAATTCCACACATCTATCTTAACATTCTCATTTTAACTTGGTATAACTGCCTTATTTCATTTCCTATAAAATGTTTCCTTCAATACCAATAAACTGTTCCATTTTATTCATCCTCCTCTATTTCCAGAGACAAAATTCTGGGATATTTCTAAATGCCACGTTTTATGTCCCCTCCTCCTCGTCATGCATAGTCTGGCAAGTAAACACCCCTTTCAAATTCGTAACATATATGGAGTTCATCCAGGTTTACTCTTTGAATATGAATTTGTATTGCAAAAAAAGAAAGATAAGGGTATCTTGGCAGGTAATAAGTATGCATGTTTTTGGAGAAGCGATGTGTGTGGAACATCTTGTTTTACTTTGAATGGTGATTGAGCTGACAAGGATGAATTTGCAGGAGCTGGACCTTCCACTGAATGCGTCATCATGGAGTGATGAGGATCTTAAAAAACCAGAAAAATTCTATGAGATGACTGTTCTTCTCAATGCACAAAGAGAAATTGCTGATAAAATTTTGGATGAACAATGGGAAAATAAATGGCGTCAAGAAAAGGTCGGTAAAACTGCCTCTACTTCTATGGTTTAATTTGTCTTATATCTTTCCAAACCTGTGTATATTACATGTTATTTGTCTTGTATCTTTCCAAACCTGTGTATATTTTTACATGCTATATACAAATTACACACACACACACACACACACACACGTGACGGACAACATATGTAACTTTCTGGTTGTTTTTCTCACAAACATGCTAGGTGGACGACATTATTATAATTCTGAGAAACATGTGTTATGCTTTAGTCCCAAAAAAAAAAAAAAAAAAATTATATATATGGAAGACTACTTTCCTTAAAAAGACATGCTGACATCATTGTGGTTCATGATTCTTTAGAAAGCTTGTATGAAGCTTAAAACATATCAAGAAGGTAAACCATTTTGAATACTGTTTTAGGTGGGAGATGTTTGCTAAAATAACCCAGGAGAAAATGTGAACTTTTCTCTTGGATTTATGATGAATTCTCAGATGCTTTTCTGCAATTCCTCTTAAGAAATTTGTATGCTCACACATATTTGATGTATTTACCATCTAAGAATAGTTTAACCAATTTCTGTCTCTATTTGTTTGACACCACCTTTATTTACTTGTTTGGTATCCTGTAAATGCCACGAGTGATCAATATCCCATACAATTTGATTTGCAGTTGAACCAAATGTTGGAGGAGAAGGTGCGGCCATATATTCAGAACATCAACAATGGTGCTCTTCCCCGTCCTATCCTAATAAAATCACAGAATCAGGATAAAAAGGTTTCACCCTTCTTTACCTTTCCACTTACTTTATTTTTAAGATTTATCAATTTACTCTGAAGCCAAATGTTATCTCTTCGATTTCTTTTCCATTGGAATAAAAAAATGGACCTATATTATACCCAAAAAGATAAGGTTTCTGATTGTCCTAGTTATTAAATTGTATTCGGGATAATGCCCAATGGTAGCTTGCTTTATAATCTGGAAGATGACTTTGGCCCAATGAAATATAGCATTGGTTGTGAGGATATATATATTGGCTGGGAAATGGGCTTTAAGGAGGCTTCGATCCTCAGCTTTTTCTCTGTTTTGTTTCATTAATGGGGATGTCTTCTTGCTTGTTTGATGCGAGCTGATAACTCATTTGGCTTTTGGATCATGCTATGCCTTCACACGTCTGGAATTGAATCTGTTTAGAGTTCACATTACTGCCTTACCCTTTTGATAATCCTACGATCTTAAAAAAACTAAAGCATGAGGTTCATCAAAATGAAAATGTATGGACATGCATTTGTGGCAGGAAGATGGATTATCAAAGCTATTTCCAATATAATTGATGCTCGAAGTGGTTAATGGAGTAGGGTCTCTAATACTAAGATTGTGTAACCAAAGAGCTTATAGCTCAGTGGTAGTGGTCTCTTGCAAGAGCTCACAGATTCAAATCCTAATAGACTAGTGCTTTTAGGAAACTTTGAGTGTGAGAGTTAATAATAATAATAATAATAATAATAATGATAGTACTAAGATTGTGATGTCTACAATTCTTCTGTAATGGAGACCCTGTTAGGTAACTACTCTGAGTATAGTCAAATACTATCGATACGTTTAATATAAAATGGATGATTCTACCTGCGTCTTTTGCTATGTTTTTTAAGGATAAAGTTCTACATTTTGTTTATGTATAATTGCATGCTAGAGATCCAGGGGGTAAACCAGGCTTTCAAGAATGTTATGCATGTTACCCATAAGCACGCATTATCACTTCCTAAAAGCGCTGGGTACTGTAGTTACACCTAAAGTCATTATTGGTTTAGGTTTAATCATGCGAAACTTTTGCTAGTCGCTGTTAATGTTTATCATGGTGCCCCAGTAATGTTTGCAACTTTTTGCTTATTTGTTACAGAGGAAGCAGAGGCGATGGTGGTTTTTCTGAAGTTGTTTTAACCATCATTCGCATGTAGGCAGTGCGGCACGTTGTCCAATTTGTATTCTCCCATATTTTTTCTTTAAAAATTATACAATTTTCCCTCTTACCCTACCTATCTCTACTCTGAGAATTTTGTAGTCTCTATCCATGGATTTTATCTTAACTCCTACCTTAATCCTCTCCCTCTCACCTGGTCTTCGGTAGCTACAATATGCTACTACTAGTCTTTTTTTTGTTTTTTTTTGTTCTCTTTTAAGTCAGCCTTGATTAAATGAAATATATCTCAGGATGTCGGTTGAGATGGACACTGCCAAAAAAGTCCTGTAATTTCAGCTGAATGATATGCACAAACAGGTAGATATATATTGAATTGAAAAGGGAAAAAAAAACCCAAAAAGATATATTAACTTTTTATGCGTGGCTCTTGGAAAAAGGAATGCGACAAATCCTCAACATATACATGGATGAGCCTACTGATGTGAAAAGTCAAAGATCTACGGGAAAGAAATTGTTGTTTTCCTGGCAAAGTTGGAGAGTAAACTTGTAATCCATACGTGGCTTGTTTGATTCATGTCGAAGGCATCATCCGTATGGAGCGTAAATGCCAACCTGCTTGAAGAAGGTTGATCTGGATGAGAAAGTTGGCCTTTATGGCTGAGAGAAAAAGTAGTTAAATAAATTAAGCAAGCAGTACGCAGTCCTTGTCCATCGACTAGTAATCACAAAAATCTCGAAGCTCTACCAAGTCTTGCCGACAGGTGGCAGAACAAACTAAAAGTTGGAAAGCTATGTCCCATGCACCGACGATCCCAGACCTGTTCATGACAGTGAAATTTCATAAAGGAAGGAAGAGACTAGACTGCAGATGCAATTAATGTTGTTTGTTATGAAGTGGGACATGACTCCTAATTTAGGGAATTCAAATTTCAAAATTTTAGTATAACGTTGCTGTTTTTTTTTTTTTCCCTCTCTATTTGATAGAGAATTTTAACTCTCTTGTTTCATTTAATGAATATTTGAATTTTCATCAATTTAAGTACTTATAAATTTCCAACTAAAATTATATACATATGGGAACCAAAAAAATAAATAAATAGTAAAAGGAATTTGTTTTCATGAAAACAAATACCAGTTAAAAAAAAAAAAAAAAGGGAATTTCTTTGTAGATAACCATGCATTAATGTTGAGGAAATAATAACTAAGGATTCTTATTTTATTCCTCTCTCACTCTTGCTTGCAGGAATTAAGAGTCAGA